>CM065593.1:46620484-47820484 GCA_033119425.1 Bufotes viridis
CCTTGACTTTAGTCACTGATAGGACCGCCTCCTTCACTTCAATCACTGATAGGACCGCCTCCTTGACTTCAATCACTGATAGGACCGCCTCCTTGACTTCAATCACTGATAGGACCGCCTCCTTGACTTCAATCACTGATAGGACCGCCTCCTTGACTTCAATCACTGATAGGAGCGCCTCCTTGACTTGAAAGTCCAGAATTAGCAGGAATTTAAATGTATAAATTACAGGCTGTACTGAATCTTTTCCCACAAAACTGTATAACTGTCTTTTCAGCTCCTCCTGCTCTATAACCTGCTGCCTGCAGCTCAGACACCATGTTCAATGTGACAGGTTCCCTTTAAGGGTTTCAGTCTTTTCACCTTAGTTTCACTTGTCTGGAACTAATTTGGATTTGGGAAGAACATCAGTTTTTTTCACTGACACTGGACCTCTGCTGTTTCTGTGGTTAGAGTGTGGGCTGTCATACTTAGGAGCAGGACTGCCAGACCGACCGTAGGAGAAGCTTGGGTCATTTTTGGACTTTTGCAATGTTCCTTATGAGCTCACAAAAGTAGGAAAATGGAGGAAGGGAGATTTGATATAGCCTTTTATATCTTGACCAGAACGTAGTCTACTTTTCTTGAATATTCTATTTCAACTGGGAAACTATTCGGTTTACCCCACCAGTGGTGGCCAGGTAACTGTGGCCAGGTAGTTGAGTATCTGCCTTGTCCAGCTGGAGCTCAAAGAGTAGTTCACTGAGCTCTTAGAAGTTCTCATTATCTTTGCCTGTTTTTTGAAAACCTTGAAGACATTTGAACAAAGCATTCTCTATGGTTTCAGGACTGCCATAGCTCCGTTCTAGTTTCTCCCAAGCAATAAGGCCTGCTCTGGATTATGAATGTGGACAGATATGAGTCTCTTGATACATTCTGTAGAAGGTTGGCTGAGCCATCTGACTAACAGGTTTAGTTCCTTAGCAGATGTAAGGTGACCAATTGCACACTTGAAGGTATATATCCAGCCTCTGTACTTCTCGAGGCAAGGCGGACAATGTTCCTTCGCAAACCCTGACGTCTGTTTTTTCTGACTTTGGGCAAGAAATTGCTGGCTCTTTAGTGCTTATTATATTGTTTGTGGTATTCTGGTTAAGAGACATAAGAACCTATGGGGCTGCATAGGCATTCAGCCTGAAAATTGGTTTAAAGTCCATGGGTGTAGCAGTGTGGAACTGGACCTGTGAGCTTGATAGGAGTTTGATGACTTGCTGGCATATTGTTTTGTACTTTGGCATCTGTGTATGGAGGTTGATAAGGTGCGGGCCCTGGTGCAATGTGTTGTGTGAATGAGGTTCAGGACGCCATATGGGTAACGCATTGTACTGACATTGGATGCAGATTGCTGCAAATTGAAATATCAACACTGTTAGGAATATTTTCAGCAATCAGAGGCTCACTGGTTTGGCTTAGGACGTAGTCTGCCACTTAAGATCCTCTACATCCACTTCACCTAAACAGATGCTGTCTCTTGCACTCCCACTGGCAGCTTGTTCTAGGACCTTTATCCCTGCCATGGCTGGAGCATGCTGAAATTGTTTCTGTAGATCTTCTTATTGTGCAGTTTTGGCTGTTCTTTCCCGTTCCGCCTCAGCTGCTCTGGTTTCCATCTCAGCCTTTTTGTGTGCTGATTTGTCTTTCCCCCCAGCCTTCTTTTTGTGCCCCGGCGGCCTATATTTTAGAAGCCACCACTTGAAATCTGCCCTTGTAAGATGCTCCCTGAGGGTGGAAGATCATGACTTAAATGATGCCAAGTGGATTTAAAAATGCAGAATGTGCCGGCAGGGGCGGACTGGGAACTTAAAGTGGAGTATGCAAAATAAATGTGGAGCCCCAGTTATGGGTCTACAACACAATGAAAGCCAGATATCCCTTAAAGGAAGAAAAACCGAGCAAAGGGGTGTCTCCATTACATAGATCACCAAATCCGCCATATTAAGTGGCCGCTATGTCAAGATCCCGCTTTTTTACAAGCTTTAAGGATGTGACGGGGAAAACCTAAGCCAGGTATCCATCCACAGACAGCTGTTTCGGGGTGTTGCCCCTCATCAGTGTGGAGTAGGATTCTGGCTAATCGGGAGCAATGCCTCGGAGACTATCTGGCTTTCATTGTGTTGTAGACCCATAACTGGGGCTCCACATTTATTTTGCATATTCCTGTTTCCCAGGGAGCTTTGCACTTCGGATTGCTGTGTTGAGACTCTTAAGTGAGGCTCCGCTGTGTTTTTTTGTAGCTGGTCTCCCTGAGATCAGCTATTGTTGTGTTTGAGTAGTCTCCGAGGCATTGCTCCCGGTTAGCCAGAATCCTACTCCACACTGATGAGGGGCAACACCCCGAAACAGCTGTCTGTGGATGGATACCTGGCTTAGGTTTTCCCCGTCACATCCTTAAAGCTTGTAAAAAAGTGGGATCTTGACATAGGGGCCACTTAATATGGTGGATTTGGTGATCTCTGTAATGGAGACACACCTTTGCTCGGTTTTCCTTCCTTTGAGGGATATCTGATCCCCCCCAGAAAATAATGCGGGGGGACAGTTATGCAAAAATCCCCCCCAGCGGCAGCAGGGCAATGTGTGCGGCGGTGGCGGGGCACAGGGAGATGAACGCTTCCATTGTGTAAACGTTCATCTCCATAGTCATCTGTATCGCCGTCCTCAGGACAGCAATACAGATGGCTGTGCTGCGGAGCAGGAGAGGCGTCTCCCTTCCCCTTCCCTGCTCCTCTGATAGGCTGCGACGTTATCGCGCCGTCTGTGAGCCGTACAGCGCGGGACACAAGCCGGAAGAGGCCTGCATCGCATCGCTTTGACGGATGGAGTGTCTTGTTTTGTGTGTGTGTGTGTGTGTTTTTTTTTTAACTGGAGATATGTGGGTGTAGCTTGAGGGTGGGCGGGGACACAGTGGCCCCATAAGTGCTGTCCCCCCCAGATATTTGGGGCTTCCTACACCCATGGCGCCTGGCAAGTAGTTTGTACAGTTGTTTAGCCCTGCTGCGGGCAAGTTGCAGGGACGAGTGTGTTGGGCAGTAATAGTAGCGGTCTTATGCGAGCTGCGAGCTGACTATTACTGTGTTGGGCAGTAATAGTAGCGGTCTTATGCGAGCTGTCAGCCTGCCCCTGCATCGTGCATATGAGTACCGTACATATTACTTCCTGCAGGCCGACCCCCGACTCCTGTTTTGAAGTCTCCGCCCACCTGCCAACACAGGAGCGCACAGTAAGTCAGCACACCGTCTCCAGAGACTGAGTAATTGCAAGCCAAGATGGGAGAAGAGGAGTGAGAGACCCCACGGCCCCCTGCAGATGAGGATTCCTCCCGGAGCCTGTCCACATCGCAGCTCCCGGCCTAACAGTTCTGAAATGTGTTGGATAACACCGACAGTATTATGTCAGCGTTATCCAATACATTCCAGAACTGTAAGGGTTACATAGCATCATAAATCAGTATAATGCTATGTGACCCCAGTCAATGCTTGCAGGTCAGGCCGGGAGCTGCGATGTGGACAGGCTCCGGGAGGAACGCTCATCTGCAAGGGGCCTAAGAGCCAGGGTGTCAGAAATAAAGGTTGTGCTGTCTGTCTTCTGAGGCTCTGGCCCTGACTGCAATCTGCACTGCACGTGGCACTTGATAAACTATAATGTCTCCCTGTTGCCCCCATACAGTATAACATCACCTTGCGGCTGCCCCAGTGCCCCCAAACAGTATAACGTCACCTTGGGGCTGCCCTACTGCCCCATACAGTATAACGTCTCCTTGCGGCTGCCCCCATACAGTATAACGTCTCCTTGTGGCTGCCCCCATACAGTATAACGTCTCCTTGTGGATGCCCCCATACAGTATAACGTCTCCTTGTGGCCCCCGCCCCCATACAGAATAACGTCTCCTTGTGGCCCCCGCCCCCATACAGTATAACGTTTCCTTTTGGCCCCCGCCCCATACAGTATAACATCTCCTTGTGGCCCCCGCCCTCATACAGTATAACGTTAGTATAAGTTCAGGACAAGTAGATGGTCATAAGGGACAAGTAGATCGAGCCCCCGCTTTAGTCCTTCGACAAGTATTTTCTTTTTAAATTTCCACACCCCTGTTATATCACCCAACAGAGCCAAATATCACAGTCCACCAAAAAATACTGCCAGCAGCACAAAATACATCCCCAAAAACTTCCACTTGCTGGCCCCCTGGGCATCGGACCACCAGGAAATTTCCCTGTATGGTCTATGGCCAATCCGCCCCTGGGTGCCGGTCTTAATAAAGTCCTGCGCTGGCGGTGGATGCACCGCCACTTCTAAATATAATACAGCTTATTTGCTGTCTTACATTTAGATAATTTTCTACACCTACATTTTAAGACCTGGCGTGAGCCGGGAAAAGTCGCAGATTGAGACGCAAAGGACCTTTGTTCCGCAATCTGTGCTAGAACTACGCCTAATATAGGCGTATTTCTGTTTCATAAATGACCCCCTTAGTTCAAAATTAAGATGTTGGAAGCATTGCAATTCTTTTAGAGAATCTTGGGTATTAAGTCTCTTAAGAATACTGATAAGGCCCCAATTTTTCATTAACCCTTTCATGACCAGGCGATTTTCCATTGTTTTTAAAAATTTTTTATTTATTTTATATTTTGATTTTTCAATCCCCGTCTTCCCAAAGCCATAACTTTTTATTTTTCCATTCACATAGCTGTATAAGGGCTTATTTTTTGCAGGACAAGTTGTACTTTCTAAAAGCCCATTTAATATTGAAAATGATATAGGGGAAAGCTGGGGAAAAAATTTAGCTGGTCACGCGCAATGACGCAGGTGTTTGTGATCACATGAGACCCCACACAGGAGGCCGCAGTGATATCTGATCCGCCTCTACTAGGATGCGTCAAATCAGGCCACAGACCGGAAAATCTTTACCACATTACCATATTTTCCACCCAATAAGACGCAACTGCCCATAAGATGCCGCAATGTTTTTCATCAGACCTCAGCTTAGACCAAAAGGATCAAAACGATCAGTGTTTAATGTGTCAGCGCTCTGTCAATGATCATTTTCCTAAATATAATGTTTCAGCTAAAATTCTCCCCCTATTACCTCTTTGTTGTACTTAGTTCTCCCTTAGTTATGGCCACCTTTTGCTTCCCAAATGAACTGGCCGTGCATGCGCGGTGGCCGAAAACATCTTCATCTAGTGTGTGGCTGTATTTCAAAGAACCAGCACGGTGCCAGGCGGCCGCGCATACGCGGTTCTTCCTTCCCTAGCGCAGATTCAGAGCCGCGCATGCTCTGTTTTCAGTGAAGCACAAGTGCGGTATTAGAACTGAGCCAGCAGGAAGTTGGACTGTATCAGGAGCGCGCATGCAAGTAAGGGAGGCGGAGTCAACAGATCAGCAGAGCGCTAAGCGCACTGCCAATCAATAGGAAGGACAACGCCCCAGGAAATAGGAGTTATGTGCAGAGCTAACAGGAGACGCAGCGATGAAATAAGAAGGTGGGATAACCCCTTTAATCAGACCTCAGAACAGACCAACAATGTTAATAAGCCCCCCAATCAGACCTCAGATCAGACCTCCATGTGAATGACCCCTAATTAGACCTCAGATCAGACCTCCATGTGAATGATCCATATTCAGACTTCAATAAGACCCCTAATCAGACCTCAGATGACTCCCATGATCAGATCAGATTAAAAAAAAAAACTTACTCACCTGCCGCTCCTCACATCCAGCGCTCTTCTTGCTGCCGTGTGCTGTGCTGTGACCCGATGTACACTGCATGAGGTCACAGCACGCCGATGTCTTCACAATGTTTGCAGTCACAGCACAGTGAGCGGCCGAGGACCAGGAAGCGGTGAGTACCTCAGCCTGGGAAGAGCTGCATTCACCGCTTCTCGGTCCTCCTGTACTAATGAGTGATTGCATAATGGGTGCGCTCTTTAGTATTCACGTGCCCCTTATAGTGTGAAAAATATGGTATATACTGGCATTACAGTGGGGGCATTATATATCTACACACAGCACACAGGGAAATCTAGTGGATTATCAGCAGTAATGTCGCCCTCACTGTAGACTTGTCCAAATGAAGCACAAATATGATTTACCAGTTTTACAAAACAATTGTTTTTCCAATATGCAGGGGAACGAACACTCCAGCATCCCCCTAAATACGGGGGTTAGAACTGCAACTGGTCAGATTACACCGCAAAGAAAGGTTCAGGCAGTTGGATAGGTTGCATCTCTGACCTCTCTGTTCAGAGGGATGCAGAAGCGTCAGTCCCCCTGACCTGGTGAAAACCGGTGCGAAAGGGCTATGTAACTCCCTGTATGGTTCCTTAGCGCAGAGCTGTAGAGACACTGTTCGATGGCATGATTCTGCATGCAGTTTGATAAGAATTGTTTAGGAGCTGTCAGGAATTCACAGGTAAGGGCTACAGATCGAGCATCAGGGCAGCTCTGTCATGGGTTCAGTGTGAGGCAGAGAGCAATAGCCTGTAGACGTAGTGATAATTATTCAGGAAAAATTGTTGAAAATTTTCTTTAAAGGGATTCTGTCACTAGGATTAACGCTATAGCGATATTGATATGTGCCCATCCGTCTCCTTGTTGTGTTTAAAATGATCCCACTGTGACTGCTCTATGTGTCTTAGATTTTTATAAAAATCAATGTTTTTGATATGTAAATTACCTTGGTAAGGTGCCCAAGGGGCTGTTCCACGATCTGTTGGTGCCCAGCCCTGCCCACCGATCTGGAGCCCAGCACCGCCTACCACTTAATTTATTCACTTCACTTGCCCTGATGTCAATTCTTCTCAGTGCCATATTCTCGCGCAGGCGCAGTGGACACTGTAGTCTGCGCCCGTGCTGAATACTGGCACTGGCTTTGACAAGTCAACTGCGCATGCACCAGCTCTCACATTCAGCTGCCCGTGCAAGGGCTTGCTTTATCCGTATTAATTATGCGATTTGTTTTCTTGAATCTTTGTTTTTTCTTATTTTGTGATGACATTTTATGGCTTTGAAACCAATTACATGTTTTCCATAGAGGTATGGGCTCAAGTTACAATGGTTTCCACATACAAAAGTTGCCCTGGAACCAACTAATATTGTAACTTGAGGGGCCACTGTATATATATTATATATATATATATATATAATGGATGTCAAGAGGTTTAGAATTCCCCTGCAGGTACAATTTTTAAAGAGAAGTCAGTTTACTTTCACATAGATCAGCAAAAATTCTTCCGTTACTGATAATACATCTGCATCTGTTATGAACGGATCCGGTTGTATTATCTTTAAAATAGCAATGCAGAGCAAAACGGATCCGGCATGACCCACAATGCAAGTCAATAGAAAACGGATCCATCCCCCATTGACTTTCAATGGTGTTCATGACGGATTCGTTTTCTATTGATTTGCATTGTGGGTCATGCCGGATCCGTTTTGCTCTGCAGTCTATTCCGGACAGAAAACCGTAGCATGCTGCGGTTTGCTCTCCTGTATGGTAACGCAACCAGACAGAACGGAATGCATTTTGGAGCATTCCGTTCAGTTCAGTTTTGTCCTCTGCCAGATCTCAATACCAGAAAAGTCAAACGCAAGTGTGAAAGTAGCCTAAGGGTCCATTCACACGTCCGCAAGTTAGGTCCGCATGCGTTCCGCAATTTTGCTGAACGGGTGCGGACCCGTTCATTTTTAATGGGGCCGGAATGGATGTGGACAGCTTTCCGCATCCACATTTCCAGATCCGCACTTCCATTTCCGCAAAAAAAATAGAACATGTCCTATTCTTGTCCACAATACCGGACAAGAATAGGCATTTTCTCTTATCGTGCAGGCCATGTGCACATGGCAGGTGTCCGTGTTTTGCGGATTCGCAAAACACTTACGGACGTGTGAATGGAGCCTTCCAACACAAATAGCTTAAACCACAGCAAACAAAGAAACACATGATTTTTTTTTTTAAGATTTTATTTCCGAGTATGCTTACAAGCTATTACCTTGCAGTTCAATACACTTTCCCCAAATCTAGGAATTCACATCTGCGATATTGTGAAGCTTGCCATTATGAGAGAGGCATATGACAGTACTGAGGGCTCATGCACACGGACTTGTGCCAAGCATTGGGGACCACAAATTGCGGTTGACAATGCACAGGCACCATCTGTGTGGCCTGCGCTGCCAGATGCAGACTCATTAAACTGGACTGGGTCATTGGGATCGGACATTGGGGACCACAAATTGCGGTTGACAATGCACAGGCACCATCTGTGTGGCCTGCGCTGCCGGGTGCAGACTCATTAAACTGGACTGGGTCCGTGATCTGTCCACACCAGAAAAAATACAGCATGTTCTATTTTTTTTGCAGTGTGGAGGCTCGGAACAAAATGCCACGGAAGAGCTCTGCAGATCTAGTGCAAGAAGCTAATGCTGACTGACTGCCATAATATGTTTTTTTTAAAAAAAAAAGTGAAATGCCCCTCTAAAAGGGAAAAAACGGCTGAAGTGAAAATCCAACAGTTTTCTTTTAAAGGGGTTATCCTGGAAAAGATAATGACTTATCCTCAGATAGGTCATCATTATTACATCTGCAGGGGTCCGAGTCCCGGCAACCTCACTGATCAGCTGTTTCAGGAAGCCACTGCGCTCAGGGGAGCTCCGGTGGGCGAATCGGGCTCCCAGCAAGCACCGCGCAATACATCGTATAGGGGGTGTGCTTGGTATTCCAGTGCAGCCTCATTGATTTGAATGGGACTGAGTTGCAGATAGGCCATGTGACTGATGTACAGTGACGTCACTGGACTAGGAAGAGGCCGTGGCGCTCACGGAGTGTCCGGCCTCTTCTAACAGCTGATTGGTGAGGATCCCGGGTTTCGGACCCCCGCAGATAAGATATTGATGATCTATTCTGAGGATAGTTCATCAATATAATTTATTGGATAAGTCTCACTTCAGCAAATAGCATTTATTATGTAGAATAAGGTAATACTAGCCACTTACTAATGTATTGTGATTGTCCATATTGCCTCCTTTACTGGCTGAACTCATTTTTCCATCACATTACACACTGCTCATTGCCATGGTTATGACCACCCTGCAATCCATCATCGGTGGTCGTGCTTGCACAGTATAGGAAACAGCGCAGGCCTCTCTAGTGGCCAGGACCTTGGGACTGCACATAGGCTGGTGCTTGTTCCTATAGTGTACAAGCACGACCACCACTGATGGATTGCAGGGTGGTCATCACCCCTGGATACAAGCAGCGTATAATGGGATGGAAAAATAAATCCAGCCAGTAAAGGAGATAATATGGGCAATCCCAATACATTAGGAAGTGCCTTGTATTAACTTTCTCTACATGATAAATGCCATTTGCTGAAGCGACACAACCCTTGTAAGTGAAGGGTCTACCCTTGAAAGCACTTAGTAATAAAAATGAACTGCTGCCAGATCCGGCAGTCTGTATGCAAACGAACAGCATTTGTAGACAGATACGGATGCGGATCCGTCTCACAAATGCATTACAATAACAGATCCAACTCTCCGGTTGTCATCTGGGAAAAACGGATCCGTTATTTATTTTTTTTACATTTTCAAAGGACTATGCATGCGCAGACCGGAAGAACGGATCCGTCAATGCGGTATTTTTAATGCCGGATCCGGCACTAATACATTTCAATGTAAATTAATCCCGGATTCGGCATTCTGGCAAGTGTTCCAGAATTTTGGACGGAGATAAAAAACGTTTAGTGACTGAACGGAAGACATCCTGATGCTTTCTGAACGGATTTCTCTCCATTCAGAATGCATTAGGATAAAACGAATCTGTTCTTTTCTGGTATTGAGCCCCTAGGACGGAACTCAATGCCGGAAAATAAAAACGCTAGTGTGAAAGTACCCTTAGCAGGCATGTTTTCATCAATAATTGATCAATTAGTGTACTTCTATTTTCACTCTTTTTAGAGTCTTTCATGCGGGAAGCTGGACTGCTTCTCTCAGCCGCAGTGAGGATCAGCTTGCTTGTCTGCCTGTATCTAACCGAGTACAAGTTGTAATGTAACATGGCAGAGATCCCTTCATTCACAAATCACAAAGGTTTTGACGGACAGAGATATATTGTATCTCTGTTGGGTGAATGAAGCTTTGCCCGAAGTACAATGTCAGACTTACAGGCACTACGACTGGCACTTCACTAATGCTGCATGAATAACAAGGGGCAGGGAGGGAGGAGGTAAGAAATATTTTTTGAGTTTGGGACGCAGGGTGGAGCATGACTGTTGATGCCAAGAGAAGAGCAGTGAGATTAATCGTGACACAGGCCTCTATAGTTCCCCATTACTAGCACTACCTACCAATTTAAAAAAAGTGTCAGGATTAGTGTGAATATGAACTTTTATTCTGCCACATTCTGCTCTTGGAGGAGAGCCTTCAACATGAAGAGATCTCTGCACCGAGCTGCTTTATAACACTTCCCCTCTGCTCTGAGTGACAGCTGACAACCTCCAGGCAGGAGACCACTACGGCTGTCACTCAGAGCACAGGGGAGGGGCATCGTAGCTTAGAGAGCACTTTACAGTGAAGCTCCACCCCCTGGGCACTTACAGGAACAGAACTGGCAAAATAAAAGTTCACATTCACACAAATCCTGATAATAAAAGCTCCACAAAAAGGTATGCTTGTTCCGCTCTCTTCAGCCCCTACCCAGTGCTGTCAGCAGTTTAGCATGGTCAAAACTGCTGGCAGATTCCTTTTTAACGACACTGCTATACCTATGGAGGCTGACCAGTTCCAGACCAGTTTTGTGCTTGCTGCACTGTGCGTGTGGCGGCACCATTCGGTGACATGCACAGCGCAAAGAAACTTGGCACTGGAATAAATATAGGGGTTGCAGCAGTTATGACAAGGCACTATAGTACAGGGAGCCGACAGGACCCCCTGCCCGTACCTCCCGAACGCCAAACCTGAAAACGTCGGGTTTGCTTATCCCTACTCCTGACACTGGCAAGCATCTGGACCAGTGTGTAGGGTCCTGGAGAAAAGCGGAGAGTGAGAAGAGGGAAGTATATAACTTTTTTATGTCCCATGTGGCATATAAAATAACAGTCTGGTGTGAAGTCTCACTTAGGTGTCCGAGTTAAAGGGGTTATCCAATCCGTATAATGACCCCCAAAATGCCCGGGCCCCTCCTCTAGAGCATACTTACCTGCTCGCTGGAACCCGTGTCCTTCCGGATCCCTGCACGGCCGCCACTGCATCTCCCTGTTGCGCGGATAAAAACACCCAGCGATAAGGGGAGCAGCCAATAGCAGGCCACAACAGTTACCAGCCTCCCTAGCATCGCGGTGACGCTATGGAGGCTGGTCACCATTGCGGCCTGCTATTGGCTGTTCCCCGGGGAGATGCAGCGGCGGCCGTGCAGGTATCCGGAGGGTTGCAGGTGCTGGGAAGCAGGTGAGCATGCTCTAGAGCAGAGGTCCCCAACCGCCAGGCCGCGGCCTAGGAAGATTGTTTGCTGGGCCGCGGCAATTAGAGTGGCCAGACGTCCGTTTTTAGACTCCTGGTCCACAGTCCGGCACAAGGCCAGGACGGACGGACAGAAGTGATCCTTTTTTGCGGTTATTGGCGGGTACGGGCACTTTACGTATTCCCAACCAATTAGCAGGCCTCCCTGTCACATCTGGATCACAATACATCACACGTTCACACAGCGCACTGACGTCACACTCACATGTCCAGCGCTGCCTGCATCCCGTGCACCAGTGAATTATGGTTTGTGCAGGCGCGGGAACACAAGGTGGAACAGACTCTGAGGAGCGCTAGTGCGCGGAGTGAGAAGGTCCGTCCGAGGTACTCCTACTGTCTGGTCATCTGTGAAGGGGGACTGTGCTGAAAGGGGGGGATAACTACTGTGAAGAGGGGAATGCTACTTAAAGGGGTTAATAACTATTGTGAATGGGTGGCTGGCTGCTGAAAGGTGGTGGATAACTACTGTAAAGAGGGGACTGCTGAAAGGGGGGGATAACTACTGTGAAGGGAGACTGCTGCTGAAAGGGGGAAATAAATGCTGTGAAGCCTGCTGAAGGGGTTAATAACTACTGTGAAGGTGGGACTGCTGAAAGGGGGGGATAACTACTGTGAAGCCTGCTGAAGGGGTTAATAACTACTGTGAAGGGGGGGATGCACCTTGTGTTTGGTTATGCGCGTGAATCCGTCCCTGGATTAGGGAATAGTACATAAATCAATTCCCTAACTTTATATTTATTATTTTTTTTCCTCCGTGCAAATGATGTAACCTCTACAACACATAGTCTCTCAGTGTATATACTGCTAGTCATCACGCCTCACCTAAAATACATGGAAAAATATTAACAAACTAAAGTTATAATTTAGAAACACAACAACGACACTAGTTAAAGGAGAACTCTTCAATGAGTCGAATGTCACCTAAGTTACCAACACACCTATGAACAGATGTAAACTTAATTCAGTGCAAAGCTTAATCAGAAGCTAAAGATCTTGTTGAATGTCACATAAAGCACTGGTAAGACGCTTGATCTTCTCTTCCGTGGCTCTCTTACTGTTTGCACTTTCTTGGAGTAGATGGCGCATTTCTTCTTCTACTTGATAAACCTACAATGGTAAGGTAAGAAAAGCGTGAGTACGGCACAGACATTGAAATTAAGGCAGTTTGTATAAAAACGGATGCGGCAGAGATAAGTCATAACGCTGTTGACTCTGCTACATCTGTATCTTCTTTGTAAGGTAGCTACAGACACCAGATGGCGGTAGAGAGTCCCGTCACCTTCTCTCTCTCTATGAAATACATATAGGAGCGGACAGAGCCTAAAAATCTAAACAACGCCAGCATGTAGCTCCTGCTGGACTCCCTTCTGAATCGGACGGGACTATTTGAAGCATAATTTAAATTGGCATAAATAGAAATTTGGGGGCTCCGATCTCCCTATACTGCAATTTATAGCATAGTGCACTGCTCGAGGTTTATTTCAAAGGGGGAGGTGTCTCTTTAAAAAAGCACTAAAAATGTGTGGCCTATCCTAAGGACAGGATAGTCCATCAATAAATATTCCTGGGAAATCCCTTAAAAGGGCATCTGTCACCACATACCACTATGTCACACGGTTGGTAGCGGTCTATCCGCCCATGAGGTCTCTGGCATCTATATATGTTCCGTTGAACCTCTGAAAAAAAGACTGCCTATCTACCCGGCAGTCTCCATCCCTTTACTGCGCATGTGCAGAAGGCGATCCTGCGAGACTTCAATGACTGCCTGGCCTGTCCATCACAGGGGTGAGGACGTGGCATAGAAGACAGGGAAGGGAGCCTCTGGGTTCAACAGCACCACCCTTTTGCACTTAGGGGCAGAGACATCAAGTGTAGCCATTGAGTTATTCCCTTGATTTGTCCAGCTCACTGAGATGGAAGCACATGCTCAGTTCCATCCTTCAACTGCCACCAGCTGCAGCAGAAAGGACCTCCCTCCCTCCCCCAAGAAAGGGTACGCCCCCTGAGATGCCAGCCTGAAATACTATAAATCTAGAAGAGCAATTCGAGCAATGAATGAGATCTCTGGGCCCATGTGAGATACAGGGCCTGTTCTAGATTTATAAGAAAGGGACTGTCATGTTCTGATTTTCATATTTTACATTATTCATGGGATAACCCCTTTAAGGCTACGCAGAATGAAGCTAGACGGCTACAGCTACACCTTATATTGGTGCAAGCAATAGCGATAACCTGAAGGAGGTTCAGCTGACTGTATTTCCCCTCCAGATCAGTTTGCTTTGGTTGCTCAATCAGGGTAATATCGGCAGGATCTAAAGGTGGATTTAGACAAACCAATAATCGTCCAGATTACCGGGAACGACCGCTCCTGCAAACACTCGTTCCCGATGATCTGTCCATCTAAATGTGGCGCAGATCTGAATGGGCAAAACGCTCGTTCATCAGGTGATTTTGTCGCTCGTGCAGGCAGTCCAATCATCGTTCCTTGGCAGCAGATGGTGCGGTCTAAACAGTGATCTGCTGCCCAGAAACAATGATTCTGTAGGGGGACGAGGGATGGCTATAGCAATCCCTCGTCCTCATACTGTGGAGGGGATTGCGCCATGTAAATACATATCCTTCACTGAACGAGCAGCATTCCTTCCCGACAACTGGCTGTAACATCGTGCTTTCAGTGCTGCAAAGAGAAAAATAGGCTGAGGCTCTTGGTGTGATCAGTAGGAAAGTAGACCACATTTGGCCATTATGGACCGTTTACATGGCGTTCTGGGTTAACTTTAGAAGACTCAAACAGTACCTTTGTTTCCCGCTTCTGTGGTTCCCCTGCGGCAAAAAAGTAGTTTTATTAATATGTAGATCCCGCGGCTGTGCTAGACTTCGGCATGCGCACTGCAATGCCCACTGTGGGCACGGGCATCACTGATGCTACTGCGCATGTTTTGGCCAACGGCCTCCTTGCAGTTGGGTCCGCGCCGTTGGCCGGAGCATGCGCAGTAGCATCAGCGATGCCCGTGCCCATAGTGGGCATCGCAGTGCGCATGCCCCGGCCAAGCGAGGCAGAGAGCAGCCGCGGGATTTCACGGGGAGAGGAGGAGGACACAACAGAAGAATGGGGGGGGGGGGGGGGCACAGGCACAGGCTGGGGCGGGGAAATTAGGAAAAGAGGATGAGCAGCCTGGGCTCCAAAGACGTTAACGCCGCCCCTCAGCTCTTGCGAGCCCTCATTTACATATTAATAAAACTACGTTTTTGGCGCAGGGGAACCGTAGAAGGAGGAAACAAAGGTACTGTTTGAGTCTTCTAAAGTTAGGGCAGAACGCTATGTAAATGGTCTATAAAGGCCAAATGTGGTGACAGACTCCCTTTAAAGTGGTTGTCCGATCCCTCAAAAAACAAAATGCAAAAAAAGAGACATAACAATTCAAAGCCCCTGCATTCCAGCACTGAGGGTCGAGTCCTCTCTGCTTATAGAACCCATAGGGCCAGAAGTGCTAATCTCTTGTCCATGAATTGGCCTCATCAGTGACGGGGGGGGGGGGGGGGTGGGCGAGTCGGGGTTAGCTATTTGATTTTTACATCATATCCCCATAAATATAAAAAGTTTAGAAACTTCAGAAGTAGACAAACATAACATCTTGCCTGTTTCACACATACACAACTGCACTTACATTGCATTTTCCTATCTGACTTCAAAGGCCTTCCTTTGAACCACCAGGAAGGTTTGCTCGCAGCAGGAGGGCAGAGGTGCAATTAAGAATCGCAGTGTAAAAAGATGATGCTTCCAGTCCAGACTGTTGCACTCATTTACTGATATGAGAACATTGTAAGAATAAAGTGTAAGATGGCCAGAGAACCGACAATACATGCATCTGAAAAGAGTCACTAAAACCTGATCAGCTCCATCAGTCAGAAGAAGGGGCCGGGAAGCGGTTGTGGTCACCGCGACTTGAAGCAAGAAGGCCGCTGCCCCCTTGACTTCAAGCCTGGGCAGAGAATCGCGCCAGCCTTGGATTAAACATTGATTTTCTTACTACTGCCGCACCGGAATTTAGTAAGATATACTTGATCAGAATCCCACTGCTGTAGTCTTGAAGGTCCTGCCGGCGGTTTAGGACCGCTGTTTGAGGCGACAGGCTCCCTTTAAGCACTCTGCCTTTGCTCTGCTAATTGAAGCAGCGGCTAAGGCAGGAAATCGTCTAAATATCCGGCCCTGTCAATCTAGTGGCAGGTGGGTCGTTTTCACCTGCGGGGACAGCCCCTCATAGGTGTAGAAGTCCTGCTGAAGAGACAAATCCATTTGTTACAATCGATTTGCTTGTCGCGAATACAAACACTTACTTTTTCATTGGCGGCATCAATTTCCTTTTGCTTCTCATTTGCTACTTTGACAAGCTCCGCCTGATGAGCAGCCAGAATGGACTCCAACTGTCTCCGAAATGCGTCGTCCACGGAGTGAAGCTTCTCCATCACTACCCTGTGCACACAGAGATCAGTGGTAAAAGGGGAATGGGGCGCATGGGAAATATTTGGGAGACTATTCAACAGGACGTTCTTCACTAGGGACAAGAGGAGAACGTATTACTATCTTTGCAGATTGTAAGCTCTTGGGATCGACAGATCCCCTCTTTCTGCAACTATCCCCTTTATTTGAATGGGGCTTGGAGAAAATCATGCACCTGCTGCAGACACAACCCCATTCACATGTATGGACTGGTGACTATAAATTTTGTGGCACTGAAACAAAGGAAGAAAAAAAAAAACTAAAACAAAGACCCAATTGTGTAATAAACATACAGTACAATACCTGACGTTATCTTTCGTCACCCTGTGTCACCATTTTGTTGTAGCCATCTTCTGAGTATGAATACATGACTTACAGTCACTTAAACACCACATGAGGTTACCTACCATTTAGATAAAAAGGTGGGTTTCACTGTCTCGCTACAGTTTCTTTACACTGAAATAGAACTTTACTTACTTATGGTTTTGAAGGCTTTTGTCTCTCTCTTCAATCAGTTTCTTTTCCTTGGAATCAAAATTTTCTTTCATCTGCCTGACTTGCGTTTCCAGCTGGCTTAGTAATTCTGCTTTATCCTGCCACTTCTTATTCATTGCACTGCGAAACAGAAAGAGCAAATGCCTGAAATGAGCCCAGATTCCACATCAAACAGCACAAGCCGCATTTAGTAAAACCTCTGCTCTGGCGGCTGCCTAATCACCTGTAAGCTTTCTTCACATCCAGCAGCTCGGCCTCCTTTTCTTCTAGCTGAAGCTTGATTTCCTCCTTTCTCTCCGTTTGCCTTTCCAGCTTCTCCTTCACCTCCTGTAATTTTTTCTCTCTTTCATCGTTTTGTTCTCTTAAGGTCTTCTCCATTTCCAAATTTTCTGCACGTAATTTTCTTATGCGTTCATCCCTTTCCTGCAATCCCTGACAACAGAAAGCAGAGAGAGAATGTGTCAAACCACGTTAAAGGGAACTTGTCACATGGAACACAGGGTCTCAGCTGCAGGTAGTGTGCCATAGAGCAGGAGGAGCTGAGCAGAAATATATGTAGTTTTATGGGAAAAGATTCAGTAAAACTTGTAATTTATCCATTTAAAGTCCTGCTCATTCTGGGCTTTGAAGTCCAGGAGGTGGACCTATCAGTGACTGAAGTCAAGGAGGCGCTCCTATCAGTGATTGAAGTCAAGGAAGTGGTCCTATCAGTGACTGAAGTCAAGGAGGCGGTCCTATCAGTGACTGAAGTCAAGGAGGCGGTCCTATCAGTGATTGAAGTCAAGGAGGTGGTCCTACCAGTGATTGAAGTCAAGGAGGCGGTCCTATCAGTGATTGAAGTCCAGGAGGCGGTCCTATCAGTGATTGAAGTCCAGGAGGCGGTCCTATCAGTGACTGAAGTCAAGGAGGCGGTCCTATCAGTGACTTACAGCCTTCCCTCCAGGCCAGTGATACTAGTCATGACGTCACTCGTCTGTGGGAAACAGCGAGACGGCTGCGGCGCTACTGTGAGCCCCGCTGCCTTCTCAAACAGCTGATCGACACCCGGGACCCCGCCAATCAGATGCACCCCAAAATACTGTGACTGAAAAAAATACACTTCATGATCCCCAAAAAGTCCTCATACAGCTATGTCAATGTGCCCTTCTAGTCATGTGACAAGAAAATCAAGATTAAAATAAATTATTATCATTAAGTTGAAAAAAAAAAAAAAAGGTTTTAATGTCAGGTACCATCGCCCAGCCCTGGTTAACATGCAGGGAGATTAACTAAGCTAAATGTGCCCAAATTTTGGCTAAATATGCAACTAAAAAAATTGGCATACATGCTTTGCGCCACATTTATTATTAGACATTATTTGCGCCTCTCGTCGAGGGCGTGGCTTAATCTATTCCTGTGTGTTCAATACGATAAACTACATTACAGCCAGACATGCGTAAGGAGGAGACAGACTAGAAATGCACTTCAAACCTGTACATTTGAGCAATACTAATAAGTAAGGTATTTGACTTTTATTTTTCGTATGCACCAGTCATACGCCATCATCCTACGTAGTCAAGTCAAAACGTAAGAAACTTGATCCACCACTAATGACCCCATCCATATACAGCCCCCGGCTCATTGTCACTAGTTGTTCACATATATAAATGGCTCCGCATTTTGGGCCATAAAGGGAATGACAAACTGTTTAAAATCAAGCTTTTATGTAAAAAATAGGATTAAAACATTTTTAGTGATATTTTTTAATGTTCCATGTCACGGTTTCTATTTTTATTTTTTATCCTAAAATCCTGTGGTTTTCACACTGGCCTCTAGAGCTAACAATAGGTTTCACTTCTTGGTCAGTACCGATCGCTTTTCAGCAGGCATCTCATTATCATTCCAGGCAGGATTACAAGGACAGATATCACCTATATATAGGTAACACAGGATCCACCATTCACAAAAGGTAATTTCACGGCTGCTTTACTCCCTCCTGACCTCTGCACAGTCCCCTCCTGTCCCTATGCTATCGCCCGTGTCTGCTCTAAAGCATATAAAAAAAAAAAATAATCTATAATCAGAAAACTAAAACAGATTAGAAAAAAGGGTATGTGGCACTATCTGGTTTTAACTGGCAGAAACAATTATAGGTGACACATTCCCTTTAAAGACCTGACAATTTTGCAGGAAAGAGGACTTGTGTTTTTTTGCATAACACATTGCATTTTTCAATTGATTAGCTTTAATTTGTAATAAAATGCAAAAATAAAATGAATTTCTATTTTTTGGGGGGGGGGGGCGTGTTTCGTTTTTACAGTGTTGAAAGTGTGGTGTAATGGAGATGTTAAAAGGATTTTCCTAGACTTTTATACTACAACTGATCAGCTGTTTGGGCGCTGCGGCCTTCTCTCAGCTGACCAAGCACAGCGCCGTACATTGTACCACAGCTGTGCTTGGTATTGTAGCTCACCCCCATTCACTTCTATGGGGCAGAGCTGCTCCTAGCCCATGTGACCGACGAACATGGTGTCACATGGCCAAGGCAAAGCCGCAGCGCTACGGCAGAGATAGGTCATCAGTAGAAAAGTCTTGGAAAGCCCCTTTAACTCTATGGGTCAGTATGAATACGGTGTTAACAAATTCATATCGTTTTTTTTTCTGCTTTACAACTTTTGCACAATAAAAACACTTTTTAAAAATGTTTTTGCGTCACCACATTGTGAGAGCCATAACTTTTACTTTTCCATTGACGGAGCTGTGTGAGGGCTTTTTTCTTGCGAGATGAGTTGATGTTCCCACTTTTTGATTGCGTCCGATTCCATTTTTAGGTGGCCCTTTTTTTTATTCTTGTGACATAATAAATACTTTTTACCGGGGAAAAAGTATATGTACGTGAACTTTTAACTAAACTTCTATACTCAATGTACTAAAATAATTTTTGTAATACAGTTTATATTTATTTTTTAAATTTTCGATGCAAAATAGGCATCCGAAGTTCAGGTGCCTATCGCGCTTCGGAATCCATACTCCCATACAGCGCTGTGTATGAGCGTTGTACAGGCCAGAGCACACATCGCTCCTCCTCCCTGTACCGGTGCTGCTCCGCTAAATCTTGGCAAACATAGGCTACTGTAGTCAGACTTTAGCAGAGCGGGCACAAGCAGGACAGCGATGTCTTATGTGAGCTCCTGTCTGCACCTATCTCCAGAATAGCACAGCTATTTCCGGAACTCCAATAGAAGTGAACGGAGAGGTGGCCACACTTATGCGGTGCGCTCTCCATTCACTCCTATGGGAGTTCTGTGCATGCGCAAGACTCTCTTCTTCACTTTAGGGGTCCTGTTCCAGAGATAGGCGCGTGTCCCAGAGGTATCTGACATTGGTGTGTGTGCAATGGGCCAACCCCTTTAGGCCATGTATTGTCCCATGTGTGAAAAAAGGAATGAAATGTTAGGACCAGATAACATGGGCTAGTGGGGATCCACAACAGAAGCCACACACATGAAAAATAGCCACTAATACAGGACAAGTCCGCTGTGACCGGTAAACACTAAAATCCCAACGTACTCACTTCTTTCAGTTTCCGGATGGTTTCGGTTTGATCGTCCACCATTTTACTTTTGATTCTCAGGGCATCATTGTCTCGTTCGTTTTGCTTTTTCAACGTCTCTATCTCGGTGGAAAAGACTTCAATTTTTGCTTCAAGCCTTCCTCGGTCCTGGGCCAATGCAACACCTAGAAAAATAGTTTACTCAATTTTAGGGATTGTTCCTTAATGGCTTCTACACCTTCTGAACACATTTTTGCCTCCCCCCATCACTCCAGGCTGGACCTATAGAGGGAAGCATACTTACCTACTCCCTGCTGCCTAGTTCCAGCTCTTTCCGTTCACGGAGCTCCTTTACCAGCTCGTCAACCTTTGGGATGTTTTGGCATGATTGAGCGCCGAGTGTGCCGCTGCAGCAGTGACATGGCCCTCAAGCGGAACGTGACCCAGTGCCATGAATGGAAGATACATGTACCTAGTTGGGGGAGGCAGATAAGTGTGCTTCCCTCCAAAGGTCCAGAGGGGAATGGGGGTTTCAGGAATAGGGTCCATTCAAATAGTAGAATTTCCCAGCATAATTGCAGCATGGACACCGCGCCAAGTCGCCTCCGACTCCCATTGGGAGCCAGCGCTACTGTTTACTGGCTGGCAGTTTAAAGGTGCAACCAGGCCAAGAAGGCACATGTCCCTTCTTGGTGTGGTGTGAAGACAGCCACCAATGGTGTCCGTTCGCGGTTTAGCTCCCTTCAATGGAGCCAAGCTGTGAGCGGGTCCACGGCATCCAGAGTGAACCAACCATGGTGGTTTCTGCCATGGTGAATGGGCCCAAAAAGTGAATTTATTGTATAATGAGAACTCTCTAAGACACTGTGAGAATCAATTTTTCACAGATTCATGCTACAATTTAATGGGAACCTTCAATAAAAGTATGTTTATGGCCATGTGATGGACACACAAGACCCAGCGCCGATAACTGCACTGCTGCAGGTTCATATCACATTTCTGACATAAAGCTGAGGCTCTATTCACATCTCATTCCTTGCTTCTGGCGGAAGCATATGCCGGGTATATTCTTCGAATGGAGGGCTGTGACGCATGCCACTGTATTTGACATATGGCCTCCATGTGATGCTAAATGTCTCCTGCAGTAAACTCAAAACGTATGGGCAGTTAAGGCATTCCTCAGTGATGATAACTGATCATTGAAGGTGAAAGCTGGACCTGCGACGATCAGCTGATTCCTAGAAAAACTTCTATTTAAAGGGCATCTGTCAGCAGATTTGTCCCTATGACACCGGCTGACCTGTTACATGTGCGCTTGGCAGCTGAAGGCATCAGTGTTGGTCTCATGTTCATATGTGCCCGCATTGCTGAGAAAAATGATGCTTTAATATATGCAAATGAGCCTCTAGGAGCAACGGAGGCGTTACCATTACACCTAGAGGCTCAGCTTTCTTTGCAACTGCTGTGCCCTCTGTACTTTGACAGGAGCAGGCAGTGTAAATGTCATCACACCTGGTCCTGTCAAAGTGCAGAGGGTGCAGCAGGTGCAGAGAGAGCAGAGCCTCTAGGTGTAACGGCAATGCCCCCGTTGCATATAGTAAAACTTCATTTTCTCAGTAATGCGGGCACATTTAAAAATTGGACCAACACAGATGCCTTCAGCTGCCAACCGCACATGTAACAGGTCAGCCAGTGTCATAGGGACAGATCTGCTGACAGATGCCCTTTAACATTAGAGCAGCCACTAAAGAGCTCCTGATTCCTCCTGCGTTGTGCCTTCAGTTTATAAAGGACATGTCAGGACCTCAGTCGAACCAAACGGATCTCTTCATATATCTTCATTTTTCTCAGCCATGCGGGCACATATGAACATGGAACAAACACTGATGCCTTTGGCTACGAAGCGCACATATAACAGGTCAGCCAATGTCATAGGGACAAATCTAATGACAGATGCCGTTTAAAAGGGACTGTCGATGTGAGATGCCTTTAAGAACAAAGTAATCTAAGTTCTGTCAAACTAAGTAAAGGATTTAATGCTTTCACCTTGCTGAGTTAGCTCTTGTCCCCAGATTTTCCTTTCGGCTTTTAATCCATCGATCAAGGACTCTTGTGCTGTGAGTTGTGAAATAAGTTTGGATTTCTCTTTCTTCAGTAGCTCAATCTGAACAGTTTTTCGTTTTTCTTCTTCCGCCACCATTTCCAGGTTGCGTATTTTGCTCTACAGAAATAGTAGGATTAGTGCCGACAACTGTTCACTGAATAATATGTAGCGTTAACCAATTTTACAAGCATTGAATAAATAAAATTATTGAAAAGATTATGGGCAATAAATATCTATGATGGGTCAGCATGGTAACCTACATCTCCTGTACAGTGGTTGACATAGCATGGAAACCTACCCAGATAGGATTATAAAAAAATGTTCAGTAATGGATCCCAAGCACCTGTGTCATCAATAAGCCGTCCATTTCATCGTATGTTCTTCATATGTAAGGTGGGAATCACTAGTGCCACTTGCCCAGTATCCACTGCAGCACAGCGTCCTGTCCCGGAATACTGAGCGGAATGGGCTGCTGACACTAATAAGTTAAGGTTGTATTACACAGCCCGATTCTATAGGCAATTGCCGGGATGGAAACGTTCCTTCCGGGCAATCGCCGGCTCGCTATTACATGCAGCGATCTCCTCCACAGCATCGGGCGGAGCGATCGTTATGCCATCACTCGTCTCCATGCTGCCTAGTTGTTTGCCGGCAGCAGATCGTGACACCACCATCTGCCGCCGACAAATGAAGATTTTTTTAAACATGCTGAAAGATCCCAATTATCCGATAAACGAGCGTTTGCTCGAATCGGTGGGAGCTGGATCATAACTAACGAGCATTCCTATCAACGCCTGGTGTAATACAGTCTTTACTGCTTAGCCGACTGGACGGTTACGCAGCATATTATGCAGTGCAATCATCTGATGTA
This sequence comes from Bufotes viridis, assembly GCA_033119425.1. Classification (NCBI taxonomy): domain Eukaryota; kingdom Metazoa; phylum Chordata; class Amphibia; order Anura; family Bufonidae; genus Bufotes; species Bufotes viridis. The sequence continues at coordinate 46,643,538 of CM065593.1, forward strand.
GCATTTACCATTCGTGAGGTCTGGGTCACCAGGTAAAGCTTCACCTTCCACCTAATCAAGATATGTAGTTTTTGCTGATTTAGAACTGCTGTGATGAATTTCCGGACCAATATCTGAAATACTGAGTTAAAGTTAAATATGGATAATATTAAAAGAAAAGCTTACTTTCAGAGAACCTATAGTTTCTTGCTTTGCTTTAGTGATGTCCGCTATCCTGCTCTTCTGTTCTTTTACCATGGTAGTGAGCTCCTGAATCAAACTCGCTGATTGCTTCTCTTTCAGACGGCTATGAGAGAGCGCTTCTTTATGTTCTGCTAGCTCTGCCGACACAGTGTCAAAGGCTTCTTTAACCTACAACATAGAGAACATTTATGTATGAAAACTGATCTAGAAATACTCTGATTGGGTTAGACAACTAAGGCTGGGTTCACATCACGGTTTTGTTTCACGTTTAAAGTTGACGAAAACAGGATGGTGAAAGGGAAGTATACTGCAATTTCCATTCCGTGAAGTCAAAAAAGTAACAAAAAATATATATATACTTTAAATGGTTACATGGTAACGGATGTACCTGTATGGCAGCGGTCTGTTGCATGCATATAACGTAAAGGGGTTTTGCGAGATTACTATGGTCTTGAACAGATAAGTTACTTACCTCATGCTATATATTTTTTTTTACCAATTTGCACTCTCCTGACCTGTTTTCTCCACGTATACCATTCACTTTGATTTGTCTCCATCCTGTATGTAGCACTGTCTGTTGCTGTATCCAACGAAACCCATGATGCACTTCTCCTTCCTCTGCCACAGCTCCAGCACCGCCCCTAACAACAGCTAGTTTATAGCTCCTCCCACCAGCTAGCTACTTAGACACTCCCCCATCACTGCCCCTGACAACACCCAGCTAGTTACATAGACATTCTGTTATCAGTGCCCCTATTGCTGCTTTGACACACCCATGGATATAATATCACAGGAAATAGGAAAGAGTTGCATGTGACCATAGTACCCCAAAAATTACAGCTACTTTCATAAATAATTATTTTAAAGTATGTTGATCCAAACCGCAAAACTGTTTTAAACCTGAGACAAAAATGTGATGATAATGCAGCCGAAAATCAGCTGCTATTACTCCCGACCTGATTTCTGACAGCTATATCTCCTGCAGTAGAGGAGATAATGTGCTGATTCATGCCTTGTTTTAAAGCTTAGATTGTCAGCTTTCAAACGAGACCAGCTGCTACAGAGTCTGAGATAAGAAGAGTTAAAGCAGCCGTCCCCCCTTCACCCTGCTTCCCAAGCTAAGCTTGGGCTGACCGGTTAAGTCCTTTTCCTTTTGAATGTTCATGAACTGTCAGGATAGGTGCAAGTCCCTTCTCTCCAGAATAGGGACCTTAAATTCAAGGAGAGGACGTGCGCAATTTCCTCTCCATTCACAGCATGCTCAGCTATTTTTGGCAATCCCATAGCAGTGAGTGGCCACCCCTCCATTCATTGCTAAGGGACTGCTGGAAATAGCCGAGCCAGCATTCACCTATTTTGAGAACTCCCATAGTGGTGAATAGTGTGCGGCCTCACGTTTGTAGCATCTCCTCCTTCACTTGGGGGCCCTGTTCCTGAGAAAGGTGCGGGTCCCACAGGGTACCCACACCTATCTGATATTTCTGGCAATACACTTTTAATGAAGGCCAATTGGAAAAGTGTTTTTTTAGGCCAAAATAAGTACAATTCAATAATAAAAAACACATTTACAGATGTCCATATAAAAGTGCTTGTCTCATCACAAACCGCTGCATTCATCTAAGAGCCGACGGTTGTTTAGCTCTAGAGATCCCCAGCAAAATCCACAAGGTTTAGTCAATTACTGTATGTAACTTGAGAGCCGCTGTTTGTCAGGGGCCCCTATGAGACAGCACCTTCAACTACATTTTAATACTAATGGGGAGATTTATCAAAAGTGTCCCTGGATACATGCATTTAGGAGCCATCGGCACCGTATTCATCAAAATGGCCCATACGACATGATAAATCTGGTGCATTTTCTGACTTCTTGCTAAGTCCCTTTTAGTCCTCCTGCAGACGAGCGTGAGCGGATTAGGTCCGATGCGTTGAGGATGCGTTCAGTGAAAACTGCGCAAGTACATTTAGTTTTGTTTGCGATCGACGTTTGGTTGTTCAGTTTTTATTGTGCGGGTGCAATGCGATTTAATGCGTTTTGCACGCGCGTGATAAAAAACTGAATGTTTACAAACAACATCTCTTAGCAACCATCCGTGAAAAACGCATTTTCACGCAGCCCCATTCGCTACTATGGGGCCAGCATTGTGTGAAAAATCGCAGAATATAGAACATGTTGCGATTTTCACACAACGCACAAGTGATGCGTGAAAACCAACGCTCATGTACACAGACCTATTGAAATGAATGGGTCCAGATTCCGTGCGGGCGCAATGCGGTCGCATCACACATTGCACCCGTGCGGAATACTCGCTCGTGTGAAAGGGGCCTTATAGACTTTTCAAAGGGGTCTAGCGACAGGTAATGTAAGTCGAAAACACGTACATTTGGCACATGCCATCAATGTCCTCCAGTTTGCGGCACAACCTGTGACTGAATTCTGCTGCATTTTGCTCAGTAAATCTCTCTCGATATAGCTCTTCTTTACAGTGATGACCTACGTATATTTGCCTTTATGTGAGCGGCAGAGTTATTTTCCAGGCTGATAAGCAGCCCATTACCACAGAGGGTGCAGTCAATTACACTTGCTGCGTGGCACCATTCACAAATCCTTTGCAAGTTCTACTTTTGTATTTTAGAAAATCACAGTATTGATGTCAAGACCTGCTTCATTTAAGCCAAGTATTCTGAAAATCAGCAGCGACTTCCAGCGCTGAAGTCAAAGGCGTGATGATGGCATCAATAGGAAAAAGAATGAAAGGGATAATGGCCAGAAAAACATTTCACCGCATTTTCTTGACTGTTGTGAAATATGTCCATTAAAAGGGGTTGTCTGGGCTCTACACAATTAAAGGGCATCTGTCAGCAGAGTTGTCCCTATGACACTGTCTGACCTGTGACATGTGCGCTTGGCAGCTGAAGGCATCTGTGTTGGTCCCATGTTCATATGTGTCCACAGTGCTGAGAATAATGATGTTCTGATATATACAACTGAGCCTCTAGGAGCAACGGGGGTGTTACCATTACACCTAGAGGCTCTGCTCTCTCTGCAACTGCTGCGCCCTCTCCACTGATTGACAGGGCCAGGTAGGTGAGATGACATTTACACTGCCTGCCCCTGTCAAAGTGCAGAAGGCATGGGAGATGCAGAGCCAGCAGAACCTCCAGGTGTAAGGCAACACCCCCATTGCTACTAGAGGCTCATTTGCATGATTCATGGGTATCCACCAGCAGGCGGCGCTATACAGAGGTATCTGAAACCGCCCCACTTCCTCTCAGCGGTCTTCTGAGTCTCTGTTGCTAGGGACAGATCTTGCCTGACAACAGACAGTGGACTGCAATTTAGGTGGAAGTGAGCCCCCTAGTGGCCATGACGTTACAGTTTTTTTTCAGGTGGATGCAGGCAGATTTTTTAAATGAAGTGATTTAGAAATGTTCTAGTTACACCGTTCTCTATTAAATGAAATTGTGTGAAAGTACAGTGACTCTTTAACAAGATTTCCACTGTCCTGCTGCACCTAAGATAATGTCAGCTTCCTATTAGGATATATCCACGTTCATCGCACAGCCTTACCTCTTTGAATCTTCCTGATTCAATAACGAGAGCAGCACGAAATTCATCTTCGAGATCTGTGTATTGCTGTGACAGCCCATTCATTTTCTCCTGAAACTCCTTTATCTGCTGATTATGGAGGCGTTCTGCTTTGGACACCTCCTTAGCCACAGCTTCTTGGAACTCGGGTCCACTGTAGGACACTCTTGTATCCAGCTCCTTTCTAGAAGTCAAGAACACACATTGTGATGCAACATTTTGCCCCCAGAAACCGGTCAGGTATGCAAGGATTTTTGATGTAAAAAAAACTGATCTGATTGACTTAAAAGGGGTTGTCCCACAAAAACAGTTTTCAAACCAGCACCTGGATCTGAAGACATTTGTAATTGCATGGAATTCAAAATTTAAAGGGGTCTTTCAAGCTTTTAATATAGATGACCTATCCTCGGGATAGGACATCAATATCAGATCAGCGGGGGTCCGACACCCAGCACCCCCACCGATCAGCTGTATTAAGAGAGCTCGCTGCTGCAATGTCTATGGGAAGCAGGAAGAGAGACAGGAGACGGCACACACTCACGCCGCGTGCCTTCTGTTCATACAGCTGATCGCCGGGGTTGTCGGGTGTCGGACCCCTGCCAATCTGATATTGATTACCTATCCTGAGGATAGGTCATCTATATTAAAAGCCTGGAAAACCTGTTTAATATAGCCACTGAGTTATTCAACTAAATCTATCTGTACAGCGCCACCTGCTGTTTGCTCTAATTTCTCTGTCCTGATCACTGAGGTGGACGCACATGCTCAGTTCCATAGTTCAACTTCCACCAGCTGCAGTAGAAAGGACATATATATCTCATTAGGGGAAGTGGCATCTTCTCCACTTTTGATCAGCATTTTCTTTTCCCTGAATGATCGTAAATTACCACAGTCTCCGAAAACAGTCTAGTGTACAACAGTAACAAAAAGATTGGGAGGAGGAGGGGGATGAAGCTGCAGATTCTTTCCCTCCCGAGACTGCAAGCTGTAAGAGGGGATAGGTGTAGTGATGTCAAGTCAACAGGGAGTTAAGGCTTTGCATTTGTTTTGGACCTGCTCTACACTTGAAAAATTTAGGAGAGATTTTGTGCAGCTTGTTAAATGGGTTACTCAGGTGGACGTTCCTTGTAATCCTAGAACTTGTCTTTTGGGTTTATTGGAGGGGGAAGTTCAGGGTAATGATGTCTTTATCTGTATACAAAGAATGCTTTTCCAGGCTCGCGTGTTGGTAGCTAAGCATTGGATCGCACCTAGCCCCCCCACAAGACGGGAATTTGTTAGCAGACTAAATACCATTCTTCGATATGAGAGGGGTATTTACTTGAAGAGGAAGCGTCCAAATAAGTTTATGTCTGTGTGGGGGGGATAGGTATCTGACCCAGGCTTGGCTTCAAGAGCCCTAGCAGAGGAATGCATTCGAGATCAATTATCCAATTTAGGTAGACCGAGGTAGTTTTGCTTGCCCGGTATAGACTAAATTGAATGTACTGGAAGGGTTGGTGTTCGTGGAGAGAGAGAGTATATCTTGCACTGGTGGTGACCAGTGGGATGCGCTCCGTTGGGTATGATATGGTTCTTCTGGTTCTTGGGATGGTCGTCTCGCCGCACATTACATTGCATTGTAATGTCAAATTGTGATATATGATACGTCACTAGACAACACAATGCACCTTTTGTTAGGGGTTAGGGAAGGGGTGTGGGGTTGTTAACTGTTCTCCTAGTTTCGCAGTACGGGGTAAAATGAGGAGGAGGGGATAAAAAACGAAAAATGTTGTCGAGCACGTGATATACTGTAAACCTTTTTACATTGGCAATGTATTACTGGAGTATATTATTGTGCCTATGATTGTCTATTGATGATTGTCATAATACTGCTTTGTGCTTGATAATAAAAAGAAATTTGAGTAAAAAAAAAAAAACAGGGAGTTAAGGCTAGAAAAAATGAGGCCAAAATGCGCTGGCCCAGATTTACTAATGTGTCTGCATATAGAATCGCTCTAAAAAGTGATGCTAATTTTTCACAGAATTGCTCAAGAGGGGGCGGGGCTTTGTGTGAAGGGGAGGTGGTTTAAGATGCTACATTTTGCATCAAAATTGCAATACAACTCTGGCTTAAAATTCTGTCTCAAAGTAAGCCAATCAATAATTGGTATACAGCACCGATGGCCAACCTACGGCTCTCCAGCTCTTGCAAAACTACAACTCCCAGCATGCCCAGAGTACATACAGCTACAGCCTACAGCAGGGCATGGTGGGAGTTGTAGTTTTACAACAGCTGGAGGGCTGCAGGTTGGCCATGCCTGGTATAGAGTTAGACACCAGATTAATCATCCAGCCTGAGCCCCTGTGGTAAATCTGGGGCAGGTCCACACGGCCGGTCTACACTTACGCCATCTACAGGACTAGTAAATGTAGACACTGAATTTCTAGCCACATAGAAATGTATAATGACTAAGATGGGATTGTGTGTGGTAATAGAAATACATGGAAAGTCCCTTTTACACATCTTTCTCTTTGAAATGAGCTCCGCAGGACAATATCCAGCCGGCGTTTCATGCTCCTGTTACTTTTCAAAGCAAGAGCTAAAACTGACAAAATCAAGTGTGGTGTGAGCACAGTAATTAGTAATCCCCCGCTTTCAGGTATTTATAGTCACAGGTACCTGTGCGCTTGCTCCCTTGAAGTAAGCAGTTCGTGGAGCTGCTGGACTTTATCTTTGTGCTGGCGTACAGCTGCCCGAAGCAACTCGTTTTCCCTGTGGGAGGCGGACACTCTACGTTCAGCTTCCTGCATGTGTTTCATCTGTGATCAGAAAAAAAAAAAAAAGGTATAAACTTTCATTTTATAATAAAAAAAACAACAACAAAAAAAAAAGAAATAAAAACAGTATAGCGCATCACCTTTTATGGAACTCAAAAAGGAGTCCTTCCCGGAAGAAAATGGCATTACTAATGTAAAGTGTGAAAACGGGTTTTAAATATATTTTATGCTGGACTTCAATCTCTTAAAGTTACAGATCTAAAGCCTGAGGCTGCACTACTGAAAGATTATGATCAAAACATCCACGTTCTGTTTTCTGTCAGGTGCAGCGTTTTCATGGAGACCTTGTGTGGAACCGAACTGCCAAATACAACATTTACTACCTACCTACCTACCTACCTACCGGGATCAATAGAGGCAGTTACATGTTCTCACATCAGAATAGGAGGCATCAGCAGTGCAGCCTCATGTTTTCAGACTGTAATTTTAAGGGATTATACTCTATCTCAATATAAAAGCAAGAGGAAAAAATACAACTTTCACATGTTAATCCCCATTACAGGCTCTTTTGTTCAGGGTTTTGATTTAGTTTTTGAAGCCAAATTCAGTGGAAAAAAGGTGCTAAGAACAGAAGAACAGATCTTTTCTTATCCACTCCTGAGTGTGTGGTAGCACCCTCAAGAGCCATTTTAATGTTCTTCTGGCAGGTCTCTTTTAAAATACATTTAGGGGGTCATTTGTCAAACAGAAATACTGCTAAATTGGGTGCATTTCTGGCGCGGATTGCAGCGCATAGGTCCTTTGCACTGCAATCTGCGACTTCTCCCCGCTCACGCCAGGTCTAAGAGTGGGCGCCGGGCCGGTCTCATTTACCATTTTCTACGCCTGTTTCAGGCGTAGAAAAAGGCCTAAATGTAAGATAGCACGGAAGCTGTATTACGTTTAGAAGTGGCAGAGGATCTGACGTAGTTATGGAGAGGCCGGCGCCTCTTCATAACTTCGGTGGATCCACCACCAGGTATAGGGGTTATTAAGACTGGCGTCTAAAACTCCGGTCTTAATAAATGTGCCCCTAGTAGTTTTTTTTTTATATGTGTATCTATCTTCTATACATTCAGCAGCTAACAAAAACTGCCAGCATCGGCAAATGAAGCAGCGAGTATTCAGTCCTAATATTTTATAATGTTTTTAAAGGAATTGTCTGACTTCAGCAAGTGGCATTTATCATGTAGATAACGTTAATACAAGGCACTTACTAATGTATTGTTATTATCCATATTGCCTCCTTTGCTGGCTGGAGTCATTTTTCCATCACATTAGACACTGCTCGTTTCCATGGTTACGTCCACCCTGCAATGGTGGTCGTGCTTGCACACTATAGGAAAAGGCGCAGGGCTCTCTGGTGTCCAGGACTGTGGGAGCGCACATAGGCACGCATGCGCAGCAGCTCCCCTCCTGGTCACCTCATATCTGCGCTACAGCGGTGGTCCTAACACCCGGAGGCGAGCAGTGTATATTGTAATGGAAAAATTAATCCAGCCAGGAAAGGAGGCAATATGGACAATCACAGTACATTAGTAAGTGTATTAACTTTCTCTACATGACGAATGCCATTTGCCGAAGTGACACAACCCCCTCTTGGACAACATATGAGAAAGGATGTCGTCTTTATTAAAACTTTTGTAATCCAATGTACTTATACAATTAAATGTAAAAAGGATTAAATACTTTTTATAGGCCGTCTAAGTGCTACATATTGTAGAAAAAAAATGGTCATAGAAGGAAGCTGCTAACACCATGCAGCAAGTGTCCTACCTTCAAAGTTCAGATTTACCTAAACAATAGGGGAAATTTATCAACCCCTGTGAGCCAGAATAGTGGCGGCAAAAATTTGTCAACTGCAAAAAAAATTGTGCTACACTTGGCACTTTTCCGAAAAGAGGGCATAGAATGTGTGTGGCGTGGTCTCCCAGGGCCTAGCAAATTTACACCAAAAACTGGTATAAATTACAGCTCCAGACTACATTGAATTTCACTTTCTGCTACATGAAGGGCCAGAAATTTGCCTGATTTAGGCCTCATGCACACAACCGTTTTTTTATGCAGTCCGCAAAAAGGGGTTCCGTTGTTCAGTGATCCGTGTCCGTTTTTGCCTTCCGTGTGTCATCTGTTTTTTTTAGCAGACATGACCCAAAAGATTTTACCAAAAGACAGGCTGACAATTTTTGCCAAGTGCCTGCTAAGGGATCCGCAAAAAAAAGGACGCGGAACGCGGATGACACACGGATGGCCATCCGCATTTTTTCACGGTCCCATTGACTTGAATGGGTCCATGAACCGTTTTTCACGGACAAGAATAGGACAGGTTATATTTTTTTGACGGACTGGAATCACGGACCACGGACGCGGAGGACAAAAGGTGCATTTGCCGAGTTTTCCACGGACCCATTGAAAACCATTGGGTCCGCAGAAAATCACGAAAAACGGAGCAACGGACACGGAATCAAACAACGGTGGTGTGCATGAGGCCTTAATAAGAGTTCTGCGACTCTTAATAAATTATGCACATTTTACTCCAGGGCAAACTTGATCAAGACTGGCAGATGAAATACCAGCCTTGACAAATACCACCCTACCCAATATTTTTGAAGGACTATAGTGGCGAGCAATGTAAGCAATGTTGCAGTGTATAAGCTGAAAAAAGCCAAGAACTTTTACAGTTCCTTCACGTTCAGTAGTGTCTGGTGTTCTGCCATTACAGGACGTTCCCCACCTCCAGAGCTTCTTGCTGTATTCTCTGAGTCTCTAGTCTGGACACTGCATCTTCCAGCTTTTTGAGGGTTCTTTGATAGTCGTCTTCTCTACTAGCAAATTGCTTTATTTCATTCGCCAGCCTTTCGTTTTCCTCTCTTAACTGGTGCACTAGCGCTTGCAGTGTAGTTTTAGCGTTTTTCTCCTTTAAAAGCAATTCTTTAATCCTGAAAAATAAAGCATGACCAGAACAAAAAAAGGTTCAATTATCTTCTCTGCTTGCAGCTTTGGAAAGACACAGTAATCCAACGATTCAGCTTCGATTTCTCGAATGGTTCTATAAAGAGAGCTCTACGGAGAAGGGCATTCAGGAAAGACTATGAAACGCTGACAATATTCTTTGTGAGGATCTTATTCCCTTTGTTTATCTAAATGAAAAATCCCTTTCGTGTCCACAAGAAAACGTAGGTAGATTTAGGCAGAAGAGTGCAGCGTGTGGGAGAAGAACCGCCAAGAGCCAAAGGAACCAGCCCAGGGGATGTGAAAGTAAAGTTTGTCTAATTGATGTTGTCTGGTCGACATAAAGAACCAAAATGTTAAAATATAAAACTGAAAAAATAGGTTTCACGCAGTCAGGCGGCACAACAGAGGGTACCTTTCACTTCACTGAGAAGTTATGTTCAGTCTTGCCCTTCTGGATGAACTTTGCAGAAAAACTATAAAGACTCATTTCTGAAAAGAAGTGCAGAGAAGATGTGGCGGTGGCTCGGGCAGTTTAGCTTGTCATTTTCTTGCAGGTTTGAAAGTAAAAGCAGTGATCTGGTGGCTGTAAGCAACTGTCCTGCTTTTTATCTGCACCGGCTTTCACAAATGTGGCCCTATATGACCAGTCACCAGATAAGTCTAGCATCTCAGGCATGGAGATTGTCTGCGCCAATATAAATGGAGACAAAAAATAAAGTAGCCTTTCATTGGTGATTGCACTTAGAACTGGTGTTAGTTCATTTGGAAAGCACAAGACTCACCGAAAAGGTTATCTAGAGGTACAAGAGGCATTTACAAGCGTCCACTGAGTCGAATGGTCCCTTCCCAATAACTGTGTGTGCAGTGGCCGGGTTTGGGGTGGCCCTAACGCTACGCTGGGTCCCCTGGACACTGTCGAGGTGTCACCATGTGATGCTGCTCTCCTGAAGGGATGGTAAGGCATGGTGCACCCCAATGGGAAATAAGTCCAGAGAGTCAGGGTCTGCAGTAAACCAGTGTCATTCTTTACTGGAGAAATTCAGGTACAAAACAACATAGGCAAGGCATAGGACTGGCTTCCCCAGTCTCCTCCCTGGCAGAAGGAGGGTTTGATGTGAGGAAAGGCCTGGACGAAAGGCCTGGACTAGCTGTCCCTCGCTCTATCTTAGAAGGCTGATACTCTGGCCAAAGGCTGGAGGCCCACTGGTCTGTCGCTCTGTAGTCTAGGTGGCTCCTTGGTCACAGGGCTAGTGACCCATGGTTTATGGCCCAGCGTCTTCTGGTCACTCATGCAGACTGGCATTAGTCTTCCCTCCAAGCACTGATCCCTAACTGCAGATTACTAGAGGCTCCGACTGCTCTCCTTGTATACCGTTTCTAGCTGAACTAGACCCTTCTAGTGGGAGGGGTGGAGAAACTCAGCACAAACAGTTACAAAGTTACCAGTCCCGTCTGTCATAGACTTACATTAGAGCTTTAATAATACTCAGTGGCAATGACATAGCAGTTTTTCCAGACACAAACAAGTTTTCAGACAGAACAACAGAGCTAAACCAGACATTAAAAAGGCCAGTCTGTCTGGTTTTAGTAGAAAACATGTCTGGCTTTTTCCCTCCAAAACATGCTCTTCTTTAAAACTCTATGGCAGCTGTGGAAAATTACCAGCTTCTTATTCAAAGTCCTAGCAATCTCTCAGTGTTCATTAACCCTTTCCACAGAGCCTCACAAATACAGTGAAGATGAACAGGATTTGTATAACAAAATATAAAATGCAGATACACAATATTAAACAGTGCAAGTTAACCCTTTAAAGTGAAATAAAGTAAGAAGTTTATAACTTTGCATAGGCAAATGTAAAAAAATGTCCAGACTTCAAAGTACACCTGCTCCAGGGCACTACACCTGCTCTTCAGTGGAGGAAAGATCTGCATTTACAAGCATCAGTCATCAACTCTGTTGTATGGGGCATGGTGCTGTATGGCATCGATCGCCTTCATACAGATTCAATGTTTCTGGGCGGCAGATCGCCGTTCACACAGCAGGATCTGCAGCCTGGAGGATGTTTTAATGTGCTGCAGATCATTCACCTAATGAACCAGCGTTGTGCTAGGTGATCAGCAGCGCATTTACACAGGCCTATTATGGAGAATGAACATGCGTAGTAACATTCATATCTGATAATGGGCTTGACAGTTGTGCGGTGTAAACCCATCTTTACAACAGGCCATCAATATCAGAACGGTGGGGTCTGACACCAGACACCCCTGCTGATTAGCTGATTGAAGGGGCACTGACAGTTTAGAGATTGCAGCACCCTCTTCACTGGGCACCAGGCACAATTCCCTACTTTTAGGAGCGTCTGTGAGGCCCTTTCAATCAAATGATTGGTGGAGATGCCAAGTGCCTGACCCTCACCGATCTATTACTGATAGGTCTTGAATTTTAGCGATGTATATTTGATCACATTTTTTTTGCACTACATCAATTATAGCATACAATACATTTTCCAAATTTTTATTTAATTAAAAAGTAAAGTATGCGGCTTCTTTTCATAATCCTGCTAGTAGTCCAATACATAGCAAGCTGAAAATGCTCATAATTGATGTGATTTTAAGGAGGCATGGAAGTGCAGCCTCACTTGGCATATTTAGTCCAGTTCTAGGCACCAGTTCACAAGAGCGATGCTCTGGGGTGGAAGTAATACAAAGGATCTCAACAAAATGGATAAGCTGAAAACTAAACGTTTTAGTGATTTATTGAGGGACTGACCTGCTTCTTCTACCGCCAAGAGTTTACCCACCTGTCAGTGGTGTACATGGCCATGCTGTTGATGTCTTTCTCTTCCTTTGCCTGGCTTTGTAACCCTTTGATATTCTCCGTTAACTTCATCACAAGTTGTTCAGCTTTCCACCTTCGCTCTCGCTCTTGATCCAATTCTTGAACCAGTGCCTGCAGAAATATATGTAAGCCATTATAAGGTCTCAGAAAATAATGCACTATAATAATAGATGCAAGCATAACATATGGGCTAAGCCCTCACTCTAGATAAAATCTCAGACACTTAGTCAATACATTTTGATCAAAACACATCTAAGGTGATACATATAGGTGTGTATGTCCCTCCCGTCACCGGTTGCTGATGCACATGGAGGTAACAAGGGGCAACACACTGTATGTGCGGGGACTGAGCTCCTGAATATAAATGCGCAACAGCATGGATAGGTTTGCATAGGACCTGCCTGAACTGAGACCACCTTGTCGTTTGGTAGGTGGGCACAGATGTGTTTCGATCAAAATGTATTGACCAAGTGTCTCAGATTTTATCAATAAAGTGGGGGCTTAGTCCATATATTATGCTTGCATCTATTATTATAGTGCATTACTTTCTGTGACTTTGTAAATGTAGCCATGTACATCCGCACATTTCATATCATATCGTGCAGGATGTTCTATATATATATATATTTTATTTTTTTCTGTGATTTGTAAGCCATTATAAGGCCTCACGGACATGACTGTTTTGCAATCCACAAATCCCGGATTCGCAAAATATGGACACTGGTCGTGGGCATCCCGCATTTTCCCGTTTTGCACGTTCCACCCTTTGTTAAAAATGCTTATTCCTGTTCGCAAAATGGACAAGAATAGGAGATGTTCTATCTTTTTTTGCGGAATGATAGAATGGACATATGGATTTTTGGCCCTATTGAAATGAATGGATCCACATCTGATGTGCAAAAAAATGCGGACTAAAAGTACAGTGATGTGCATGAGGCCTAACACTGCTTTTCTTTCTTGGCAGATAAAATATGCAGGCCAGCCACTTACCCTGTATGTGGATTCTTCGACTGCTTGGGTACGGGATGCTGCCAGATCCGTTACCCTTACCGGAGATCTCAGAGTTCCTGAACGTTTGGTCTTGATGCGTTGTGTGCCATCTACTGAAGACAAGCTGCTTGGACTCTCTTTTCTCCTAAGGGAACTGGGACTTTTCTCTTTCCTTGCTGTGCTTTGCTTTGGTACACTGCAAAACCGTAAACTACTATTAATTAGCCTGCCTACCAGGGCTACTTTCAGTATACTTTGGCTGCATGCAAAAGTAAAGCTCGTCAAGAAACCTATCCAAAGGTCTCCATTCACCTGAAGGTGACCAAAAGAGTGTCTTTTTCGCCTGCATTTTTTTTTTTTTTACGAGAGTCCATGGCTGGCAGAGGCCAATGTATGCCTATCCATCAGACAGTTATGTCAAGAAATCCTCTCAATGTATACCTTTGACAGACACTGCAAAACACGGTGTGAAGGAGGCCTAGAGTCTCTTCTGATCACTCATTGGTTCAAAAGTGTATCGGGGACAACAAATGTTCATAGGCATATACCGTGGACCATATTATAGGGCTCTGAAGTACACTATACGGAGAAAAGTATGGGACGCACCTCTTAGTCATTTAATTCTGGTGTTTCATTCAGTCACATTGCCACAGGTGTATAAAATCCAGCATCTAGCCATGCAGTCTGCCTCTACCAACATTTGTGAAAGAATTGCTCGTTCTAAAGAGGTCAATGAATGCCAGCATGGTCCTGTAATAGGAAACCACCGCTGCAACAGGTCAGTTTGTGAAATTTATTCCCTCCTAGATATTCCAAAAATCAACTTTGAGTGGTTTTACTGCAAAGTGAAAGCATTTAACTCAGCCACGAAGTGCAGACTGAGAGGCTCAGTAACAGCACTTAGTAATTATTACTATGACTACTGGAGTCCAGAGCTTAAAGGCTATGTACACCTTCGGAGGCAATTTTTTTTATGATTGCATTGTACTCATTTTTGGCTAAAAATATTTTTTCAATTGACCTTTATTAAAAATATTGAGCTGTTCTGTCACAAAGAGTTAACAGTTTTTCTAGCTGTGACTGGCACTTTCACTCTGAGCCAGTCTTCTAATAAACCTTATCTCTAAACTACTGAGAGGTCATTAACACTTATTTAAGCCGCATTCTTATCAGTAAGATAAGAACTGAGCTATAATGAGTGTTTAGAAGGTCAGAGAGCAGAGACAGGAAGTCGGTCAGCTCCTGGCCTGACGGAAAAGACAGAAAATCCAAAGCATGCTATTAGAGCATCTCGGCTCTGTACAGAAAAAAGGATGCCATATTTTTTTAATAAAGACCACTTAAAAAAATATTTTTACTCAAATTGAGTACAAAGCATAAATAAAAAAAATTGCTCCCAAAGGTGTACATAGCCTTTAGAAGCAACCAGTGCCTGCAGTTTGCATGCCTCCCAAAGAGGTTTCCACTAGGTGCTTTGGCATCTTTATACATCCAAAAGCAATGGCCATATTGTGTCAGGTAGTGAGCCCTGGGGACAAGAGCTGAATATTCTCTGTCCAGTGCAACAGAAAATACTTCATTCTCACAGGTTGTCCTGCAAGACTGAAAAAATCCCACACAATTCCAGAACCATCAGAAAAACTATACAAAACTATAGGGATACCTGCTTAGAGATTTTGTCCTGTTTTTTTGAAGACTGTGGCATTTCGGACTCTGGCTGTTCCTTCGAGAGCCAGGGATTTTGCCCCTCTTTGTTACAGAGGTCTTCACATTTTCTTTGCTGCTTTCACAGTCACTTTCTGTTGTCAGGTCAGTGTCTCTCTTGGGTTTCAAATTTTTTTCTTCCCGATCTGTTTGGGAATTGTAAGCCTGCAATACATATATATTTTCAGCCTTGAAATATGAAGAAATGAAAGGACTAGGTGTCGTGCGGCATAATAAATTCTACTTTCAAACCTTCTTCAGAAGTTCTGATATCTGATCTTCTAACTTCTTAATCCTCATTTCTCGCAGCATGTTGTTGGCATCTTGAATTTTCATGAAGTCTTGCTCAGAGGAAGAAGTAACATCTGTACAGCTTTTATATTCTGAGCCAGAAGTAACAGGTCGTTTTCGGTATTGAGATAAAACCTTGTCTATTTGGGGTGTTACAACTGGAACACTTGTAGAATCCTAATGACAGGAATTAAATGTGTTAAAGGAAATGTCTCACCAATTGTCAGTTAAAGGCCTCATGCACACGGCCGCGCGCGGACCGTGGTATCCCAGCCTGGAATCCAGCTGACAGCAGGAGTGCACGGCGTCATTAGTTGCTATGACGCTGTGCGCTTCATGCCGCCGCTACTGTGAATGATGGATCCTGTCTTATCTATACACAGAGGTGATATCATTACAGGCAGGATTAGAATGGCAGATAAGCAGATAACTGCAGTAAAGTGATCTCTACAGACGTGGCAGCTATGATTAGGCTTAGTGGGCGGTGTGAAATCTGCAGGATTTTATGGTTTTTGTTTATTGACATTGAGAATTTAAAATATCATAATTAAACATTCTTTAAAAATATGTTAAACATTACAAAATGATCTAAACCAGGGGTGCAAAACCTTTTTTGGTCCGAGAGCCGCATTGTCAAATTGCTCGATTTCAAGGGGCCACAAATAAAAAAATTTTTTTTATCGCCGCTCATTTGCATCGGCTTATTACACAGGCCAATGTAAAGTGACTGGGGAGGAATTATCGCTATCACAGTCATTCCTCCTTCATTTAGTTCAGGGGTCAGCAACCTCCGGCACTCCAGCTGTTGTGAAACTACAATACCCAGCATGCTCCACCCATTTCTATGGGAGTTCTGAAAACAGCAGAGCAACTTTGCATGCTGGGAGTTGTAGTTTCACAACAGCTGGAGTGCTGGAGGTTGCCTACTCCTGATTTAGTTATATTGATGTTTGGTAGTGAGATGTGCTGCCGTTTATCGTACATCTTTCATCCTGATAAAATATGCAAATCAGACAACAAACGAGTGTTTCCTTGTTTATCGGCTGATCGACGGCACGATTATACAGGCCAGTTATCATGAATGAGCGTTCCTTTGAGCACTGGTTCCCAGTAATTCACCTAAATAACTCACAGTGTATTAGGAGCTTAAAGGGTTTTCCCAGTAAAAATGAATTTCTAACAAGTTCCTGCAGCATGGTCCCTGAAACCGAAGAGTTAAACGTACCTGCTTCCCGGCGCTTCGGTCCTCCGCACTGCCCCACTGCCTCCATCTTCCGGTCCCTGCGCTGTTTTCACCTGGCAGTGCATGGTCATGGTCATATGAACCTCTCAAGCCAATCACTGGCTTCAGCGGTGATGTGGCCACAAGCAGCGCGTCACCACTGAAGCCAGTCATTGACTGGAGCGGTGTATGTGACCATGGCCATGCACTGCCAGGTGTAAACAGAGCGGGAACCGGAAGATGGAGGCAGAGGGGGCAGCGCAAAGGACCAGGGCAGCATGGAGAAGGTAAGTATAAATCTTCTGATTCAGGGGCCATGCTGCAGGAACTTGTTAAAAAATCTTTTTACAGGAAAAACCCAGAAAAAAGTGGCGACATTTCATTCCATCCTGCCTCCTATTCATAAATCAGAGCTTTCCTTCACTGCAGAGGACAGAGCTCACTGGTTATTACCACCTACTGCCCTCCATTGTATTAATACTTTATTGTATTATTTTTTTTATTAGTTTATTACTTTTTTTTTAAATATATTTTTGCCGCATAATATGTCCCCCAAGAGGTCATAAAAAGACTGTTGGGGGACAATGAACACTATCATTTTGCACTTTTTATTTTTTTATTTTCTTTGTATTTTTTTGTATTTCTTTTTACAATTTTCTACTATTTTATTTTTTTTTATATATTTTTGCCTCATCATATGTCTCCTAAGGGATCATAAAAACCAAGTTGGGGGACAGTGAACACTCATGATTTTGGAATTTTTCCTTTTATTTGTATTTTTTTTAAATATCATTTTATATGATTTTTGTCACATCATATTTTATTTCTTTTTTTCTTCATTTTTTTAAAATAATTTTTTAACTTATTTTTCCAATATATTTTTTTCGACATAATTTGTCTCCAAGAGGTCACTGAACGACCTTTTTTTGCGCTATTTCCACTGTAACTGGGACATCCAAAGGAGCCCCACTGAGAAGGTAAACCAGCCTGCTGTGGGGGGATTGTACAAGGTAGAGTTGAGCAGGGTCTCCTGACTGATAAGGATGTTTTTTCACACTTTTTTTCTTTACCGACCTACTATTTTTCTTACAGTTCTTTAAGTTTTTTTTTTTTTTAATAATTCGCACGGAAAAACTATTAGAATAGTGACCGTTTCCTTTTGGAAATTTTTGAACAGAACACGTCCAGATGATTGGCACAGCTACGGCTTTGGTTTGGGTTGGCACAGATGATGTGCGCAGTTATGGGAACAGTCCCCTCAGGCGAAATATCTCTCGCAGAGCTAATTTGGGTCTGCCAAGGTCTACTAATAATTTATTTCTATAAAATATACACAACTGAGAGCACAATATGGTAAAGCCAAGTCTGTAGTGGAAATCCATGATTAGATGTCTATCACGCTAGCAAGGCTGCTTTAGGGCACTCTCCATGAGAGCCTCTGCGCACATCACCCAACGATACTATATTGCTTATACGACACATTATTAAGGCGTACAGGGAGAAAGAGGCATTTTTCTTCATAACGTCAGCGGATCCCCAGGGTAAGGGGTTATAAAGACTAGCGTCTAAACCGCTGGCCTTAATAAATGACCCCCCCTATATACTTTATGTGTAGAATGCTGGAACTGAGAATAATTACCTTTAGATCTTTCTCCGCTGTGTCATTGTCACATGTAATCAGATACTCCAGGAACTCCAGATTAGGCAGATCTACTGAATCTATATCAAATCCAATAACAGATTCACCCGATCTACTTATCCCATCAAGAGCTTTTAGCTGTGGCAAATTTCCAAGAATCAAATCTCGGTATCCTAAGTAGGAGATAATATGCTGTTTAAAGGAGGCAAGGAAGTTACTTACAATGGCTACCTATTTTCTACTGGCCCTGCTTTACAGTCTGTACTACAGTCCAGAGCTGCATTCACAATTCTTTAGCCTTCAGAGAGTAAATCTCCCGACATTTCTTGCTAGCTCCATGTTTGCATGCAGCTTGGTCAGGGATGTATAACTGATACATCAGGCAGAGTACAATAATTTGAAGTAGTAAAATCTAGAATTGTTAGAAGAGTTCAGCTCAGCTGACTGTCTGCAGCTGAATTCAGCTCTGGGCTATAACACAAGCTGTAAAGGAGGCCGTTCAACTTAGAAAGCTGTTGGACGAATGCTTGTTTTTACGCTTCAACCACCGTATGATCAAAATCTGTACAAATAATGTTTTCATTCACTGAAAGAAATTGTATTAGAAAAGTGAAAACCTTGACTGGAAAACTAATACAAACACTTACACCCTATACACAGGATAGGGCGTAATTGTCTGACCACTGGGGTCCCTGTTGATCATAAGAACGGGGGGGGGGGGGGGGGGGTCCTGTATACAAGCACAAGATGAATGGAGCGGTGGAGCGCATGCATCCCCACTGTGCCATTCAAATAGGGGAACACAGGGCCCCTGTTCTTGTGATAAGTGGGGGCCCCAGCGGTTGGACCCTCACAAATCAGACCCTTACCCTACTTTCACATTTGTGGCACAGCTCCCCTGCAGGCTGTTCTGGCAGAGAACAGCCTGCCGGAGTTATCTGGCTGTTACCTGAATACCCGTCGGCCCCATTGACTATAATAGAGTTCGTCAGAGATCTGGCCACTACCTGGAATATAAGCCAGACAGAAAACGCTGCTCGCAATGGTTTCTGTCCGCCTGATTCCTGGCGTTCTATGCAGGAAACGCCTGCCGGAAAGCAAAGCCGCACATGTGAAGAGTGTTTGTAATGAAACAACCCCTTACATGATACGTGTGGATTCACATGATAATTAAAGAGCTTCTGTCACCAGGATCAACCCTATTAAACCAGACATACTGCCTCGTACGGCTCATTATGCTGATTGAATCTATACCTTTCTTTTATTCATATGCAAATGAGCAATTCAAGCACTAAGAGACGGGGCTGAATATTCTGAGCACTGCTATGTAACACCCCGGCGCTCAGCACTCGCCCCCTCCCCTTGATTGACAGGGTTAGACAGCAGGCTTATACATATCTACTGTATATATATGTGTATTATACACACTCTGTACTAAGCAGTTCGTTCCCTGAGGCGGATGCCGGCACTGACAGGCGGCGTACTCGTGCATGCGCAATATTGCGGTGCTTCAACTCTGTGACGTTGGGGGGAGCAAGAAGTGGATTTTGGGTGGTGCTGGGCACCTTCTTAGTGGGCATGGCTGGGCTCTTGAAACTATCGTACAGACAGAGGAAATGTACTGTTTTAATCAGCATGATGAGCCCTACCAGCCAGTATTTCTGGTTTAATAGGGGCGATCCTGGTGACAGAGCCGCTTTAAGTCACTCAATAGGATTGCATTAAAGGGGTTGTCGGATAAAGACCTTGTCCTGATTGTCTGGATTCTGAATCCCTGGGAATCGGCTAGAACCGTTCACTACTGCCATAGCCGATCACAAAAACATAAGTATATACATAATATACAAACCTTCTGTACAGCATACGGGGTTGCCTTTGCCGTCCTGCTCTAGTGTCAGGTGGACTAAACAGTGCAACCCCATCATGCTGTCGAACACTTGGGTTAGGCTTCCAATGCAGTTGCTGTGTAGATACAGATGGCTCAGTTTGTGATTCCGCCCATGAAGAGGAATTAATCCTGGAAAACAAGAATATAACAATCAATGGCTATGATCAACTAATGTAATAACGAGCTGAATGTAATATGTCAGCCATAGCTGGCTCCGCTGTTTCTGGAACTCCCATAACGGGGAACGGAGGGTGGCCGAACCATGTGTGGAGGGCCTGTTCTGGGGACAGGAGCGGTTCCCAGAGGTAGGACCTGCATCTATCTGACATTTGTGCCATATCCTAGTGATGTGCCATAAAGGCCGAGATGGGAAAACCCCTTTAAGTTCACACAGGACGGGAGCAGCCTACTCCGTGCACCCTTGTTCCTCTGCCAGGTTCTTGCGGTGTCATCTCGCCTGGCCCTGTCAATCAAAGAAAGGGAGGGGCTGGCAGAGTAGCAAGGGTGCACTGAGTGGCTTGCATCACCGCCCTCGATGCACTGAACTGCTCATCTGTGTATAGATTATTGATGCCATCACATATGGCAGGTTTTCTTGCATACATTTCTGCAGCGTAAGGCCTCATGCACACGACCGTTTTTTTATGCTGTCCGCAAAAAGGGGTTCCGTTGTTCAGTGATCCGTGTCCGTTTTTGCCTTCCGTTGTGTTTCCGTGTGTCTTCCGTTTTTTTTGGCGGACATGACCCAAAAGATTTTACCAAAAGACAGGCTGACAATGTTTCCCAAGTGCCTGCCAAGGGATCCGCAAAAAAAACGGACACGGAACACGGATGACACACGGATGGCCATCCGCATTTTTCACGGACCCATTGACTTGAATGGGTCCGTGAACCGTTTTTCACGGACAAGAATAGGACAGGTTATATTTTTTTGACGGACTGGAATCACGGACCACGGACGCCGAGGACAAACGGTGCATTTGCCGAGGTTTCCACGGACCCATTGAAAACCAATGGGTCCGCAGAAAATCACGAAAAACGGAGCAACGGACACAGAATCAAACAACGGTCGTGTGCATGAGGCCTAAACCCTTCATTTGAATGGTGCTTGCAGAAATCCATGTGCTTCCAGCCAAAACAACCCTATTCGGATGAACTGAACTGATTTTCAGTCGCAGACATTTTCTGCAACAATATCTGCAGTGGGTGAGGCACCCTAAGGTGCAGATTTTTATGCACAGATTTCTCTGTGAAGCACTTTTTCTCCAGAATGAAGCAACGGATCACTAAGTAAAGGATATCATTACGTTCAGCTGTGCTAGCCCTACAAGACACCGAGGACATTTACTAAATTGTCTACACCCCTATTGTGGCATTAAAAAGTTGGGGCATGTACGCCATATCTGCAGATGAAATTTAATGAAATTTCTAAGGTTGCACTGACATCTCCATGAAGGCCCTCTACCAAAGGAAAGGATTTCTTCTGCCGGGGACGGCTCCTGTTTTTCACAAGAAATACTGTACATGATCCCCGCACAAAGCACTAACACAGAGGAGTGAATTGAGCCTTAAAGGGGTTTTCACAGTTAACCTCCATAGCGGTAATCCCGAGTGTGGCTCGGGGTTAACTTACACTGCAAGAAGCGGTAACCCCGAACCACACATGGAATTACCATGGGTTAAATAGAACGGGGCAGGAATGAATACGGACAGCACACAGTGTGCTGTCCGCATGTGCATTTCTGGAGCGCTACGCGAACTTCCGGCCGCAGCTCCGGAAGAATGTACCGCTTCGGGTATGAAAATACTGCCGGATTTAGACCGCCAGGGAGGTTAAAGGCTACTTTCACACTAGCATTTTTGCTAGATCCGGCAGGGTTCAGCAAAAACGCTTCCGTTACTGATAATAAAACCGTCTGCATCCGTTATGAACGGATCCGGTTGTATTATCTGTAACATAGCCAGGACGGATCCGTCATAAACTCCTTTGAAAGTCAACGGGGGACGGATCAGTTTTCTATTGTGTCAGAGAAAACGGATCCGTCCCCATTGATTTGCATTGTGGGTCTTAATCTGCATCCCAGGACGGACAGCAGCATGTGGCGGTTTGCTCTCCGGTATGAGAACGGAACGGAATGCATTTTGGAGCACTCCGTTCTGTTCAGTTATGTTTTGTCCACATTGACAATGAATGGTGACAAAACGGAAGCGTTTTTTTCCGGTATTGAGACCTTATGACGGAAAATATTAACGCTAGTGTGAGAGTAGCCTAAAATAATTGAAACACTTTAAACTTACTTTCCTGCATTCCCTCCAATCCAGTGCTCACGACCTGTCCTCTTCCCCGGGCTGCACCCAGTGATGTACTGTTTTGACGTCCTGTACACCACCGCAGGCAATCGCTGGCCTTAGCAGTGTAACGCCATGCACCTCTGAGGCCAGGGATTCACTGCAGTGGCATATGGGACGTCACTGCTGCAGCCACAACAACATTTCACTAGCTGCACCTCAGGAAAGAAGATGAGGTGACAGCACTGGGTAGGAGGGGGTGAGGTAAACGTAAGCGCTTGTATTATTTTACATGCCCCCTAGCACTTTGATAAAATAACCCAGAAACCTCACTTTAAATGGGTTTTCCCATCTCAGGATATGCTCCCATCGTCTGATAGGTGCGGTTCCCACCTCTGGGACCCGCAACTACACCGAGAACGGAGCCCCAAAAGTTGTGGAGGGCGCACTGCGCACGCTGGCTCGGCTATTTCCGTCGGCTCCATAGAAATGAATGGGAGCAGTGTCCGCGCATGATGGTGGCCGGACCTGGGAAACCACCACCTCCGGCCACCCCTTTCACCGCTCCATTCTCATTGTAGGTGCGGGACCAAGAGGTGGGACCCGCACCTATAAGACAATGGGGGCATATCCCTCATTGTTTCGCATGGGAATACCCCTTTAAGGCTGGGTTTATACTCTGTGGCTGCCACACGTGGCTGAAATGCCCCCTAACTGCTACGGTCAATGGCTGCACAATTTTGCAGGTATAATCCCGTTACCACCTTTAAAATAGTGCGGCCATTGGTCACTGCAGGTGGCGGTGTGGTGCTAGCGGCACGTGAAAGCCGCCCAATAATGAAAAATTATACAATTCTCAAATATACTTTATGTATCATTTCTATGTATTTCTCAAAGTCTTCATTTCACCCAATAGTGACCTTCATTATCTACTCCCTGCGAATGACCAGACATATATTTCTTTATATAATAAAAAGTTATAGGGGGTTATTTATCGTAACCGGGGGGGGGATGGCGCCGGTGGCTGCGTTATCGTGTCTCGCTAGAAAAGTCTGGTCATTAATAAAACCTCTTCACCGGCAAATCAACGTCTAACCAGGGAAATGAGAAAGTGGGGGTTATACATCCACTTACCTCTCAGGTCATCTATGCGATTATAGGACAGGTTCACTTTCTTCAGATTTAATAAGTTCTGCAGCCCTGAGGAAAATACAGTGTAAGACGCAGGTTTATAAGATCACAAGCAAATAACTAAATTAGAAAATCACATAGGCAGCAGGACCAGGGTCCGCAATTCTGCTAATCCGTGGGGGTCCCAGCATTCGGACTCCAGCATTTATCACAAGCCAGTATACTTCTTAACTGCGCTGGCAGGCTGTATAAGTTAGAAAAAAATGCATATCAGACGCTGTTTTATGAACAGCGTCTGATATGCATGCTGCCTTCTCTTCTGGTGGTCCCTTTGCTTGGGACCACCAGAGGAAAAAAAAAAAAAAGTGCACCAATCACCACACATCCCCCGGTCACTGATTAACCCCTGATCACCCATGTCACCCCACCGTCACTGATCACCCCCTATAAGGCTCATTCAGACGTCCGTATGTGTTTTGCGGATCCGCAAAACATGGACACCGGCAATCTGCTTTTCTCATTTTGCGGATCCGCACATTGCCAGAGCTATATAGAAAATGCCTTTTCTTGTCCGCAATTGCGGACAAGAATAGGACACGTTCTATATTTTTGCCGATCCGGAAGTGCGGATCCGCAATTCCGGATCCGAGCAGGACAAAGTCTGTCCCCATAGAATTGAATGTATCCACAATTCCGTTCTACAAAATTTTGCAGAACAGAATTGCGGACGTGTGAATGAGGCCTAAGGGTCCCTTAACGATCGCAGCTTTACAGTTTTCCCCTCTTTTTTTTGCACATTTTTTAGAGATTTTTTCATCCACATTGATCAATGTGAATGAAGAAATCTATGACGTTCATTTTTTTCTTTCAGGCCAGCGGCTGAACGGAAAAAAAAATCTCATTACCCGTATGCTCAATATAAGGAGAATAGCAGAAACTTCTAATTCTGGCCATACGGGTAATGATTGCAGAGACCCTCAAACGCCAGGGCAGTGGAAAAACCTCACAAGTGACCCCATTTTAGAAAGTAGACACCCCAAGGTATTCGCTAAGGGGCATAGTGAGTTCATGGAAGTTTTTATTTTTTGACACAAGTTAGCGGAAAATGAAATTTCCATTTCCGCTAACTTGTGACAAAAAATAAAAACTTCCATGAACTCACTATGCCCCTTAGCGAATACCTTGGGGTGTCTACTTTCCGAAATTGGGTCATTTGTGGGGTGTTTCTACTGTCTGGGCATTGTAGTGCCTCAGGAAACATGACAGGTGCTCAGAAAGTCAAAGTGCGGAAATTCACTTTTTTGCACCATAGTTTGTAAACCCTATAACTTTTACCCAAACCAATAAATATACACTTATTGGATTTTTTTTTATCAAAGACACGTAGCACAATAAATTTAGAGAAAAATTTGAATTGAAATATAGTGTTATTTGAAAAATTTTACAACAGAAAGCGAAAAATGTTGTTTTTTTGCAAAAATTTCATCAAAAAAAGTAAAATATCTAAAAAAGTAAAAATGTCGGCAAGAATGAAATACCACCAAATGAAAGCTCTATTAGTGAGAAGAAAAGGAGGTAAAATTCATTTGGGTGGTAAGTTGTATGACGGAGCAATAAACGGTGAAAGTAGTGTAGTGCGGAATTGTAAAAAGTGGCCTGGTCATTAAGGGGGTTTAAGCTAGGGGGGCTGAAGTGGTTAAAGGGCATCTGTCGGCAGATTTGTACCTATGACACTGTCTGACCTGTTACATGTGCACGTGGCAGCTGAAGACATTTGTTTTGGTCCCATGTCCATATGTGTCAGTATTGCTGAGAAAAATGATGTTTTTATATATGTAAATGAGCCTCTAGGAGCAACGGGGGCGTTACCATTACACCTAGAGGCTCAGCTCTCTCTGCAACTGCTGTGTCCTCTGTACTTTGACAGGACTAAACAGTGTAAATGTCATCACACCTGGTCCTGTCAATCAAAGTGCAGAGAGAGCAGAGCCTCTAGGTGTAATGGTAACGCTCACGTTGCTCATAGAGCCTCATTTGCATATAGTAAAGCATCATTTTTCTCAGCAATGCGGCACATATGGACATGGGACCAACACAGATGTCTTCAGCTGCCAAGTGCACATGTAACAGGTCAGCCAGTGTCATAGGGACAAATCTGCTGACTGATGCCCTTTAACATTAGAGCAGCCACTAAAGATCTCCTGATTCCTCCTGCGTTGTGGCGTCAGTTTATAAAGGACATGTCAGGACCTCAAACCAAACGGATCTCACTGGAAGTGAATGGGGTTTGTTGGGCGATGTCTGCTGGTGACAGATCCAGCGCTATGACCAACCAAGAGCCAGAGATGAACGGGGCTCTGCAGTATTTCAGCCGGGATGGGCTCTCGATTTGTGGCAGTGGAGAGAAAGTTTCAGAAGCTTACAGTAACAGTTACTAAAACCTATTACTAAAAACTTCTAAATAATTGATCACCCGGCAGCCTACTGCACTCCATGGGCAGATTTACTAATAAAATCCTGCCAGTTCTATGGCGCCAAAAAACTGCATGCTTTGCATCACATTTACCAACCGTTTTACGCTCTCTAAGCTTTTTCCGCCCTGTCCAACAAGTGGGCGTGGCTTTGCTAGAAAGGGGGCATACCCTAAATGCAGCCTGTGGGCCAAAATTTTGGTGCATTTTTGGAGTGAAACTATGCCAACTTATAGGTAGCGTAAACTTAGACTGGCGCATGAATGGAATTCTAATGTCAATCTGGTGCAGGAATTACGATTCTCCAAATTTACAAAGTTCCATGCGCCAGAAGAGTAAATTTGCCTATGGCCCCATTTAGAGCACTGTGCTTTTGGTCCGCAAAAAATGTGGATTGGAAGCGGAGCCATTGATTTCAATGGGGCTGGTGTGCTGTCCGCAACCGTATGTCCATTCCGCAGTCCTGAAAAAAGATAGAAAGATAGAACACGTCCATTTTGCAGAGAGGAATAGGCATTGTTACAGTGGGTCAGCAAAAACAAGCAAAAAAAATCAAAAATTATGCAACACGGACGTTATCCGTATTTTTTGCGGACAGCAAAATACATATGATCCTGTGAATGGCCCTAATATTAGGGGCTTATGCACATGAACGTATTTTGTTTCCGTGTCCATTCCGTTTTTTTTTGCAGCCCGTATGTGGAACCACTCACTTCAATAGAGCCGCAAAAAACGGAAATGACTCTGTGTGCATTCCGTTTCCGTATGACCACGTGTTCCGCCAAAGAAACTAGAACATGTCCTATTATTGTCTGCATTATGGACAAGGATAGCACTGTGCTATTAGCTGTTCTGTTCCTCAAAATACGGAATGCACACGGACATCATCCGTATTTTTTGCGGATAAGTGTTTTGTAGACTGCAAAATACATAGGGCTCTTGCACTCAACCGTAAGACTGATTCGTATTCTTAGACAGTGCAAAGTACGACGCCATTAGTAAATCTGCCCCCATATGGCAGACATTTGAGCAGTATCCCATGAAAATATATACCACCTATCCACAGCATTTGACTCCCAGCGATCCAGGGGTCCGAAGTCCCCATTGATCAGTAGTGCCTGCCATTCATTTCTATGGGGCTGACGTAGACAGATCTGTGAATAGAGTGATGCACACAGACAAGCTCATTACCGCTCCATTCAGAGAGGGGACTGGGTGATCAAGACCCTCCATTTTCAGGATCACTAGGGGTCCGACTGCTGGGACAACAGTTGTCAAATATGCTGTCAATCAAGGAATAACCCCTTTAAATTATCAGAAGATCTGCAACAGAGTGCAATACAATGCTACTGAATAGGGCTTTCAAAAATTCTGCAGAGATTTTAGGACATGCGACAACCTGCGGCACGCTGTACATGTGCTGTGTGCCATACACGTGCGGCACGTAACGCTTCCACCCCGTGTACAGATGTTGTGTATGGGCCTAATGTGTATATTCCTAAGTACTGTAATATGGCTATAGAGAAGCTGGCTTTTATCATAGAACACATCTAGGACGGATTATATGGTTGCCTCACCAACATTATAGTTTCTACGGAAGTACTCTCTAAAAGGAGTAAAAAAAAAGTGGCTAAAGATAATAATTTTTATATCACCAGATTTATAACATATAATTCAATGTCAGCGGAGCAGGTCACAATTTCGGAGGTAAGTGATACTAAAAGTATTACTTTCCAGAAATGGCTGAAAACACAGGGAGAGGGGGAATATATTGTAATGCCCTACATTCCTACGCCGTTTCTCAGTCAGTAACACAGGCCATGCTCCCCCCACGGAAGCCTTCTTTTCATGAAAGTAATTTACTGTATTTGTTGCTTTATAAGTCACGCTTTTTTTTTTCCCTCCAAAAGTGGGGAAAAGTGGCAGTGCGTCTTATAAAGCGAATACTAATGAGCACTTCCACTATGGTCACAGTGCAGTGCGGCGCCAAAGACCATGGAGCAGTGAGTGCAGGAAGAGTGCGCCTTTCGGAGCAGGAGAGGTAAGTTCTTTTATTTATTTTAACCCTTAGTGACCGCCAATACGCTTTTATGGAGGTCACTAAGGGGAGTGCTGATCCAGGCTGTTTAATTAATCACTCACATGCTGAGGGCAATGGTGCACACCACATGTAAGCGGTGACTCCCTCTGTCTCCCATTGGCACCGCGCGATCCCGGGTTACCAATGTGTGTAAAGGCTGGCTGGGGCCTGGTGTAAGCCCCAAGCCAGCCTTGAGTGTTTTGCACCAGGCTGTGCCTCTCTGGCGCAGTCTGCTGGTCGATGTCAGTATAGCACTGACATTAAAATGCAATGCACTATAGGGATAGTGCATAGGATTTTAAAAACAATCTAAATACTGCCTGTTTCAGACCCCTTGTGGGACTATTAAGTGGTTAAAAAAATAGTAAAAAAATGCATTAAGTAAAAAATTCCAATACAAAAATAAATACACTTTTTCCCCATTGAAAATACGCTTTACAATGAAAAAAAAATTGCAAAAATAAAATCCCCACATTTGGTATCGCAGCATCCAAAATGACCCGTACTTCAAAAATATAATGTATATTATTATTAATTGATTCTTAGTCGCCAACGAAAAAATTTAATAACAAGTGATCAAAAAGCGTAATTTACCCCAAAATGACGTCCTGCAAAAATCAAGCCCTCAACAACTCCATAGAAAAAAAAATCAAAAAGTTATGGGTCTTGGGAAGCAGCGATGCAAAAAGATTTTCTTTTTAAAAAAATAGGTTTTATTGCACAAAAGTAGTAAAACGTAAAAAACATATATTTGGTATCGCTGTAATCATACTGACCCAGAGAATAAAGATATTATGTTATTTATACCGAAAAATTTACGGTATTTATAATGGCAAAACTCAATAAAAGTTAATCAAAAAGTTATGTGTATCCCAAAATGAAACCATTAAAAACGACAACTTGTCCCGTAAAAAACAAGCCCTTGGAAGGGAAGGCGACAATGAAAAAAGGAAGAAAAACGCTTGGTCACTAAGGGGTTTTCCGAGACTATACTAATGATGACCTGCAGGTGTCGGACCCCTACCGATCAAAGTAGTAAAGTCTCTGAAAGACCCCTTAAATGTCTGATCTGAGGTCTGATGAAAAAAAATGTTTTTTCTTATTTTCCTCCTCTTAAAACCTTATGCTTCTTATGATCAGGATTCACCCAAACAGCTGCCATGACTAATGTTACATTTGTCAGACTGCATAGGTCTCTCCCCTTCTCTTTTAAAAAGTAGCGAGCACTGCGTAAACCAAAAACACACGTATTTGTGTAAAAGTGGGCTTGTGCAGTAACATTCCCGTAATGTCCCATAGAGCTGCTTGAGGCACTTACCTTCTATCGCTGTGAGCCGGTTACAGGACAGATTGAGACTCTGCAGACTTATCAGAGCGTCCAGGCCTTCAATTCTGGAAAGAAGATTGGATGACAAGTCCAGATGCTGCAGACGATGGAGGGATGAGAGGCCTTCAATCCTGGAGATCTGATTGCAGTGCAGGTTGAGGGACAGGAGGCGAGCATGCAAGTTAATGTCCAGCAGACTGAAAGGATAAAGAAGTAATAGCAGTAAACACATAGGGGGGCATGTATTATAGGCCACTTTTTGCCGCTCACGTCACTTTTCCCGATTGCCGAGGAAAGGCGGCGTGACGTAGGCGGCCCGGCAGGCTTGTCTCAATAATCATTTTCCACGCCAGTTTTTGGCGTGTAAAATGACTTAAATCTGCGCCAGCAATGGAGCTGGCGTAGATTTTAGTATGCCGCATGGCCTGCTGGAGGAGGACCCATAGAAGTAAGCGGTACTATCCATGTTTGTGTCCTACTGCCATATTAATCACCTATGTGTTGCGGCCACAACATGATTTTTAATATGGACGTCCGAGTAAGGCCTTACATTGGGCAACAGACAGCACAGCTGAGAGTTAAAGGGGTTGTCTCACTTCATCAAATTGCATTTATAATGTAGAGAAAGTTATAACAAGCCACTTACTAATGCATTGTGATTGTCCATATTGCTTCCTTTGCTGGCTGGATTCATTTTTCCATCACATTACACACTGCCCGTTTCCATGGTTACAGACCACCCTGTAATCCAGCAGAACCGTGCTTGCATACAATAGAAAAAGCGCAGGTTTCTTTGGTGGCTGGGACCGTGGGACTGCACGTCGTCTGACACTTTTTCCTATAGTGTGCAAGCATGACCACCGCTGCTGGATTGAAGGGTGGTCGTAACCATGGAAACAAGCAGTGTATAATGTGATGGAAAAATGATTCCAGCCAGCAAAGGAGGCAATATGGACAATTACATTACATTAGTAAGTGGCTTGTATTAACGTTGCCTAAATGATAAATGCCACTCGCTGATGTGAGACAACCCTTTTAAAGGGGCGTGCCAACACAGTACAAAACCTGGCAAATGGTTAAAGTGGATCTGTCATTTCATAGCGACATGTCAAAAGTTTTGATCGTTTGTGGTCCATGTGCCAAGGCTAGCGATTGGTGGGGGGTCCCATCTGAGAGAATGTGGGCATATCGCTAGGACCCGCATCTATATCGAGAACAGATCGGGCCAAAGTGGTGGCTGGAGGACTCCGGTCTGGCCACCCCCAAGAGCTCTCCCCATAGTACTGAATGGGAACGCACTGCGCATGACTGGTCACTGCTTCCATTCACTTTTATGGACCCGACAAAAACCATAGAAATGAATGGGGGGTGCCATCCACCTCTTTCGAGGCTCCATTTAGGAGATAGGGCGGGGGGGGGGGTCCCCAGCGATATGCCCCCATTTTCCTCCCAGATGAGACAACCCCTTTAATGCCCGGACCTCGGCGTATAGACCTGTCTCTCGGAGTATGGAGACAGGTCTTCTCTACTTGTAGCCCAAACAGCACAAAAACCTTTTCATGGTTGTGTATCTGCTGATAGAATAGGCGCTAACTATTAGATTGGTGGGGGTCTATCACCAGAACGGGGATCTCAAACACTGCAGGGCCCCCCCGAAATGAATGCAGCGGCAGGCTGAGCATGTGAACTGCCGCTCTGTTCATTTCTATGGGACAGCTGGAAATAGCCAAGGGCTCATACTCGGATATCCCTGGCGGTCCCATAGAGAAGAATGGCGCACAGTGCACGTACTTGACCTGCCTCTCCATTCATTTTCTATGGATAGGGCATAACTTGTTACAACTGTAATACCCCTTTAACGAGGGGATCACTCCCCCTGCCCCTCTCACATTAGGCTCATGGGCCGCCCTTGATGTCAGTCACTGCTCGGAGATCAGTATTTGCTGTGCCATTTGGGCTAACAGAAGAACAGACCTTTCTCCGTAGCAGACCAAAGAGACTTGCTGTTGCTCAGAGCGGCTGGTGGAGCATCTCCACCGCTCCTCCATATCTACGGCACTGCCAGAGGTGGTGGCGTGTCCTACTGGGCCATCTATGGCAGTCTCACAGAATGAATGGAGCGACACACCCTATGCTTGACCAGCTGCTCCATTCTTCTGGGGGGTTCTCAGGATCAGTGGGGGTCCCTGCAGTCAGACCCCACCGATCAGTTAGGTATTCCAGTAGATAACCTGTAGTAACTGGAATACCGCTTTAAAGTGTAACTGCCTTATTTTTTGCTAATGTGTAGTGTAAGTGATATATAACATTTTTGTAATTCACTTTAATTAGGCAAAATGTTTATTTTTTGTAGAAAATAGAGTCGAAATGTCCCTTAGCGTGCTGCTAAGGGACATTTCGGCTCCTATTTTCTACCAAAATTAAACGTGCCTAATTAAAGTAAATTACAAAAATGTTACATATCACTTACACTACACATTAGCAAATAATACATTTAAACGGCAGTTACACTTTAATAAACAGCTGTAAGGGGTTTACAGGCCTGAGCCGTGTCCCAGAGGGTCCTGCACACCATGACATGCACGGCTATACAGCTACTCGGCCTACAAATAGGGGTCTGCACCTATGTGATCAGGGGGGCACCTCCAGTAAAATCAGGACATTGCAGCTATTAATTCTTACCTAGTGATCTGCTTATCCATCAAGCTCAGGTCCTTGCTATCATGGTCCTCGTCTGCCATCGTTATTCACAGCAGCGGCCAGATCCTAAACACAAAGGATTTCATGAATCGACATTTAGGAATATAGGACTGTGTGCCACGTGGCAGTATCGGGGGCACACACCTCTATGGGCAAATGCTGTACTCACCCCTCAGTTATAGGATTTAGAGGGAACGTCCACCATAGCAACTTATCACCATCAGTCCCACAGACAGTGAATGGAGCAGACATGTGAATGTGTGACCACTGATCCACTGAAGGGGGACCCAGGCCCTCTGTTCTCGTTGGGGGTCCAGGGATCAGGCACATTACCTATATTGCTATAATGGAACATGGGATAAGTTGCTATGAGGGTCTCCTTGGCTGCCAGCACTCTACAGACTACATAAAATGTCATCTACATCCGGCCGGAGGGGATGAGTCCAGCACCATAAGTGCATTCAGAAAAAGATTTCTACGATCCAAAAATGTTAGTTTAGGAGCCGTTGTCTCACTATTAGGTCGCCCCCATGTGTAACGGCATGTCCTCCCAGGTGACATCACAACAGCAGACTGACAAACTGTCAGTATAGGGCCACACGTCATCATGACCGGGGTGCACCGGCAGGGGCTCATTCACACAAGCGTTGTAAAACTTGGCCATTTTGAATTGGTATCATCTAGGGCTGCAACGATTACTCGATGTAATCGACACAAAAAAAATCCTCAATGCAGTTTTCCTGCATCAGGGATCCGCTTTGATCATGTGACCACGGAACGTGAGTGAAGTAAAGCCTATTGATCACCGCGCTGCACTGTCCTGGGCCTGGCGGGCATACATCGTGAGCGTGCGCTGCCTGACACTGTGTGACCTCAGGTCCCAGTTAGGGTTGGGCAATATACCGGTGGCTGTGATATACCGCGGTATTAAGAAACCGCGATATGGCGATATCACAGTTTCCTAATAACCGCGGTATTTAATGACGTCATAGGAGCGGTCGCACGTGTGCCGACCGCTCCTAAAACATCCATGTCAGGGCCGAATTCCTGGCGCCCGGGACATGTAGTGCAGGTAGTCGACCTGACTAACTAGCTAGGCGTAGGCTTCGGGCAGCTCTCTGCTCCTCCATGCGCCGCCTGCCCCTTCATTCATAAAGTGGGCGGAGCATGGAGGAGCAGAGAGCTGCCCGGGAGCCTGCGCCACAATAGCTATTAAGGTCCGGTTACTTCTACAGAGATAACTACATAAATACTGGATCAGAGCTGCGGGCCGGTGTATTACTGCAGAGTAACACTGCACCGGCCCCGCAGCTCTGATCCAGTATTTATGTAGTTAATCTCTGTTCCTCCATGCTCCGCCCACTTTATGAATGAAGGAGCAGACGGCGGATGGAGGAGCAGAGAGCTGCCCGGGAGCCTGCACCACAATAGTTATTAAGGTCCTGCTACTTCTAAAGACATTACAGTGTTGGGGGTCTGTGGCTGACATTGTTATGGGGGATCTGTGGCTGACATTGTTATGGGGGATCTGTGGATGACACATATATAGCATAAGATGCTATATATGTGTCAGCCACAGTGCCCCCATAACAGTGCGCCAGCCACAGTGCCCCCCATAACAGTGCGCCAGCCACAGTGCCCCCATAACAGTGCGGCCAGCCACAGTGCCCCCATAACAGTGCGCCAGCCACAGTGCCCCCTCATAACAGTGCGCCAGCCACAGTGCCCCCATAACAGTGCGCCAGCCACAGTGCCCCCATAACAGTGCGCCAGCCACAGTGCCCCCCATAACAGTGCGCCAGCCACAGTGCCCCCATAACAGTACGCCAGCCACAGTGCCCCCATAACAGTGCGGCCAGCCACAGTGCCCCCATAACAGTGCGCCAGCCACAGTGCCCCCATAACAGTGTGTCAGCCACAGTGCCCCCCATAACAGTACGCCAGCCACAGTGCCCCCCATAACAGTGCGCCAGCCACAGTGCCCCCATAACAGTGCGCCAGCCACAGTGCTCCCCATAACAGTGCGCCAGCCACAGTGCCCCCCATAACAGTGCGGCCAGCCACAGTGCCCCCATAACAGTGCGGCCAGCCACAGTGCCCCCATAACAGTGCGCCAGCCACAGTGCCCCTCATAACAGTGCGTCAGCCACAGTGCCCCCATAACAGTGCGCCAGCCACAGTGCCCCCATAACAGTGCGGCCAGCCACAGTGCCCCCCCATAACAGTAGCGCCAGCCACAGTGCCCCCATAACAGTGCTGCCAGCCACAGTGCCCCCATAACAGTGCGTCAGCTACAGTGCCCCCATAACAGTGCGTCAGCCACAGATGCTCCCCATAACAGTGCCCCTTACAGTATAACGCCTCCCATGTGCAGCTGCCCCCATACAGTATAACGCCTCCTTGTGGCTGCCCCCATACAGTATAACGTCTCCTTGTGGCTGCCCCCATACAGTATAACGTCTCCTTGTGGCTGCCCCCATACAGTATAACGTCTCCTTGTGGCTGCCCCATACAGTATATTGTCTCTAAGTGTTTTTTTCTTCTAAATGGGCATTTATCGTGATATATATCGTTATCGCAATAAATTTCTTAATATCGTTATCGTGGCAATATTTTTGATATCGCCCAACCCTAGTCCCAGTGCATGTTGGGAAGAAGAAGACGATGCGGTCCTTCTCCTGCGGACTCCATATCGGCCAGCCGCGCACCCTGCCAGGAAAGGTACGTTTTATGAGGGGGGGGGGGCTGATGGCACTGGGGGACATGATGGCACGGAGGGGCTAATGGCACTGGGGGACATGATGGCACCGGGGGACATGATGGCATGGAGGGGCTAATGGCACCGGGGGACATGATGGCACGGAGGGGCTAATGGCACCGGGGGACATGATGGCACGGAGGTGCTAATGGCACCGGGGGACATGATGGCACGGAGGGGCTAATGGCACCGGGGGACATGATGACATGGAGGGGCTGATGGCACCGGAGGACATGGTGGCACGGAGGGGCTGATGGCACTGGGGGGAGCTGAGAGCACTGGGGGGAGCAGATGAGTTTCTTTAAAGGAAAATGTTCTTTTAATTCATTTTTTTTCTTATTTCTTATTAATCGATAGAATACTTGAATACTAAAATAATTGATAGCTGCAGCCCTGGTGTCATCTCTCACTGTGTTCCATTTGTGGGTATTTTTTTTCACACATATAGCTTCAGTATTTAATCCGTTTTTCATGTCCATCAAAAAAACAAACAAAAAAAAAACACCCAAAAACTGAAGAACGCTCACCCGGAGTTTCCTAGAAACCACGAAAAACAGACTGTGCACGGATGGTGTCTGTGCATTGCCATTTTTTTAGTTCACTGACCCAGTGACTTGAATAGGTGGGTCTCGCTTCAAAATCGGACCAAAATAGTGCATGCCGCAATTATATCTCTGCGTGGGCCGATGATCCGTGAAGAGTCGGACACGTGAATTGGTCCCCTGAATGAGAGTGTTCTTCCAGCACATGGACGTGAAAATTCCTCGTCAGAATGAGCCCTAAGTGAAGTCATGGCAATCAATGCAGTATGTTTAAAGGGGTTTTCTGAGATTAGTAGCCATTAGTATTTGATATGTGAGGATCCGACATCCGGGACCCCCGCCGATCAGCTGTTTGAGAAGACACCAGCATTCCTGTGAGCACCGCAGCCTTCTCACAACTTTTCCTAGGCCAGTGACGTCACGTTCACGGTTCATCTGGCCTAAGAGCAGCTCAGCCCCATCCGTTTTTTTAGACAGAAAAAAAGATCAGAAGAATGGAAAATGAAACGGAGATGTGAACGCTCCCTAACAAATGTAAGCGTATGTTCACACTCGGCATAAACACTGCAGATCTGCTGGTGCGAATCCACAACACTTCTAGACATGTGGATGAGATTTTAAGAAAACGTATTCACACGCCACGAAAAAAAATCCACTGTTTAAATTAACCGCCTCAGCCCCCCTAGCTTAAACACCCTTAATGACCAGGCCACTTTTTACAATTCCGCACTACACTACTTTCACCGTTTATTGCTCCGTCATACAACTTACCACCCAAATGAATTTTACCTCCTTTTCTTCTCACTAATAGAGCTTTCATTTGGTGCTATTTTATTCTTGCTGACATTTTTACTTTTTTTGCTATTAATCAAAAATAACCAAAATTTTTGCAAAAAAATGACATTTTTCGCTTTCTGTTGTAAATTTTTTTTTAAAAAACTACATTTCTATATAATTTCTCTAAATTTATTGTTCTACATGTCTTTGATAAAAAAAAAGTCCAATAAGTGTATATTTATTGGTTTGGGTAAAAGTTATAGCGTTTACAAACTATGGTGCAAAAAAGTGAATTTCGCCATTTTGAAGCAGCTCTGACTTTCTGAGCGCCTGTCATGTTTCTTCAGGTGCTAGAATGTCAGGAAAGTATAAATACCCCCCAAATCACACCATTTTAGAAAGAAGACACCCCAAAGTATTCGCGGAGGGGCATGGTGAGTTCATGTATCATTTCATTTTTTTCACAAGTTAGCGGAAAATGACACTTTCTGAGAAAAAAAAAGTTTCAATTTCTGATAACTTCTGGCAAAAAAAAAAAAAAAATCTCAGGCGAACTCACTATGCCCGTAAGTGAATACCTTGGGGTGTCTACTTTCCGAAATGGGGTCATTTGTGGGGTGTGATTACTGTTCTGGCATTTTGGGCGGGGCTAAATTGTGAGGATGCAAAAAGGTGTCACTCATGTGGTATCACCGTACTCAGGAGAAGTAGGGCAATGTGTTTTGGGGTGTATTTTTACATATACCCATGTTTGGTGAGAGAAATATCTCTGTAAAATGACAACTTTGTATAAGAAAATTTAAAAAGTTGTCATTTACAGAGATATTTCTCACACATAGCATGGGTATATGTAAAAATACACCCCAAAACACATTGCCCTATTTCTCCTGAGTACGTCAATACCATATGTGTGCCACTTTTTTGCAGCCTGGGTGCGCAAAAAACGCGCGCGCGTTCACAGCAAATCTCGTCTCTCACGAGATGACGCGCCGGTATGCTATACACGCGTCATTTTTCATGCGGTTTTTTGACGCATTTGATGCGTCTTATTTTCAACCAATGGGCCTGCACTTCAATATAAACCTGAATTTTCAGCTTGAGGTTTTTTAAGCAGATCTGCGCCAAAAAACATGCGGTAAACACACAAAAAATGCATGGACTTTCATAGAGGTGTTTTTTCTTGTATTCTATTCATTTAGATGGGAGATTCAGCGCCGATTCTGTGCCAAGATAGGGCACGCTGCTTCTTTTTCACATGTATAAGGCTACTTTCACCAGTGGCGTGCCAAGGGTACTTGGCACCCGGGGCGGGTCCTTTCTCTGGCCCCCCCCCCCCCCAAATACTACAAAAAAAAAAAAAAATGTACCCCACTCACAGTAGTATTGCCCGCATTGAACAACCTTTACAGTAGTTTTGTAAAGATGTGTGCCCCCTTACAGTAGTTATGCCCTCTCGGAGCCCCCTCCATAGTAATAAAGTCCTCTGTGCCCCCTCCAAAGTAATAAAGTCTTCTGTGCCCCCTCCATAGTAATAAAGTGCTCTGTGTCCCCTCCATAGTAATAAAGTCCTCTGTGCCCCCTCCATAGCAATAAAGTCTTCTGTGCCCCCTCCATAGTAATAAAGTGCTCTGTGTCCCCTCCATAGCAATAAAGTCCTCTGTGCCCCCTCCATAGTAATAAAGTGCTCTGTGTCCCCTCCATAGCAATAAAGTCTTCTGTGCCCCCTCCATAGTAATAAAGTGCTCTGTGCCCCCTCCATAGTAATAAAGTCCTCTGTGCCCCCTCCATAGTAATAAAGTCCTTTGTGCCCCCTTCATAGTAATAAAGTCCTCTGTGCCCCCTCCAAAGTAATAAAGACCTCTGTGCCCTCCACCATACTAATAAAGACCTTTGTGCCCCCTCCAAAGTAATAAAGACCTCTGTGCCCCCTCCAAAGTAATAAAGACCTCTGTGCCCTCCACCATACTAATAAAGACCTTTGTGCCCCCTCCAAAGTAATAAAGACCTCTGTGCCCTCCACCATACTAATAAAGACCTATGTGTCCCCTCCAAAGTAATAAAGTCCTCTGTGCCCCCTCCATAGTAATAAAGTCCTCTGTGCACCCTCTATAGTAAAAAAGTTTTCTGTGCCCCCTCTATAGTAATAAAGTCCTCTCCGCCCCCCATAGTAATAAAGTCTTCTCTGCCCCCTCCATAGTAATAAAGTCTTCTGTGCCCCCTCCATAGTAATAAAGACCTCTGTGCCCCCTCCAAAGTAATAAAGTCCTCTGTGCCCTCTTCAAAGTAATAAAGTCCTCTGTGCACCCTCTATAGTAAAAAAGTCTTCTGTGCCCCCTCTATAGCAATAAAGTCCTCTCTGCCCCCTCCATAGTAATAGTCTTCTGTGCCCCCTCCATAGTAAAAGACCTCTGTGCCCCCTCCATAGTAATAAAGACCTATGTGCCCCCTTTAAAGTAATAAAGTCCTCTGTGCCCCCTCCATAGTAATAAAGTCTTCTGTGCCCCCTCCAAAGCAATAAAGTCTTCTCTGCCCCCTCCATAGCAATAAAGTCTTCTGTGCCCCCTCTATAGTAATAAAGACCTCTCTGCCCCCCTTAAAGTAATAAAGTCTTCTGTGCCCCTTCATAGTAATAAAGACCTGTGCCCCCTTCAAAGTAATATAGACCTCTGTGCCCCCTCCAAAGTAATAAAGTCCTCTGTGCCCCCTCCATAGTAATAAAGTCCTCTGTGCCCTCCACCATACTAATAAAGACCTCTGTGCCCCCTACAAAGTAATAAAGACCTCTGTGCCCTCCACCATACTAATAAAGACCTCTGTGCCCCCTCCATAGTAATAAAGTCCTCTGTGCCCCCTCCATAGTAAAAGTCTTCTGTGCCCCCTCCATAGTAAAAGTCTTCTGTGCCCCCTCCAAAAGTAATAAAGTCTTCTGTGCCCCCTCCATAGTAATAAAGTCCTCTGTGCCCCCTCCATAGTAATAAAGACCTCTGTGCCCCCTCCATAGCAATAAAGTCTTCTGTGCCCCCTCCATAGTAATAAAGTCCTCTGTGCCCCCTCCATAGTAATAAAGACCTATGTGCCCCCTCCATAGTAATAAAGTCTTCTGTACCCCCTCCATAGTAATAAAGTCTTCTGTGCCCCCTCCATAGTAATAAAGTCTTCTGTGCCCCTCCAAAGTAATAAAGTCTTCTGTGCCCCCTCCAAAGTAATAAAGACCTCTGTGCCCCCTCCATAGTAATAAAGTCTTCTGTGCCCCTCCATAGTAATAAAGTCCTCTGTGCCCCCTCCATAGTAAAAAAAGTCCTCTGTGCCCCCACCATAGTAATAAAGTCCTATGTGCCCCCTCCATAGTAATAAAGCCCTCTGTGCCCCCTCCATAGTAAGAAAGACATCTGTGCCCCCTTCATAGTAATAAAGACCTCTGTGCCCCCTCCATAGTAATAAAGACCTATGTGCCCCTCCATAGTAATAAAGTCTTCTGTGCCCCCTCCATGGTAATAAAGTCCTCTGTACCCCCTCCATAGTAATAAAGTCTTCTGTGCCCCCTCCATAGTAATAAAGTCCTCTGTGCCCCCTCC
Organism: Bufotes viridis; assembly: GCA_033119425.1. Taxonomy (NCBI): domain Eukaryota; kingdom Metazoa; phylum Chordata; class Amphibia; order Anura; family Bufonidae; genus Bufotes; species Bufotes viridis. Next base: position 46,683,283 of record CM065593.1, read on the forward strand.
ATAGTAATAAAGTCTTCTGTACCCCCTCCATAGTAATAAAGACCTCTGTGCCCCCTCCATAGCAATAAAGTCCTCTGTGCCCCCTCCATAGTAATAAAGTCCTCTGTGCCCCCTCCATAGTAATAAAGTCCTCTGTGTCCCCTCCATAGTAATAAAGACCTATGTGCCCCCTCCATAGCAATAAAGACCTCTGTGCCCCCTCCATAGTAATAAAGTCCTCTGTACCCCCTCCATAGTAATAAAGTCTTCTGTGCCCCCTCCATAGTAATAAAGTCTTCTGTGCCCCCTCCAAAGTAATAAAGTCTTCTGTGCCCCCTCCAAAATAATAAAGTCCTCTGTGCCCTCCACCATAGTAATAAAGACCTCTGTGCCCCCTCCAAAGTAAAAAAAAAAGTCCTCTGTGCCCCTCCATAGTAAAAAAGTCCTCTGTGCCCCCTACCATAGTAATAAAGTCCTCTGTGCCCCCTCCATAGTAATAAAGCCCTCTGTGCCCCCTCCATAGTAAGAAAGACATCTGTGCCCCCTTCATAGTAATAAAGACCTCTGTGCCCCCTCCATAGTAATAAAGACCTCTGTGCCCCCTCCATAGTAATAAAGTCCTCTGTGCCCGCTCCATAGTAGGCTTCATGGCTTCATGCTCCGCCCACACATGCCAGCAGCGCGATCTGTGTCTGCAGGCTGAATGGTGGAGCGGAGAGAAGTCTTCCTGCTTCCCCATTCTGTGCGCCGCCGGCCTTAAGGAGAGGAGGGGCGCGGGGAGCTGAGCGGTGAGTAACAGGACTGCAGCTCCCTGCGCTCCAGCAATGAGCGCTTCCATCTGTACCGATGGAAGCGCTCATTGCTTCTGGCACCCCCTGAGACCGGGCACCCAGGGCAGACCACCCCCACTTAGTACGCCACTAACTTTCACATCTGCGTTTTTGCTGACGGTGCTGTGGGGGATCTCAAAACCACAGCAAAAAGCCTCAGTTCAAATAATACAACTGTCTGCATCCGTTCAGAACGGATCCGGTCGTATAATATAGAGAATGAAGAAACCGGCACTAAAACCATTGTAAGTCATGTCTGAAAAAAACGGATCCGGCGCCACTGACTTACATGGTTTTTGGTTTCCGGCTTCTTCAGTTTCCCATGCCGTAAACAAAAACGCTGTTTGCAGCTTCCGATTGAAATGAATAGAAGGCTGTTTTGAAGCTGATTCAGAGGCACAAACGCTCCAAAATCAATGCCAAGGAACTCAGTGTGAACTGGCCCTAACAGCAGCATTGCTCCTAGAGGCTCAGTTGCATATAAGAAAACATCGTTATTCTCAGTAATGCGGCACATATGACCATGGGACCAACACAGATGCCTTCAGCTGCCAAGCGCACATGTAACAGGTCAGACAGTGTCATAGGTACGTCTGCTGACTGATGGGCTGGGCCTCAGGGTTGTCAGCTCCAAGGCCGGAGAGCCCCTTTAACCTGCGGTGGGGATCTACAACACGTCAAGTTATGTTACCATTTCTACAGTTTTAGGGAAAGCATAAGGTGAAATCAGCGGCGAAAATTCCGCTATGGAAAATCTGCTACGTGTGACCGTACTCTGACATGTTAAAAAAAAAAAAAAAACGTGTTGAAAGAACACTTGAATTTTTTGACTTTTTTATAAAGAAAAAAAAAAAAATGCAAAAAAGTAATATATCTGCTCCAGCTTCATCATACTGAGGTACTACAAGTCCCAGAGAAACCTGTCAGACCACACACCTTGGAGAATACCGCTTTCCCCACACACAAAGCACATAGTGTGAATTGTGGCTCTCCGGTAACGCACATCACACTCACCCCGGCGGACACACGGCTCACTCGTCCCGCTGTATGAAGGCGGCACAGACACAGACCGGAAGCTGTTAGCGGCATGGCAACCGTACGCTTCCACCACAGAACCCCGCCCACTCAGCGGTACAGCCAATCACTGAAGAGCCGGAAGGACGTACTTGTTTGTTTATAAAATGGGATTTGCATAAACAGGCGGTGGTCTGTGTCAGCGGGGTGTGGAGGGGGCGGGGCTGACAACGGTGCTGTCCTGACAACTTTTACATGTGGGGATCGGCATCTCCCGGCTTATAAACAGACCACCGAGCGGGAACTGCAGGCGTAGCAAGTGCGAAGCCACACCTCTGACTCCGCCCAGCGCCTGACACGTGCACCCTCACCCATTGCCTCCCCTCATACACACAGAAGAATGCCCCTTTGCACTAGTACTTACTGTTCAGCTGCCCCCTTAGTGCTCCCCCTATGATAGTGCTTGCCTCCCAACATTAGAAAGGACTCTATGTGCAGTGTGCGATTTTTTTTTTCTGAATCCCACCCAGTCCCCTAAATGCCCCGACAGAGTAATTATTCCCCCTTTATGCCACCACACACTAGTTATGCCCAGATATGTGCCCCCTCACAGTAGTATGTCCAGCGGTGCCCCTCACTGTGATATGCCCAGTTATGTGCCCCCTCACAGTAGTATGCCCAGCGGTGCCCCTCACTGTGATATGCCCAGTTATGTGCCCCCTCACAGTAATATGCCCAATAAAGTGCCCCCTTCACAGGTTGTAGAAAAAAATGGATAAATATGGAAAATCTGCCAAAACAGGGAAATTTAGAAGTTTAATCTTTATTTTCCTTTAATTCATGTGGAACACCTAAAGGGTTAACAAAGTTTGTCAAATCAGTTTTGAATACCTTGAGGGGTGTGCTTTCTACAATGGGATCCTTTATGGGGGGTTTCCATTATGTAAGCCCCACAAAGTGACTTCCGACCTGAACTGGTCCTTAAAAAGTGGGTTTTTGGAAATTTTCTTAAAAATGTTAAAAATTGCTTCTAAAATTCCAAGCCTTCTAACGTCCTAAAAAAATAAAATGACATTTACAAAATGATGCCAATATAAAGTAGTGATATGGGGAATGTTAAGTAATAAATATTTTAGGAGGCATCACTTTCTGTTTTAAAAGCAGTGAAATCGAAATTTCGAAAATTGTGAACTTTTTTTAAAATATTTGGTAATTGGGATTTTTTCATGAAAAAAGGTGAAATATATTGACTCAGACTCAGACTCAAAGCGTTCTAAAGTTATTACCACATAAAGTGACACATGTCGGATTTGCAAACCATGGCCTGGGCAGGAAGGGGAAAATGGCAATTGTGGACAAGAAAAGGCATTTTCTATATAGTTCTGGTAATGTGCGGATCCGCAAAATTCGAAAAGCACATTGCCGGAGTCCGTGTTTTGCGGATCCACGGATCCGTAGATCTGCAAAACACATACGGACGTCTGAATGGAGCCTAGAGACAAGTGACTCAGACTGTTAGGTGGGGTGACCAGGCGGTATATGAAGGGGTAATACTGGTAGGCCTGGTATATATGGACAGCAGAGATGGGCAGATGGCATCCACTGGGGTTGTATCTTACATGGGACTGTATGCTGGAGGGGCTGAAGGCAGGAGAGTGATGTATCTAACATGGGACTGTATGCTGGAGGGGCTGAAGGCAGGTGGCGAAGAGAGGGAGGGTGATATTATTTACATGGGACTGTATGCTGGAGGGGCTGAAGGCAGGGGGAGTGATGTATCTAACATGGGACTGTATGCTGGAGGGGCTGAAGGCAGGTGGCGAAGAGAGGGAGGGTGATATTATTTACATGGGACTGTATGCTGGAGGGGCTGAAGGCAGGGGAAGTTTTGTATTTTTACATGGGACTGTATGTTGAAGGGGCTGAAGACTGGGAGTGATGTATTTTACATGGGACTGTATGCTGGAGGGGCTGAAGGCAGGAGAGTGATGTATCTTACATGGGACTGTATTTTGGAGGGGGTGAAGGCAGGGGGAGTGATGTATTTTACATAGGACTGTTAGCAAGAAGGGCTGAAGGCAGGGGGAGTGATGTATCTTACATGGGACTGTATGCTGGAGGGGCTAAAGGCAGGCGGCAAAGAGAGGGAGGGTGATATTATTTACATGGGACTGTATTCTGGAGGGCCTGAAGGCAGGGAAGTGATTTATCTTACATGGGACTGTATGCTGAAGGGGGCCATAAGTATTACAATAATACTACAGAGGTGGCCATTATAATATTAATAATAATAATAAAGAGGGGGCAATAATAATACAGAGGGGCCATTATATATTATAATTATACAGAGGGCATTATAGTTATGGGCACTACGGGGGGAGGGGAGGTCTGTTATCTGAGGATGAAAGTAAAGTGAGGAATCTAAAAACTTTTCTGTGAAACTCTGCAGAGAGGAGAAGCTGCTGAAAGAAGGTGTCATGATGGTCCTATCTCCGAAGGAAGACATTGAGGAAAGTCTACATGACAGGAGATGTCACTGGATGTAAGAGGTATGTGGTGCTGTATTCTCCTGTATATTTGATAGCAATGTATGTTATGTCCATCCAAATATCTGTTTTGGGGGGGGGGTGGATTTAGAATTTGGCCCACCCTGCCGCAGTCCGGCCCCAGACTTCAGGTCACACTGTGTGTGTTCTGAATTCTGGGGCCTCACACCCATCTACTACATTATCTGTACTCAATCACTGTGTTATCTGTGGTGTTACATAGGACTGCAGGTGACATCTACTGCATTATTTGTAAAAAAAAGGCGTGGTCACAGGTTGGGGGGGTTGGCGCAATACTTGGCTTGCCCCGGGTGCTGGCAACCCACGCTACGCCACTGGGTGTACCAATATGCCTTAGGCTTTTCCGGCCATTCCTCAGCGCAGGCGCACTATGAACAGCGCAGGCAGCGCACTGAATGTAGGCAGGATATTACAGCTAAATGATAGCGTATACTATATCGGACTGCAGTATTCAGGGTAAATTCTCGTGTTGGCATTTTGCGATAAATAAGAGGTTTTGGGTTGCAGCTTGGGCACTCGGTCTATAATAGGTTCGCCATCACTGACTTATAGGATGGCAGCTACCTTAAATCTGGCATCAGAGGCAGATCTAGCTAAAGGGACCCTTTCATCCTGTAGTCCGATGCTGCACTCTGTACTCGAGCGCGATCCCATCTCCTGCTGCCTCTGTTAGCTTGGTTTCAGTGGCGCACCGCGCATGCGCGAGACTTTGGCAATGGCGGCCGATCTGCAGGCTGTCACACTCATGCAAGAGGGGACGGTTAGGAGGCAGGGTTACCTTGACTTGAAGCTGACCGGCAATATAGCGCTGATGGAGAATAAAGGATGAAACATATGATTATTATCAGGCTGCGGCTACCATGCGGTACTGCTGGCGGGTGTAGATGCATTTTTGAGGTGACAAGTTCCCTTTAAGAGCTCGTTTGCATCCCAAGGTCCAGAAAGACACGATTGGGGGACTTTGGTGTGGAAGAGCTTGACCGGCCGCAGAGACGTGACCTCAACCCCATCCAACACCTGTACAATGAACTGGAATGGAGATCACGCGCCAGACCCTCTCATCCCACTTCAGTATCCGACCTCACCAATGCTCTTCTGGATGAATGCGTAAATATTCCCACAGACACAATCCAAAATCTTGTAGAAGAGTGGACGCTGCATAGTAACTCTTTATTAATGTCTATGGACTTGTCATAGGATATCAGAAAAGTTCCTGTAGGTGTCCCAATACTTTTGTCCACATACTGTAGCTATAATTCACTCTAGACAGTGTGGGGACCCTCATAACCATATGTATTTCTGGGGCTATATGGGAAGGACTATTTTCTATTCTGGGGAGGAAGAGGTTAACAGGAGCTAGCTGAAACGCTCCCTGGGAGATGCAGATGCTTGACTGTCTTTGTCTTCTGCCCACCCACAGAAAGGGGGGAAAAAATCCTCCCGTAAGTTCAGTTAAGTAAGGGTACTTTCACACTTGCGTTATTCTTTTCCGGTATAGAGTTCCGTCAAAAGGGCTCTATGCTGGAAAAGAACTGATCAGGCATATCGCCATGCAATCTGAATGGATAGAAATCCGTTCAGTTTGCATCAGTATGCCTTCCGTTCAGTCACTGTCAGGCATTTTGACCGGACATAATACCGCAGCATGCTACGGTATTATGTCCGTCCAAAATGCCTGATCAGTCGCCGGAATGCCGGATCCGGCATTAATTTACATTGACTTGTATTAGTGCTGGATCCGGCGTTGCGAAACAACTGAAGGACGGATCCGTCCTTCCGGTCTGCGCATGCGCAGACCGGGAAAACTGTGAAAAAGACTGCATGACGGATCCGTCCTTCCGGTCTGCGCATGCGCAGACTGGGAAAAATGTGAAAAAGACTGCAAAACGGATCTGTCCATCCGCATGACCAGCGGAGAGACGGATCCGTTCTTGCAATGCATTTGTAGACGGATCCGCACCTGGATCCGCACCTTCATTTTTGTCAATTTTACATTTACAAAATAAGCATAGCATTAGCATTAGAATACTTTCTTGTACTTTATTTGGTTTGCAGAGTGCTGTTGCATTGTATGTTTTACCTTGTGTTTTCAGCCATAGCAACGTGCACCTGCGCATTGGGATGTGCTGACTGACCCCCTTTTTTTCTTTGCAGACCCCCCATATCAGACCTCAGATCAGACCTCCATATCAGACCTCAGATCAGACCCCCATATCAGACCTCAGATCAGACCCCCATATCAGACCTCAGATCAGACCCCCATATCAGACCTCAAATCAGACCCCCATATCAGACCTCAAATCAGACCCCCATATCAGACCTCAGATCAGACCCCCATATCAGACCTCAGATCAGACCCCCATATCAGACCTCAGATCAGAACCCCATATCAGACCTCAGATCAGAACCCCATATCAGACCTCAGATCAGACCCCCATATCAGACCTCAAATCAGACCCCCATATCAGACCTCAGATCAGACCCCCATATCAGACCTCAGATCAGATCCCCATATCAGACCTCAGATCAGACCCCCATATCAGACCTCAGATCAGACCCCATATCAGACCTCAGATCAGACCCCCATATCAGACCTCAGATCAGACTCCTATATCAGACCCCAAATAAGACCCCCATCAGAGCTCAGATCAGACACCCATGTCCGACTCCCATCAGAGATAAAATAAATTAACTTACCTCTCCTGCTACGCCACCACTGTGCAGATCGAGCGGTCTCTCCTGTGCTCACCACTTCCTGGTCTTCTCTGGGCCCGCGCTGCTCTATCCTGACTGTCGACCACGTCGCGTCATAGTGTGGGCACTACGCCCTGATGCTGTACGCAATCAGGACAGTGCAGCACCCAGAAAAAGACCAGGGAACGGTGAGTACAGGCAGCACTACACTCACCGCTCCCTGCACCTCCTTTATGCCTCATTCACACATCAGTGTTTCCCGGACGTGTGCTGTATGTTTTCTCCGCGGACAGCACACTTCCCCATTCATTTGAATGTGTGTATTCACACATCAGTGTTTTAGCACGGTCCGTGGGTCCGTGTTTTCAGCACGGATGCATGTCCTATCTTGTCCGTGTTCCTGAATCCCTCTCGCCCATTATAGTCAATGAGTCAGTGAAAACCACGGATGCCAACCGTGTTACATCCGTGTTTCATGGATCATTAAAATTATTTTCCAGCTGCTCAGTGTCAGTGAAAAACGGATGGCACACGGTCAGCAAACAACAGACCCACGGACCCAACTCGGATCTGTCACGGGAGGAAACACGGATTGAACACTGTCCGTGTTACCACTGCTCCAAAACCGACACTGACGTGTGAATGAGGCATTATACTAGTAAGCCTTTTCATAATATAAGCGCTCACTAGCATTCACTTTATAAGCCGCACTGACATTTTTTTTCCACTTTTGGAGGAAAGAGTTCACAGAAAACACCACTAAAATATAACTTTTATTATAATCACTAAAAGATAACCACCAATATCAGACAGAATTTGTCAAAAGCTTACTCTAATGTGTGATGAACATTAGACCAGGCAGGTATAGGAGATGTAGGGAGGAAAAAACCTATCCCTTACACTCACCCTAGTTACTGGGTACCCTGCCTAGCACCGCAGAATAGCCGCCCCGATAGGGGCGATCCTGCATCAGGAACCTCCTATAATCCCTCAAATGTCCCTGATGCAGAAGAGACCCACCACCAAAGCTGCAGTGCCGTCTACAGTCAATATTTAGGTCAGTCAAGATACAAAAAACAAAAACCTTTATACAATTTGCCAGATAAATGTTAGATTATATTATCCTAGAGGTTATATTCTACCTCTAGTATACAGTTCTCCATGTCCCTTGTCCCAACGCGTTTCCCCGCATCAAACTTGATGTGGTTCATCAGGGGACTATATAAAAAGAGGAAAAATACCCTAGATATTTCATCGGCAGCAGAGATACAGGTACTGACCAATCAATGACACAATATAGTAACTCAATATAGAATCAATTAATATACCCCAGTACAGGAACGCTGAGCCCTAAATCCATGGGTACCTGATGAAGTATATTGGAGTACTAGTATTAGTAAAGAACTGTATCAGAAAACCACGGAAGCATCTAATGCCTGTAGCTAGTGCCTTACATGTAATACCAGGCATATCCTCAAGATGCCAATTGAAACATGCATACAATAGAGCATATACTCCCATCAAACATGCTATAACTCAAAAATATCGGGAGCCAAATGCAAATACTCAGAAATCACTTTATTAAATAATAAATAGTTAAAATTCCATAAAAAGAAGAAAGGTGCAGGTGCTATAGCGCCACCCTGGACCTCTACATAGGCAGTTATCAAATCAATCTGGGTATAACGTTGGTACATTCCCATCAATAAATATAAAGGTCATTACACCAGGACAAAACAGCCTCAGAAATTTTTTTTTTGTAACACCATATATCATGAAATCAAGCCTTACCCAGCGCAGTATGTATCACGCCCAGAGGACCAGGATGGCGCCACCCCGACGCGCGTTTCGGCGAAACCTTCGTCCGGGGGTGACACAATATAGTAACTCAATATAGAATCAATTAATATACCCCAGTACAGGAACGCTGAGCCCTAAATCCATGGGTACCTGATGAAGTATATTGGAGTACTAGTATTAGTAAAGAACAAGTAGTCCAAGTAATTACCCAGGACAGAGGGTCAGAAAGACGACAGTTACTCCGGACACAAAATCAAGCCCAAGATAGGGCAAAAGTACATAGAATACCCGGTGCACACACTGACCAACCTAGATGTTAGAAAAATGGTAGAAATGCAGAAGGTCTGCCGGTGTGTACCAAAGACCGGTCAAAAGGGCACTCAAAATAGGCTCAGTCACCCTTGATATTGGTGACCAGTGCCCCAGACCAGATAGACCAGGACCAAACAAGCTATTAAATATGTGATCATCCGATACAGAAACCTGGATGCTGTCTGATATATGGGGTTCAATCGATACCTGTATGACAACCCTGAACAGCATAAATCACCACCGCATATAGAAAGATAAAAAGGATATTCTGGTTAACTTCCAGGTACTTGCAGAATCATTATATCCCAGGTATAGAGATTGGTGGCCAGGTCAATCTGGTCCTTGTCGTCCCCTGAGCGATGTGTGCCAACGTGCTAGCTCACCACGCGCTCATTTTAAAATGCCTAATGCCCGCCCCTACATGCGCACAGAGCGGCCGCTACGCCACGGTCAGCGCGCTCCGGTCACGTGATTGCTCACGTGGGCGGAAGTTTGTGTTCCACCGCACACGTGATGCGTTTCAAAAGCCGGAAATTAAAGCCTGATCACATGATTAACTGTGCATGAAGGGATGTTGCGTTCCGAGTGTATATCAATGCGTTCCACAGCCATTATATGTATATTTATATGGGTGCGTTCCACAGCCATTATAACAGCCAATGCAACAAAATATACATAAATAGATAAATACTTATTTCCATGGATATGGGCCCTTATTTCAACATATAACATATGTATACTATAATGATATACACAGAAGAGTAAATGGATAAATATGAAAAAACAGGAGGAAAACGACACATCAGGAACAGATGTATAATTTTTTTTCCCATATGTCCACCCCCTGTATCAACAGAAACGGAAAGGTCATCACAAAGCTCAACACGGTATTTAAGGAGTACCAATCAAATTTTGGTGCACCCAGACTATTCCATAAGTTAAGTGGCCAAAAGGCCAAAATTGGCTAGTTCCTAAATAAAGCAGTTGTAGTCTATATTTTCATTAAGACCTGTGGGGAATAGGGTGTTCAGTTTAAAGGTCCATTTTGCCTCCTTTTGTCGTAGAATCCTATCAATGTTACCACCCCTGATGGTTGCGTGCACCACTTCTACCATATTGAATTTTACACCTGGATTTTTTCCCCCATGGCTGGCCATTATGTGTCTCACAATTGGCTTGTCCCGTCGGTTTCTGATGTCACCAATATGTTCCAAAATACGTGTTTTGAAGGCTCTGCATGTTTTACTTATATATTTTTTACCACAGGGGCACGTCATGAGATAGACAACTCCCCTTGTGTTGCAGTTGGCGAAGTCTCTTGCCCAAAAAGTTTTAGTCCCTAAAGTATCACAAAAGGTGTCACCTTGGGTAATGTGTTGGCACGCTTTAAATCGGCCACATCTAAAAGAACTCTTTTGACGGTTGGACAACCAACATCCACTTGTGGACACTGGAGGTTCATAGTGACTAAGAACAATTGTGTCACCCACATTACGACCTCTCCTGTAAGTAATGGCAGGGTAGTCAGGAATGATTGGAGCCAAATCAGGGTCCGTTTTTAGTAGGGACCAGTATCTTGAGATAATGTCCCTTACTTGTTGAGAGGCTGAGTCATATGTTCCTATTATACGGAGGCTGTTCTCGTCTTTTTTGGTACTGTTGACGTTCGTCTGTAGTAAAGTTGTACGATTACTATCCCGTGCTGAGCGGTTACCCAAGGTGATACTTTAGGGACTAAAACTTTTTGGGCAAAAGACTTCGCCAACTGCAACACAAGGGGAGTTGTCTATCTCATGACGTGCCCCTGTGGTAAAAAATATATAGGTAAAACATGCAGGGCCTTCAAAACACGTATTTTGGAACATATTGGTGACATCAGAAACCGACGGGACAAGCCAATTGTGAGGTGTAAAATTCAATATGGTAGAAGTGGTGCACGCAACCATCAGGGGTGGTAACATTGATAGGATTCTACGACAAAAGGAGGCAAAATGGACCTTTAAACTGAACACCCTATTCCCCACAGGTCTTAATGAAAATATAGACTACAACTGCTTTATTTAGGAACTAGCCAATTTTGGCCTTTTGGCCACTTAACTTATGGAATAGTCTGGGTGCACCAAAATTTGATTGGTACTCCTTAAATACCGTGTTGAGCTTTGTGATGACCTTTCCGTTTCTGTTGATACAGGGGGTGGACATATGGGAAAAAAAATTATACATCTGTTCCTGATGTGTCGTTTTCCTCCTGTTTTTTCATATTTATCCATTTACTCTTCTGTGTATATTATTATAGTATACATATGTTATATGTTGAAATAAGGGCCCATATCCATGGAAATAAGTATTTATCTATTTATGTATATTTTGTTGAGGATTCAAGCCTGGCATTGGCTGTTATAATGGCTGTGGAACGCACCCATATAAATATACATATAATGGCTGTGGAACGCACCCATATAAATATACATATAATGGCTGTGGAACGCATTGATATACACTCGGAACGCAACATCCCTTCATGCACAGTTAATCATGTGATCAGGCTTTAATTTCCGGCTTTTGAAACGCATCATGTGTGCGGTGGAACACAAACTTCCGCCCACGTGAGCAATCACGTGACCGTAGCGCGCTGACCGTGGCGTAACGGCCGCTCTGTGCGCATGTAGGGGCGGGCATTAGGCATTTTAAAATGAGCGCGTGGTGAGCTAGCACGTTGGCACACATCGCTCAGGGGACGACAAGGACCAGATTGACCTGGCCACCAATCTCTATACCTGGGATATAATGATTCTGCAAGTACCTGGAAGTTAACCAGAATATCCTTTTTATCTTTCTATATGCGGTGGTGATTTATGCTGTTCAGGGTTGTCATACAGGTATCGACTGAACCCCATATATCAGAAAACATCCAGGTTTCTGTATCGGATGATCACATATTTAATAGCTTGTTTGGTCCTAGTCTATCTGGTCTGGGGCACTGGTCACCAATATCAAGGGTGACTGAGCCTATTTTGAGTGCCCTTTGACCGGTCTTTGGTACACACCGGCAGACCTTCTGCATTTCTACCATTTTTCTAACATCTAGGTTGGTCAGTGTGTGCACCGGGTATTCTATGTACTTTTGCCCTATCTTGTGCTTGATTTTGTGTCTGGAGTAACTGTCGTCTTTCTGACCCTCTGTCCTGGGTAATTACTTGGACTACTTGTTCTTTACTAATACTAGTACTCCAATATACTTCATCAGGTACCCATGGATTTAGGGCTCAGCGTTCCTGTACTGGGGTATATTAATTGATTCTATATTGAGTTACTATATTGTGTCATTGATTGGTCAGTACCTGTATCTCTGCTGCCGATGAAATATCTAGGGTATTTTCCCTCTTTTTATATAGTCCCCTGATGAACCACATCAAGTTTGATGTGGGGAAACGCGTTGGGACAAGGGACATGGAGAACTGTATACTAGAGGTAGAATATAACCTCTAGGATAATATAATCTAACATTTATCTGGCAAATTGTATAAAGGTTTTTGTTTTTTGTATCTTGACTGACCTAAATATTGACTGTAGACGGCACTGCAACTTTGGTGGTGGGTCTCTTCTGCATCAGGGACATTTGAGGGATTATAGGAGGTTCCTGATGCAGGATCGCCCCTATCGGGGCGGCTATTCTGCGGTGCTAGGCAGGGTACCCAGTAACTAGGGTGAGTGTAAGGGATAGGTTTTTTTCCTCCCTACATCTCCTATACCTGCCTGGTCTAATGATCATCACACATTAGAGTAAGCTTTTGACAAATTCTGTCTGATATTGGTGGTTATCTTTTAGTGATTATAATAAAAGTTATATTTTAGTGGTGTTTTCTGTGAACTTTTTTTTATTTTTCATCCCTATACCTAATATACTAACTGACCGTGGACTAGTCAGTACTGTGCTTTCACTTTTGGAGGAAAAAATATGGATCTTATAAAACGAACTATACGGTAATTTTACAGAAAAGTGTAAAATGTGATGAGACGCCTCATTTCCATATTAGTTAGCTGCTGTCTACTTTTTCGAAAAGTAAAAGAAGTGAGATTAGAAGCATAAAATCATTGCAAATTCATCTGGAAACCTCGCAGAGAAGCTGACACCAAAAAGCCTAAGATCTATAAATTACACGTAACTAAAATGCATATTCATGGCCGTATCATTATGAATATAAAACTGTAAATCACCGGCGCTGATAGGCCCTTGTTTAATGTATGAGAGCCAGAAGCCGTAATTTGCCTGAAAGCACATTCCAAATAATGCTGAAACGCGAAGGATCATTATTTCAGTTTTTGGCTCAGATGTGGAGCACTTTTTATCTTTAATTTATGAATGGCAATTATTTATTTGCTACAATTTTAAGAAATGAGATCTCCCGGTGGAACCAGCGCGTAATCTCCCCGTTTCATAGTATAATAAGTGCAAATACACAGGGACCTTATTAATCACTGGATTGTACTGCGATCATCATCTTTAGAGCAATCCTGCACGTTACAGTGCCTGTCTAAGCGGGGTATGTATACTTCTGATGCTGAGTGGTCCTGATACTTAACTTTAATTTAAAGGGGTATTCCGAGTTTAGCCAATATAGCTAATTATTTGTATAATGAAAAGCTAAACACTAATATACCGGTACTTTTTGAATGAATTTCTAATGGTTTCTGATATCTCTGCTTGCAGTCACTGAATAAGGACCTTCATTGTCTATTTCCAGATTAATATCTGTTCTGGTCCTTTGAGGACCGCACATGTTTTCGAAGTTTCGGACTGGGGTGTCTAAGGCCCACTTGTAAATTTCATTCTGAGGGCCCACTGTACAGCTACATGCAAATGCACTGCACGTGCCGTCTCCTCAGCTAATTGGCGGGGGTGCTGGGTGTCGGACCCCCACCGATCTGATATTGATGACCTATCCCGGGGATAGGACATCAATAGAAAAAACCGGACAACCCCTTTAAACTGCCTGTTTATGTAGTGCAGTCTGTCTGCTGTGCCACTTCTGCAGGGACCAGGGGCCAACCTTGTTCAGGGGCCCACTGGGGGATTTACCAGTCTGAGCCTGGGTTCTCATCTCTTTACAGTACAGTTACTCTCAAGAGATTCAAATGCAAGAATTTTTGTGAATGTAAATACAATATGTCAGCAAACTCAATATGAGATACTCTAAAGTGCTATACAAGTAGTGCAATGAAGTGGTAGATTCCATTAAAGAGGTTCTCTGAGAATATAGAAAATTAAAATAAAATATAAATTTATTATAAATATATTCCCAAATACCATACATTAGCTGTAATGGCTTGTTTTGTCTCGGAAGCAATCGTTAGGAGAAATAAAATGGCCTCCGTCCTATTAGTAAAAAACCTGTCCTAATCACACAGCAGGACAAGTTACTTCAGAGCACTGAGGTAAAGAGCTGCCTCATCCTCCTCTCTGCTCTACTTGTCAGGGATTATGACCCTGAACACATCTGATAAGATCTTCAGCTGAATCTCTGTGGGAATGGAGTTCATGAGGAGACATGAAGTACAGAGAGGAGGTGGGGGTGTGGCTGATGAGCAGAAGCTCTTGTTTGCAGTCTTCATTGCCACAGTCTGTCCTGTCCGTCCTCTATCTACTTCAGGCATCCTCAAACTGCGGCCCTCCAGTTGTTGTAAAACTACAACTCCCACAATGCCCTGCTGTAGGCTGATACCTGTAGGCTGTTCGGGCATGCTGGGAGTTGAAGTTTTGCAACAGCTGGAGGGCCGCAGTTTAAGAATGCCTGCTCTACTTAGTGTATTAATTTAAAGGGGTTTTCCAATGTCTAACACATTTCCTCCATTGCCCAGGCACCTCATACAGGTTACAGTATACATACCTCGCTCCCGGCAAATGCGTCTCTCCTGATCCCCACACGTCCGCTGCTGCATCTCCCCATCGCAGGGATCAAAACATCTGTCGATGGGAAGAGGAGCCAAAAGCAGGCCGCAATAGAGACTAGCCTCCCTAGCAGTGGCCGTGCGGGGATGAGGAGTGACGCGGTTGCTGGGGAGCGGGATAAGTATAATCTATATGAGGGGCTTGTTTTAGACATTGGATAACCCCTTTAAATATCTGCTCTGTCCATGCTTAGGAGTCATGTAGGTGGTCCTATCGAGGACTGACAGCTAAGCAGAAAGAGATAGCTGTCAGCGAGTAGGACCGCCCACCTGACTCTTAGGGCTCATGCACACAAACTTATTTTTTTTCTGTGTCCATTCCGTTTTTTTTTTTACAGTGTGTATGCAGGAACATTCACTTCAATGGGTCCGCAAAAAAAAAGGCAAATTACTCAGTGTGCATTCTGTTTCCGTAGGTCCGCATGTCCGTTCCACAAAAAAGATAGAACATGTCCTTTCCATTTTGCTGACAAGGACAGGCATTTTTACACTAGATCCGCAAAAAAAAAAAACAGATGCAATACGGATGTCACACGGAAGTCATTTATATTTTTAGTGGATCCATGTTCTGCGTACTGCAAAATACATATGGTCGTGTGCATGAGCCCTTAAGCCCAGGAAGAGCAGAGATTTAAATGAATAATTTACAAGCTTTGATGAATCTTTTAATGAAGGTTTGATTAATCTTTTCCCACAAAACTATTGTCACATTCAGGTGTGGGAGGGAAACACCACATCGAACACAAGAGGGAAAGAGGTGAGGGAACAAGGCCTGGAAACCAGGGAAAGGAGATGTACACCTCCCAAGAAAACCCTTATCAAAGTCCTGACTAACTACCAGTATTAACAAACCCCAGAGGTAGGTGAGTTCATACACCGTAACCTAGTGTCCTAACTGACCCCATTGGACCTAGGACTAATGTCAGGATTGAGACAACCTGTTCCTCCAAGAGGAAGGAGGAACAGGAGTCTCTCTCAGGCCTTAGTACAACAGACAGGGAAATACAACACACAGAACTCAAACAAAATGGAAATTAAAGACTTAACTTCAAAGGAGCAATGGCAACACCAGGAACTCCACCGAGATCCACACACCAGCAATCCACAACTCAAAGCATAAGCTATAAACCGCATAGCATTGTGGGAAAATCAACAATAAATAAGGAAGGTTAAATGACCACATTAGCAACACCTGAGGCAAGGTGTGCGGCCATTACCAGAAACAACACAGACGCCTATTGATCCACAAGGAAACATATCAGATCAAACCACGTGTTGCCAGTCTTGCCGATCGCCTGCCACCTGTGACGGGAATGTCCGTAACAGTACCCCCTCCCCCCTTCTACGATTGACCCCCGTGCACCCAAGACCAACCTTACTGTGAAAAGCTTTCACCAAACAACTGGTATTCACGTCAGATGCTAGTACCCACATACTCTCCTCTGGTCCATAACCCTTCCAGTGAACAAGATACTGAAGTGATCTACGGAGAATTCGAGAGACAATTATCTTGGCGATCTGAAATTCCAAAACACCGCCCACCATGACAGAATCGGGTGGCAAGGAAGACGGCTCCGAAGGTCCAAGATATCTCTTCAACAAAGATTTATGAAACACATTATGAATTTTCAGGGCCTGAGGAAGTTCAAGATGAAAAGCTACAGGATTAATAATGGCAGTGATCTTATATGGACAAATAAACCTTGGACCCAACTTCCAAGAAGGTACCTTCAAGTTAATGTTTCTTGTGGACAGCCACACAGAATCACCCACTCTTAGGTCCGGACCAATCATATGTTTCCTTTCCTGTCAGCCACATGTTTATAATTGTTGCCCATATTCCTTAAGTTATTTAGAATTTTCCGCCGTATAGATGACAATGATGATTTAAAACGTTGCTATGAGAGATGAGATCGGCAGTGGATCTACTCCCAGGGTGTCCCGAAACAATCGTACAGTGATGTTCCTCAAAAACCTTGTGACGCAATTCCGAGGGCACAAACAGTTTCGCAGAGGGACAAGAATCCGGTGGGTCTCCCTGGGCCTTCACCTCTAGGTCAGGTTAAAGAGCGGATATCACCACACCTTCCGACTGTATAGAACTTGGATTTTCAAAATCACCACCTCCAGGAAAACTACGTGACAAGGCATCTGCCTTGACGTTCTTAATCCCAGGACATTAGGTGACAATGAAATTGAATCGGGTGAAAAACAAAGGCCATCTGGCCAGGGGAGTAGCTAAAGGCTAATGGGCCCAGGTGCAAGAGTTCAGTAGTGATGAGCGGCAGGGGCTATATTCGAATTTGCTATATTTGACGATTATTTTGTAGAATATTCGTCATATATTCGCGAATATTCGAAAAAAACTTGCTATATATTTGTTTTTAGAATATTTGTCATTTTTCATCATCCATCTGAAGTGAACAGTACACATGATTCCTCCCTGCTTAGGGTGTCTGGTTCCAAAAAAAACTGTTCTTATCTGTTCGGACTCCCTGGGATTTCAGCCCGCTCCAGTCAGTGACCGTTGCCGTGTGCATGGAGCGTCTCCATCACCATGGGAACGCCCCGGGGTTAGAATATACCATCGCATCTGAGTTTTCACGATCTTACAACAGCGAATAGTCTTGTCATAAGACTATGCAACCAATAGAAGGAGCTGGTCACGAGTTATGAACAGCGCCCTCTATTGGTTTCATAGTCTCATGACAAGACTATTCGCTGAAGTGGCGATATTCACGATAAAAATTTGTTATTCGAATATTCGTGCTCAACACTAGAGTTCAGCCTGGGCCCCCCCCCCCCCACCTTCCCTCAGTGTAGGCAAAAATTGAAATCTCCTCCCCCCCCCCATGCCAAATTCTCAACCTACCCCATTCCCTCTAGTCCTACTGTTAAAGGGGTTGTTCTCTTTTTTCTACTGATGACCTATCCTCACGATAGGTCATCAGTATCAGACCGGCGGGGATGCTGGGTGAACAGATCAGCTGAGGGCAGCGCTCATATGAGAGCTACTTTCCCTGCTCTGTTCACCTGCTCACCGCTGCAATTGCAGTAGTGACCAGGTAAACAGAGCAGAGAAGGCAGTGCTCATATGGAAAAAAGACAACCCCTTTAAAGACATACTTGGAAAACATTACATACAGCGCTACAGAACATACAGATCATACAGCGCCCCATATCTCTTACATCCAGTGACATCTCCTCTGATGTAGATATTCTCTTTCCTCATCTTCTCCTTTCAGACTAGGCCACCATGATGATTTATTTTAGCCGCGTCTTGTCTCTGCCTCTGCAGAGTTTAACAAACACACATCTTACCTCCTTACCCCCATTAGACCTCCAGACACCCAATCAGACTCCTATTAGACCTCTAGACCCCCAATCGGACCCCCATTAGAGCTCCAGACCCCAAATCAGACACCCATTAGACCTCCAGACCCCCATTAGACCTCTCTAAACCCCCAGTCAGACCCTTCAGACCCTCAATCAGACCCCCAATCAGACCCTTCAAACCCCTAATCAGATCCTTCAGGCCCCCAATCAGACCCTTCAGGCCCCCAATCAGACCCTTCAGACCCCCATTTAGACCACAAACCTGACCTTCAGGCCCCAAATCAGACCCTTTAGACCCCAAATCAGACCCCCAATCAGACCTTAGATCAGACTATAAAATAAATAAACTTACCTCTCCTATTCTGCCGCTCCTCTCCAGGTCAGGCTGTCTTCCCAGCTCTCATTTCTTCTCAGGGCCTGCGCTGCTGTTACCTGACCTCTTGCAGCGTCAGGTCAGAGTGCGCTCTGTATGTCCTGACGCTGCAGGCAGCCAGGACACAGCAGTACGGGCCCAGGGAAGAGCGAGCAGGAGGAGGGGTAAGTACTGTACAGCGCTCACAGCGCTTCTTCTCTCCTCCTCCTGCAGACTAGTGAGCGGTTCCATAATGGAAGCGCTCACTAGTATTCCCTTTATAAGATGCATTGCATCTTATTAAGGGAAATATACAGCACCACTGGCAAGGGGGGGGGGGGCTCTCTGGGCCCTCCTGGCTTAGGGGCCCGGTCGCAACTGTGACCCATATAGTCACGCCAGTGCATCTGGCTTGTCTTGGGTTCAGTCGTTTAGCCGACTCCAAGTAAGGCCCCATTTACACGTCAGCAATTCTGTTCCGCATTTTGCGGAACGGAATTGCAGACCCATTCATATCTATGGGGACAGTCGATGTCCCGCCCGGGTCCGCAATCGCGTTCCCGAAAAAAATAGAACATGTCCTTAGAAAAGGCATATTCTATATAGTGCCGGCGATGTGCGGTCCGCAAATTGCGAAACGCACATCGCCGATGTCCGTGTTTTGCGGATCCATGGATCCGCAAGACACTTGCGAACGTGTGAACGGGGACTAAGCCAGATTTTTGTGATCTGTACACCGTGATCGGATGAATCGCCCCTTCCAACCAGTGACGCCATTCCTCAAAAGCCAATCAACAAATCGGGAATCAAAGGAAGAGGGTTAGGATCACGGACAGTAATCCAATTGAGTTCACGGAAATCCAGACATGGTCGAAGACCTCCATCCTTTTTTCTTTAACAAAAAAGAACCCTGCTGCTACTGGAGACCTGGAAGGTCTTATGTGTCCTTTAGGCCTCATGCACACGGCCGTGGGTGTTTTGCGGTCCGCAAACCACGGATCCGCAAAACACGGAAGCTGCTCCGCGTTCCGTAATTTGCGGAACGGAACGCGGCCCATTATAGAGATGCCTATTCTTGTCTGCATAACGGACAAGAATAGGACATGCTCTATTTTTTTTGCGGGGGCACGGAACGGAGCAACGGATGCGGACAGCACACGGAGTGCTGTCCGCATCTTTTGCGGCCCCATTGAAATGAATGGGTCAGCTGCCGAGCCGCGAAATATGCGGCTCAGACGCGGACCCAAACAACGGCCGTGTGCATGAGGCCTTAGCCAAACTCTCAGTAATATGCTCTCTCATGGCCAATCTTTCAGGTTCAGAAAGGTTATACAACCCAGATTTTGGCAACTTAGCTCCGGGTCATCCGACCATCCGGACATCTAGTGATTCATCTATCTAGTGTCTACCACCTGGTCAAGTTCAGTCCTATGAATTAGCATCACACCGGTAAGACGGTTCTTTTTCATATATATGTTCGAGTGTATTTTATGATTCAGCATTTTAGCTAACTTCATTAAAAGTTAAGTCTTAGGTTCCCTTTTCTTTGAATAATTTTTGCGTTAGTCCAAAGGGACAGTACGAGTGTTTACAAACTTGTATACTACTCCTACTGTACAACACTGGTTGTTTTGTAAACTAAAGAAACGTTCCCAGCTACGGTGGGAAACTCTAGCCCAGGAAGTGATGTTACTGTGTGACGAGGGAGAGAGGAAGCCACTACCAAGAAGCTCCTCCTTCATTTCCTGTCTATGTCCGCACCAGCTAAAGCAACATGGCGCACCGGAGGCTTCCCCAACCAAACTGGGGTGGAAAGATGTGGAGTGGAGAGGACCCTGAAGCCAAGGAGCCCGAGGAGATCTACCTCGATCAGTAGCGCTTCACTACACAAGCCAGATTGAACAACAGGAGGCAGGACTGTCCTCTTATGTCGTTCTCCAGCTCAAGCAGCGAGGAGGATATTCAGTCCCTCTTCTAAGGAACTGGACTGTCTCAACTTAAAAGAACAAGAACAATGACTCTGGGAGCCACAACGTGGACTATTCCTGAAGGGTGAGGGCCTATTTGGCATGTTGTGCGTTGTAACATGTTTTTATGTTCCAGTTTGTCTATCAAAATCCCAGTTGCACTGGACAGTGCAGCCCCCCCCCCCCCACCCTTTTCAGGTTGTTTGGGAGCCTTTGCTACTGGTTGTCATGACCTGTGCTGCTACTTTATTACCCATATGGATTACAAATGACTTTCCTACCCATTGTGGATTACAAATACTGTTTATACAGTACCTATGTGGATTACAAATGACTTTGTGCCTTATGTGGATTACAACTAATACCTTATTTTAATTACAATTAGTTATTTACCTTGGATTACAAAAGACTGTTATTGCACTTAAAGTGACAATATTGCCTTATTGCCCTATTTTATTGCATTAAAAATGTGCCTTTACTATTTGCACTAACCTTTTAGAATTTTCAGCAATGTTTAAGTGTTGTGCCCATTGTGTATTCTCTTGCAGGTACCACAATGTGATTGTATATGCACTATCGTATGGATTATGTTAGCACTTTTCAGGTCACCAGATAGTTAGCACTGTATTGCTTAGTTATTATGCATTGCCCCTGAGGACGTCTGGTACATTCCAAGCAGCTCTTAAATCGCCTTGCTCATAGGGACTGCCTCTGATGACAGTTAAAACTAACAGTCCTTATCTCTAAAGGAACCAAGTGGTTATGTCAGAAGCAGGTCTAACACCGTTAAAGGTAACCCGATGCTAATAAGAGTATGTGGATTAGTAGGAGAAAGATAAGTTGCACCATGTGTAAAGCCAAGGTTGTGTATGTCCTAAGGCCTAGTGCACCGGCTTAGGAAATTTTGTAGCTACCTGCTTCATTCATCAAGGTGGCGAAGCGTAAAGCATAATAAGGCCTTGTTGTTGGAAGGGAATACAGGATAAAGCCACCCTTCTATTTGCGGGTGTTCATTGCATAGTGGTGGGATTACAGATTATAGAAACCCCTGCTCTTTCTTTGGTATTCATGGCCAGAGTACTCAGAAGAAGTCAGGAATGAGCGCTTTGTGCACATTGTGTGGTTCTCTGGTTATATCTGAGAGGGAAACTGTTAACGGACACCCTTCTCACAAGGGCAGAGAGACCTTTAGGTAGCCGTCTTTATTGTCAGCTGATATACGTCTGTCTAATGCAGCACTTTATATTTATTGTGTACCCTTAGAGCGTATTTTCACTTAGCCTAAGCACAAGCCGAGGGCAGCTTGCCTCTTAAGTGCCGGGGAATGTAATACCCCAGAGTGGCATTATTACCTCTTTTTGGGATCCCCACTATCTGTAAGGGTCGATTCTTCATCACCTCATGCAAATGATATCATGTTCTGTAAATGTATTCCTGATTTTATGTATGTTCTTATGTAATCTGCCTGGTTCACCAGCAGATGGAGGCATTTCTGGCAGAGCTGTGTTACCTAGAATGGAGCCCTCCTTCCATTCTATTCCCCTCTCTAGAGAGGGAGGAGTTTAGTTAGTCAAGTCAGTCTAGCCTTCCCCCTACTGGAGAAAGGATGTGAGTCTAGCCTTCCCCCTCCTGGGGAAAGGATGTGAGTCTAGCCTTCCCCCTCCTGAGGAAAGGATGTGAGTCTAGCCTTGCCCTTCCTGGGGAAAGGAGGTGAATGTAGACTACTCCTCCTGGGGAGAGGTTGTGTGTCGGTCAGCAGAGCACAGTCTGATCTGCTGGGCCCAGAGGCTCTGCCTCTGACGTTTAAATGGTTGCTTGTCCCCTCCTGGGCCTGCCAGGAAGAAGTTCCAAGGATTACAGATAAATACAGACCAGAATACAGACAGCTAAGTTCCAGCAGAAGAGGAAAAGTATCCTATTTAGTCCAGCTACAGCATAGCAGAGCAGGGATTGTTGCAGAGCTGAGATTGTTCCTTGATGAAATTTTATGTCAAGTAAAGCTGCATTCAACGTTAATACAAGTCTGGACTCAATTATTCCGTCAACCTCCAAGTCATTCAGCCTTTTTTGCACTGCTTCGTCCAACCACGTCTGGGATCCAAGGATATCTAGGTAGGAGCACCATGACAAGTGCTAAAGCTACACCTAAGGGACACTCTAGGCAACCCTTACATCACTCTGGTAATTCTACACCTGGGTACCGTATAAATAATGGATGTCACCACGGCACTCCAAAGGAATCTTCAATTATTTTATTGGATCCAAGAAGACAGCAACGTTTCGACTTATCAAGTCTTTGTCAAGCTACCAAATGGCTGTATCAAGTGTTACTCCATATATACATATTCTAGTGATATAATTCCCTCCCCCAATTTACCTCATTTCCTCCCATTTCTTACAGCTTGAATAGGCTTCTCATTCGCCCATTAATACAGAATCATCAATTCGCATCAATACATATACTTCTTAAATATAAAGAGGACGCATACCTGAGTGTAGACCACATTTCTATTAGATGGAAACTCCGGCATTGATCGCGGCGTCTCTGTTTACTTACTGCGCCTGCGCCTCTGCCGTCGCATCACATGACCAGTCAGCTGGTGTGACGTAGTCATGACGCGATAATCACCTGACTGTCAGCTGGTTCATCCGTTGCCTAGCAGGTTGACGCTTCCAAAGGTCCTGCTATGACAGCCGGTGAAACATTAGTACGGGCACTTCCTTCTCAATTCTGCCTAGGAGATCGCTCATCATTCATATCTTACTCCGTGGAGCTTACATACGGGGCCTCAATGAGAGGTCTAAAATCCATTTTAATGGTGTCCCACTTCCCTGCCTTACTTTTGTCATGTCAGCAGATAAATTCCTCTGTCAGCCCTTGGTTCCTCACCGCGGGAGACAGAGGGGCTCTGCATTCCACTCAAACTTTTATTAATTCTTGTGGGTGCTTCTGGCCGTCAGGTCAGAAGAAACCTCGCTTAATTACATGCATTCCGGCTTGGGTGGGACTTCCTGCTTTTAAAGCTAGGTATTCACGATACCCGTATTAGCACCTACTATCAAATCTTCAGTCATGTACACGTCTCACATTGTTACTATCTCCTAAAAGCAAGAAAAGAGAAAGGAAGTATATACCCTCACTTTTACATAATACTGACATGGCCCCATTCAGGAGCTTCTCTGCCAGGTCCATTATCCATGTGGTCCAGACTCCTGCATCCATCCTCAACACCCAACCTGTAAGACATGGGAGGAATGAGGTTAGTGATGTTAAAACAAATTGTTATATATAACCAATCATTATATAAAACAGAAAACATTATCATCACGGCCTCTCGGCCGGGTACCAAATTTCAGAATGTTTGTCTATCTCAGATATCCTAGTGTTTCAGAATAAGGATCCAATCTTAAAATCCCTGTTCAAGCCCTTTGGCTCTAACGTATCAAGTTCATGTATCCATTTTAGTTCTTTTCGTTTTAAGAGTTTCTCCCTATCACCCCCTCTACGCAGGGGTGGGACACCATCTATCACCATAAATCTTAATTGGGCTACATTATGTCGATGTTTCCAAAAATGCTCTGGAACTGGCAATTCACCTTCATCCTTGTAATTCTCTCTAAAGAAAAAAAAATTACCAATTTTTGTCCTGTAAAATGCAGCCGTTGTAGTTCTCATTAGGTCTAAAGACGGCGTCAAATATGTGACCCTCAAACCTGTCATGTGACCACCGGCATTCACCTAATCGTCTAGATATCTAATAGGTGAATAGTAGTTTATTGAGTTGCCGCACATATGTGTACAGTATATACAGTATTACTGCCTGCAGTAGCATCTCATCATGTTTGTCAGTGTCAATGTAGAAGGACATCTAACAATGTTTTGCGTGTCTCCCCTGTATGTGTTGTAGTTGTATTTTTCCTACAGTCAACTTTATTAACAACATGACAACATCACCTACAGAGGGGCAGCCATTTTACATATCACCTAAAGACAGGCAGCCATGTAAACACACATACAGTAAAGTAGTTGTAATATCCACAACAGTTTCCACCATTATTCCTATGTAGTTCACTCATGGTATTGTCATGTGTGCTGACCCTGCACATATATGTCATGCTTACTTATGTCAATGGGATGTCACATGACTTATTCATGAGGTATACCAGTGGTGGCGAACCTAGAGCCTTCTCTGTGGGCACCCGCACCCTGGAAAAGGTTTATGGTGTACCAATATTCCTTAGACTATTCCCCCCATTCATCAGCGCAGGGCGCACTATGAACAGCACAGGCAGAGCAATGAATGCAGGCAGGCTATTATAGCTAAATGATAGTACACGGAAGATTTACTATACTGGACTGTAGTATTCAGATTACATTGCCGTGTTGGCACTTTACGATAAATAAGTGGGTTTTGGGTTGCAGTTTGGGCACTTGGTCTGTAAAAGGTTCGCCATCAATGGGCTATACCATTCTACTGTGCATATGGCGGTCAACAACCTGATATAAGAAAGATAAGTAAGCAAAGTTTTAAATAAATGTATATTAGAAAAATATATATTTTCCTATTATATAAACAAATACAGTGATTCATCAGGATACAACGGCCTCAGGATACAATATATTCAACATACAATGGTCTTTTCTGACCTATCGTAAGTTGAAAATAGACTCAACATACAATGCCTCAGACTCGGATCCAACCAAGGCCACTTTTCTGGTAAAATAGCTGTATTAGGTGCTAGTTAACAGCTATTCCTGACTGTTATACACTCACCTAAAGAATTATTAGGAACACCTGTTCTATTTCTCATTAATGCAATTATCTAGTCAACCAATCACATGGCAGTTGCTTCAATGCATTTAGGGGTGTGGTCCTGGTCAAGACAATCTCCTGAACTCCAAACTGAATGTCAGAATGGGAAAGAAAGGTGATTTAAGCAATTTTGAGCGTGGCATGGTTGTTGGTGCCAGACGTGTCGGTCTAAGTATTTCACAATCTGTTCAGTTACTGGGATTTTCACGTACAACCATTTCTAGGGTTTACAAAGAATGGTGTGAAAAGGGAAAAACATCCAGTATGTGGCAGTCCTGTGGGCGAAAATGCCTTGTGGATGCTAGAGGTCAGAGGAGAATGGGCCGACTGATTCAAGCTGATAGAAGAGCAACGTTGACTGAAATAACCACTCGTTACAACCGAGGTATGCAGCAAAGCATTTGTGAAGCCACAACACGCACAACCTTGAGGCAGATGGGCTACAACAGCAGAAGACCCCACTGGGTACCACTCATCTCCACTACAAATAGGAAAAAGAGGCTACAATTTGCACGAGCTCACCAAAATTGGACTGTTGAAGACTGGAAAAATGTTGCCTGGTCTGATGAGTCTCGATTTCTGTTGAGACATTCAAATGGTAGAGTCCGAATTTGGCGTAAACAGAATGAGAACATGTATCCATCATGCCTTGTTACCACTGTGCAGGCTGGTGGTGGTGTAATGGTGTGGGGGATGTTTTCTGGGCACACTTTAGGCCCCTTAGTGCCAATTGGGCATGGTTTAAATGCCACGGGCTTCCAGAGCATTGTTTCTGACCATGTCCAACCCTTCATGACCACCATGTACCCATCCTCTGATGGCTACTTCCAGCAGGATAATGCGCCATGTCACATAGCTCAAATCATTTCAAATTGGTTTCTTGAACATGATAATGAGTTCACTGTACTAAAATGGCCCCACAGTCACCAGATCTCAACCCATTAGAGCATCTTTAGGATGTGGTGGAACGGGAGTTTCGTGCCCTGGATGTGCATCCCTCAAATCTCCATCGACTGCAAGTTGCTATCCTATCAATATGGGCCAACATTTCTAAAGAATGCTATCAGCACCTTGTTGAATCAATGCCACGTAGAATTAAGGCACTTCTGATGGCAAAAGGCGGTCCAACACCGTATTAGTATAGTGTTCCTAATAATTCTTTAGGTGAGTATATGTAAGGACTTGTTTTATCTCTCTTCATTAATCTGCTTTTTTTTAAATCTTTATTTTCTCTTATCTTGGATGACATTTTGGGGCTTTGGAACTGATTACTCAAGTTACAATGGTTACAACATACAATGGTCGTTCTAGAACCAATTAATACTGTAACTTGAGGGCCACTGAGTAGATAAAAAAAAAATCAGAATACTCCTTTAAGACTTTCAGTATAAACATTTTGTGCCCTCAAAAATATGGATGTCATACCTTCCTGAACAGCGTTCTACATCTCCAGTTTCTTTACTTCAAATGACATTCATTGACATTTTCCTTCAACATCGTTTTAGAAAATTGCATGCCACTTGTGTGATCTAATTCCATGCTTCAGATATATCTCGGACTGAATTCAGAAACTGGAAATAGTTACAGTGCTGATCATTAATGATTGACATATATGTTGGAGACAGTTGTTGGATTTGTGACAAAATGGCTATTACCAAGTTGCCAACCATTTGAGCGGCAGAATCCTCATCAATTCCCATTGTCTCCATAAATGAGAAAGCTGCCTGGAGCAGCGGAGGACAGTTTGATTAATTTAAAAGTGACAACTCGTTCTGTGTGATTGATCTGTTATTTTAGAAGGTATCTATTTGCTGTAGAGAGTAGAGAAATGGATGAAGAGACAGATAATATCTGTACTGTAACTTCATGTGTTGCTTTATAGAGTTTGAAGTCATTGAGCTTGTGACTTTATTTCATCGAAATCCTTTTTGGCATCTGCAAGTCAGTAAATGCCATGGGACGATCAATTATTAAGATGCTCTAAATACGATTTGCAAACTGGTTGTTTAGGACGTGTTTATAGCTGAAGGCCATGATGAAATGTTTCCAGAAATTTCAGTTACATACTGAACTATAATTTCGTCACTTCATAACACTCTTTTCCAAATAACCATATTCTTTTAAATGGACCCTTTAATAAAAATGTCACACTGAGCGGCCTTTGGCAGGTACGTCAATTTCCAGGCTCCTCTGCTGTCATCCAAGATGATGGCACCACTTCTCAGAATACCTGATGCATATTGTGCATTTGGTAGACCAAGACCAGGGGTGGACTAGCCATAGACCCCACAGGGAAATTTCCAGATGGGTTGATGGCCAGTGCCCTTGTCAGGCTCCTGGGTATGTGACGATCTGATGCTCTCAACATTAATTAATGATGGGAACATCAAGTGCCAATGTATCCAGCGGGGTATCACAGAACCACTTTGAATTCAATTGTATCCCCATTACACATACACATAGGGAACTTTACTGTATGCAGGGTCTAGACAGCAATTTACTTCCAGATATAAACAGTCTCCCATGTGTATGGAGGTTGAATGCTGTACTTACTGGTACTTAGCTATTTGCCTTGCTTGTATCCCTCAGTTTCATAACGGTGGTTCTGATCCTGAACAAGTGTTGCACAGATGGCCTTTCTGTCTTTGAAGTAATGGTGGGGCTGCCGGAAGCTACCACCTGGGTACAAAGGTGCCTAGAGCCTAGTAAAATAGCTATTGTCCTCCTTTGTCTGTGTAATACTAGAAGTTCACTTGGTACCGCGGAAGGGTGTACAGCAGAGAGAGGTCTCACCTTGCCTGTCCTTGGCTTAATGCTGAGATGAAAGAGTGCTCCTCTGGGCCATGGAGCCCAGGAGGGCCGAGAGGAAGGGGCCCTCTCTTTCCCCTGCTCCTCACTCCACTACAACTCCTCAACTCTCTTCTACAACTACCTGACTAGGCCTGACCTAAGCTATATATATATATATATATATATATATATATATAGTAGTGCTATCCCCATCTAGTGGTGGAATATGTGAAGTGCACCTAATAGCCTGTTAACAGGGATTTTACATAAAGGTGCAATACAGCATGACATAAAATATGATATAAGAACTTTGCAGTAACCATATACACGAGTGGGATGCTGCACAGTGTACAAACAACACAGGAATGCAGGCATCTCATGCCCCAGGCCTGTGGCCTGCACTGCAGATTTTAGGGCTGAGCCCACCTACTTGTGTTGCTTCCACCCTCTGTCAATTTGGATGGAGCACTTTTAGTTTTTTTCCAGGGCCACTTTTAGTTGTCAGTCCGTCTCTGTCCAAAACACTTCATACTTGTGCAGCGACTGGGCTGTAGGGCTGCGTGTGAGTGTGGTGGCCTGACGGGTGTAGTAGTTGGTCCTCATGCTTTTGAAGCTCCCTGAGTCGACTTGACGGGAAGGATGGTACTGGATTCCTTCAGGCACTCTTTGGGTTAAAGTGGTTCTCCTGACGGATAGCTGTAGAGATGCCATTGGTGTTGATGTTTAAGGTGTTAGAGGCAGGGTCCCTGTCTGTCGTGACACCGCCACCCTTGTTTGCAAAGGTGGAGAAATAATGAAGAGTACAGTTCAACAAA
Source organism: Bufotes viridis (assembly GCA_033119425.1). Taxonomy (NCBI): domain Eukaryota; kingdom Metazoa; phylum Chordata; class Amphibia; order Anura; family Bufonidae; genus Bufotes; species Bufotes viridis. The sequence continues at coordinate 46,712,502 of CM065593.1, forward strand.
TAAGAACGTTTTCTGAGAACTTGATACCTTGAGGTAGAAGTTACAGGTTCAGTTGTCATGAAATGGCAGATGTTTGAATTTAAAGACTGCTGCAAGTTTACCCATGCTATAATCCAACATGACAGGCTTAGTAGTGCCGGTGAAAGAGGCTTAATCTACACTGGATTTACTCTATACCTCAGGCTACTCTGGCCTCATTCTGGTGAATCCAGATGTTTCTCTTTTAAGGCCTTCCTCAGCCAGGCTCTGTCTGTGGTGGTTATTAGGTATCAGCTACATCTTCCATTAGTTGGCGTCTTTCCTCAGCATACTGATAGCTTCCTATTCCTCACTTCTCTCCTCACTATCCTGTGACTCGCCTGTCCCTTTTATAGAAAACGTACCAGCACCATCTAGTAGTGACTAGTGTGTCTACCATGGATTACCATGGATTATCGTCATGTTAAGGGGAATTTTTTGCATATGTAGTGTCCCACTACGTATGGGTGGGCACTACACAATGTTGTTATGGTCATTGTATTCAACAAGTCGTTCCATGTACCTTGTATTATGTCATAATTACAAATAAATGGCAGAGAGTTTCCTTGGTACAGGCCTGTCAGGGTGTTAGTATTCCCCCAAGCCACTAGACGGAGCTAGGGACCACCCTTTATATATAGTCAGGCCTGGGTCTAGTCAGGGATAAGAGTAGTAGGGAGTGGGGTTGGAGTGTGGACCTCCTGAAGTGAGGAGGCTAGTCAGCCTGCAGTGTCTAGTAGTGAAATTTATGTGAATCATTTATCCAGCAAGAGAACATATATTTCAGAGGAGCGTTCCCCAAGGATAAAGCAACTCTTTCTGCATTTGGGCCTTGGGAGAATCGAGGTGCAGGAGTCGGATTATGAATCACCGCACCAATACAGCTACTGAGTTACCAGGGATCAAGTCAAGTCCTGTCCATTAAGCATCTTACCCTCTGTCTACCTTGCTAGGATTAGCCTATTCTTTACCAAGTCTGCATACCAGGAAAATCACAGCATTTATTCCATTTGTCTTCAAAACGGAATTACATAAAGGACTGTATATAATTTGCCGTTCAGTAAAGAAGTTAATGATCAACAGAATCTGTTGTACCTCAATTATTCGTGCTGTAAATCGGTTGTGCCACCGTAAACGGCACTGGCGTCACGAATTGCAAGGGACCTTACCACAGGCACGTTAAACCTTAACATCAAGGGCACCTCACATACCACCTGGCCTGTGTCCCCTCAACCAGAGAGTGCCCCAGAGGACCCACGTGCTGACCTCTCCATCACTAACTGCACGCCTGCCCAAGGACTTTATAACTGTGAGTACAAATCTCATCCCCTCGCTCTGCCTGCCTATATCCGTGACAGGTCGCTTACCCTGAGGACTGGCATACTGCACATTGGTGACATTACTTTGCATTACAGTTATCACATTTCCATGAAACACAATTACAATGTCTTCAGGTGTGTTTCGGGACACTGCACTTGTCTAGGCCTACCCTCGGATTGGCCACCACTGTTAACATGCACTTTCTATAATACTGGTGTCTTCTTATGCAGCACAAATGTCTTTGGGCCCCCTCAGGCTCCCTGTCCTGGTAGCGACTGCTACCTCTGCACCCCCATCTATGTCCCAGACTGTTCGTATGAGCAGTCAATCCAATCCAAGGACAGTGTTTCGGACTATCAAATGATCAGTAAGGATCACTTAGTCGAAGAAGTGGTGTGCTGTCTGGTAGGACAGAAAAGGAGGCTAGAAATTGGTGGATCTGCAGCTAAAAAGATGAAAAGCGGGGAGCAGGTAAGTGTTCTATTTGCTCCCTAGTTAACGCGATTTTTTTTTTCTTGAACTGGGGGGGTCACTAGGTATGGGCATAGTAAGCGTAGAATGAACCGTGGCACTCCTGTAGTCAGTGTCAATTCTTCTTTATTTACCCAGTAGGCAACGTTTCGACTTCAGATAAGTCTTTCTCTACACTTACTATATGAACAGGGGTCGGAGACCGGGACCTAACACCCTGGGCACCGCCAACAAAACGCAAGTCTGATTGTCGACACAGGGTTAGTGCTGTCCTACTATTCCATTTTTTTTTTAAGTAGGTATGTGTAGTGTACGGGAGCTGTAATGCCCGTCACTACAGAAGGGTCACTTGTGTGCTGTTGTTTCCCTCATGTATGGGGAGTTTGGTATAAATTATCATCCATGCAATGTAATGTGATTTATTTCCCTGTTACTGTGATGTTGTATGTGCAGGCCTGCTAGGGATGTCATTCCAGCTCTAGGACACTAGAGGGAGCTAGGGAGCCCTAGTTTATATATAGGCCCAGGCAGGGAAGAGAAGTCAGTCCAGCCCAGGCCATGAGCCTGTGAAGTCCAAGTCCAGGCCTTGAGCCTGAAGGCAGTATAGCTCAGGCCTTGAGCCTGTGAAAGTCTAATCCAGTCCAGGCCAGGAACCTACGAAGTCTAAGTCCAGGCCTGTGCCTGTTAAAGTCAGCCCGGGCCCTATAGCCCGAGAGGGTCCAGTCTAGGAAGATTCATACCCTAGTAGGAGCAGTCCAGACCCTAGGACTAGTGGAGAAGTGTTGCCTCCTTAGTCAAGCTGCAAACAGGACAAGTATCCCTGCAGAGACCAGAGTTGCCTGAAGTGTATTGCTGCATTGAAAGTAAGCTGTACTGTAACTTATGGAATATTCTGGAACTGTACTGATTGACTGTGCATCTACCTACAACTACGTTCAGTAAAGTTATCCCGTTATTTAAATATATCAAGATTCCTCAATTATTCCACCTGTCACTACACGGTGTGCCACCGTTCAATTGGCACTGGCGTCACGACATTCATCACCTGCCTGTTCCAGTGCTGACCTGATTGAAGACGACAGTCCCAGGTTAGTGGGTTGCCCTGCACTACAAAGCCCAGCATACCTAAAGCTACACTACTGACCCCCTGGGACACTGCATATGGGTATATTCATTTGTCATATTTGAGCAGATGATGTGATAATTTATGGGGTCACTTTCCACTTTGATATGTCTGTAAAACCTCTGCACACAAATGAAGCCTAAATAAATTAATGTTATGCCAGCGGTCCATGCCTGCTCGAGTGCCTTTGCTCTCAAATGGCACAGCTGCCGGGTTACTCACCAGTTCATCATCTGTTTTCTCGGTGGATATGGATGTCGGAGTGCTCAGTCAGGGTTTTAGCTATGCCTGTGCAGCCTCTCCTGGTGCCCCCAAGGAGTATGTACGGTATGCACCACTCTGGTCTTCTTATAGGGCCAGTGAACACACCTCCTATGCTCCCTATGGAAGCCTTCTCACTGGCATTTTAGGCATCCTCCCACAGGGGCAGATACCTGAGCAATAATCTTTCAAGCATTCTAGTTTCCCTGTGAAGGTGCACTATATATATTCTGATCACCCGTGCCTGACCTCTGCCTGACTGCTGAATCTTGACCCTCTGTGCTGCGCACCCTGACCATTGGCCTGACTATTGAATTGAACATTCTCTCTCTGCCCCATCCTTGGCCTGTCCGTGGTCATTTAAAGCTTTGCACCAGTGTCTCTTGACCTCTGTGGGTCAGCAGTCCCTTGAACAGAAACTACTACAATAGGTAGCAGCCTGATAGTTCCCCTGCAGCGGAGACCAAGTCCCTGTATAGTAGTAAAAGGGTGAAGACCAGGGCGACTACTTAGATAACACCCTTATGCGTAGCCCCAAGCCAAATCTATTCAAGTGATCCACATCCGCTTCTGTTACAATTAAATCTGATTACGGATTGAAAGGTAAAAAAATATAAATTTTATTGAAATTTGCTTTTATATAAACAGTTCCACTACTCCATTACTACTGTCAATGGGCTGTCTGGTATTACAGCATAACCCCACTTTTTGACTAGGGATGTGCTGCAATCCCAGACACAAGCCATGGACACTGTTTCTGGAAAAATAGTGTTTTCTAATCTTTGATGACTCCTTTAACTCCGCCCAGTGGTCCAGGAAGATAAGTTAGACCTCAAGTAGCCAAGTATGTGAATTTATATATAGAAGGGCTTTGTGTAGTGCATTTTGGGCAGCTTAGCTTACATTTCATTGATTTATTTTTTACAGATTTCCCCTAAGAAGCACTAAAATCAGAGCTTCTAGGGAAGAACTCCGTAATATATTTTTCATCTGTTGGAGCATGCTGTTATTTTTTTCTGTCCACATTGAAATGCGTAAAGGAACAGCACTACATGGACTTCATAAAAGAAGCTTCACAATAGTTTTTTTTATGGATACTGCAAGTGTCTTGAATTATGCTTAATTAATTTCCTGCTGTGGCAGAATCCGATGACTTTGTATAATATTTTTTAAATAGTGATATATTTTATTGCTTGATGTACATTTGTACAACAATTTCTATTTTTATTGCCTGTGTTCTGGTTCCTCTCCTTGTTGAAACTGTAAGTTACATACTGTATGTCCAGTGCAAGTCGAGGAAGTATAGCCCTCAGTGCCTTTGTTGGTTGGGAATGACACATGTAGATGAGATACCATGAGAACCGAGGCATTAGGAATTAGTCTTTAAAGTTGTCTGCCAGTTAGGAGCAGGTTTGTTTGTGATTGAGTGCCCCCTAAAACGCTGGATAATTCTTGGGAGAACCACCACAGTGGAATGGAGGCTGTCGGTGGGTAGAGTTGCCAGGGAGCCTCCATTCAAACTTTGTGAGCAGCTATGTTTGGACAGAGGACCAAGACACAATGCAGACCTGCAGAGAGAACGTATAGGACATGTTAAATGGCAAAGGATGACCAGACTGTTCAAGACGGAAGGAGACTGACCATAGCCTCAACTGCCACCAACTTATCTGCGAGTTAGAATGTGTATGTATGTTCAAGAACTGTACCTCTCATTCAGAAGATGGCTTTGCATCCATGTGATGCCGTTATACTGTGCACACCTGAGTAGGTCCTTGCCATCATTACGCTCTTCTCATCCTATCAATACCCTGTGATGTCTGACCCCATTCCTCCCCATTCAGAGGCTAATTACACAGAATTATATCATTAGCCTCCTCCCTCTCCATGTACAATACACAGGTCACAAAACAGGTCCATGTGATTGTAGTGCAGTATATCTCTAAATGCTATTAAAAGCAGCTCAGACAAGATGGCTTTTCTCATAATCAGAACATAAAAGAAGAAAAAATCTAGAATCGGAAAATAAAAATGGAGTAAAAGAACATGTTTCAGAATATAATATTAAAGTTTTTTTTTGTCTTTTTACAAAACTTTTGATTAATACTTAGGGCTCTTTCACACTGGCGTTTTATCTTTCCGTCCTAGAGTTCCGTCCTCGGGGCTCTAGGACGGAAAGATACTGATCAGGATTATCCCAATGCATTCTGTATAGAGAGAAATCCGTTCAGAATGCATCAGGATGTCCACAGTTCAGTACTGAGACGTTTTTTGGCCGTAGCAAAATCCGCAGCATGCTGCGGATTTTTCTCCGGCCAAAAATCCTGAAGGCCTGCCGGAAGGACAGATCGGAATTACTGCCCATTGAAAAGCATTAATCCGGATCCAGCTTTAAGCTAAACATCGTTTCGGCGCATCGCCGGATCCGACGTTTAGCTTTTGTGAATGGTTACCATGGCAGCCAGGACGCTAAAGTCCCGGCTGCCATGGTACAGTGTAGTGGGGAGGCAGGGGAGAAGTATACTTACCGTCTGTGCGGCTCCCGAGTCCCGGGGTGCTCCACAATGATGTCAAAGCGCCCCATGAGCATGGATCACATGATTGCATGGATCACGTGATCCATGCGCGCGGGGGGGTTCTGACGTCATTGTGGAGCGCCCCGGGAGCCGCACGGACTGTAAGTATCTGCTCCCCTGGCTCCCCACTACTTACTATGGCAACCAGGTCTTTGGTAGCGTCCTGGCTGCCATAGTAACACTGAAAGCATTTTAAAGACTGCTCAGTCTTCAAATGCTTTCAGTTGTCTTGCGTTGTGACGGATCCGGCAGACATTTCCGGTGACGCAAGTGTGTAAGAGGCCTTACCCGTCCATTACCTCCATTTTCATTCTACTAATTATAGAGGTTCTCCGGGCTTTTTATAAAATCCATCCATGATTCTTCCCTGTGAAAGAATGATAGTTTGGTTAATACTTTCCGGTTCATTGCATATCCAATGCCATCGTTTTTGGGGTGCGGGCTCTTCTGCTTGGGTTGGATGTGTTCCCTAGTCTTCCTGTTCAGCTAATTTTACTATTATGCAGCGGAACAGGAAAACTAGAGAAAAACTGGAAGAACATGCAGCCTGTGTGAGCGCAACAGCATCTGCGACGTGCCGCCCCCCAGGGCCGATCGTGTTGGAGTGGTGTGGAACGGCCTTAATAATTTCTGTGTGTGTCACGGTGCTCCTACCTGGTTAACGCCATTCCCCAGTGCTCCGAAGCAATAAAGGGGAGAGTAATGGTGGAGAAATAGTTGAGTCCAGGCTTTCATAGCCTGAATTCATCTTTAAATGAATCAACTTGCATCCATACAAGAAGAGGTGTTTCTCTTGGTTCCAGCAGATTTTGGCATAAACTGGCAGGCAAACTTAAATATTCTGCTTTATCTCTCTGCTGTGCTAAACTCGACTTTAATCGGGTCGCAGGACTTTAGGGCTGTTCTGGTACCTTTGGAGTGGGGTGCCTTTGGCTGTTGACCCCCCCACAACACTCTGTCGATTAATCTGTAAGGAGTCAGGGTGATTCTCATCTCCTTCCAACTCTAGACTGGACTAAAACTGACTGAAAACTTCCTGCAGCCTCTCCCTTGGTAGGAAATGGCACTGTCCCACTTCTGCCCAAAAGGGGGAGACTAGAATGGTATATTCCATTCTATCTAAAGATCTCTCTCTCTGCCATATATGCTGTCACCTGTTGATGAACTAGGCATATAACATGTAATACTAGTTACATAGCAGTGTAAGAGGACCTGGAATAAATACACAAATTACACTAATGGTAGCTTATTAAAGACAGTAGCAGGGTGTAGGAATGGCAATACCACTCTGGGGTATAACACATCGGCTTGCAAACCAGTAGGTAAGTATTAACAAAGCAACATTCTTTCACAGGGAAGAATCAAGGACAGATTTTTTAACCCCTTAAGGACGCAGGGCATAGAAGGAAGGGAACACCATATGGTTTTTGGAAGGCAGATTTTGCTGGACTGGTTTTTTGACACCATGTCCCATGTAAAGCCCCCCCGATGCACCCCTACAGTAGAAACTCAAAAAAGTGACTCCATCTAAGAAACTACACCCCTCAAGGTATTCAAAAGTGATTTCAAAAACTTTGTTAACCTTTTAAGTGTTCTACAAGAGTTATTGGCAAATGGAGATGAAATTTCAGAATTTAAATTTTTGTTACCTTGTCTCAAATAAAGTGTAATATAGAGCAACCAAAAATCATATCTACCCTAAAATAGCACAAACAAAACTGCCACCTTATCCCGTAGTCACTTTTTTGGAGTTTCTACTGTAGAGGTGCATCAGGGGGCCTTCAAATGGGACATAGTATGTAAAAACCAGTCCGGCAAAATCTGCCTTCCAAAAACCACATGGAGCTCCTTTCCCTCTACGCCCTACCGTGTGCCCGTACAGTAGTTTACGACCACACATGGAGTGTTTCTATAAACTACAGAATCAGGGCAATAAATATTGAGTTTTGTTTGGCTGTTAACCCTTGCCTGGTGACTTGAAAAAATTGATCAAACCGGCAAATTTTCCCAAAAATCCAAATTCTGAAATTTTATCTCCATTTGCCATTAACTCTTGTGGAACACCTAAAGGGTTAACAACTTTTTGTAAAATCAGTTTTGAATACCTTGAGGGGTGTAGTTTCTTGAATGGGGTCATTTTTGGTTGGTTTCTTTTATGTAATCCTCACAAAGTGACTTCAAACCTGAACTGGTCCCTAAAAAGTGGGTTTTTGAAAATTTCTGAAAATTTTCAAGATTTGCTTCTAAACTTCTAAGCCTTGTAACGTCCCCCAAAAATAAAATGTCATTCCCAAAATGATCCAAATATGAAGTAGACATATGGGGAATGTAAATTAATAATTTTTTTGGGTGGTATTACTATGTATTATAGAAGTAGAGAAATTGAAACTTGGAAATTTTCAAATTTTTTCCAATTTTTGGTAAATTTGGTATTGTTTTTATAAATAAAAATGAATTTTTTTTACTCCATTTTACCAGTGTCATGAAGTACAATATGTGATGAAAAAACAATCTCAGAATGGCCTGGATAAGTAAAAGCGTTTTAAAGTTATTCACACATAAAGTGACACTGGTCAGATTTGCAAAAAATGGCCGGGTCCTTAAGGTGAAATAGGGCTGAGTCCTTAAGGGGTTAAAAAGCCCGGCGAACCCCTTTAATTAGTGAAATAAATACAATTAGTTACTGCTATGGACATTGAATGACTACAACAGTAATTGGGCATTATTACTTCCCTATTGCTGAGCGGATTGTTTCAAATACAGCTTAAATAAAAAAAAAAAAAAACATTTTATAGTCTATCAACAATTGCTTTCTTCTATGAAACCTCATTAGGCTGGGTAGTGGCTTTTTATATTAAATTAAAAGTGCAACTTGATTGCATAGTTCTGTCATTTTAATTGAGCTGTCGGCTTTCATTTTTCTAGAATATTAATAGCCACTTTCCGTGGTTGATAGCGCTGGCTTTTAATTTCCCCAGGTGAATGTAAATATAGATACAGCGAGCTTTGATGCCATTCAGCTCGCTCATTCACCATGAAAAGAGAGAATGCAAATGACAAAACACATAAGCAATAAATGAGAATAAAGATTCTACATTCAGCAAAATGAATATCTAGAGAACAATGCCAATTATTGGTGATTCCAGCAAGTGAGGTGTTGTGTAACGTGTGAATGTAATCACACAATGAAATGTAAGCTTCTTATATACTATATAAGAGAAACCTGCGGTAACCTACTGTGCCCTGTATAAGATAGAAACATGCCGTGTCATGTGCCATGTATTCATGGTTCATCATCATTAGTGTTACTTTTGTATTGCTGCATAAGTTTGTCCCTCTTGTCTCCCTGTATGTTGCCGGTTATTGCAGCCCCCTCCCTCCGTGCCAGTAATAGCCGTTTTATGTTAGATCTGCACTGGTGTTTTCATGTGCTGCTCAACTCAAATTATCATCTTTTCACCAACTGTTTTGGTGCATAACTACAAGATTTCCGTTTGGAATAACTTCATCTGGATTCTTCACACATGCCTGAGCAGTTCAGTTGATCACTGATGAGAGTCTGAAGTAAGAACACAGTTCAATACAGACTGAGCACAACACTTATTGCCAAGATATTGAGTCAGAACTAGTGTTGAGCGCGAATATTCAAATAGCGAATTTTTATCGTGAATATCGCAACTTCGATAATTCGCGAATATTGCCAATATAGCGCTATATATTCGCAATTTCGAATATTCGTTATATTTTTTTGTTGTTGTTAATCTTTGTTGCTATAGAATATAACGAAGATTGAGAATATAGTGCTATATTCGTGAATTTGTGATATTCGTCATCTTCGTTATATTCTAGCAATAAAACCATTAGGAACTCAGCTCTAAGTTATAATCGCAATGCGATTAATACAGGTTGTATTAATCGCATTGCGATTACCACTTAGATCTGAACTCCCATTGGTTGTATTGCTAGAATATAATGAAGATTGAGAATATAGCGCTATATTCGTGATATTCGTTATCTTCGTCAATTCTAGCAATACAAGTTACAACCATTAGGAACTCAGCTCTAAGTTTAATTCGCGATGCGAATATAAATTCGCGTAACATTCGCAATATATAGAATAATGGCGAAATACATATGAGGAATATTCAATCGAATTTTCGCGAAATATCGTGAAATCGAATATGGCATCTCCCGCTCATCACTAGTCAGAACATGCTGCATGATCTATCTATCTATCTATCTATCTATCTATCTATCTATCTATCCATCTAATTATAATCTTTATATAAGGCCAAGTTCACACTTCAGTTATTTGGTCAGTTATTTCCATCAGTTATTGTGAGCCAAAACCAGTAGTGAAGCCTACACTGTGATCAGGTGTAATGGAAAGATTTCCTCCTGTTCTGTGTTTCTGACCTGCACCGGATTTTGGCTCACAATAACTGATGGAAATAGCGGACCAAATAACTGATATGTGGAGTGGGCCTAAGCGGTGTCAGACCTTATGAAAGGATATTTTTGGCCAATGAGTGGTATACGTGGCTCCACACTTAAGGATGAAGAAAGAATCACACAGATTCACTGAAGCAACCTGAACAATGGCTTCACTATTCACATGTGGGGCGACAAGCTTGATAGTTACAGTATACTCAGAAGAGTCAACTAGCTTGGTGGTTACAATCTTATGTGCAGCAACATGCCTATTTTTTTTCAGCAATTTTACACAATAAAATAATTTTTGAAAAAAAAAATCCTGTTTTTGTGCCATTTTCAGAGAGTCATATATATATTTTTTTTATTTTTCAGCCGGTCATCTTGTGTAAGGGCTCATTTTTTGCTGGACAAGATGACATTTTTATTGGTACAATTTTGGGGTATATAATTCATTTTCATCGCTCATATTAGGCTTTTTGTGAGGCAAGGTGACAAAAAATACTATTTTGGCACAGTTTTTGTTTCTGTTTTTTTTTTTAACAGCGTTCACCGGATGGGATATTGATCTATTGATTTTGTATCTTCCGTTTTTTTTGCGGACCCATTGAAATGAATGGTTTCGCATATGGTCCGCAAAAAAAACGGAACGGACACGGAAAGAAAATACATTCGTGTGCATGAGGCCTAAGGGGTTAAGATAGTTTGGATGCCAGACATGAAAGGAGATCAGAAAGAAGTATGTTCATCCTTAGTGCCCTGAGGGGCCCTCCTTGCTTATGGCTCTGGTCGCAACTGCTGTGACCCTTATAGTTACGCCACTGCCTGCCAGCATTTACAGATATCATATATTTGTAATATTTTGCTAGGACATATTCCGTCATACGCCCGCAGTTTCAGTGAATGATATGAATATGAATTATGCGATTACAATGGTTAAATTGCTCCTGAGTGGCGTCCTATTTCTGTGAAATAAATGTACAGAATAGCTCGCACAATTCACTGCACTTATGTCAGCAAGCCGAGTGTTTATCTAAGTGTGAAACCCAGCGGTGTCTACAGCATTACCTCCAACATGAGAAGCTCCGCCGCCTTTGATCCACAAAATCGCTTCATCTATATACAAAACTCCAGGCTAAAATCATTTATGTCACAGAATGACTTGTATATTATTACTGGGAATTGAGTGCCTTGGTTTTGCTGTTTAGACAGACTGATGATGGATGCTTTGGTCTCACATTGATCCATACACTGCGAGGTGAATAAAAAACAATATGCCTCTTAATGAAAAATCATTACTGTTATAAACAGAAAAAAAAACCTCATCTGTATGAGGTAAATATGTTATTTGGCCAAAAATGCTACTTTTGCTATTTCACTTAGGCACCTGGAGCATCTCAACAGATACCGGCACAGTTGGTCTTAGGATTGCATAAATTGCGGTTCAGCCTTGACTATTTGCATTACTATTTACGTGTTTTTGGTTAAACCAAATAGATATAAATGCACAAAGTAAAGATATGGAAATAATTAACACAGAACTTTTACTAGGATATTAAAATATACAGTAGTCAACAATATTTAGATCATATATTGGTGAGAATAAAATGAACAACAAATGTTTAGCAATCAGGATTGGTCTTTCCATGTCTCAGGCCGCCTCAGGGACATGTTCCTAATGGGGTCACCCCTATCAGAGTGGGTGCTCTGTATAGCCTAGGTAGGGACTAATAGGGCCCTCACCCTTTTCTTCATCCAGGGCAAGTGTGGAGCAAGTCATCTACTTGTCCATTTACAGCTTGGGACACGCATACTGGGGCTCCGACAAACTAAGCATTATGCAATCTGGAAAGAATGACCACGTTTTTCCATTGATGGATATTCTTCCTAGATACGCAGTCAAAGAATAAATGAATAAATCGGACATGGGGAAGACCAATCCTGATTGCTAAACATTTGTTCATTTTATTCTCACCAATATATGATCTAAACATTGATGACTGCTATATATGTTAATAGCCTAGTAAAAATTATGTTTTTATTATTGCCACATACTCACTTTGTGCATTTATATGTATTGGGATTGAGGAATTCGTGTTTCATTAAAACATAGGGTGTGAGCGATTGCTTGCTAATTTGGCTAAACCCATTCATTTTTATGCGTTGTGAGTGAATGCCGAAATGTGTCAGCTGCAGTGCATTTCTTTAGAATCATCTATTATTCAAACTTTCCAGGACGTCCCCCATGACAGCACATGGGAGGATGTCCAATCCAATCTCTGTAGGGACAGGAAGTGAGACAGGTTAAAAGCCCCCCCCCCTTCCCTCCAAACTCCAGCGTCTTCCTGTCCCTACAGGGATAGGATGGTGAGACAGGATTTCCTTCACGGATTCACGATGCTTACCCAGGCACCAGGGGCCAGGTCTGGTCGGGGGTCCCGCACTCTCCTCACAGCCCAGGTCGGGCGGCGTCCCGTATGGCCCTGCTAGCTCCCCCTTCAGGGGTTCTTTAGCTCTGTCCCGGCCTACCATGGACGGCGGTAGGCGGGATGCTGAAGCCGCTTCTCCTTCGGGAGCTCTGGGCTCAGCGGCGCGCTCCTGACCCTGCGACGCGGCATCACGTGACGCGGCTATGAAGTCACTTCCGGGGTCAACCGGAAACAAGATGGCGACGCCCAGTACAAGTGCTCAGGGTTTGACTCCCCCCTTTTTGGGGGTTGAGTCCCCCTTATAAGAATGGAGCAGCGCGGCTGCAGAGGTGGAATGTAAGCCCCAGTGGGGAAGACTAAGCTGCTGTGTGTTTGCATTAGCCACCATGGAGCCCGACATGTCAGCCAAATCTGAGATTGTGTCTGACTCCTCTGCTGCAGCCCATGTAAGTGTTCTTATCCCTAATTCCTTGGTGTACTCCCCTCAGTCATTAAGCACGGTTTTCTCTGATTTTTTCCTAGGATAAAAAAAGTTCAGTACAAGTCAAGTGTGCAACTTGTGGGGGAAAAATGCATATATCATACAAAAAACAGTTGTGTGCCGATTGCATTGCCAAGCTAATGAAGGATGAGCAGCCGTGCTTTCTCACAGAACTTAGAAATATTGTTCGTGAAGAGGTGCAGGCTACGGTTTCTTCTCTTAACCCTCCGCCACCTCCTTCTCAACCCGACTCCCCTCCCTCAAAAAGAAGGAGGACTCAGGGGGACTCTGATTCTGATAATAAGGAAGTCTCAGACGGAGAGATTGAGGAAGACACCATCTTTGCTTCAGGTTCTTCAGATCACTCTAAAAGATATCTATTTTCTATTGAAGACCTAGACACCCTCCTCCATGCGGTTAGAGATACCATGCAGATAGAGGAAGCTAGCCCTCCCATATCCATTCAGGATGAAATGTTCGGGCGGTTAGGGGCAAAAAAGACTCGCCTATTTCCAGTAAATTCCCATCTGAAGGAAATAATTCTGGAGGAGTGGAAGGAGCCTGAAAAGAAATTAATTATACCTAAGAATTTTAAAAATCGGCTGATATTTAAGCCTGAGGATACAAAATTATGGGATGAAGTTCCTAAGATAGACATTCAAGTGGCTAAGGTCACAAAGAAGACCTCCATTCCCTTTGAGGATTCCTCAAATTTAAAAGATCCTATGGATAGGAAGGCGGAGGGTCTACTTAAAAAGCCTGGGAGTGTTCGTCTGCACTTATTAATACCAATATTACTGCCACCTCGGTAGCCAGGTCTATGGGTTTATGGCTGAATCAGCTAGAGAACCACCTCAGATTAAAAACCCCAAGGGAAGACATATTAGAATCCATTCCCCTTCTTAAGATGGCTACGGCCTATCTGGCGGAAGCTTCGGCCGAATCTATTAGAATTTCGGCTAGAAACAGCACCCTGGCGAATACAGCTAGGAGGGCCCTTTGGCTAAAAAGTTGGTCAGGGGACATATCTTCAAAAAATAAACTCTGTTCGATTCCTTTCTCAGGTTCACATGTGTTTGGCCCAGTCTTAGATACAATCCTTGAAAGTGCTGCGGACAAGAAGAAGGGTTTTCCGGAAGAGAAATCTAAGAAAACTCAGTCCTTTCGGAAAAATTCAGGCCAGGGACAGACACAGAATTTTTCAGGTAGAGGGAAAGGCAAGTCGGGCAGGTGGAGCTACCCCAAAGGTGGGAAGGGGAGGGGGTTCCTTCTCAAACCCAACACTTCCTCTTACTAGAACAAATGACGCCAGACCAGTGGGGGGGAGACTCCGGTTCTTCAGTCATCAATGGACTCTAGTAACTCAGAACCCCTGGGTACTTCAGACATTTTGAGAGGAGTACAAAATAGAGTTCAGTTGTCTTCCCCCTCAGAGATTTTGTGTTACCACACCCCAGTCTCCGTCACTAAAGAACCAGATGGTTCAAGATTTAGAGAAACTTTGCACAATGGAAGCAATAGTTCCTGTTCCAAGGCCCCAACAGGGCAGAGGCCACTACTCCAGGCTGTTCTGGGTAAAAAAAACAGACGGTTCGCTGAGAACTATCATAATACCTGAAATTCCTGAACAAATGGATTCGATATTTCAGGTTCAAGATGGAGTCAATACGTTCAACAGTTCCACTGATTCCAGCAGGGGCATTAATGTGCACCATCGATCTCAAAGATGCCTACTACTATGTCCCCATACATCCGAGCCATCATCAGTTCCTCAGGTTTGCGGTGATGTTAGACGGCATGGTTCATCACTTTCAGTTCCAATGTCTTCCATTCGGGATCTCAAGTGCTCCACGCTTTTTCACAAAACTAATGGTAGAGATAATGGCATTCCTGAGACAACAGGGAATAACAATAATTCCGTATTTAGACGATTTCCTCCTGACAGCATCCTCAGAGGTCCTTCTGCAGAACCATCTACAGACGACGTTAGAAGTTCTACAAAATTTAGGCTGGATAATCAACCTAGGAAAATCGGATCTCAACATGAGCGTAAAAAAGATCTTTCTAGGAACCCTTCTGGACTCCCAGAGACAGATGTCTTTTCTTCCAGAATCAAAATGCAACGCATTTATAGAAGAAATATCCTCCTTCCAAAGAAGAAACATCTGCTCTATCAGAGAGGCTATGCGGATACTAGGCTTGATGACATCCTGTATTCAGATGGTCCAGTGGGCTCAGATCCACTCGAGGCCTCTACAAGGTCTAGTTCTTACCAAGTGGGACAAAGACCAAAGGTCCCTAGACAGAAAGATCAAGATCCCAATGTTCATAAAGGAGTCCTTGAACTGGTGGATAACTCCCGTCAACCTGCAGAGAGGGGTACACTGGTTGAGAAGACCTTGCTTTACAGTGGTAACCGATGCCAGCATGTCCGGTTGGGGTTCACACATAGAAGATAATTTTTTTCAGGGTTCATGGTCCTTAGCAGAGAGTCAGCGTTCCTCAAACGTAAGGGAATTAATGGCGGTGCTAAAGTCTCTCCAAGCAGCAGAACTTCTCCTAGGAGGAAATCATGTACAAGTACTATCAGACAATATAACTACAGTCTGTTATATAAGACATCAAGGTGGAACTCAGAACCCAAGTCTTCAGGAGGTCGCAGAAAAGATTTTTCTTTGGGCACAGGAAAATATTCTATCTATCTCAGCCCTCTATATCAGAGGAAAAGACAACGTTACAGCAGACTACCTGAGCAGAAGAAGATTCCATCCGGGAGAATGGATGCTGAACAGGCAGGTTTTTCATCAGATCTGCAGGAAATGGGGGTACCCCCAGGTGGACCTTCTAGCCTCCAAAGAGAATGCCCAGGCGTCTCAGTTTTTTTCCCTAGATCCCAGCGGAGATCCTCTTGGGATAGATGCCATGTCAAAAACATGGGATATGGATCTAGCTTATGTCTTCCTGTCAATCCCGCTTATCCCAGCCACCTTGAGGAAGATCAGCGAGAGTTCGGGGAAATTCATCTTCATAGGTCCAGCTTGGCCGAAGAGGAGCTGGTATCCCCTGTTAGACAGGCTAAAGATGGAAGAACCGATATCACTCCCTCTGAGGCCAGACCTTTTCACTCAGGGGTCCCTTCTCCACCCGAATCTGGAAAAATGGAGTCTGAAAGCCTGGATCCTGAAAGGAGAATGCTGAGTAGGCAGGGCTTGTCACATGCAGTGATCTCCACATTACAAAAAAGTAGGAAACCAGTGACAAATGCTATGTATAAGAAAATCTGGAGCAGATTTAATTCCTGGCTGGAAGATACACATCCGTCCAGATCAACTCCTTCCATCGCTCAGATTCTTGACTTCCTACAGAGGGGCTTTAACCTAGGGCTACGTCCTAGCACAATCAAAGTGCAGATATCAGCATTGTCATCCTTTCTGGACTACCCTCTAGCAGAGCATCGTTGGATAAAAAGGTTTGTAAAAGCTATATCCAGACTAAAACCCACTCTGAGACAAATTGTCCCTCCTTGGGACTTATCTGTAGTCCTAGATACCCTCTGTAAAGTGCCCTTTGAACCATTGGACACCATCCCGTTAAAATTACTCTCCTGGAAGATGGCCTTCTTAGTAGCCATCACTTCAGCACGCAGAATTGGTGAACTACAAGCCTTATCTATGAAGGAACCTTTTTTAAGAGTCTTCCCGGATCGAATAATTCTAAAGCTAGACCCAGGGTTCCTCCCTAAGGTCGTAACTACCTTCCACAGAGAACAAGAAATATTCTTACCCTCTTTTTACGCCTCTCCTAGAGATCCGGAGGAGGAGAAATACCATTGCCTAGACGTACGTCGGGCAGTCCTTGAATATCTTCGCCGAACAGAACCTGATAGAAAGGACTCAAATCTTTTTGTACAGTTCGGTAAAGCAGGAAGAGGGAAGAAAGTGACTAAGAGGACTCTGACACAGTGGATCAAGTCAACAATTGAGGAAGCATATCGCCTTCAGAATAGTCCCTGTCCTATCTCTATCAGAGCACATTCCACTAGAGCAGTCGCAGCTTCCTGGGCGGAGAAAGTGAACGCCTCTATAGATCAGATTGGTCAGGCAGCCACCTGGACAAGTTATAACACCTTTTGTAAACATTACAGGTTGAACCTGGCGTCCAATCGTCAGCTTTCCTTTGGGCGTAAGGTTCTACAGGCTGTGGTCCCTCCCTGATGGTTAAGTTGGTAACTCTCCCATGTGCTGTCATGGGGGACGTCCTGGAAATCGGTAGTTAGTCTTACCGGTAACGTTCTTTCCAGGAGTCCAACATGACAGCACTCCTAATTCCCTCCCTAGATATGTGGTTCAGTGTGAAGTTAACATTGTATATCACAATAGAAATAAAATTGAGTTGCATCCATCCGGTATAGTAATTTAGAAGACACTGGAGTTTGGAGGGAAGGGGGGGGGGGGGGGCTTTTAACCTGTCTCACTTCCTGTCCCTACACCCTACAGAGATTGGATTGGACATCCTCCCATGTGCTGTCAGGTTGGACTCCTGGAAAGAACGTTACCGGTAAGACTAACTACCGATTTTTCACATTCATTTCTATGATTTCTGAGTGAATGCAGAAATGCGTCAGCTGTAGTGCATTTCTTTAGAATCATCTATTATTAAAACCTTTTCACATTCATTTCTATTATTTCTGAGTGAATGCAGAAATGCGTCAGCTGCAGTGCATTTCTTTAGAATCATCTAATCATCTATTATTAAAACCTTTTCACATTCATTTCTATTATTTCTGAGTGAATGCAGAAATGCGTCAGGTGCAGTGCATGTTTTTATAGTCATCTATTATTCAAACCTTTTCACATTCAGCAGGTAAAAATGCAGGTGCCGACCTAGACTGTGGTGTTTAGTATGACTGGACAATTTTGTGTATCCAAGGGCTGTTTATGAGTGGAAGATACTTAGTTCTGTAGCTAGGGGAAGGCTGGCTCTACCCCTTCCTTTCTAAGAAGAAGCTTCTAGTCAGTCAAGAGGGAGCTGCAGTTCTGTAAGCAGCAAGAAGGCAGTATAGAGCAGGGTCACAGGAAATCCTCTTACCCTGCACATCTCAAAGCATCAAAACGCCAGCTCGGAGACCAATTCACGGACGCCTTCTCCACGAGCCAACTACACCAACCATGGGAGTCCAGCCCCACCATTGAGGCCCTCCCCTCCTCCATAAGCATCAGTGACACCAACTTCGAGGACCTCCCCCCACCAACGGCGCGCAACCTGACCCCAACCTTAGGCTTGCGTGTCCCTCCACAATCTCAGTGCTCGCTCGACACCATCCTGTTACCCCAAAGACCAAAGATCAATACCGACGGCATTAATGAAACCGACTAAAGCAATACAAAAAGTAGCATGACTCAGTACCAACATCTCAGAAAAAACCACTTAAGGGACATGCATCATATCTCATAAAAAAATCTTTATTAGAAATATACTAACATACATTTTAAAATTATACAGAAATGACAGTAAATCAGGTGATAACCAACAAGATCAAAAGCTCCTGTATCCTGGAGGTCATACACTAAATAAGAGCAGCCCATACGATAATCGTATGGGCTGCTCTTATTTAGTGTATGACCTCCAGGATACACGAGCTTTTGATCTTGTTGGTTATCACCTGATTTACTGTCATTTCTGTATAATTTTAAAATGTATGTTAGTATATTTCTAATAAAGATTTTTTTATGAGATATGATGCATGTCCCTTAAGTGGTTTTTTCTGAGATACCGACGGCATTAAGATAAATGCCATCAGCCCTCCAAAAGGCTCCCTCACCCCGTTCCAATTCAGAATGCCGAACTGCCATAGCCCCATTCTGTTGCCACAGCCCCATTCTGCCACAGCCTGTTGACCTTGATCCGCGCCTTGTTAAGGCGCTCAACCGACCGAGCACCACGCCACACCTTCCGCGGTACAATATCCGACCACACCGTGATAGTGCCCGGGAATAAGGACCATAGCCGAAGCAGATCAAATTTGATGTCCCGTATTAACTCCCGGACTGGTCTGGCTCCTAAATCATTGCCCACCACATGCAGAACCAATACGTCCGGGGGCCTAGTCAATCTAACATACCTGTGAACCTCTCTCATCACACCACCCCACAGCATGCCTCTTACCCCGAGCCATCGGACTTCAGCTACGTCCCTATGGAAGCCCAGTTGCCAACCGTCAGGGCGCACATCCGCCTGAAGAGCACCCCAAAAAATGAAAGAGTGGCCAAGTAACCACACTAACGCTGGATTGTATCCTGCAAAACACAACGAAGAAAAAACCAGCATCAGTCAATACATACAATATCAATTGCAACCTAACCGCACATAGTAACGGAAACGGATTGCCAGCGACCTATTTTCTTAATCACTTCGTCACTCAGGCCAGCCCTTGCTGCTTCGGTCACCGCCCCAATGCGAAACGAGTGACCTGTGAAATCAGCAGCTGCCATACCCAACTTGAGTATGCAGCGTTTAAACACTGCCACAAACTGATAACGCGATAAATATGATCCATCCTCATGGGTCAACAGTGGGCCAAACGGGGACATCCCAACCACACAATACTCCCTCAAGCATAGGACCGGGCACATGCAACAACCTGGCACTTCGAACAACCGAACGTAACTACCCCTCCCTTCGTATTCTCAGTTTTTGACCTGCGAATACGAATGACCACCCGGTCGTGGGACAAGACAACATCCTCTCTCAATATTCCTCCGCCATTAACCTGCACACTTCTGCAAACAAGTTCCCCCAGCCGAAACGCCCCAAAAAAGGCAAGAGAAAAAGCAACACGAAATAGCTTTACTTCCCAAGGTGAATGACAAACCAGCTCCAGCTGCCCGCCAATTCGCAACAGGAGTTGGAAGGAAACCGGCCTACGGCTATCTGCTGACCACGCCCCACGCCTCCAACCTTTCAACACCTGTCGGACCAAAAAGGCCTTGGTAACATCTGGCCACTGTCGTAGCTTGAAACCAAACGCTACACCCGCTATCCATTTATTCAGACGTGCGACAGACCAGCCCGCCTCCCGGACATGCCCCAAAAACAGTAACAGCGGGACCTCCCCCTCGTTCGCTGAGACCCCCAAATCCGAGCACCACGACAGCCACTCCTGCCAGGCTTTACCGTACGCTACCCACGTCCCGACACTCATGGAATCCTGCAGCAACCGACCTATAGCTCCTCCAACAGCACCCACATGGATTCCGGACACCGCAGACCCTCGAGCTCCGCATCCGGCGCCAACTGCCGAAACCGGTCCCACTGCGAACGAGAAAGGGCATCCGCAATACAGTTAGTAACCCCAGGCACATGTACTGCAACAATCCAAGCATTCAACCTTAGGCAAAGTAACACTAAGTGCTGCAACAAACGAATCACAGGCGGCGAGGATGCCGTCATGCCATTGATGATCTCCACAACCCCCAAATTGTCGCAGTGAAAACGCAGTTTTTTGTTCCTAAAAAGGTCCCCCCACAACACCACCGCAAGTACAATCGGGAATAGTTCCAAAAGCACCAGGTTCTTAACCCAACCCCGGTTTACCCAAGCATCCGGCCATGTACCCACACACCACTGCCCATGACAATAGACCCCAAAACCGGATCCACCCGCCGCGTCTGAAAACAGGTCAAAATCAAAGTTGTCCACCACGTCACCTAAAACCAAAGACCTACCATTAAAATGCTGTAAAAAGTCAGCCCATACCGCCAGGTCTCCCTTGAGCTCCCTGCCTAAACGGATGAAATGATGCGGGGCCGTTACACCAGCCGTAGCCCTGCCAACCGCTGACAAAATATTCTTCCCATGGGCATGATTCTGCATGCAAAATTGAGTTTTCCCACGAGCGACTGCAAGTCTTTTAACCTAATTTTAGGGGACTGCCTAGCCCTGTCTACCGCTAACCTCAAGTCCACTAACTTATCCTCTGGCAGACGACATTCTAACCTATCGGTGTTGATCACAATACCCAGAAAACTCAATTCAGTGGTGGGGCCCACCTTTTTATCCTCTGCTAATGGCACCCCAAAGGAATGTAAAACCGCCCTCAACGTGTTTAGTAACAGAGAACAAACCCTGGAGCCCGCTGGGCCCAGACAAAGGAAGTCATCCAAATAATGTATAATGGATGAACAACCTGAAACGTCAACTATCACCCACTCCAAAAAAGAGCTGAAGGACTCGAAATATGCACAGGACACCGAACAACCCATTGGTAGGCACCTATCCACAAAATATCCCCCCCAAAAAAACACCCCAACAAATGTAAACTATCTGGGTTAACGAGCAAGAGGCGAAATGCCGCCTCAATGTCCGTTTTTGCCAGTAACGCCCCCGCCCCTAACCGCCGAACCCAGGTCACAGCCGCGTCAAATGAAGTGTACACCACCGAACACAAGTCCGGATCAATACCATCATTGACCGACGCCCCCTTTGGGTAGGATAGGTGATGGATGAGTCTAAACGAGTTCGGCTCTTTTTTGGGGACTAGACCTAACGGTGATACTCTCAAATTAGGAAAGGGGGGTTCCTCAAAAGGGCCGTCCATGCGACCCGAGGCCACCGCCCTTTCTAATTTCCGAGCCACCACTTCTGGGTGTTGTAACGCCGAACGTAAATTTCTTCGAACAGAAACCTCCGGCAACGGCGCCGACGGAATATGAAAACCATCCGTAAACCCCGCCTGCAAAAACTCAGCCACACCTTGATCAGGGTATCTACTTAGAAAAGGGGCCATCCTTTCCACCTGCACCGGTGTCTGGCCCTTTCCCACTGGAATCCCCACCCCTCTGCCTATTAGCCCTAAAACAACGGTTGAATCCATGGTTTCCGCCGCAAGATGAGCACTCATGTTTGAAACGACATTTTGCCCCAAATTTACAGTTCCCTTCGTTAAAAAGGAAACATAATCCCTTTGCGGAAACAACTGTAAATGCTGACTGCCCTGACCCTCCTGCCTCACTCCAAAAGGACTGGGCCGGGTGCACAGGTGCCATTACCCGCATCCACAGCCCAATATCCTTATGGTCCCACCTTATATTACTCCGCACCGCCATCCTTTGTCTGAACTGCTCATCATAGCGCAGCCATCCAGTACCGCCATACACCCGAAACGCTTCCCCAATGGCGTCCATATAACAAAATAAAGCCGAACACTCCGGCTTTTTTTCCCCAATCACGCTGGCCAGAATCGCAAACGCTTGAAGTCAGTTTGAAAATGTACGTGGGATTAAACGGAACCTACGTTTCTCGTCCTCCTCTTTTTTGCCATCATCCTTCTTCCTCCGTTCCAAATTAAACCGCTCCAGGGGGAGTAGGGAAAAGATTTCCACATACTCTCCCTTCCAAATACGGTCACGCACGTCTTGTTTCAAATGAGCCCCTAAAGGCCCTTTAAAACAGATGTATACTTCACCACGCGCGGAATCGTCAACCTTAAGCCTGTCCTCCTCTCCAACTGCTTGTACCGAGACTGAAACCACTTCGCCAGACCTCGCAACCTCAGTTACTCCCAGCCGCCGCATCGGTACCTACAGTTACCATCCCAGTCAATCCGTCGCTCCCCACAGTATCCCCACCAGGCGACGCACGATCTACCCCTCCCGGACCCCCAGACACCCCACTGCCAGCAGCTCCTACCCCCCATGCTGTGACTGGTGAGACCCCAGACGCCACAAAACCGGACACCCAGCCCGCTAAGCTATAAAAAAGCTGTCCCAGGTCCCTACCTAAGTCCCCCTGTGGGCCCCTCAATGCCCTGGGGCCTAATCTAAAAAGGTCATGCACCCCCATAGTGGCCTCACCTAGCTGCCGGGGGGCTGTGGACCCCGCAGCTGAAGATCCTGTATCCAGAATGGAGCTCCTGGGTTCTGGCCTCTCTTCTCACCTTCCATCTTGCGACACAGCTCCAGACTGGTCCCGCATACCAGCATGGTCATAGCTGGATGCGCACATGGCGGCAGCGTCCCTCCTCGGCGTTGCGTCCTGCGGCCTGTGCGCGTCCCCGGACTCCGTGTGCACAGCCGCGGCAGATCGGGTCCCACTTTCGCGCCAGACAGCCTCCCCAGGGGTGGGGGGAGCCGCTGCTCTTGGTCCTGGATCCATGTGAGCAGGAGGCAGGGGAGGATTCTGCCTGCCCAATGATAGGCACCGCCGTGCACAAGGATTCCTCCCGCGCTGGGAGGAGCTGGTACTGGGCACTGCTACAGCCTCCCGGCGCGGAGGGTCCCCGGAGGGGCTCCGCACTCTGCGCCTGGACCTGGGGGCCATTTCTGGGCTCAGGCGTGCCGGCGGACGTACCCGCCGCGGCCGTCTAGCTGGTGGCGGTGAGCTGGTGTTACTCACCGCCGCCCCCTGCAACACACCGGACACCTGCTCCTGGAGCCATCCTGGTCCCCGCTCCTCAGCAGCCGCTCGCAGACGCTGGATCAGCTCCTCCACAGACGCCATAGTGTATGTCAGTTCACTGGCAAAATTCCAGGTACTGACCTCCCTCTGACCTTTCCTTATTTAAGCTTTCCTCCCGCCTTTTCCTAACTCCTCCCCCCTCCATCCTTTACTGTCCTAACTTTTAAAACTTTTAACCCTCAACTCACCAACCTACCCCTTCTGCAGCCAAAAACCCTGTCATGTCGGCCTCCCCTTAATTGGTGGCCCAGTACAGCCTCCCTGACATCTCTACATGTGCTGGGAGCAAGCTTCAGGTTTCTAAACATAGCCAAAGGATAGGAAGGTGTTAACATACTGTATTCCATTCCTTTATTACAAAGCTAAAGTGAGGAAGGTCTTGCAAGTTGCATATATTCGCTGTAAAGACTGCATCCAAAGCACGCAGGGGGTCATTTACTATACTGAAATACACCTAAATTAGGTGGTGCAGATGTTGGCGCAACAATTAGTTGCACCACAATCTGCGACTTTGCCCCCGTTCACACCAGCTCTAAAATAGTGGACGTAGTGTGGGCGGTGAAGGGGACAGGCTGGCATTTACCACTTTCTACGCCTGTTTTAGTCATAGAAAAAAGGTTAGGAAGCTGTCTTACATTTAGAACTGGCGCTGGATGGGCCGAGGTTATGGAGAGGCCTAGGCCTCTTAATAACTTCGGCAGATCCTCCGCCAGCACAGGGCCTTTATTAAGATCAGCGTCTAAAACACTGTGCCCCACAGTGACTGTAACAGCTACTTACAAACTGCTGCAGTAAAGTACAGTGAAGTTGCTGCAACTAAGGCTAGTTTCACATCCTGCGGCACAGCATTCCTGCAGGCTGTTGCGGCAGATAACATCCCGCTGGAGTTCTCCAGATCTCTCATTGCTGGACGCTACTGGAATGTCTGCCGTCCCCAGTAGCTACAATGGGGTCTGGTGGAAATCTGTCCGCAACCCTGCAAATATGCTAAGAATTGGCCGGATAGAAACTGCTGAGTGCAGCGATTTTTGTCTGGCCTTTCCCAGCATTCGACACCGGAACATCCTGTCAGAAGTCTGTGCCGCATATGTGAAAGTAGCCTGACCTGGCCTCGTCCTTTCTCTCTCCACTGCTATTGCACTGAAAAGTGCTGGCGTCATGCCAATCGGGGCGGACCATGGCTTGCACCTCAAAGCCTGAAACACCAGGTGCACCTCAACTGTCATCAGGCAAGAGGACACCAGAACTAGAGTGTTCCCCCAGGGACGCCGTCCCAGGGAGCTTCAGAACCGTGGGCACAACTACTACTACACTCATCCAGCCACTTGCTCATGTGATTCTCCCTGCATGTGTCACCTCCATGACTACTGTTTTCTCATATTCTATTGTAAAGCTCTTTAAAATATATAAAAATGAAGTATTCAAGGGAAATCATCTTAAACCAGAAATGTAGTCATCTATTCACACCTGTCTAGGATGGAGAAGAACAAAGTACAAAGTGTCTGTTAGTTTTTCTGTCGTTCACTTTGCATCATGCCAAAATCAACAAGACAGATACCTTTATATAAAGGAGGATGTATCGGAGCGGGTATAGTGAGCTGCAATGGACACGGCAGAGGACAAGGTTGTCTTGAAAAGGACTATTGGATATCTCAGTGGCGTCAGCTTCATCGTAACTGTCATCTTGGGCTCTGGCATTTTCATCTCTCCTGGAGCTGTTCTTCTATGTTCACAACTGAACGTGGGGGTGGCACTTATGATATGGGCGGCATGTGGTATAATATCAATGGCTGGAGCTCTGTGTTATGCAGAACTGGGAACTACTTTTCCATCATCCGGAGGAGAATATTTCTACATCAAGAAAGGCCTAGGCCCCATCCCTGCATTTATTTTCTTATGGACCTTCATCATTTTCCTCAGACCGGCTGCAACAACCGTCCAAGCTCTAATGTTTGCGGAATATGTTATCCAACCCTTTTTTCCAGGATGCCCTTCACCTGAGACAGTAAAGAAGGCCATAGCCATTGCATTGATTCTGACTGTAGGGATTATCAACTGCTTAAGTACAAAATGGATTATTTTGGCGCAGAACGTTTTTACGGTGCTCAAAATGGCTTCACTCACTGCTATTGTTATAAGTGGCATCGTCCATCTAGCTATGGGTAACACGTCCAATTTTCACGGAGCATTTGAGGGCAACGTCCCTAATGTGTCTCAGATTGGAGAAGCTTTCTACCAGGGCATGTTTGCATTTGCTGGATGGAATGTTCTTAATTACGTCATAGGTATGTATGTTTTGTCTAATGGAAATGTTTGCAGACATGCTGGGTGGTGACAGTGACAGTAACAGTGTCCTGTCTGGGTGATTCCAGTTAAAAAAACACCAGTTCATGTGAAAGCTATCACATACATCAAATGTAGTGTTACAGTAATCTTCCTTTGTGATAATGAAATCAAGGGATGATATAGTGTCTTTCTACCAGGAACAATGTCAAATTGCTTAAGTGTCAAATTGAGTGGTGTCCAGGTGAAGAATGCCCCAGGTGATATTTGCTCCATATGTTGGTGGTGGGCCCTGCTCCCTTTAATGTGTCTATAAATGATATTATTAAACTCTACACTACTACAAATTAGACATTTCAATGGTAATTCTTTTCCTAGGATAACCATTGTAAGTTAAAAATATTGTAACTTGAGATCGTAACTTTTTGGAAAAGTAACAATTAGCTTGGAAGTCCCAAAACTTCAATCCAAAATAAGGCTATTTTCACATTAGCGCTAGTTCTGGCAGGGAACAGCCTGTCGTATCCCTCTGCAGTCTGGCATTGCCGGAAACTTGTAAGTCTCCGTCCAGCCCCATTAACTATAGTGGGGACCAGTGGAGATACGGCCGCATTCTGGCAAATATGCTGAGAATGGGCCGGAAGAAAACCACTGCATGTTTTTTTGGTAAACAGAAATCTGCTGCCCAGAAACATTGAATCTGTATGCAGATCAGGAAATTATCGGGAACAAACAATTCCCAATATTTGCCTGCATAGTCAGCGTGTGTTAAGGAGCCATAAGAAGGCCCCCTAGGGTTGCCCAGCAAAAATACCAGTTTGGGTAAGAAAAGTCCAAACACAGACCTGTCAGTTTTTCTTCACATTTGGAATAAACAAGTGTACGGTATGTTCACATAAAGTTTTTTTTTGGTGGGTGTGGATTGTGGTGTGGATTTTGTACCACAAAAACGAGCAAAAAACGAATGCAGATCTTCCACTTTTGATTTCAGTGGGGAATCCGCATGTGAATTCATACTGTTTTTTTCTTTATTTATTTACCACTAAAGGTACGTTCACATGGCAGATTTCGATACTATCAAATTCCACCACTGTGATTTTTGCCGTGGCTGTTCACTTCAATTCCAGGGGGCAAAATCCGCTGTGTTAACGGCTCCTTAAAAACTGCACAGTAGAAGACAGAAATGACCTGTCCATTCTTGATGCAGATTCCATGCAGAATACATGTCCAGAATTCCCACTGAAGATCGTCAGGATGAGAAACTGCATCACAAATGCGTCAAAAACTGCATCCAAAAAAAGTACAGTAATCCTGAATCAGATTTTGCATACGCTTTTTTTCAGCCTACAAAAAACTACTTAAACTAGTAGGGGGACAAAAAAATATTAGAAATAGTTTGATAAAGTAAAAAAACACACCAAAGTACAAAATAAAAAGTATAAATAAAGTCATAAAACACAAAGAGACTTAGGGCCCTGGCACATGCCATATGTCCCGGAGCGGCATTGATCGTGCACACGGGAGCGCACAGCATCATAGATTACAATGATGCTGTGGACGTCGGGCCGCCCGTGGGGCTATTGTCCCGGACTTATACATACTTATAAGTGCGGGACAATAGTGATATGCCTTTTATATATTAGTATGATATTACATTATATTTGCTATCAAAAGTACAAGAACAATAGTAACTTTTATGATTGATGGTTTATATTAAATAGCAGTAGATATCTTTTAGATGTGCACTGTGGAGAAATGATCATGCACACTGAAATAAGCATCTGTCAAAATGATTTTCCAGAGTTCTGGTATAGCATTAAGTTCTTTTTACCCACAAAATCCTACAGTTATTGTCAGTTTTCATTGCATTTTTCTGTAGCCGTATAAAAAGTTTATTTGTTCAGGTTAAATCCATATTTAGTATTCCTATAATTGTAACAACCTGTACTACATAATATCGTAAACTAATAGTAGAAATGACTTTTTGCTTTCCAGCTCAAAAATCTATGGCAAAGCATTGCTGCAAAATTAATATAGCGCTATGTGTACTAGTAATAAAGCATGTTGTGGGAAAAAATAAAAAAACAGGCTCTAGAAAACTCTGCCCCCTGATATGCCATCACTTTGCCACCTAGATGCCACCATTCTGCCCCCTGGATATGCCACCACTGTGTTCTCTGTATGCCATCACCGTCCACTGTATGTTACCAGTCTGCCTCTTGTATGCCTACGAAGCAAAAAATACAATGGACTCAAAAAAACTCTTGGTCATTTCGTACATATTTCATGAAACATTAAAATACAAAATATGGAAGTCTTTGCAGGATTAGAATTCTACCAGGACAGGAGACCCCCTTCAGACTGTTGCTTCATTTTATTTTGTTTGTTGTGGGGTTTGTGGCTTGATATTTTTTTGCCTCCTCTTTTTTTTATACTGACTGTATCCACACAGGGACCAGATAATTGGTGATAGAGCGTACATGCTTCTTCCTGTAGTGGAGGAGTAAAGGGAGAAGAGGGGTATTGTGTCGATGGCTCATTTCTAAAAAAAAATGAAACTAACTTGTGTTTGTTGTCCATTGCAAACAGTCAGAGCTCGGCCTTCATTTCTTAAACAGCTCTGGTAAAATTAAAGCTGTGCTGTGATTGGTTGGGCAGCAAACAATTTTTCTTTTTGACAGTTTTCATAAATGTGCCTTACTGAATACAGTTTACGTGTAAAACAGCACATTTATTAGAATAGTCCATTAAGGGAAATGAGAGGCAGGCTGATAAGCCAGGCCTCAGCAGTTATAGTTAGCACTAGGTATGTCTGTTTCAATCTGCCACTGATTGGCTGAAGTGGTTACACCATGTACTGCTGCAGCCAATTTGAGAAGAAGTGAGTCGCTGGCAAATCGACTCGCCTTTTATATCTTTTATATATTATTATGATATGCCTTTTATATATTAGTATGATATTACATGATATTTGCTATCAAAAGTACAAGAACAATAGTAACTTTTATGATTGATGGTTTATATTAAATAGCAGTAGATATCTTTTAGATGTGCACTGTGGAGAAATGATCATGCACACTGAAATAACCATCTGTCAAAATGATTTTCCAGTGTTCTGGTATAGCATTAAGTTCTTTTTACCCACAAAATCCTACAGTTTTCATTGCATTTTTCTGTAGCCGTATAAAAAGTTTATTTGTCCAGGTTAGATCCATTGTCATATTGTGGTCCCATACTTATCAAGAAGTTTTTAAAGAGTAATCTGCAATGTGTGTGCTATCTTCTTATTATGCATATCTGTAGCACCCCTGCTGGTAAATGAAATTATGACAATGAAATTAAATCACAATGGTTCCTCCTGCAGAAATTTTTTAACAACTTCCTTGAATATTAACAATATGGGACATTCACTATATGGGACATTTTAGCTACAGGAGGCACTATAGGGAACATTTTAACTACTGGGCACTATAGGGGGACTACTTTCTATTAGGAGTCTGCAGGGTGCCTTATTGCTACTCTGAGCATAGTAGTATAGTTAGGCAGGGCTCGAATCCTGCAGGAACGCGTGGGAACAGCGTTCCTGCACTTTTTTCATAGCAGGAACGCCGTTCCCTTTCAGGGCCGCCCGTCTTTAAAGGACCAGGAAGCGGGCCGCCCGGCAAAAGGACCAGGAAGCGGTGAACTAGGCTTTGTACTTACCGCTTCCTGGTCCTCTTATGCAGTGGTGGTGGACCGCTGTGGTGGGCGGGCGGGCCTTTGGCTAGCAGGGATAAGCGGCCGCCATCCAGACAAAGAGAGAGGCTGAGTGGCTGTGCTGGGGAGCGTGCCGCTGCACAGGCACGTCTTAGCATGTGACGTTGCCAGCGAGCTCCGCCCCCAGCCAGAGAAGAAGAAGGAGCGAGCAGAGCGCCATCCAGGCAGCAGTGGTTGTCTTTACAGTAAGTTCTGCTGCGGCTGCCCAGTGCCCACCATACACTGTACTTCCCAAGCCTTGCCCGGGGGTGGAGGTTATAGTACAGTGCTGGAGAAATGTGCTATTAAGGAGGGAAGGAGGAAGGTTTTTTTTTTTTATAAAACTTATAATGAGAGATGTACTGGAGAAATGTGCTATTGGGGGTGGGGGTTATAACCCCCACCCCCAATAGCACATTTCTCCAGTACATTTCTCATTATAACCCCCTCTCCCCCAATAGCACATTTCTCCAGTACATTTCTCATAATAACTTATAATGAGAGATCATGGATGTACTAGAGAAATGTGCTATTGGGGGGGGAAAGTTATAATTAAAGATGTAACAGGGCTCGAGTCCTGCAGGAATGTGTGGGAATGTCTTTAACGCCGGGCAAAAGGACCAGGAAGAAGTGAACTAGGCTTTGTACTCACCGCTTTCTGCTGTCGGCTGTGCAGGGCTACGCACAGGCAGGAGGGCTGAGTCACTCTGTGACGTCACACTGTGCGCAGCCTTCACAGCACAGCCGACAGCAGGAGGATGCAGATAAAAAAAAAATTTTTCTTATTGTCCCCCTCTAAAACCTAGGTGCGTCTTATGGGCCGGCGCATGTTATAGGGCGAAAAATACGGTGCTTGCTTCTCCTCCCGACCTCCCCTGCTCTTTGCGTACGAAGCACGCAGTGACGTCACGCGGAGGCACTGGATCTTGGGTGAGTTCCCACACTTTTTTTCCCAGGACTTGACCCCTGTAGTTAGGCCTTATTACTACTGGGTGCAC
The DNA here is from genome assembly GCA_033119425.1 of Bufotes viridis. Classification (NCBI taxonomy): domain Eukaryota; kingdom Metazoa; phylum Chordata; class Amphibia; order Anura; family Bufonidae; genus Bufotes; species Bufotes viridis. The sequence goes on from CM065593.1 coordinate 46,743,080, forward strand.
TATGGTGTGAATTATTATTAGGCACACTATGGAGGACACGACTACTAACGAGACACACTTGGGGAGCATTATCATTATTTATTCAAAAATTAGACCGGCATTCTATATGTGTGTAAATCAATGGATCACTCCATCAGAGGAGATGTCGCCTGTGAGGCACTGGATGTGATAGGTCTGTAGTGCTGTATACTCCTGTATGTTTGGTAGTGCTGAATGTAATGTCTACCCAGCAAGTAAAATATGTATTTAGTGCTAGGACGTGTGTGTGTATAGGGAGGGGGGGCAGGGGGTCGTTATATATATGTATTGGGGCTTGAGCCCCAGCTGTTTTGAGACCGTAGTAACGCCCCTAAATATTACATTTTTCTGTTAGGCCCTGCAAAAAATACATTTTTGGCCCCACATGTTCTTTATATTTTTTTATCAGAACATTTACCTAATATGCCGTCCTTGTGGCACTTTTTGATCCTGCTGAATTCAATGCCATCTCGTATTGCTCTAAATTCACAATGCTGCATATAATGCTGGCTGTACAAAATAAGGTAATGTTGCTGTAGAAACGAGTCAACTTGTCCCTTCTCTGATGTCTATATTGAACTTTACTCCCCAATATTAATTCAAGGTATTTTCAAAAACAACATTAGATAATACATGCGCTAAATAATACATATATATAGATCATTTATTAAATAATTCATGTAAGGTATTACATGTGTTAAATAATACACAGGGGCGTAGCTATAGGGGGTGCAGAGGTAGCAGTCGCTACTGGGCCCAGGAGCCTGATGGGGCCCAAAGACCCTTGTGCCGCATAAGAAGACACCCAAAGCACTGAGGGAAAGGGGCCCAAGCTGAACTCTTGCACCAGGGCCCATGAGCCTTTAGCTAGGCCCCTGATAATACATATATAACATAGCACATACATAATGCAATCATTAATTCATACATTAAATAATCCTTGTGCCGCTCCTGGTCAACCATAGCATTGCGGATGATGCTAGGAAGGATCGTCCCCGTCCCGCCTGCCATTGGCTGCTCTTCCCCGACCCCGGATATTTTCATCCGTTCATGGGGAGAAGCAGCAGCGGCAGTGCAGTGACCAGGAGCGGCGCGGGAAGCGGGCTAAGTATATTCAGTGTGGGGGGCCCGGTATATTTGGTGGCTTTTTATACTCTCGGATAACCTTTTTAAAGGCTTCCAATTTGCATTCTGTCCGAAAATTCTATTATATTCTGTTATAACTGCAACCTATAACAGAATACCCTAATGCAAGTGCGAATTCGCTCTTACTCTGCTCCCAGCACTACTGACAACCACTTTCCTCACTACGTTTTGTGCCTCCATTTCACCTTGAAATACTGGTTAAACAACTTGACACACTGCTTTATATGTCTACTTGTTAGGGTTTTATCACATTAAGTTCCTTTAGAATTTTTTTGCTAAGATTAAAAAAAAACTGAAACATGACCTCAATGTGTGAATAAACACTCCAAAGGTTCCTTGGACTATAAGCTATTCGTCAGTTGTTATTCATCAACCTGCAAGTCAGTGTTCAATTATCCAGCAGCCAGTCAATGGGGTCAATGGGTTGGTTGTTAGTGTTGAGCGAACTTGTGTTTTCAAGTTCGGCGTACAAGGTTTGGGTTAACTAAGTATTCCGTTATGGATTCCACTACCACGGACCATAAAATTTATAGTCCGTGGTAGCGGAATCCATAATGGAATTCATAAATAACCCGAACCTTCTACGCCGAAGTTGAAAACAGAAGTTCGCTCATCCCTATTGGTTGTCTGTGAAGGGGGAGATCCTGGCCAGGCTGGGGGTAAACGTGTTAGTCCGGGCTCAACGGGTCCACCAGTGGGACTTTAAAGCGGCTGAACCCGCCCGGCCGCAGTACTATGAGTTGCTGCACAGGTTGCAAAAATGGCTGCAGCCTGATATTCTAAGTCCGACTGCTATGCTGGACCGTCTGCTGGCTGACATGTTCTGGAGGGCCTTGCCTTACCCCCTTCAGCACTGGATCGGCCAGGTATCACCCACCAATGCCCTAGAAATGGTCGACCTGGTGGAGCGCTATGAGGCCACCCAAAACTTGAAAGGGGGTGTTGTTGGGAGGGGGCCGGTCAAACCCCGGAGGACTCCCATCCAGTCCCGACGACTGGTACCCGAGAAACCTGCTCGGGGTGTACCCCCTGTAGACCTGGCCCCGATAGTCTGCTGGCGGTGTCACGAGCCTGGCCACGTAAGGGCCGACTGTCCACAGTGGGGAGAACCCATGGAGATTAATTATGGGTACCGGGCTTCCATGTATGCCCGGAGACTGTGTGCAACCGGCACCCCTGAGACAGTAGACAATCGTCACCTGTGCCAGGTGCAAGTGGGTGATAACCTGGCAGTGGCGCTGTTGGACTATGGGAGCCTAGTAACCCTGGTAAGTGCTGCCCTGGTACAGCCCACCCAGTACACGGGCCGGAAAGTTGGTGTGGTGTGCATACATGGAGACTTAAAGGACTATCCCACTGCTGTAATGTATCTATCCACGGCGGCCGGCACATGGACTTGTGAAGTGGCGATCTCCACAAAGCTACCTTATGAACTAATAATTGGGAGAGACTTCCCTGGTTTTCCGTCACTATGGCCTGAGATGAAAGTGACTAATAGCCCTGAGACAGGGGCAACCCTAGCAGAGTGGCCTGGTTCCAGTGGGGGGCCAGAGCCCTGGGAGCCCGAATCCGAAGGGCCTGCGGTAGGGGTGACCACCACTGCTGTGATAGAGGGGGAGACACCCCCACTGAGTGTAATGGTGGGAGACATGGAGGACTTGCCACCAGGACCTGAGTTGGCAGACCTCCACGTCTCCGGAGACAATTTTGGGACCGCCCAACACCGGGACCAAACCCTAACTAGGGCCTGGGAGAATGTGGTGGAAATTGATGGTAAACCCCAGAAGCCAGGGGCTGAGTTAATATTTCCCCGCTTTGTCGTTCACCAAGAAATGTTATATCGGGTGAACCAACTCCGGGGTGAATCTGTTGAACAGTTGGTGGTGCCCACAGCGTATCGCAAGCTGGTCATGGAGCTTGCCCACCAACATGTTCTTGGGGGACACTTAGGGTGGCAGAAAACGCAGGACCGCATACTGCAGTGGTTTTATTGGCCTGGGGTGTTTAAGGAGGTAGAAGAATATTGTAAATCTTGTCAGGTAAATAGCCCCCAGCCACATTTCCGTAGTCCCCTTGTGCCTCTTCCAATCATTGAGGTCCCGTTTGAGCGTATCGCTATGGATCTAGTCGGGCCTGTACCGAAGTCTGCCAGGGGCCACCAACACATTCTGGTAGTTCTCGACTACGCCACTCGGTATCCGGAGGCGGTGCCTCTGCGACATACCTCGGCTAAGCTCATTGCCAAAGAGTTAATGGAAATGTTTTCCCGTGTGGGCCTGCCAAAAGAGATTCTGACAGACCAAGGGACCCCTTTTATGTCTAAAGTTATGAGGGAACTGTGTAAATTATTGCGTATAAAGCAATTGCGGACGTCCGTTTACCATCCGCAAACGGACGGTCTTGTCGAAAGGTTTAACCAAACTCTAAAAAATATGTTAAAAAGGGTGGTGTCTAGAGATGGGAAGGACTGGGACCTGCTTCTGCCCTATCTCATGTTCGCAGTGCGAGAGGTGCCCCAGTCCTCTACTGGGTTCTCGCCCTTCGAACTGCTTCATGGCAGACACCCTCGGGGCCTGTTGGATATCGCCAAGGAAGCGTGGGAACAGCAGCCTGTCCCCCACAAAAGTGTCATTGAGTATGTCACCCAGATGCAAGACCGGATGGAAAGGGTGTTGCCGCTGGTCCGGGAGCATATGGAGGCAGCGCAACAACCCCAGAGTAGGGTGTATAATCGTCAGGCTCGGGTATGGGGCTTCAATCCGGGAGATCGGGTTTTGGTTCTGGTACCCACCCTTGACAGCAAGTTCCTAGCTAGGTGGCAGGGCCCCTATGAGGTGATTGAGAAGGTAGGGGAAGTAAATTACAAGGTACACCAGCCAGGGCGGCGCAAGCCGGAGCAGGGGTACCACGTGAATTTACTAAAGCCGTGGAAGGATAGGAACACGACCGACGACAACAGCCCCCGGCCAGGGCTTCTGGGTGAGAAGGGTCCAGCCCCACAGTCCGAGGCCTGCGAAGCGGTAGCCACGGTAAAAATTGCAGACAGCCTGTCTTCCAAACAAGTTCAGGAAGTCAGGGAGTTCATCAGTCGGAACACGGATGTGTTCTTGGACCTTCCTGGCCGCACGTCTCTCATCCAACATGACATCGTCACTGAGCCTCAGGCCAAGATCCGGTTAAAACCATACCGGGTACCCGAGGATCGGCGACGGGCCATCGCGGAGGAAGTGCAATTAATGTTGAAGCTTGATGTCATTGAGGAGTCGAAAAGTGAGTGGGCCAGTCCCATAGTTCTAATACCCAAGCCGGATGGGACGTTGCGGTTCTGCAACGATTTTCGCAAGTTAAATGAAGTGTCCAAGTTTGATGCGTATCCCATGCCCCGGGTAGACGAGCTTGTTGAGAATTTAGGACAAGCCCGGTATTTTTCGGTGCTAGACCTCACTAAAGGGTACTGGCAGGTACCCTTAACGGAGTCGGCCAAGGAAAAAACCGCTTTTGTCACCCCGCAGGGCCTGTATCACTACAAGGTGTTACCCTTTGGCCTGCATGGCGCCCCCGCCACCTTCCAAAGGTTAATGGACATAGTGCTGCGACCTCATCGTTGGTACGCCTCGGCCTACTTAGATGATGTAATCATCCACAGCACCGACTGGGAAAGCCATTTGCCCAAAGTGCAGGCGGTAGTGGATGCCCTGAGGAAAGCTGGTCTAACCGCCAATCCAAAGAAGTGTGCGATTGGGTTGGAAGAGACCAAATATCATCAAGCCGCAGGTAACTAAGGTAGAAGCCATACGTAACTGGCCCCGACCGGTCACCACCAGGCAGGTAAAGTCCTTCCTGGGAATGGTAGGGTACTACATGCGGTTTGTGCCCCACTTTGCCACAATAGCAGCACCATTGACAGACCTGTTGAAGGGGCGAAAGTCTGGGAAGGTTAGCTGGAGTGAGAAGGCGGAGGAGGCTTTCTCCGCGTTGAAGTCGGCCCTGTGTGGGTCCCCGGTTTTGGTGACACCCGACTTCAACAGGGAGTTCGTCGTACAGACTGACGCCTCGGAGGTAGGCCTCGGTGCGGTACTGTCTCAGGAGGTCAACGGGGAAGAACATCCCGTTGTCTTCCTGAGCCGTAAGCTCAGTCCCGCTGAGTCCAGATATAGTATAGTGGAGAGGGAGTGCCTGGCTATCAAGTGGGCACTCGAATCTCTCCGCTACTACCTGTTAGGGAGGAGGTTCCGTCTGGTGACCGACCATTCCCCTCTCAAGTGGATGAGCCAGGCAAAGGAGAGGAATGCTCGGGTCACCAGGTGGTTCCTATCCCTGCAGAACTTTAAGTTCTCTGTAGAACACAGGGCAGGCCGCTTGCAGGGTAACGCAGATGCCCTGTCCCGCGTCCACTGCCTCACATGTGTTCACCCCTCAGGGTTGAACAAAGGGGGTGTGTAAGAGGGTGCAAGGTACCGTGGTCGATGGCAGGTACGTGTCACCGAGGTTCCTGGCCTCGGTGAGGTAAGAGCCGGGTTTTCGTGTGTCAGCAGCAGCTAGTGCTGTTTGACACCTTGTTTTTTAGTTTGGCTGCAAAGCCAATCCGGGCCGGCTCTTACTGGGAGTAGGCAAAGAGTTGGGTGGGTGCCTATTCCCCACGGTCCAGGCCGGACTTTATCCGGGCCTTTAAAAGGCAGCCACATCAGCAGCTGAGGGTGATCGTCCTGGAGCTGCTTTTAGGCTGTGGAATCACTTGAGTTTGGGAGTGCTGATCCATGCTGTGCTGTGTGGAGTTCTTTGGGCTGGAAGCAAGACCCCAAGCAAGGAGGAGTGCAGACGGCCTGGAAGCCGGAGGTCGATCGCCTTGCGGCTGGACTGACAGCCAGGTGCGAACCTGTACCTAAAGCCTCCCAGGTGACTGGAACCTGTTTTGGACTATTTTGTTTTGCTGCACGTTTTCTGATGGGTGTGAATTAACACCAAGTGACTGTTTGCTGTGTATTTGCTACAAGTGTGAATTAAACACTGTTTGCTACACTTTCTGGACTCCGTTTTGCCTCTATACTGCACCCGCACTGCTATCTACCAGAGCGACTCCCCACATTGTGTAGTGCAGGGCAGGACATGTCCGCCAAAGCAAGAGATGCTCCTTGTGGAAAGTTTATCATAAGGGGAATATATGAAGTCAGTTTTGTTTGAGTCTGTGTTGGTGCACTTTATGCCACATTTATCAATTTCTTGAATAGCTACTCCAGTTTTCCTACTCCACCCTCCTACTTGAGTTAGTTTGTGACTTTTTCAAAAGTCTCAGTGATAAAACTGGAGTGAATGTCAGTAACGTAGTTAACCACGACCAGTTTCCAACCCATATTTCGAAACAGAAGTGAGTGGTGTAAAAATGCAAAAAGTCACAACATTTTTGTGAGGCTAAAAAGTTGCAAAAGTCCCCATTTTGCAACTTCGTGAAGCCAGAATTCTGGAGTGAAAGCATGATGAATCAAGGCCATTGTGTCTTCTCTCTTCCTTGGCCAATGGATGACGATCCTGGACAGAAAGATTCTCCTCTATTTACTCAGATTTCCTTAATATGGTAAGTTCAAATGGGTTTTCTAATGTAAACAACCTATTTAAAGGGAATGTGTCATTAGAAAATTACCTAATGTTTAAATCACATTTTTATGTTTAACCTGATGTTATTTTGAATTTTCCATGTCAATATCTACAGTACAGACCAAAAGTTTGGACACACCTCATTCAAAGAGTTTTCTTTATTTTCATGACTATGAAAATTGTAGGTTCACACTGAAGGCATAAACATTCTATCAGTCTATTCAGTAGGACTATCAGCTGTGTATCCACCTGACTTCTCCACAACGCAACTGATGGTCCCAACCCCATTTATAAGGCAGGAAATCCCACTTATTAAACCTGACAGGGCACACGTGGGAAGTGAAAACCATTTCAGGTGACTACCTCTTGAAGCTCATCAAGAGAATGCCAAGAGTGTGCAAAGCAGTAATCAAAGCAAAAGGTGGCTACTTTGAGGAACCTAGAATATGACATATTTTCAGTGGTTTCACACTTTTTTGTTATGTATATAATTCCACATGTGTTAATTCATAGTTTTGATGCCTTCAGTGTGAATCTACAATTTTCATAGTCATGAAAATAAAGAAAACTCTTTGAATAAAAAGGTGTGTCCAAACTTTTGGTCTGTACTGTATATTTAAACAAAAAACAGAAATTCCAGCAGTTTTTGCACTGGCTGCTAAGCCTAATAATAGGAGCCACTTCTTAGTCTGCACAGATCGCTTTACTACAGTTACCTGCTTATCTGTCATTCTAATCCTGCCTGTAATGAAATCATTTCTGTGTATAGATAAGACATGATCCACTATTCACAATCGATGATTGTAAAATCTTATCTATTTTTTCCTTGTACAATGACCTCTGCACAGATCACAGAGCATGCCCAGAAAACTCTCCCATAGAAGTCAATGTTGTCCCTCCCTGTCCATTGTGGCTATGGCCCATGGGGCTGCCATAAAGCAATTTTTTAATGTTGTGTATATGCTGTTAAGAACAGCTCAGGCAAGATGGCCGCCCCCCATAATCATGTTCAGGAAATAAAATTTAAAAAAATCTGTAATCAGAAATTTAAATCAGATTAGAAAAACGGGATATGTGCTACTATCTAGTTTTAACTGGCAGATACATTTTTTGGTGACACATTACTTTTAAGTCTTAGAGGCAGTAGAGTACTAAGTTACAAAAATAGGGGCTGCTATAGGTTAAACCTATAGGTGAGTTGAGGTCTCTCTCTCTGGGTGGCTAGAGAATCCTGCCAATGACCTGAATGGGCCTGAGAGATGTAGGTCATCAATTGTTCATCAATATTTAATGCCCCAAAAACCCCTTTAAATAACTGTCACTGCATTTGATGTATTCCTCCCATAATGACGGTAATGCTAAGCGAGTATGTTATAGCCCTTTAATGATCATCAGCAGAGCTCGCAGCATTGTGATTATTGCGCTGTGATAGACGCACACAATTCATTAGTCTTTCATAGGCTTGAATTTTAATTGAGATTATGTTGATATACGTCCAGATGAAGCTAGTCTAATGTTTGCCTCTTGCTTCTAATTGCCTCTAATCACATTATTCTGCAGCTAATGGTCTATTAGTTACCAATATTTTATGAAACGCAGCGCACTCATCATCCTGAGGAGTGCAATATTACGTTAGACACTGAAAGTGGATGGCACTAGAAGAGTTATTTAGACAGGACGAGCCCGGAAAGGTAATGTGCAGATGACATCATTCAACTAATAGACATTATGCTGTTCAGATAAATACCTGGTTTATAAACAGCGTATCCTAAAATTCAGTATAACGTTACAGATCTGATACTGAAGCCTGACAAAAAGAGAGATGACACCCCGAGGTAATGTATGAAGACGTTATCTCATAAAGAGGGTTATTATGCAATGAAATGAAGTATTAATGCAAATATTGCCTAAAATATTGTTAGGTTTAGGGTCCATTCACACATCCGTAGTGTATTACGGATCCGCAATACACCCGGCCGGCACCCCCATAGAACTGCCTATTCTTGTCCACAATTGCAGACAAGAATAGGACATGTTCTATTTTTTCCGGAGCCGCAAACCAGAAGTTCAGGGGCGCGCTCCGGAGATGTGTCCGCATCCATTCCTGCCCCATAAAGAATGAACGGGTCCGCACCCGTTCCGCATAATTGTTGAACGGGTGCGGACACATTCACGGACCTGTGAATGGACCTTTATATGTACATTACATTTTCTTCTTCTTTCTGGTAGCACTCCCTGCTGTTTCTCCTGTGGCTAAAATTCTGGTCCAGCTTCTGCATTGAGTGGTTGATCTATATGTTTCACTGTAGGTTCCTTAGTAGTTCCCTCTCAGCGTAGTGATGTCATAGTAAAGCAGGTAAACCGCCAAAGTACATTTCATTCATTTATCCACACTTATAAAGTCATAGAGATTTATAGAGTGGTGCTTGAAAGTTTGTGAAACCTTCAAATTCTTTATCTTTCTTCATAAATTTAACCTTAAATGATATCAGATTTTCACACAAGTAGTAAAGGTAGATAAAGATAACCAAATCAAACAAATGCAGCAACTCCCAGAGGAGCAGGAGTGGAGGATGGGAATGGTCTTGGCTCAGGCTGCAGTGGCCTTCCGCTCATGGTTTCTCCCTAGGGCCAATGCAGGGAAAGGAGGGTGCACCCTTTCTTCCCACGGGGCACTTGATGGTGTTAACGCTCATGTCTGAAGGTAGTTTGAGGTGCACTTGGTGTTAAGGTTTGTATGGGTGCAAAGCAGGGTGTGTAGGGTGTGAAATGGCCGATGTATGGTGTAGTAGTCAGTAACCAGGCCACACTTAACATCTCTCTTGACTGTAGTGAAAAATGAGAGTTAGGCCTCATGCACACGACCGTTGTTTGATTCCGTGTCCGTTGCTCCGTTTTTCGTGATTTTCTTCGGACCCATTAGTTTTCAATGGCTCCGTGAAAACCTCGGCAAATGCACCGTTTGTCCTCCACGTCCGTGGTCCGTGATTCCAGTCCGTCAAAAAAATATAACCTGTCCTATTCTTGTCCGTGAAAAACGGTTCACGGACCCATTCAAGTCAATGGGTCCGTGAAAAATGCGGATGGCCATCCGTGTGTCATCCGCGTTCCGTGTCCGTTTTTTTTGCGGATCCCTTGGCAGGCACTTGGGAAAAATTGTCAGCCTGTCTTTTGGTAAAATCTTTTGGGTCATGTCCGCTAAAAAAACGGAAGACACACGGAAACACAACGGAAGGCAAAAACGGACACGGATCACTGAACAACGGAACCCCTTTTTGCGGACAGCATAAAAAAACGGTCGTGTGCATGAGGCCTTACTTTCAAGAGATAGTTTTGTATGGTTATAGGCCATGGTTTAGATTCAATGTATTCCCTGACTGTAATACACTACTGTGGTGAACAGATTTAGTGAAATGACCAACCAGGTAGTGTCTATGTGTGGATGTTAAAAAAAATGAAGGAATATTGCAGCTCTCCGTAGTGATGCTCAAATGTTATTTAATCATGAATTCAAAATGTAATATGTCCAGAACAATCCACTTCAAGTTCATAGAATAAGGATACACCACATAATATAATAATTCTACAGACACCTTGGTCCAACAGGACTTCCCTCAGCGCAGGTATCTGTGGTGGAGAAAAGCTTGAGCATGTTGCTGTGTGAGGGATCATCTGATGAAACAATTGGCAAGTACCCCCTCTTTTGGTCATTTTTAATAATCCAATATCACATATTTGTGAGTGGCAAAAATATGTGAATATTTAGGATTAGCAGATAATTTGAAGGTGAAATTACAGTCAAGTGTTTTCAATCAGTGTGATAACAATCAGGTGCGAGTGGGCGACCTGTTTTATTTAAAGAACAGGGATCTAAGTCTCATTTTCACAACACATATTTCTGAAGTGTATCAAAGCACAAACAAAGGAAATTTCTGAGGACCTCTAAAGAAGAATTGTTGATGCTCATAATGCTAGAAAAGTTTACAAAACCATCTCTAAACAGTTTGCACTCCACCAATCCATGGTCAGACAGACTGAGGGACATTTATCAAGACTGGCATTGCTATACGGCAATTATCAACTCCCGGCGCTGGAGTGAGATGCGCCGAATTTATTAAGTCAGATGCCTCTTAATAAATTAGTTGCATCACTGGCAGTCCGTGCGGTAGTCTAAGCCTAGGGGCTGGCGTAGACTTCAGCTATAGTTTACAATAGTTTCCGGCATAAGTTATAGTAAATCCGTAGGTCAGCATAAAGCCCCGCCCCTTTCCTAACTACTTTAGAAAATTGTTGAGGAGCTCAAAAAAAATCACAAATTATTGTGGAAATATGACGTGCACCATAATTTACAACTTTTTTTTACAGCACAATAGTGGCGTAAACACTTTAATAAACCTCTCAATTCAACACCAACAAAAATCACACCAAGATCAAGAAATGCAATAGTCCACAAGATCACAAGCAATAGTCCACAAGATCACAGGCAACTAAAAGCCTTTCTCATATTAGCTAAAGGTAATGTTTATGTTTAGGTGTGCGTGGCAGGATTGCAAGGAGAAAGCCGGTGCTCTCCAAATAAAACATTACTGCCCATCTGCAGTTTGCTAAAGATCATCTGGACAAGCCAAAAGGCTATTAGAACAATGCAGTGTGGATAGATGAGAGCAAAATAGAGCCTTTTGTTTTAAATTTGAAGTGTTATATTTGGAGAAAGGAAAAAATTGCATTCTAACATACAAACCTCATTCCATTTGTGAAACGCGGTGGTGTTACTGTCATGGTTTGTGCTTGTTTTGCTGCATCAGTGCCAGGATGGCTTGCCTTTATTGATGGAACAATGAATTCTGAATTATACCAGCACATTTATAAGGAAAATGTCACGACATCTGTCTGTTGGCTTGGAGGGTATGATGGAAACTTCATCATCAACAACTTTGCCAGGTGGGACTTCAGTTGGCACACAAGTGGATTAATGGTATACTGTATATCGTATATTGTTGTTTCCTGACCCCAGGGTCACAATAACGCCTGTACAAGTGTCATCGTTGGAAGAACGAGTGAAACGTTTTCAAGAAATCTACAGCAAGTCCAGTTGCCTTGATTTATTCTTTACAGATATACCATGACCTGGATAAATGAGAACCTTCACAGACAAGTGTCATAGATGCTTGTTCAGGCGTTTTACTCCCTGGAAAAAGTCTAAGGCATAGCAGTGCTCATTAGGCTTTTCCTGCTATTCATTAGTGCAGTAAGTGCGGGAGGAGAATTTCTTTATTCATTTACTGGTAATTAGTGATCTTTTATTGCCAGTGAATAGGATTCCAGTAACCTATGAACACCTAATAAAAATGTTTAGAAATTCATTCCTATATGTTTAGCAGTTTAATAGGTGAAGAAGTTTCATGAATGCTGTCTAATGAGCAAACTGCAAAGCTGTAAGTTGGATTTTCCTGTGAATACTGAGGGTATTAGCAAAGTCTAGAGTCAACGTGCTGAAAATGGAGACTTCTTCACAGCAAAAGAAAGTACAAGAAGATGATGGAAGAGTTTGTCTGAAGAGACGTTTGGGCTTTTTCGACAGTGTTTGCTTTCTTGTTGGCAGCATCATAGGTGCTGGAATATTCGTTTCTCCTAAAGGAGTCTTGGAATACGCTCAGCTCAACGTTGGGGTGTCATTATGCATATGGACTGCCTGCGGAGTGGTGTGTATAATGTGCTCCCTCTGTTATGCAGAGCTGGGCTCAGCATTACCATTTGCTGGAGGTGAATACTACCATGTGAGGCGAGGACTCGGATCTCTGCCAGCTTTCATTACCATCTGGACTTTTACGTTGTTTATTAGGCCTGCATCTAATGCAACACGAGCCCTGACCTTTGCCGAATATGTCAGCCGGCCATTTTACTCTGGCTGCCCACCGCCTGAACTCCTCAAAAAAATATTAGCTATTGGAATTTTGTGGGTTCTAGGGGTCATAAATTCAAAAAGTATCAAGATGGCCACCTGGGTCCAGAATGTATTCACAGTGCTTAAATTGATGTCCTTGACTCTTATTGTTGTGTGTGGAATCATTGAGCTTGGAAGTAACACTAAGGCTTCAGAGCCATTTATGAATGCATTTAATTCAGAAGTCCCTAATGCTGCTCAGACCGCTGAGGCTTTCTTTCAAGGCCTGTATGCATATGGAGGCTGGAACTTCCTCAACTACTTGGCAGGTAGGTATCTTTAGCTGTTTGGTCATGGGAATGTATATTTAGTATTAGTTATTTGCAAATTTTTACCATGGGGAAGCACTGGCAAAATGTTTCTCCTCATGGAAAACCTCTATTAATGAACTATCCCATCCTGGGAATACTAATTTATATGGAATGACATAAAAACTACTTATCTCAATACAGTCTGTCATCTCATTTGATCTGCATACATACTTGCTGATAATTGTAAAGTCCGTGGATGTATTTAGGAACAGATTTGTATGTGGAAGGAGGTCATCTTCATCTAAGTCTTCTGGGTTGACTACTTCAGGGTCTTATCTGCAAAGCTTCTTTACAAGTGGCATATTTTTGAGACCTGACAACCATGGTGTTGAGCAGTCATTTTGGTACCTGTTACTTATGTGACTTAGAATGGTTGGGGATGGTTTGGTGATGATATGTGACTAGGTCTCAGATGTTTACCAAAATACTTACCTCCAGCAGATTTCAGTGATGACTGCCCTCATCAGACCATGCGACTGCTATGGGGCCCAGGGCAAAAGTGGGCCCAATTGGGATTATCCCCTCTTCTACTGTGGGTAAAAACTTGGTCAGGACTCTACCCTCTAAAGGAACAACTTTTAGCAAATGAGGCAGTGGAAAAAATGGTCCAAGGGTCATTAAAAGGGGTTTAGGCAGAAACCCTTCTGTCCTGTGTGGGGGGCCTGGTTTGATCCTCACTATGGGGCCCTTACTTCTAAATGTACGCCACTGGCCCTCATCTTAATATTTCTTCCTTCTTTCGTTTGAGATGAAATCACTGAAAACAAACAGGGCTGGAGATTAATGTACAAAGGCCTACTGAAAATTACATAAACTGGCAATATGCCAGTAGAATCGTGGGGTATGGCTCTTTAGGGTATATTTACACATGACATAAACGCTGCAGATTTGCCATTACATATTTGTGTCTGGCTAATCTGCAGCATTTAACAGCACTAACACAATGAATGAGATTTTTAGACATTTCACCCTCATGCTAAAAAATCTACACTGTAAATTTAAAAAATTTAAAATAGCATGTCAATTTATATTGGTGATTTCCATATCAGATTTCACCCTTTGCAATAGAGAAGGTGAAATACTGTAAGCTGTAAATCTAAAGTCATATCCACAGCCATACACCATGTAATTAATGCAGATTTTGGCTTGGTGGGTGGCTTTGTAGCAAAATTTAAAATCAGCAAATTTTTTTTTACATGCCATGTGGATGTACCTATGTAGTATAAGGAATTTATACAATTCTTTTGTTTCATGGTGGCTGTCGTAACTGTTTAGTTGATAGATTACATAAACTGCTCCAGTATGCTATTGGCCTGAGGCCATTAAGAATTGATTTTTCTTTGTGTGAGGCTACATGCACACGACCGTATGTTTGGTCCGCGTCCGAGCCGCATATTTTGCGGCTCAGGTGCGGACCCATTCACTTCAATGGGGCCGCAAAAGATGCGGACAGCACTCCGTGTGCTGTCCGCATCCGTTGCTCCGTTCCGTGGCCCCGCAAAAAAATAGAGCATGTCCTAAACGGACAAGAATAGGCATCTCTTTAACGAGCCGTCCATTCCATTCCGCAAATTGCGGATCCGCAAAACACACACAGTCGTGTGCATGTAGCCTGAAGCCAAAATATGCTGCAAGAGATTGAACATCGACTAATAAAAGGAGGTGATTTACCAGTGTCTCCACTTTGTTGTGAACTCCTGGAAACCATCTTTTATTTCTAAGCAGCTGCGTTATTTTTTCCACAGCTATTTCCTAAATTAGTCATTGCTTTTGGTTAGTGTTGAGTCCAGCGCACTTCGGATCATAGATCCGAAGTCGCTTCGTCCAAAGCCTCATTTGAATGCTGTTATGAGTATCAGGAAAGAAGTAAAATTAATCCTAGAATTGTTGGCTTCTATGCTTACAAAACTAATACATTATTACCGGTTTCTTCACAGGCATATATTGTGCATATTGAAACCATCAATATGTTTTAGGTTTCTAAGCATAGAAATCCACAGTTCTCAACATTATAGCACTATATCTTGATATCTTGGAGGCAGGGATGCACCTAGCCCTTCTGCTGCCTGAAGCAAAAAATGAAACGGCGCCCCCCCCCCCCTCATGCCAATTTCCTAACCTAACCCCTTCCCTCCAGCCCTAGTGTTAAAGACATACATTACATACCGAGCTACAAAACATACAGGATAATACAGTGTTTCATACCTCTTACATCCACTGACGTGTCCTCTGATGTAGATGTCCTCTTTCTTTATCTTCTCCATTCAGACCAGACCGCCATGATGATTTCTTTCAGCCATCTCTTCAGAGTTTGACAATCTCTGCAGAGTTTGACAAACAGACATCTTAGTTTACTACTTCTCTATTCTCCTCCCCAGCTTCTGAACACTCCATCCTGCCACCCCTAATACTGTGCCCACTGTGCTTCCCAATACTATACTGCAGAAACAGATAACTCCCCTGAAAATACTATTACCACATAGATAGTTCCCCTTCAATAACACAGTGCCCCCAAAAATAACTTTGCCCAGCAAAAAGTGTCACTGAAACTTATAGTGCCGTAAACAGTGTCCTCCAAGAAGAATTGTGCTAAGCTGATACTGAGCCAGGGTACCTCCAGTGGTGTATCTTGGTTTTGTGCTGCCCTAGGCGAGACTAAACTCGGGCACCCCCTAATATAAATTTGACCCGCCCCTTCCTGTCAAGGCCAAACCCCTTTCTCTGTAAACCCCGCCCTTCCTTTTAGGCTCCATCCTGTATTCCTGTATTTAAAAGTGAATAACGACAGCCACACCTCACACCCCTCCCTTGATCCCACTAAGTGTCATCCACAGATCCCCCCTTAAGTGCCATCCACAGACAGATCCACCCCTTAAGTGTCATCCACAGATCCCCCTCCTTAAGTGCCATCCACAGATCCCCCCCCTCAGTGTCATCCACAGATTCCCCCCCTCTTTAGTGTCATCCACATATTCCCCCTTAGTGTCATCCACAGATTCCCCCTCAGTGTCATCCACAGATTCTCCCCCCTCAGTGTCATCCACAGATTCTCCCCCTCAGTGTCATCCACAGATTCTCCCCCTCAGTGTCATCCACAGATTCCCCTCTTTAGTGTCATCCACATATTCCCTCCCCTCAGTGTCATCCACAGATTCCCCTCTTTAGTGTCATCCACATATTCCCCCTTAGTGTCATCAACAGATTCCCCCTCAGTGTCATCCACAGATTCTCCCCCTCAGTGTCATCCACAGATTCTCCCCTCAGTGTCATCCACAGATTCTCCCCCTCAGTGTCATCCACAGATTCCCCCTCTTTAGTGTCATCCACATATTCCTCCCCTCAGTGTCATCCACAGATTCCCCCTCTTTAGTGTCATCCACATATCCCCCTCAGTGTCATCCACAGATTCCCCTCTTTAGTGTCATCCACATATTCCCCCTCAGTGTCATCCACAGCTTTCCCCCGCTTTAGTGTCATCCACAGCTTCCCCCTCTTTAGTGTCATCCACAGATTCCCCCTCAGTGTCATCCACAGATTCACCCCCTCAGTGTCATCCACAGATTCCCCCTCTTTAGTGTCATCCATCCACAGATTCCCCCTCTTTAGTGTCATCCACAGATTCTCCCCCCAGTGTCATCCGATTCCACAGACATTTCCTACCTGCCCAGCGCCGCCGTTGTAGGTAATTTATTCACTCCACTTGCCTGAGAGAAGCGCCGAAGACTCACACAGGCGCACTGGCAGGCGCATGCGCACTTCAATGCCTCTGCCAGTGCGCCTGTGTGAGTCTTCCGCGCCTCTCAGGCAAGTGGAGTGAATAAATTACTTACAACGGCGCTGGGCGGGGAGGAGCGGCGCCGGCGCACACCCAGCAGCGCAGCCCGGACACAAAAAAAAATCTATCACTGAGGCAAACAAGGCATCTTGCCGCGGCGCCGCCCCATTGGAAGTGCCGCCCTAGGCAAATGCCTTGTTTGCCTCGTGATAGATACGCCACTGGGTACCTCCCAATGTAACAGTCCTCCCAAAAGTCTCACCAATAGCAATAATTCTCTGCCAGAGTGCACAATGTGGTAACAGTGCACCCAATAGTAATAATGTCCCTCATTTTGCCTCATAGTGTGCCTGGTAGTAATAATTCCCCCTATAATGTGCGCCTGTACAAAAAATACCGCCTTATAATGTGTGCCAGTACAAAAACTAAACCCTTAATGTTTGCCAGTAAAATAATTCCCCCTTGCAATGTGTGCCAATACAAAAAAAATGCTCCCTTATAATGTGTGGCAGTACAAAAAAAAGCTTTTAGTGCCCCCTGTAGAACAAATGTCCCCATAGGGGCCACCTTAGAATGTGTGGCAGTACAAAAATGCTCCCTTATCATTTGCACTAAGTACAAAAAATGCCCCCTTATGTGCCAGTACAAAAATGCTCCCTTTTATAACTTGTGTTAGTACAAAAAACTACCCCCTTTTAGTGCCCCCAGTAGAATGAATGTCCCCATAGTGGCCCCTTATAATGTATGCCAGTACAAAAATATTCCTTTTTACATCTGCAATGTCACACATGATCCCTTGACAAAGCCAGTGCGGGCGAAACGCGCGTCGGGACGGGACGCAGGTAGTGTGACATTCAGATTACATCAGGTATATTTAGCTACAGTATACTTTTCCAGTGAGAACCTTTATTTTCTCTTACTGGGTCTTTTTGTGGAGTGTTCTCCATACATACCGTGGTATGGGAGATATATGAGGGCTTTACAAGCTCTCTATATATATATTATATATTGTATGTCAATCTTTACCACTAAATACTTGGATGTAATAAGCATTATATAATAACCACCCCTGCGAGGGCTAATCCCCTTTATGTATTCTTATCATCACCAATCATGTATTATGTGTTTTATATGTGGACTTTGTTCCTTTCTTTTTTTAAAAAAGTATTGTGAATAAAATGAAATTTTGATTATAAACCCGGTATTGCTTGTGTGTACTGTGCATGGGGCTGAACCGGGGTTTGGAGCGTTTGCCTCACGCTCCTTTTTTGTGGTTAATGTCCCCATAGTGCTTCCTTCAGTTAGAAAATAATTACCCCCACCCCATTGTGACCCAACAGCATGCTGCCAAATTAAAATAATAAACTCAAATACTTACCTCCATTCTGCTGTCAGTGATACAGTGCAAGACACAGACCCATTCTAGTGCAGCTCGGCTCAGGCAGTGCGATAATGTTGACACTGGCCTCTGATAGGCTACAGGGACTAGGACTAAAACCTATTAGAGGAAATGGTGGGCCAGGCAGACATTGCTCCTGTGCCCCCGTTATTCAACTGTATTTCTGTCCTGAGTACAGCGATCTAGTTGAATACGTACAGATGAGCGTTTCCCCAATGGAATCGCTCATTGCCCATGGCCCTTCCGCTGCCCTCCTCTTGGCGCTACCTGGTGCTGGCTGAGGCAATCAACTCACCTCGCCTCATTGGCGGTGCACCCATGCTTGGAGGTACGTGTTCTGCCTTTCATGTAGAGGGTTCAAATTCCAATAAAGACTTTTTAAAAATTTCTCAGAAATATATTGGATGTTCTTCTCTAGTGATAATCATCATAGTTGTCACTGCTTCAGGAATTGGGGCATGTGCAGAACAGCCCTGATGCTGTTCAGGGGTGAAATCAGAACTATGCAGCCCTAGCAAGCATCAGGGCTTTACTGCTGGTGCACAGGCTAGAATGCAGGGCCAGGTGAGATTACATTGCCTCTGCCTAGCCCCGTCACTCAGAGCTGGGTGGTGGTGGAGCTAAGTGTAATAGGGAAGGGAGCTATTGGTGTGATGAGGTGCAACTGTGATACCCTTGTTGCACCAAACTTAATTTGCATAATACAAAAGGCTCAATTTTTCAGCAATGGAGGCACTGATCTGTAGGGGCACAAAAATATTTGAATCAGGAAACTGGGCAGGAGAATTTGTGGTGACAGACTAAGCATGTCACTTTCCCACTTGCTTTTAAAAATTGGAGAGAATGGTGTAAAATGAAAAATGAAGTCTGAATTGTGGAGTGCATTGCTCGATAGATTTCCACATTAAAGGGATACTACCTTCACAGACAATAGGAGCATATCGTTAGGATATGCCCCCATTGTCTGATAGCTGCAGGTCCCACCTCTGGGACCCGCACCTACACAAGAGCGGAGCTGGGAATGTGGCAGGGGACGCACTGCGCATTCGCAGCTGCCCTCCATGCATTTCTTTGGGGCCGCCGAAAATAGCCGAGCGCTGGGTCGGCTATGTCAGTCGGACCTATAGAAATGAATGGGAGAGGTGGTCGCTCAAGTGCGATGTGCCCCCATTCATGGTATGTGGAGAGCGCTTGGCGGTGGCTGGACCCCGGGAAACCCCCCTCTGTTCTCGCTGTAGGTGTGGGTCCCACCCCTGGGGGCATATCCTACCGAAGTGACCCCATTGTCTGTGCTGGAAATACCCCTTTAAATATTTATGACACATAACACCTCAGCATGTCTGTCAGTCTCTTTACCGGAGGATCTCCCCTTGTGTTCTCCATGTCTTTTCTGTGAGGAAGGGAGTATGTGTGTATTTCGAAGTGTGAGGAAGAGTGTTTTTTAAAAAAAACGTAAAGGTATATTGCCATCCTGGCCTTTCTTTGCCAAGATGGTAATAACTACAGTAAGCACTGGCTGAGGGAGGCCGGAGTTACAGAAACATCCATGCGGACAATTGTCGAGTGCTGTCTCCAGCCATCTCATAGAGATGAACGGAGCGCCACTGTGCCAGTGTCCATGCTCAACCTGACACTCCGTTCGTCCATTCAATTGGGTGGCCCTGCAGGATATGGGGCCCTGTTTTCACGATTAGTACCCCAATGGTCTAATAGTTATACTTTATCCTGGCAATTAGCTAAGTGACGAGGGAGCTGCCAGAATAAAAGTGTCTCCTGCGAGGACAAGCCACGGGTGTAACAATAGGGAGTGCAGAGGTTGCAATCACTTCTGAGTCTGAGGGACCCTAAACATTTTTACCCTATATAAGGAGACAATAAGTGTACATGAGGTATTATTGTTGGGGGGCCCTGTTACAGCTTAGGTCTCTGGAACTAGCCCATTAACCTAGCATCAAAAGCATAGATATACCGGTATGTGTAGCAACAGTCATAGCCAATCTCTCCATATTCAAGACGGGACGTTGACCTTTGCACAAGTTGCACATTACAATATTAAACAATATTTTGACAGTGCAAATCATTACCCATCTAGTCTACAGTCAGGATTATCTGGTGAAATATATATATATATATGGGTTTTTACGAGAAAATGCATAAATTCGATTAACATTTATTAACTAAAATTTTGTAGATTAAAAGCTAGAAATATCTTCCAATTTAGTTTTAGGATCGATTCCAAAATTGTATTTTTACGTTGTTAGAGCGATGCGAGCATGTTACATTTTGACAGACTGAGATGAATTTCTTTACACATTTACCGGTAGTTAGTTGACTTTAGTGGCCAGGGACCAGTAACCTATGAATATCTGACAAAATTATTCCTGAATTCATTCCTATATGTTTAACAGCTTAATAGGTGATGAACTTGTATTAATGAACAAGCTGCATCGCTTCAAGGTGGACTTACCTGTCAATACTGAGGGTATTAGCAAAGACAAGAGTAGAGTCAACGTGAAGTAAGTGGAGATGTCTTCCCGGCCAAAGAAGGTGAAAGGAGATGAAGGGAGAGTTTGTCTGAAGAGACGTTTGGGCTTTTTCGACAGTGTTTGCTTTCTTGTTGGCAGCATCATAGGTGCTGGAATATTCGTTTCTCCCAAAGGAGTCTTGGAATACGCTCAGCTCAACGTTGGGGTGTCATTATGCATATGGGCTGCCTGTGGAGTGGTGTGTATAATGTGCTCCCTCTGTTATGCAGAGCTGGGCTCAGCATTACCGGTTTCTGGAGGTGAATACTACCATGTGAGGCGAGGACTCGGATCTCTGCCAGCTTTCATTACCATCTGGACTTTAACGTTGTTTATAAGGCCTGCATCTAATGCAGCACGGGCCCTGATCTTTGCCGAATATGTCAGCCGGCCATTTTACTCTGGCTGCCCATCACCTGAGCTCCTCAAAAAAATATTAGCTATTGGAATTCTGTGGGTTCTAGGGGTCATAAATTCAAAAAGTATCAAGATGGCCACCTGGGTCCAGAATGTATTCACAGTGCTTAAATTGATGTCTTTGACTTTTATTGCTGTCAATGGAATGACTAAGTTCGGAAGTAACCCTAAGGCTTCAGAGCCATTTAAGGAAGCATTTAATTCAGAGATTCCTAATGCAGCTCAGACCGCTGAGGCTTTCTTTCAAGGCCTGTATGCATATGCAGGATGGAACTACCTCAACTACATGGCAGGTATGTACTTTAAACTGTTGGGTCATGGAAATATACTTTAGGATAAAATATAATCTGGCATTAGTAACCTGCAAGTTTTTGCCACAGAGGAACCCTATTACCCCATCCCTCGCTAACCCGGGGTTGGTCATAATGACATACAGTAAAACATAAAAGCCACTTATTGTACTGGAACATTTGATTTCAAGGTCGATTTACATCGGCCAATGATCGAGGCAATTATCAGGAAGTAGTGTTCATTGGTTGAAGGCATTAGGCCTCTTTCACACAAGTGTAATGGATTAGGTCTGGATGCGTTCAGTGAAACTCGCACCATTTTGCAAGCAAGTTCAGTCAGTTTTGTCTGCGATCGCGTTCAGTTGTTCAGTTTATTCCACGCGGGTGCAATGTTTTTTGATGCGTTTATCACGCGCGTGATAAAGAACTGAAGGTTTACAAACAACATCACTTAGCAACCATCAATGAAAAACACATTGCATCCGCACTTGCTTCCGGATGCAATGCGTTTTTCACTGAAGCCCCATTCGCTTCTATGGGGCCAGGGCTGCGTGAAAAACGCAGAATATAGAACATGCTGCATTTTTCATGCAACGCAGAACTGATGCGTGAAAAAAAACGCTCATGTATACAGAACCATTGAAATGAATGGGTCAGGATTTAGTGCGGGTGCTATGCGTTCACGTCATGCTTTGCACCCGCGTGGAAAACTCGCTCGTGTGAAAGGGGCCTTACTGGTGCAGACATGTAAATCGTCGTTTCTGGGCAGCAGATCGTTCTTTCTAAATGATAATCTGCTGCTCAGGAACAATAATGGGAATGAGTGATCACCCACTCTAGCGATCGCTCATCCCCATTCAGTGGAGGTGATTGCTGCATGTGCCTTCACTTCTTGTATGAGCAGGCAATGATCTGGAATGAATGGTTTGTTCCTGATAATTCTCTGCTGAGTGGGCCTATGAAAAGCAACTTTTGCAAATGCCTTATAATTCATTAACTAATACTGTCATTTATATTAGAGAGTTTACCAGTAAGGAAAAAATTCATATAGTAAATTATACAGCGGCTCACCACAAATCCCCAATCTGACGAGGGTGCACTCTCCGCGGCTTACCCTTTTTCCGTAAAAATTGAAAGTATTTAAAATGTAGGTTCGGGGGCACTCAACTTCCACTTTAACACATGGAGACTAGAGGTAAATTATATTAAAATCCGTAAAATTTATTTAAAATATACACAAAACTTCTACAAACAAATGTAATGCCCTTAGTTTATGATCTGTCCGGCTGTCAGATTAAAGCCAGAACCAGGATGATCATACCCTATGGGTTCTATATAAGATTCCTCAAATTAAACAATTTGGTCTTAATCACATCGACTACTTGTACCTAGACATCGGTTCAGGGGTTAAGCTCTTTATCGATGTCTGTATAAAGTCCTGATTCCCAAGCACAATATGCTGATTGACAAGTGCAAAAGGCGCAAAAAAAGTCGCAAAGAGGCCATAAATTCACATAAAGATCCTCTTCATAACCACAGTCCAGTTGTTATAATCCCTATTTTTCCCAAGCAAAATATAACAGTCCAATCCTTTGCAAGGTAGGGAACCTCTTTATGGTAAAGCTTAGAGATAAATCACCCTCCTTTTAATACTCCTACCAGAGCTTTTACGCTCTTTTATAGCACTGTACCCACAACAGTCTTAGTGTACAGGCTGAGGGTGATATTTCCTGTCTCGCAATAAAATATATCAACAGCTTCAATGTCTCATACGTTACCGCTCCTTGCGTTCTTCTTATCGCGTCTTCCGCTCCCTTGTTGTTCCGTGCTGTGACCTGCCAGGACCTGGCGCGGCGTCCCACGTGGTCACTACCGTCATACAGTGGCGTCCCACGTGACGGTGGCCAAAGCGTCTTATTGGTCCTTGCTTCTAATGCCGGGTAGCGGTATAGTCTTCGATTCCAATATTCAAATATCCAAAAGAGGTTCACTCATATGTTACACAGCCTCACTGTTGTGCCCAAACGCGTTTCGGGGCTCTTGTATTACGGCCCCTTCATCAGTGGTACCAGAATCCTCCTTTCACTTCTATGAAAGTTAAAAGAACAGCCAAGAAAGTGTGCATGCTGGGAATTGTAGTTGCAAAGAAGCTGAAGTGCCGAAGGTTGCTGATCCCTGTTCTACGGCATGTTTTCTGGCACAGAAGAGCACTGAAATCTGTGCCAGCCAGAGACTGCTGGATGTTAGTCCTGATTTATGACGAGGTGTATGCGTTGTGATAAATTAGGCGCAGCATTTGGCAGTGCGTCTGGTGTACACCATCAGGCTATGATAAATTTGCCCTGTTGATTATATTTTATACATGCATATATAAACTTCATTTAATGCAGTAACTGATAATCGTGGCACATAATTATGGGCAAATATATACTGTTTTTTTAGCTCATCCTCGCTGCAATATTAAATGAGGCAATAATGGGCAGTGCACAGGTTTGTTCACATATGGCAGGTTCATTGCGGAAACTTCTGCCACTGAAAAATCCTTTCCATCTGAATGAGATGGTTTCTGATGCTTGTGCATGGATGTCTGCAAGCCACAAAGCTGCCGTCTGTGAACTTACCCTTATAGAGCGCCTTAGTAGACCTAGTTTCTCTAAATGTTTCAGTTTCCTACTGAAACATCGTTGGCGAAGGTATCCAGTCATGAAGAATTTCAGTGTTTGCATTGACTGGAATTTATCAAATTGGCAATAATAAATGGAAAAATTCCAAGGAAAGGACCATAGTGTGAGTAGCTTAACAATGTTGACAAAGTCTGTGATTTTCCCTGCAAGTTTGTATTATTGTATATAACGAGAGTGTGGTTTTATATAAACAGCCAAGTCACATTATTATGACCACTTTGTACTTTTGACAGTATAGAATCCATATCTATCATCTTCTTTTAGACATAATGGAAAGGGCACATGGAGTATTTTCCCGGGGTACAACCCAGACCCATAATAGAAGGCATCAGGCTCGGACTGGCCTACATCCAGTTGTGTACAGGTCAATCCCCCGGTGGGCCGCTGTGCAACGTGGGCCCTTAGCCCCCCACCCCCCCGCACAAGCGGCACATAACACAGTTACTGCACTACATATGGATAGGCAGTGTACAGCACCTCAGCCAGCCTATGTTCATATAAAAAACTAGGTAGATTTAAAAAAAAGGACCAAATTTATTATCATAGACACAATAAAGTGGCTACAAGCCAGCCAGTATCCTCTTCCCAGGGACCTGCCTTCTCAAAGTCACTGCATAGACCCCCATAATCAATCATCTTGTAATGTCTTGCTGCTGTGTGAGCAGGTAATATTTGAACGTATCAGTTCAGTGGGCTCCCAAACTAAATTTTACTGGTGGGGTCTAGCCACCCCAGTCCAACAATGGAAGGCATCTACGATGGTGAACATTGCCTTGGCTTCCCTGTAGGTGCCTTTTCTTCGATGTACAGTGCATCCTTGCCCTGTGCACCTGTCTCATTGTATAGATCCATAATAAGGAACTGTAGCATATGTGCCTGCATTACCGTTTCAGTTTTTGCCTCAGGCAGCAGAAAGGCTAGGTGCACCCCTGCTCCAGTTGTAATGGCAACTCCCCCGTTGCTCCTAGAGGCTCATTTGCATATGTTAAAATATCATTCTTCTCAGCAATGCGGGCACATATGAACATGGGATCAACACAGATGCCCTCAGCTGCTAAGCACACATGTAACAGGTCAGCCGGTGTCATAGGGACGAATCTGCTGACAGGTGCCCTTTAATGTTCCAAAACTGCTTAGATAAAAAACATACCTAAATATAAACCTGACTGCACTATTATGCTGCTCCTTACAATGTGTTATTATTTTTCTATAGAAATGGCCTAGACAAAGTAACAGGCTATAAATAATGGGATTAGAACTTGTATTTTAAATCTTTCTGCTTTTAACAATTTCATCCACAGTAATGATGAATGATTGTTCTTGTTCTGTCTCTTCTTGAACAGTTTTCTATGAAAAGGTTTTCACAGTTTTTATTGATTGCTTTTCATTTTCCTTTTTTTAGAAGAGATAAAGAACCCCAGTAAAAACATTCCTCGCAGCATACTAACAGCCATGTGTGCAGTGATTGTCTTCTATTTGCTGGTGAACATCTCATACCTCACTGTTCTGACACCTAAGGAAATTGTATCTTCAGGTACAGTGATTTCCATTTTGTTAACGAATCTAGAAACTACTGTATGTCCACTGAGGTCATTTGTCACATGGAAGTAAAGAACTTACCAATAAGGTCTAAAATCTTATGTATTTTTCACTATTTTCTTAAGGGGTTTTATTTCTTATTTCTGAGGTTTTTTTTAAAAAAAAAACTTTATACAGGGGAGGGCTGTTGGAAAGGTGGGTCTAATAAGGACCATCACAGCTTAACATGGTTGGACTAAATTCACCCAGAACAGGAGTACTACAATTTTGTATATAGTTGTGTATTATTTTGTTTTATAATGTTATGTATTTTTTATTATATTATAATATATTATATTCCATTACTACACTCTTGGTAGGATCAAACTGGTCCTGCTTCATGCCAGGAAAGGGAGTTCCTCCTGTTGATAGTGGGTGAGTGAGGAAGCACATGTCAGAGCTCCCACTCCCTGAAACCGCATTCCCCTGTGAGACCAACACTCCAGAGGGAAACTCAGGAACCAGATATTCTTCTTCTGTGAGAACAACTTAATCCTGTCTCATGAAAATGCGTGAGAGACAATGACAGCAGAGTGATCAGCGAAATACAGCTTTACAAACACTGCTGTAGGTGAGGGACAACAGTTCAGACACCACCACCTAACTAAACCATCTCTAGGCCAGACAACATTAAGCCTGTACTACAGTGGACACCTAAATCCACAAGTGGCTGCCAGCCACAATACCTCCTCATCTGGTGCCAGAAACTACACTTTGCATTTACTGCTGCCAGATGTACCAAAAGTTATATTTTGCTCTAAGTAAAGAGAAACTGTTCTACATTTACTTCTGGCCTGCTTCTTCAATCTACACTTTCACTGCACTAAACTCCAGGGAGAGATGGCCTGAGGGAATACACCGTGATACTACATCTCCTCAGGGGCCACTACCAGTCTCATCCTCTGCACCGGCTCCTCAGGGGCTCACTGCAGATCCACCATGTGTCTTTGAGGTCCCTTTCACAGTTAAAAAAGAACAATTTTCTAAACTTAAACTTCTACCTGACATAAACCAATCAAGACCCTCAGTTCTGGTATGCTCTTTCTTGACCCCAGACATGGCCCCTGTCCCCAAACATTAACTGTTTGAGGACCAGGCAAATTTTGGCCTTGAGCCCCTGGACTTTTTTTTTTAAACTTCCTCCTTGCTTTCCCTCTATCCCTGTATACTGTATTTCGCTATCCACTTCGGTGTCTCATAGTCCTTACCATCCTTACCTAGACCATCTTCCAGGTTTCTTTCTTTTGACCCTCTATGCTGTTAAGACATCATTTGTCAGTCTTCAGCTAAGTATCTTTGTCATAGTGCAATAACATGTCTGGCATTGCTGTCACTGATACAGCATACCCTGTATATCATCTGTACCAATAGACTGAGGCTGTATTGTGCCTTTCCACAACTACAGAGTGGAGGGAAGGAGACATAAATGGGCCATTGACTAACACCTTTAATAATACATATTTGTATTGTATTATATGGTACGATTTTAGCTGTTGTCCTGTTCACCACATTTAGCCAGTGATAAATCCCACCATGTATGTATGGAGGGAAACGCATTGGTATTTTTGTATATATCAGTGTAGGAGTTGATCACTAAGTGGAGGTATATATGGTTATCTTTTTTTGAGCAAGTACCATCTGTCCTCAAGATCCATAGATGTGCAATCCTTCTCCTTTTGTAACTGTTCATCCTTCTGATAGGGACCATCTAGGGCCTGGTAGTGCTAGGTTTGAGATAGTAGTATTGTCTTTTTCAAGGATGCCGTCCTGCTTTAGGCAGGGATATAATAGAGATATCCCGTTGGCCACTGACTGAATTTATGGAATCCCATTGAATCTTCCTGCTTTAATCTTCTTAATCCTAATGGGTGAAGTTTGGGACTTTTAGAGTTAGGTTTGAAATAGGCAGACATAGAGTGGTGCTGCTTTTGGACAAAGGAAGATAATTTTTTCAAATAATGTACAGCCATTTTAATTTCCGTAGACCTAAGCATTTCAGTTTAACTATAACAGTTTGTGACTGAAGCATCAAGTAGCTCCATGTACATTACGAAAGTATCCCATCCATGCTGTAGGTTCCCAAAAGATGAACACTTTAATACATAACTTTTACATCCTTGTTATTTCTCTTGCTGATGTAAAAGGTATATTTTATACACATTTTGACTACATACAGATTATGTGCATTAT
This sequence comes from Bufotes viridis, assembly GCA_033119425.1. Taxonomy (NCBI): domain Eukaryota; kingdom Metazoa; phylum Chordata; class Amphibia; order Anura; family Bufonidae; genus Bufotes; species Bufotes viridis. Next base: position 46,770,949 of record CM065593.1, read on the forward strand.
CTGTAGAATATTAACTGCATTTGTTTTATACTTTAGGTTGAATATAATTTAACTATCAATATATCATTGCAGCTGCAGTATCGGTGACATGGGCCGATAGAACGATTCCATCAGTGGCCTGGATCATCCCTGTTTCAGTAGCTGTCTCCATATTTGGTTCTCTAAATGGTGGAATGTTTATGTTGGGCAGACTAAACTATGCCGGAAGCAAAGAGGGACATTTGCCGGCCATCATATCGATGCTCCATGTACGCTACATGACTCCGGCACCAGCTATGATCATTTCTACAATAATTGCATCAATTTTTGTCATTCCTTCTGATTTAATTTCCCTAACAAACTATTTTAGTTTTTCCACCTGGCTACTAGTTGGACTAACTTGTATTAGCCTGGTTGTACTACGTTATCGAGAACCCAATCTTGAACGCCCATACAAGGTGAGTTGAACATCAAAATGATAGTCGCAATAGTTAAAGGGAGTCTGTCACTTGGAACATCAGCTTTAAATTAAAAACATTACTAAACCTTTCTTGTGAAAATCCAGCTGTCTAATCCTGAGAAAAGTTTTTGGGTGGACCATGAGCAAAGCCGCTCTGTCCAGTGCACCTGCCTTCCCCTTTGGCATTGCTTCCGACTCTGAAGTCTCAGGGACTGTCAATAAAACATTATTGGGAGACACCTGGCAACATTATTGGTTAAGTGCTATAACACCAAATGGAGTGTCCCTGCTCCTGGTGCTGGAAAACCTTTACTCATATGAAAATGAAAAGAAACATTCCTCAGGTAAGAAGACCGGATTTTCCAAAGAAAGGTATGGATACTTTTCCGGGCACTTACTCTACATGGCGGTATGTATACTTTGAAACCATATTTTGGAGGTGACAGATCCCTTTATAGAGCTGACAGTATGTCTATCTATACACTGTATACTGCAAATATAAATGTTTGTTTTTATATTTTTATCTCCTTATTATTAAAATGCACTACATTTCCTCAACTGGAGGTTCCTAGGGCATTGAGCTTTCTGGTTCAGAGTGCTAGGAGAAAGGATATTAAAGAACAACCTCTGTTCATATGCCCTGTTAGGTCATATGGATGTCATGGGTGACTGATATATTCATAGAAGGCAATTGATATATACACTGCCATGGCTGCTATTAGTATTTGCAATCCTATTCATGTTCTTGATTTAACATACATCCAGAACTTGCTAGTTCAGAAGTTAAAAAGACGACTTAAAGACACACATATGTAAACTGAAGAGCAAAAGGGTAACAATGATTTGAACTTTTGACTTTTAGTCTCAATTACTCACCATCCACTACAACTTCGAACGTGAGACTACCATAATTTTATAGACAATCATCTTGGCTATCCTATACATAAATTGGATTTGTAACTATTCAGCATATGATTAGTTATGCAGATTCTTGTTATGCAACTGCATTGTTACTGTTTTGCTCCTAAAATTCTAAATTTTAATTCTTATTTTTTTGTTTGTATTTTGTAAATCCACCTTTGGCTTTCAACACTGCCTGAAACCTTCTGGGCATGCTCTCAATTAGATTCAAGCATGTCTTGACTAAAATCTGTTCCCTAGTCTCTTCTACATGTTCGCTGTTTGGGTGCGAGTACAGCTGTTTCTTCAACTCTACCCACAAGTTTTCGAATGGGTTACAGTCTATGGACTGTGGTCGCCAATCAATCTTGACGTATGCTACGGGTCGTTGTCCTGTTGGAACACTATGTCATCCTTTCCATAGTACTCAAGTATACGAAGTAACTCGTCTTGTAGGATACTCACATATAGCTTAGAATTGAGACCATCATCGATCCTGGTCAAGTATCCAGTGCCTTTTGCTGTGAAACAACCCCATATCATCAGGCTTCCTCCATCGAACTTGACAGTTCCTTCAATTTCTAGATCCGTTAGCCCCTTTTTCGCTTGTTTCTTCCAGAACCATTTGCGGCCATCAGAGCCCAGTCTATTGACTTTTGTCTCATCGCTCCAAATTACCCGTTTCCAATCTTCCACTGTCCACATCTTTTTGCAAACATGAGCCGACACTTCTTCTGATGATATTGAAGTCGAGGCTTCTTCTCCTTTTTTTCGAGCCACCATTCCAGACTTGTGTGATGTGCCTCACACAGTTCTTGCATGGATGTCATTGATCTCACTATTATAAAGCATACGAGCCGCCTCCACTGCCGTGTTTGTCGCGCCAGAAATGATAGACCTTGTAATGAGCCGACTTGTTGACTCCAATATTTTGCCTGGATGTCCACCTTTTGGATTGGATGGCCGGACTTAATTCTGTATTTTTCCAACTGTTATGGCACTCACATGATGCCGTTTGGCAATTTTCTTGGCTGAGATGAGCTGGATGATGCCGTTTCTCATTTCTTTGGAAATCTTCTTCATGGCTGCTCCTCATTTTGAACCAGTGACCTTTTGCTTAGGAATCAGCCTAATAACACAATGAGCTATTAGGGAATGTGAGAACTGGTTGTAATTTGTAGTATAAAAGAAGAAAAAGATTGTTCCACCACCATTAGCAAAACAGTTACAATTCAGTTACATGACAAGAATCTGCATAACTAATCATATGCTAAATAGTTGCAAGTCTAATTTATGTATAAGAGATAGCCACGTTGATTGTCTTAAAAATGACGGTAGTCTCACTTTCAAAGCTGCAGTGGATAGTGAGATATAGAGCCTGAAAGTCAAAAGTTCAAAACAGTGTTATCCTTTTGCTCAAGAGCACTCTGGAGCAGGTTTTCATTAAGAATATCTCTGTACTTTGCCCTATTCAGCTTTTCTTCAACCCTGTCTAGTTTTGGAAAGACCCCTACAACATGATACTATCACCACCATGCTTCAATGTATGGGTGGTATGGTGATGAGCAGTGCCTGGTTTCGTCCAGATATGAGGCTTAGAATTAAGGCCTAAAAGTGCAATCTTGGTTCCATCAGACCAAAGAATCTTGTTTCTCACAGTCTAAGAGTAGTTTAGGGGATTTTTTGCAAACCCGGGGAAGGCTTTTATGTGTCTTTTACTGAGGATAGTCTTCTTTCTGACTATTCTGCCATGAAGACCAGATTGGTGGAGTGCTGTAGTAATGGTTGACCTTCTGGAAGTTTCTGTAGTCTCTGCCATCTGCACAAAGGATCTTTGTAGCTCAGCCAGAGTGACCATTGGGTTCTTGGTCACCTATGTTACCAAGGGACTTTCCCCAAATTACTTAGTTTTGTGGGGCGATCAATTGTTCAAAACTTTTCCCATTTAAGAATTATGGAGGCCACTGTGCTCTTATGAATGTTTAGTGCAGCAGAAATTGTTTTGTACTCTTTCCCAGATCTGTGTCTCCACACACTCCTGTCTCCGAGCTCTACCGGCAGTTTTTTCCTCCTTGTGACTTGGTTTTTGCTCTGATATGCATTGTCAGCTGTGAGAACTTATATAGACAGGGCTGTGTCTTTCCAATTCATGTCCAAACAACTGAATTTAACACAGGCGGACTCCAATCAAGGTGTAGAAACATCTCAAAGATGATCAAGAGAAATAGCAGGCCCCAGAGCTAAGTTTCAAGCAACATATCAAAGAGTCTGAATACTTATGCCCATGCAAAATAATATTTTTTCCTTTTTACTATATTAGAAAAAATGTCTAAAATATTGTTTTCACTTTCTCATTTTGGGATATTAAGTGCACACAGATGGGGGTAAGGTGCTTTTTTTTTTCTTTTAGCACAAGGTCGCAACATAGTAATGTGAAAAAATGTAAAAAAAAAACTGAAAGGGTCTGAAGACTTTCTTAATAGATTGTATGTATTGTGAGAATAAGCATCAGGATAGGTAGGCAAACCAGGTTTTACAACAGATAATGACAGTGATACAACAGGAAAAGTCTAAACTGGGAATGCCTGTATTTTGTTTTCAGTCTCCAACGGTACCAAACATACAGCTTTTTATATTTTAGGTAGTCCTCAGTTATGCCAGTACTCTCTGCTCTGCGCTGATCAGGGACAATCACCCCAAAACAGCTGTCTGCAGATGAGGTGCTGGCTTGTTTATTATAATATCAAGTCATGTTTTAAGGCCAATCTAAAAGGTCGAACATTGACTTACAGGATAGCTGCCTTACATCTGGTGGCATCAGAGGCAGAGCTTGCTAAGAGCTCATTTATATCCCTTTTCCCCATATTTTAGGCTATAAACCAAAAAACAAAACCTGCTTGTCTAAACCCTAACTAAACAGGTATAGTCCCTTACTACACCAAGTGCCTTCCTATCAAGCACTGGAGACTCAATGACTCTGCTCTACTTACAGACAGTATGCAATGTCCAAAGCTTAGCTTTCAGACCCACACCATGACTGAGTGCTCCAGAACTGGGTTTGCTCTTTCTTGTGCATATACTGCACTGCACTTAATTAAACAGGACACTAGTCATAAAGACAGTGTAGACTAGAGATTGGTAGCCCACTCTACTCTTCCCCAATCCAGATCCAGGACCCTTTTCTCTGGTTTTCCCAGCCAGCCAGTTGCTGAATTGTTTGCTTTTCCATTACCATCTACACAGGACTGGTGCAAGGATTTTGCCACCCTAGGCAAAAGCTAATTTTGCCGCCCCCTTTGACTCTGCCTATTGACCACACCCTTTGACCTGCCTCTTTTTTGTCAGCCACCTATTTACACAGACTGTACCCTTCATTGTGGTAAGGCCACGTTTTCTCCCTACAGCTACATACGATGTCATCCACAGATCCCCATAAGTGCCATCCACAGATCCCCATCAGTGTCATCCACAGATCCCCATCAGTGTCATCCACAGATCCCCATCAGCGTCATCCACAGATCCCCATCAGTGTCATCCACAGATCCCCCTAAGTGTCATCCACAGATCCCCATAACTGTCATCCACAGATCCCCCTAAGTGTCATCCACAGATCCCCATAAATGTCATCCACAGATTCTCCTAAGTGTCATCCACAGATCCCCCCGCTAGGAGCGCCTGGCCCCCTCCTGCTGCAGCCGCCCGAGCGCTCTATATATAGCTTCAGGCGGCTGCAATTGCCCCCGAGTCCTTAGGGGCCCCCGCGCCGCCTCTTAGCTAATTTATTAACTTCACTAGCATCTGTTTTATTGCAAAGAAGCGCCTTAACCACTTCAGCCCCCCTAGCTTAATGACCAGACCACTTTTTACAATTCTGTACTACACTACTTTCACGGTTTATTGCTCGGTCATACAACTTACCACCCAAAGGAATTTTACCTCCTTTTCTTCTCACAAATACAACTTTCTTTTGGTGGTATTTTATTGCTGCTGAGATTTTTAGTTTTTCTGATATTAATCAAAAAAGACCGCAGTTTTCTCAAAAAAATTGTATTTTTAACTTTTTCTGGTAAAATTGTTCAAATATAATTACATTTTTATACAAGTTTGTGTCAGAATTTTTTGTGCTACATGTCTTTGATAAAAAAAATCCAATAAGTGTATATTTATTGGTTTGCGAAAAAGTTATAGCATTTACAAATTATGGTACAAAAAAGTGAATTTCTGCATTTTGAAGCAGCTCTGACTTTCTGAGCACCTGTCATGTTTCTTGAGGTGCTAGAATGCCAGGATAGTATAAATACCCCCCAAATGACACCATTTTAGAAAGAAGACACCCCAAAGTATTCACAGAGGGGCATGGTGAGTTCATGTATCATTTCATTTTTTTGGACAAGTTAGCGGAAAATGACACTTTCTGAGGAAAAAAATAATAATAAAGTTTCCATTTCTGCTAACTTCTGGCAAAAAAATAAATAAATCTCCCACGGACTCACTATGCCCCTCAGTGAATACCTTGGGGTGTCTACTTTCCAAAATGGTGATTTGTGGGGTGTGTTTACTGTTCTGGTATTTTGGGTGGGGCTAAATTGTGAGCAACCTTGTAAAGCCTAAAGGTACTCGGACTTTCAGCCCCTTTGCGCACCTAGGCTGCAAAAAAGTGTCACACATGTGGTATCGCCGTACTCAGAAGAAGTAGGGCAATGTGTTTTAGGGTGTATTTTTACATATACCCATGCTGGGTGAGAGAAATATCTCTGTAAATTGACAACTTTGTATAAAAAATTTAAAAAGTTGTCATTTACAGAGATATTTCTCACACACAGTATGGGTATATGTAAAAATACACCCCAAAACACATTGCCCTACTTCTTCTAAGTACGGCGATACCACATGTGTGACACTTTTTTGCAGCCAAGATGCGCAAAGGGGCCCGAATTCCAATGAGTACCTTTAGGATTTCACAGGGCATTTTTACACATTTGGATTCCAAACTACTTCTCAAGCTTTAGGGCCCCTAAAATGCCAGGGCAGTATAAATACCCCACAAGTGACCCCATTTTAGAAAGAAGACACCCCAAGGTATTCCGTGAGGGGTATGGTAAGTTCATGTAAAATTTTATTTTTTGTCACAAGTTAGTGGAATATGAGACTTTGTAAGAAAAAATAAAAAAATAAACAATTTTCGCTAACTTGTGCAAAAAAAAATTAAAATCTTCTATGAACTCGCAATGCCCCTCACAGAATACCTTTGGGTGTCTTCTTTCTAAAACGGGGTCACTTGTGGGGTATTTATACTGCCCTGGCATTTTAGGGGCCCTAAAGCGTGAGAAGTAGTTTGGAATCCAAATGCATAAAAATGCCCTGTGAAATCCTAAAGGTACTCATTGGAATTCGGGCCCCTTTGCGCATCTTGGCTGAAAAAAAGTGTCACTCACGTGGTATCGCTGTACTCAGGAGAAGTAGGGCAATGTGTTTTGGGGTGTATTTTTACACATACCCATACTGTGTGTGAGAAATATCTCTGTAAATTGACAACTTTGTATAAATTTTTTTAAAAAGTTGTCATTTACAGAGATATTTCTCACACCCAGCATGGGTATATGTAAAAATACACCCCAAAACACATTGCCCTACTTCTTCTAAGACGGCGATACCACATGAGTGACACTTTTTTGCAGCCAAGATGCGCAAAGGGGCCCGAATTCCAATGAGTACCAAACTACTTCTCAAGCTTTAGGGCCCCTAAAATGCCCTGGCAGTATAAATACCCCACAAGTGACCCCATTTTAGAAAGAAGACACCCCAAGGTATTCCGTAAGGGGTATGGTAAGTTCATGTAAAATTTTATTTTTTGTCAAAAGTTAGTGGAATATGAGACTTTGTAAGAAAAACAAAACAAAACAAAGAAAAACAATTTCCGCTAACTTGTGACAAAAAAAAAATCTTCTATGAACTTGCCATGCCCCTCACGGAATACCTTGGGGTGTCTTCTTTCTAAAATGGGGTCACTTGTGGGGTATTTATACTGCCCTGGCATTTGAGGGTCTCTGCAATCATTACATTTATAGCTAGCATTAGGAGTTTCTGCTATTCTCCTTATATTGAGCATACGGGTAATGAGATTTTTTTTTTCCGTTCAGCCTCTGGGCTGAAAAAAAAAATGAACAGCACAGATTTCTTCATTTGCATCGATCAATATGGATGCAAAAATCTCTGCCAAAAAATGTGCAAAAAAAAAAAAAAGAGGGGAAAGGACATAAGAGTGCTTGCGAAGTAAAGCTGCGATCGCTAATAAAGATCCAAAAATTTCAAAAGTGATCTTTATAGCGCCGCAGCGATTTTACAGTGTTTTTGCAGTGATTAGAAAAAAAAATAATTCTGACACTGCGGTGGGGCGGACTGAACACAAGTGTGCGCACAAGATCAGGCCTGATCTGGCGAACACTGCGTTTTTTGTAGAGCCTAAGGTGACCGTAATGTACTGATACAGATCTGATTGCAATCAGTCTTGATCACTTACAGATACTATATAGTACTAGTGCTGATTAGCTACAGCGATGGCGCTAACTACCTAACAAGTAGCTAACTAACTGGCGGTGATAAGGGACCCTTAGGCCCCATTCACACGTCCGCAATTCTGTTCTGCATTTTGTGGAACGGAATTGCGAACCCATTCATTTCTATGGAGACAGACTTTGTCCTGCTCAGATCCGGAATTGTGGATTCGCACTTCCGGGTCTGCACTTCCGTTCTGCAAAAATATAGAACATGTCCTATTCTTGTCCGCAATTGCGGACAAGAAAAGGCATTTTCTATATAGTTTTGGCAATGTGCGGATCTGCAAAACACATATGGACGTCTGAATGGAGCCTTACAGGGGGTGATCAATGACAGGGGGGTGATCAGGGAGTTTATATGGGGTGATCAGGGGTTAATAAGGGGTTAATAAGTGATTTGGGGGGGGGGTGTAGTGTGGTGCTTGGTGCTACTTTACATAGCTACCTGGTCCTCTGGTGGTCGATCCAAGTAAATGGGACTACCAGAGGACCAGGTAGCAGGTATATCAGACGCTGTTAACAAAACAGCGTCTGATATACCTATTTGATGCTTTTTATTTAACATCTACAGCCTGCCAGCGAATGATCATCGCTGGCAGGTGGTAGTATAACTTGTCTGCTGCACGGCGCTGTGAATGCAGGAAATCTCGCGCATCAAGGAGGAACATCCCTGCGTTAGGCGTTCGGGAGGTGGTTAATCTCGCACAGGTGCACTAGCAGAGGCATCGTCGAGCGGGGAGCATTGGAAGACGGCGCATGCGCACTTCGCTCGATGATGCCTCTGCTAGTTTGCCTGTGCGAGATTACAGCGCTTCTCTGCAATTACACAGGGACAAGTGAAGTGAATAGATTAGCTAGGAGGCGGCGCTGTTGGCCGGGGGCCGTATTTGGAGCAGCTTCGGCACGGGGGCCCCAAAGGACTCGGGGCCAATTGCAGCCGCCTGAGGCTCTATATAGAGCGCTTGGGCAGCTGCCTGGTCCGCCTATAGGACGCGCCGGCCCTGCATCTACACATTCTCTGGAACCTAAGAGACATGTGACATGATTCTAGGGGAAATGTACTTTCCCTCAATGACTTTACCTGTCACTGTAAGACAATATATACACACAAACGGCTGCTATTAGCAAGCATACAATGTAAGAACACAATTCCAAGGCCACTATAACCTAGTTCAGTCTCAAGTCCTTGTTTGTATAAGGGTATGTTTATTAAAGGACAGCTAACCTTTAACTTGCAACAGCAACAACAAAGTAGCACATATTCAACAATAATCTACTCAGGTCATCTTTAACCTCACTCGTGAATGCTACCTTCACAAGGACCACTTTAATGTAACACAAGTTTGCTCTAACTTGCAGTTTAAAGCGAACCTGTCACCTGCTTTTTACCTCTTAAGCTGTTAACTGTACCTTATAGATCTTTGTAACCTTGTTTCCAAACAGGTGTTGTTCGTTTTTCTGGGCTTTATATTACTGAAAAAATCACTTTATAATCTGCTCTGCTGCGTCTGAAGTCACCAGACAAGTCAAGGAGGCAGACCCTCCTTGACTGCTGGATGCGACTCCCCCGCCCTAACCCCGCCTCTCATCCCTATGATTGACACTAGCTCTTCTGCCCGGGACCGCTGGTCTCGGCGGCGCATGCGCCGTCTGCCTTCATAGCAGCCGATCCCGAGCCTCGCACTCAGTGAAGCGCGATCCCCTTGCTAGATCGCGCTTCTCTCCTCTCTAGCCGGGCCGCTGGTGAAATGCAGATCACTCAGCGTGAGGCTCGGTATCGCGCTGCTATGAAGGCAGACGGCGCATGCGCCGCCGAGACCAGCGCGGTCCCGGGCAGAAGAGCTAGTGTCAATCATAGGGATGAGAGGCGGGGTTAGGCGGGAGTCGCATCCAGCAGTCAAGGAGGGTCTGCCTCCTTGACTTGTCTGGTGACTTCAGACGCAGCAGAGCAGATTATAAAGTGATTTTTTCAGTAATATAAAGCCCAGAAAAACGAACAACACCTGTTTGGAAACAAGGTTACAAAGATCTATAAGGTACAGTTAACAGCTTAAGAGGTAAAAAGCAGGTGACAGGTTCGCTTTAACAAACAACACTTCAATTTTCCTCTTGCACAGGAAAAGGGATTTTGCATCCAAGGCGGCAGTCACACAAGGAAAGAGGTAGCCTACAGCTACTACCCCTTACACAGTGCTGTAACCACCGCTGACCTGTAGGAGCTCCTGTGCCTCCACTTCTCCTCTACTTTTCTGTCTCTGGTCCCTGTCAGAGCTCAGGATCTCAGAGGCACATCTGCTTTTTACGCTGATACTCCCCAGTCTATTCTGCTCCAAGTCACCACATAGTGGAGGGAGCTCCTCACTGTAAGCACTGGCACAGATGCACTCATTACCGTTATGGACATTTTCACCCAGTGTGTCCCCTGTGTGACCAGATGAGGGATAGTAAAAAATCGAGTGCCTCCTATTAACATTGGGTGAGTTAACATGTCTGTCACTTCTCGCAGGCCTGAAGTCTCACACAGATTTCATAGAGCTGGCTTTTCTCTGTCCACAAAATCGTTTTGATACCTACTGCTCGAGCATCTCAGGTCCTCTAGGTCTCTGTCTCAACTTCGGAAGACTCATCACAGGTACACTGTCAGCTGTTCTGACCTTCAGCCCACCAATACCCTTACTATGGAAGCAGGTGATTGGACCATGTGACCCAGTGACATCACTGAAGGTCCTTCACCCCCTTCCCGGCTGAACACAGAACAGGAGACCGGTAACTGCCAGCTATGCGATCAAATGGAGGGGGTGAGTTAGTTTTTTTTAAATTATTTTTAACCCTCTCTTGACCTTTTTACTTTGCATTTTCTATTGAGAATGCTATTATTTTCCTTTATAACAATGTTATAAGGGAAAATAATAAAGATCGGGTCCCGATTGTCTCCTAGCAACCATGCGGGAAAATCGCACCGCATCCGCACTTGCTCGTGGATGCTTGCGATTTTCCCGCAGTCCTATTCACTTCTATGGGGCCTGCGTTGCGCGAAAAACGCAAAATATAGAGTATGCTGCGATTTTCACGCAACGGAGAAGTGATGCGTGAAAATCACCGCTCATGTGCACAGCCCCATAGAAATTAATGGGTCAGGATTCAGTGCGGGTGCAATGCGTCCACCTCACGCATTGCACCCGCGCGGAAATCACGCCCATGTGAAAGGCTACTTTCACACTAGTGTTTTAGTTTTCTGGTATTGAGATCCGTCTTAGGGGCTCAATAAACTGAAAAAAACGCTTCAGTTTTATCCCCATTCATTGTCAATGGGGACAAAACTGAACTGAACAGAATGGAATGTTCAAAATGCATTCTGTTCTGTTTAGTTGCGTTCCCATACCGGAGAGCAAACCATTGCAGTTTGCCTTCCATCCTGGGATGCGGAGCAAGACGGATCCTGCATGAACCCCAATGCAAGTCAATGGGGACGGATCCATTTTCTCTGACAGCATCTGGCACAATAGAAAACGGATCCGTCCTCTATCCACTTTCAATGGAGTCCATGACGGATCCGTCTTGGCTATGTTAAAGATAATACAACCGGATCCGTTGATAACGGATACAGATGGTTGTATTATCAGTAATGGAAGCATTTTTGCTGAACCCTGCCGGATCTAGCAAAAAAGCTAGTGTGATAATAGCCTAAGGCAGAATGTACGGTCAGCCATCCACCCGGATGAAAACACCAGCTTCTTAGGCGTCGTAAAAACATTTTTTGTTCACCCCCTGTAAATCAGAACCACAGCATCTATTTCTAATTAGAGACTCCATAAAATTACCTAAGCATATCTAATGTGAGCAGAGATAACTAACGTTACAGGAGGTTCTGATAAGTTATGTAATTTGGCAATATGCTTTCTTTCCACATTCCTCATGTTTTTCAATATCTCTCTTTGATGTCATTCATTGTTTATTTCTATTAGATACAAAAGTGTCCTGTCCTAGTTATGTGATGGACACATAGGTGCATAGCTTGTTACTAGATGCATAATTCTTTTATAAAATAATCAAAATACTTACCAGCGAATCTGAAGTTTTTGGTATTTTATTTAGGTGAATTATTCAAAATGGTGTCCACCATTTTACAGATCAAAAGGCAAGGCAGGGAAGATTAAGGAGGATCGCGTGATCCCAGGTAGAACCTTGGCTGGTGGGCTTGCCCATTACCTTGCAGTCATCCTCAGCAAATCAGGAGGGAAATCTTTATCTTTAGACACACAGTGCAGTATAGGGTTAAACAGGGACAGTCTTAGGGAAGATAATAGGAAGTTAGTTAAATCTATTTAATTGAAAGTGGTTTTAGCTAGAGAAAGGGCAGGGTCAGACTTAGTGTAGTGTGTCTGTCACTGGTTGCAGCCATTTTTATCCACTGAGGCTCTGCTTGAGCCACAAATCAATGTTTAAAGCTACAGTACTCAATTTTTTATTAATGTGTAGGAGCCATCCAACATTAACATATAAAAAATCGTGTAATGGCTGATGTATTTTTATGTATCATAGTTGCACTGGACTTTGTCCATCTGTGCATTTTTTTCATACAAAACTGTTGCAAAGTTTCTTACATTTATTATCTGTTCCAAACTTGACCTGACAAATTTTTCTGCAATGGTATATTTTATGGACTGAGATGTTTATTACAAAACTTCCATTCATCAGAGTCTAGTGTACCTAATGTGTTGTTCTGCTTCACTCACTGTTATGTTGTAGTGAACTCCAATTGTGCTTTTTGTTTTAAATAATTTTTGAAAATTGTATTACAAATTTTTTTTTTATTCATCACAGACTAATGTACCTGAAATTCTGTTCTTCATTACTTACCGTTATAATGTATTGGACTCTTGTGCATTTTTTTTTTTTAAATGTGGACAATTCTATTGCAAAATTTCCATTCAGCATAGACTAGTATACTAGCTGATGTACTTTCTTGTGTCACAGTTACCACTTGTCACAGAGCAGCCTGCTGTTCCTCACGGATCTGGCGTTGCCGATACTCATTTCCAGATTCCCATTGACTATAATTGCAAAAATGGTGGGTTTTGGCCGGAAGAAAACCATTGAATGCAGCGGTTTATTTCTAGCTAAAAACCGGGCATTTTTTGCATTCAATGGGGATTCACTGGTGAAGTAGAAGATCTGCTCTGTGCCGGAACAACCTGACTGATCCACAAACAGACATGTGAACTGGCATATATCTGATAGTAAATGACCATCAGTAATTGTGAGCCAAAACCAGCTGTGGGTATAAACAAAGAATAGGTGCAGAAGATGTTTCCATTATTCCTTATGTTTGTGGAGGCTCCATGCCTGGTTTTGGGTCACAGTCACTGGTGGAAATCACTGACCAAACACTGAATGTGTGAATAAGGCCTCATGCACATGACCGTATGTGTTTTGCGGTCTGCAAATTGTGGATCCGCCAAAAAAACTGATGACGTTCCGTATGGCATCCGTTTTTATTGTGGATCCATTATTTTTGCAGATCCATTGTAATAATTTCTATCCTTGTCCGCAAACTAGAAAAAAATAGGACATTCTCTATTTTTTTGCGGAACGGAAAAACGGACATACGGAAATGGAATGCACACGAAGTACCTTATTTAAATGAATGGTTCCGCATATGGTCCGCAAAAAAACGGAACAGACACGGAAAGAAAATGAGGCCTAAGACTTTACTGCCAGGTTTCCGTGCAGATAACAGCTGACTGCTGAGTGCCGCAGCAGAGTGTCACTTTCAACTTACTGTCAAGGAGGCCCCTTCATGAAAGTAAAGGGAATATACACATGCTGTCTACACACATACATAGATGACATAGCAAAGAACTGTGCATTGTCTTTGTATGATAATCTAAACTATGTTTTTACATTTCAGGTCTTCCTTCCCATCGCTTTTGGAGTTATAGCGGTTTCAATCTTCCTGGTTCTTGCCCCTATTATCCAGTCTCCTAAAGTTCAGTATTTCTACGCTTTGCTGTTTATGTTAAGCAGTGTGATTTTCTATATCCCTTTTGTATATTTCAAGTTACAGATCCCATTCTTTGATAAAATCACCTGTTATCTGCAACTTTTGCTGGAGGTTTCACCAACTGATATTTTTGAGGATTGTAAAACAGAGTAGCCTTGTTAGTTCTATCCTATAAAATCAGTCATGTTTATCAAGGACATTTTTGAAAGAATAAAGGTTACTATAACTTACTGGTTTTGGCTCACAAGTTTTTATTTTTTCTGGAGACTCGCTTCTATTGTACAGGAACAACCTAACGATGAAAACTTCAATAAAGTACGGTAGGTTACGGTGTTAAGAATATTTTGCACTGCATTTTCTAGAACAATATTAAGTAGAGTGTTGTATAATGCTGAATTAGAATTTATTATTTTATTAGAAATTTCAAACTATTTTAAGAGGTTGTCTCACAAACTCAAAAGCTGTTATCATCGAGGAAGCTTTCGTGAATGCCTGGGTCAACCAATGCATTAAAGCCTGGAGTTGAAGCTGTCATAAAAGGAGCAAAGGACTCCACTCTCTGATGTTTCTTAATTTTCGAATAAACTTTCATCATTGATGGTGAAGCTTAGGTATCAATTTTTCTGGCCGGTGAGGCATAGTACAAAAAATTAGGAAGTCTTATAGTACATGATATCTCATTAATGAATTTCAAGGTAAACAAAACTGGATAAGATTTTGACAAAGAGGGGTTTGTGTCTCTTCTGCCTCCCCTTTACAAAGTCTGAACTCTAAAGCGTCTGCTGCCATCTTGCTTCTCCATAATCTAGAGAAAAAGGTGTTGGTGGTGCCACATACTGTAATACCAGAATATCTGTAACAGATCACTATGCTTGACACATCTAAAATGCCAGTAGCAAAAAATACTTGTGTGGCCTTTTACTGCAAAACAAAGACAAAAAATGTAGGTTCAAAAAATGTCACTAAAAATGCAAAGTGCAGAAAAACTGCAGATAAAACCTATGTGTGAAAGCATTAAATGGAGCAGAACGACAAAAAATAAAAATGTCAATGTGAACCTTCTCTATCCCGTACCTGGGGTAACATAGAAACGCACAGGGAAAGGAGGATCTTTACCTATCCTCCTCTGTCCTCTCTCTTCTCTGTGTTTCTGCCTGGTATTGCACCTAGAGATATGAGCCAGGTATCAATCTACTATAAATTAGGCACTTTTATGTCCCATACAAATTAAATAAGGTTTTAGACTCCTGCTGGTAATACCGGGTAGGCTGATAGTTTACCAGCCAGTGGCAACCATAGCCTACACTGATGCTGGCACCTCCTCCTGTTAGCCGACAGCTGAAAAACCTGTAATTTCTTGTTGCCAGCTACTATGTCCAAGTATGGCAGCACAGCTGAGTACCTTGACCTGCCAGTCTGAGCAACATAGGACATATGAGTGCAAACCACACTAGTACGTTAATACTATTCAACATACAAATATAGTAGTCTCTAACTTGAGGATTATCATGTTTATATTTCTCTGCACTTTTACTTGTAGGTTTTTTACTTTGGTCACCAATGAGAGGAACCCCAATAACCTTTGAACATCTAACAGAAATATTCCTGGATTCATTCCTATATGTTTAACAGTTTAATCACTAATGAACATTGATGAATGCTGTCAAACAAAAAAGCAGCATTGCTATACATTGGATGTCTGTGTGATACTGAGAGAACTAGCAGTATCGAGTCAACGTGCTGAAAATGGAGACATCCTCACAACAAAAGAAAGTGCAAGAAGATGATGGAAAAGTTTGTTTGAAGGGACGTTTGTACTTTTTCTTCAGTTTTTGCTTTTTTGAAAGCAGCATCATAGGTGCTAGAATATTTGTATCTCCTTAGTGGGTCTTGGAATACACTCAGCTCAACATTGGGGGTTGGCACTAAGCATATGGGTTGCCTTTGGAGCGTTTAATGTGCTCTCAGAGCTTGGCTCAGCATTGCCATTTTCTGGTGGTGAATACTACCATGTTAGCTACTTGCTTACCGCTGGTATACATGGTGGCTGTAACCTTTTAACTTTAACCTGATGTATAAAAGCGTCGGGTTACAGTGCTATCTTCCAGCACCCCGTGTCGCTGCAGATCTCTGGGACCGCGGTGTCATTAGACAGCTACTGTCACAGAAAGAATGCCCGAGACCAGCCCAAGTGGTCTCACTGCGTGGCACTGTTGTAGCACCCTGCTACAACAATCCAGCGCAGTGTAAATTGTAAAAGTTGGCAGGGGAGCGCTCTTCTTGAATTGAAAGCTCCCCCTGCTGGCTGTAAACTTAATTGTGACCTGCACTCACTAAATTGCTGACTGGGGTCAATAAAAATAAAATAAAACGTAAAAAAAATGAACTATATGAATAAAAAAAAATGAAAAAATAATAAAAAATTAATTAAAAAATTAAAAAGGGAAATAAAGAAAATAAAAAAATAAAAAGTTATAGCTATAGTTACTAATATTAGCAATAGTATAGTAGACTACGTACAAACACATTCCCCCATCCCCCCATTTTTAATTTATAAAAAAATGTAAAAAATATATTTATTAATTTTAGCAATAGTATAATGGATGATGTGTGTGTAAAATATACAAACGTACGCACATTTGTTTCCTTTTTGCATTCTTAAAAAGAGTTTTAAAATCTACATATTCATTTTAGTTATATTTAGTGTAATGTTTTTTTTTTTACTTAAAATATACAAATGCATGCATATTTATAAAAAAATGTACAAAAAAAAAACTAAAACCAAAAGCTTAAAAGGGTTGTCTAAGTTCAGCAAATGGTATCCATCATGTAGAGAAAGTTAGTACAAGGCACTTACTAATGTATTGTGATTGTCCATATTGCCTCCTTAGCTGGTAAGACAAATTTTTCCATCACATTATACACTGCTTGTATTCAGGGGCTATGACCACACTGTAATCCAGCAGCGGTGTTTAAACTTGCACACTATAGGAAAAAACGCCGGCCTCTCTGGTGGCTCGGACCGTGGGAGTGTACAAGACTGGTGCTTTTTCCTATAGTGTTGCTTGACCTACTAAAAAAATATTAGCTATTTGAAATCTATGGGTTCTAGATTTCTTAAATTCTAAAGGTATCAAGATAGCGACCTGAGTCCAAAATATATTTATAGTCAGTAGCGTAACTAGAAATGACTGAGACCCACAGCAAATTTTTGAATGGGGCCCCCCTCCAGCAACTTCTTCGCAACTCTCTCCTCCCATACAATCCCCAGTCTTGCTGCTAGTCAAGATAGCTCTCTCAGACCAGGCCCTTCTGAGTTTTGGCCCCATAGCAACAGCTTCCCCTGCTTCTACTATAGCTACACCCCTGCTTACAGTGCTTAAATTGATGTCCTCGACTCTTATTATCTATCGAATGGTTGAGTTTGGAAGTAACACGAATGCTTCAGAACCATTTAATGAAGGGAATCCATGAGCTCCAAAACCCCCCCCAAACTAGAGTAAGAGGTGAATATTGTAAGTGACGCTGAGTCTGGTTAAGTAATTTTTCTTTTATACTTGCATTCTGACGCTATGCTCTGACCAACCAGCAGTAAAATGCATTGAGAGGACTCCTGAGCCCACACACATTATGGAGAGGACTCAAAGAGGAGTCCTATCAATGGATTTTACTGCTGGTTTGTTGAGCACAGGGTTGGAGTGCAAGTGAGTATGAAGATAAAAATTACATAACCGGACTTGGCGTCACTTACACTATACACAGCTTATTGGAGCTGACTGAGTCCTTTTAATTCAGGAGTCCTTAATGGAGCTCAGACTGCAGAGTCTCAAGGCTTGTATGCATATGGAGGATGGCTGGTGTGTATCTTTAGCTATTGGGTTATGGAACTATTACTATACGCTTTTTAGTTTTAATAATTTGCAGGCTTTTACCATACAAAAAATCTTGACAAAAATACCTTCATCCCTATGTCACGCTAGCTGGGAAACATAGATTTATATGGAACAACATGAAAGCTACTGATTGTCATCAACTTTTTGATTTTACCAAATGCCTGTCCAGACATGATTAATCATGGGTTAAACAATAGGTTTCAAAGTATCCAGGGTCAAATTTGCATATGCAATAATATAGCTAAATGTGTACAATTTGGCCTTCATAATTCATCAAGACAGTGATTATACATATTGTGAACGTGTGGACGTCTACAGCTATAATACTTATAAAATTGAATAGGTTGTTCGGCCTAGGAGATAACAACTCCAATAGTGGTGGTGACCCATGGCCAAGTAAAAAAAAAAAGAAGAAAACAACTCACCAGGGAATCTGTAATATCATTGAGTCATAAAGCACCAAGTATGGTTATCATGTAATTAATTACTAAGGGATAATTAGACTGCATTTTACATTTTCAGGAGCAGTGGTTCACCTCATAAAACAACTAATTCTTAAGATATAAAATGTAGCCGTGCAATATGCCGCATACCTGTAAATGAGGTGTTGGCTCTATAACTACAGCCATGTAAGACACGAGTGTAATGAAAATACAAGCCAGCCGTGGTCTTCATCAACGTTGCTCATTAATCTAGGAGAAGCTATCATGGAAGAAATCATAGATGGGTTCCTGCAACCATTTATATCTGAGAAATATAAAAGCCGACAGCCCAATTAAAATGATCAATCACTGGTATGGGCCTGTGCTTTTAATTTAATGGAAAGTAACAGCTCAAGTTAATGTAGTTTCATCTATTTGGGAGGAAGCAATTGCAGATGGTGTCACACAAGTTTATGACTAATCTTCTTATGTTTCTAACTGACTGACCTATGACTCTGTCAATAGGTCAAGTATTAATATTATGCAATGCAATTATTATTTATATTTCTTGTAGATATATGTTCTGTGGGTGTGGAGTCAGTAGGAGGACATAAAGTTCTCTTTTAATGTAGTCTTTTTGTTTTAACACTGATTTATCAAGGCTGACGTGTGCTACGCCGGCCTTGGTAGAGCCTCTGTTGGAGGAGACATGTAATGATGAGGCGCAGGCCTCGTCATGTATTAAATGGCTCCTCTGGCAGTCTGTGCGCCAGAATAAAATCTACAGCAGCTCAGAGCTGGCGTAGATTTCAGCAGTGACGTACCACTAATAGAGGCAGAACATGCAGCTGCTATGGGGCCCGGCCTTGCAGGAAACCCCTGCCCCCAATTACACTTTCATAGCTATCTGGGAAAACCTAGCTAGCTGCAGAGAAGGACTTGCGATGACGTCATCATAATGTGAACAGGAATATAGAGTCAGTAGTTTTACAGCTGAAGGACTTGCGGTGATGTCATCATCATGTGATCAGGGCAGGGAGACCGAGCTCAGCAGTGGAGAGGAAAATGTGGTGAATTGCCTGGGGAGGAGCTTCTGTGTGTGCCTGGCAGAGGATAGCCCATAAGATCCTACTACTGGGAGATGTAGTTTTGTTCTACTGTATTCCCCTCCATGTAATGTTCACTGGGAGTTGTAGTTCTCTTTATAATCTCTACTGGTGCTGTATAATAATTAGAGATGAGTACATTTTTTAAAAATGTGATTCGGACGGTTCACCCAATTTCCCAAACCGATTTGATTCGATTCAAATTTATTTGTGAGGAACCGTGTTAAAAACGTCTATTTCCTGGCTGCAGAGAGCCTGTATAGTGGTTTAGAACACTGCCTTGCAGAAACACGCATAGGGAGTCTGACTAAATAACTCAAGTGTAAACTCAGCCGTACAGGTCAATGCTAGTGCCAGGTATAAAGACTAGTGCAGGGCCCAAGATTCTACTATAGAGTGAAGAAGCGCACGTCAGCTGATTCCACATAGATTTCTACAGAACCTGTTCTGTTACACGCTGAAACAAGTAGCACCCCCATCGTCGAGTGGAGAGGGTGGCAACAGCATGGGGAGTCAACACAGTGGCCCGCATTTTCAGTACAGAAGCAAGGGTGAATGGAAGTAGTTATATATCAGTTAAATACACCTAAAAAACTGGTTGTATTAGGCCGCAAATTCACCCCAGAAGAAAGAAAGAATGGAAGTAGTTATATATCAACTAAATACACCCCAAAACTGGTTGTATCAGACCGCACTTTCAACCCAATAACAGAAGCTAGGATTACTAGAATTACTGATGTACCAAGGAATACAAACAACCTAAAACCTGTAGTAATAGATTACTTTTAGTAACCTCAATTAGTGCAGCAAGGTCTAATAGATTAGCTATTACCCAGGCTGTACACTCTCCTATTAGTTCCTGCTCTCTCCTTACAGTGTGGATATCCTTTCCCTACACTATGAATAATATTTCTTTGAACTGCTCAGTAGTAATTTTGGGTGAATAAAGTCTTTCCTAAACACTGCCTCTAGTGCCTCTAATGTCTCTTCACTGTAAAATGGCCGAGCAGGCTGAGACTTTTTATAGGGCTGTGACATCACAGGGTCTGGCTAGCTGCTGATTGGCTGGCTGCATGCATTGCATTGTGGGTGCTCCCTTGTTCCCGGGATTCTTACGTTCACTTTGTAACATGTGCAGCAGCCATTTTTGAATTTTTTTCCCCTGAAATTCGTTTCACACTGCCGTCAGTAGTTCCAGCAGGTTTTTTCAGAGCTATCTGGATCTGGAATTGCTGGAGGTTACCGGAACGCCTGCCGGCATCAATGCAGAGAGTTCAGGCAGACGGTTCTCTGCCATAACAGCTTGCTGGAACTACTGACGGCAGTGTGAAAATGGTCTAAATTGGTCATGATGATGTTCTGCAGCGGCTGAGGTGTATATTAGACTTTGTTCACATCTGCACTAGTGACCTTCGCTGTTCTGCTCTGTCATAGGAGCACAACAAAGAAAATCATGGTAGTGTCGGATCTGGCACATCCACACATGGGGGCCCAATTCAGATTCTTACTATGGGGTCCAATTATTTTTATGTGCACCCCTGGATTTCAGTCATTATTTGCATCAGTTTCTGATGTAAATAATGATAAATTACCTGGGGGCAATGCCCTCACTCCACCCTCACCATGCCCTTTTTTCATTAAATGCAGATTGCAACTAGAAAAGTTGCAAATGTATTGAAAAGTTGCAAATCTGGGGGAAATCCAGTAGCAAATTTCCTATGTGAGAAGAGTGAATCATTGTGAGAATGAATGGAAAGCGCAAGGTTCACCAAACTATATAAGCGGTTTATATTCTTCCAGCTAACTTACCCGCTCCTTCTCCTGCAGGACTGCTATACTTCACTCCATCAATGTCAACATCGGATTTCAGATTGTCGCAGCCAATCAGGGGTGTCTGGCTTCTCTTACATCATGATATATGGTCACATGACACAAGGGGTTCCAGTCAATGCTGCAACCAGCGATTGGCTGTACTGATGTGAAACCAGATGACATTGATGGAGCCCAGCGGAGGATTGCAGGTCGGCAGGAGCAGGGACTAGCGTTAGGAGGCAGGTAAGTAATCTTCCCTTTGCAGGTCTGGCAGAATGAAGGGGGATGTTGCCAAAATCCATCACCCATTCTTGCACAACCCCTTTAAGGTTCACACATAGAGAAGATGTGTGATACTAAGAACCAAGAACCCTGTCCCCCCCCTTCCTTTGTACATTTTTACTTATAAACATACAAAAGTCACACATTTTGTGCATTTCGCACAAATACCGCATTTTCCAGCGTTTAAGACGACTGGGCATATAAGATGACCCCCCTTTTCCTGTTAAAATATGAGGTTTGGGCTATATTCGCCGTATAAGACTTCCCCTCTTCCAGCACACACCAAATAAAAATTAAACAGACGATCCGAGCATGAGAAAACCACTGAGAGCAGGGAGCGGGGGCTGCTCCAGGAGCGGCTGGCCGGGATGCAGTGCACGGTGGCTCAGCTAGAGGGCGCCTGTCCCTGAAGCTGGAGAAGGACAGCTTCTCCATTCTGGCTTGGAAGTAAAGAGGACCTTTCACTGGTCCAACAATTGTTAGATAAGGATATATACCGTATGTGTAGAGCGGCGCCCGGGGATAATAGTAAGTGCAGGGAGATCCCTTAGCACCGCTCTACACATACATATCATTATCTAACAATCGTTGGACCAGTGAAAGGTCCTCTTAAAGTCCTCTTGTCCAAAATGTCCGGACACCTTTTCTTTTTTTCAAAGGACCCCCCGTTCGCCCACTGCGCTCCCCGTTAGTTTCGACCCCTTATATGCAAATGAGGCGTCTTGGTTATAGTAGGCGTTGACCTCTTAGTTCTGCTGGGCGGTTGCTGGGCGTTGTTCTCTTCTCCATGGCTGCGAGCGCGCATCCAATCGCAGTGCTCGTCTCTTAGCCAGGGAGAAGGAGCTTAAGTTCTCGTGAGAACCGCGAGAACTTGAGCTTGCAGAGTTCCGGAACCTGCACCATCTTGTAGTGCCCAGCGGAGAAGATGACGGCAGCGACATCAGCAGCATCGGCATCCTGCAGGTAAGGCCCCTTTCACACGGGCGAGTTTTCCGTGCGGGTGCAATGCTTGACGTAAACGCATAGCACCCGTACTTAATCCTGACTGATTCATTTCAATGGGTCTGTGTACATGAGCGTTTATTTTCACGCATCACTTCTGCGTTGCGTGAAAATCGCAGCATGTTCTATATTCTGCGTTTTTCACGCAGCCCTGGCCCCATAGAAGTGAATGGGGCTTCAGTGAAAAATGCATTGCATCCGCAAGCAAGTGCGAGTGTGATGCGTTTTTCACTGATGGTTGCTAGGAAATGTTGTTTGTAAACCTTCAGTTTTTCATCACGCGCGTGAAAAACACATCAAAATGCATTGCATCTGCTTGGAAAAAACGGAACAACTGAAAGCTATCCAAAACTTAATTGGCTTTGCCTGCAAAATCGCACAGTTTTCACTGAATGCATCCGCAACGCATCCGGACCTAATCTGGACACGCTTGTGTGAAAGAGGCCTAAGTGGTAAAATCACCCCTAGACCAACGAGCATGATGTCTGTAATGTGATAATCCCCGAAGGCAACGAGCATGACGAGGGTAGTTGTCTCTACCCCCTCAGTGCACCCCTCCCCCTAGGCAATGAGCATGAAGGGGGTAGTAGTACCTACCCCCTCAGTGCCCCCCTCCCCCTAGACAACGAGCATGAAGGGGGTAGTAGTACCTACCACCTCAGTGTCACGCTCCCCCTAAGGCAGCGTGACACTAGGTACCTACCCCCTCAGTGCCACCCTACCCCTGAGGCAATGAGCATGAAGGGGGTAGTAGTACTTACCCCCTCAGTGCCACCCTCCCCCTAGGCAACGAGCATGAAGGGGGTAGTAGTACCTAGGCCCTCAGTGCCACCCTCCCCCTGAGGCAATGAGCATGAATGGGGTAGTAGTACCTACCCCCTCAGTGCCACCCTCCCCCTAAGGCAACAAGCATGAAGGGGGTAGTAGTACCTACCCCCTCAGTGCCCCCCTCCTCCTAGGCAATGAGCATAAAGGGGGTAGTAGTACCTACCACCTCAGTGTCACGCTCCCCCTGAGGCAACGAGCATGAATGGGGTAGTAGTACCTACCCCCTCAGTGCCACCCTCCCCCTAGGCAGCGAGCATGAAGGGGGTAGTAGTACCTACCCCCTCAGTGCTCCCCTTCCCCTGAGGCAATGAGCATGAAGGGGGTAGTAGTACCTACCCCCTCAGTGCCACCCTACCCCTGAGGCAACTAGCATGAAGGGGGTAGTAGTACCTACCCCCTCAGTGCCACCCTCCCCCTAGGCAACGAGCATGAAGGGGGTAGTAGTACCTACCCCCTCAGATCCCCCCTCCCCTGAGGCAACGAATATGAAGGGACGAGACACGTTGTCCACTGTGGCAATATTACTGTTGCCATTTATACTATCTCTCCTTACTGAGGGATAAATAACTTTATTCATTTTTCACCAAATAAGTTGTCACTGTGTCTAACCATCTGTATTTATATAGTAAAGTAATGATTTTTCATGACGCACTGATATCGTTTTTTGTTTTTTTTTGCAGATAATATATTGGACGTCATCAAGTTTGCGGAAGAGAACTAAAAAGTAAAGCGGAAGCTACTTATTAAAATGGTTGATGAGGGCATGAGCTGGGGAATCATTATTTAACCGCTCCCGGACCGCCGCACGCAGGATCGCGTTCTGCGAGCGGCCGGGCTCTTCTGTTCGGACGCATCTACGCGTGATCTCGCGAGACGTGAGATTTCGCATAGATGCGCCCGCGCATGCGCAGATCGCGCACGGCAAAAGGCACAGGAGGAGTTGGTCATCAGCCTGCCAGCCAATCGGCAGCGCTGGCGGGCTGATGACTTTTAATAAAACGAATGAGAAGCCATTTAACCCATCATATTTGTAAATATGATGGATTAAATGGCTTCTGTGCTCTCTCCTGGGTCCTTTTCGTCGGTTGGACCCAGGAGAGAGCACACCTTACTGTGAGTACACCCAAGCACCACACACTAGCCCCTGATCAGCCCCCCATCACCCAAATTAACCCCTTGATCACCCTTTCATCACCTGTCAATCATCCAGTGAAAGGGAAAAAAGGGATCAGTGTAAACTGTCACTTTTTTTTTTTCACTAGGATTGACTTTTAGGTTTAGATTACTTTAGGCCCCTTTGGTAGGTAGTTAGCGTTAGCGCCCAGCCCACTGCACCGCAGTCACTGGTTCACTGATTAGCGTAGCGCTAATCAGCGTTTGTACTTTTATAGTATCTGTAAGTGATCAGAACTGATCACGGTCAGATATATAATAGTACTAGTGTCACTTTAGTTCGCCCTCCACCCCAAACGCAGTGTTTGCCCGATCAGACCTGATCGGTCGCCCACACCTGCGTTCACCCACGCCCGCCCCGCCGCAGTGGCAAAAAAATTTTTTTTGTAATCACTGCACAATCCCTTCATAGCGCTGCGGCAATAAAAAAATCAGTTTTGATCTTTTTATCAATCGCAGCGGCTTCTGTACTCAGCTACCCTCTCAATTGTAAGACAGGCTTGCTTTTTTTCTTGGGTAGTCTCAGGGAATACCCCTAAATTTAGACGCCCAAATGTCAAACAAGGGGTATTCCTCTGAAGAGGCCTACAGGATTCTGACCCAGTCGGATGAGGAATGGGAACCCTCATCTGACGAATCTAGCGGGTCAGAATACGAACCTGTAGAGAGCAGTGGCAGTCTGACCCAAAGTTCGGACGAGGAGGTTGAGGTCCCTGATAGAACCAGGCGTACCCGGCCCCGTGTTGCTAGACCGCAGGTTGCGCAGGATCCGCTTCAAGGGCAGCAGAGTGGGGTTGGCGCTGCCGGATTACGTGGTGAGGCATACACCAGCAGCGCAGCCCGTCCTGGACCTTCTACCAGCACTGCCGTACAACATGGTGAAGTGGCGAGCACCAGAAGGGCAGTAGAAGCTGGTACGGTGGCACGTGCAGTAGTTTCCCCGTCGCAGCCACCGCGCAGACAGGCCCGTAGAGCCCCTAGAGTCCCTGAGGTGCTGGCAAATCCTGATTGGCAGCCCCCAACTTCAGCCGCACCATTAGTTCCCCCTTTAACCGCCCAGTCAGGAGTTCGGGTGGAAACAGCTCAGATAGGATCGGCGCTGGGGTTTTTTGAGCTGTTTTTCATTGCGGAGCTCTATGACCTAGTCGTGGCAGAAACAAACAGATATGCCACTCAATTTATCGCCGACAACCCGGGAAGCTCTTATGCCCAGCCTTTCCGGTGGAAACCAGTCCAAGTTTCCGAACTTAGAACTTTTCTGGGCCTTCTCCTCAGCATGGGCATAACCAAAAAACATGAATTGCGGTCATATTGGTCCACGAACCCAATTCATCACATGCCCATGTACTCTGCTGCCATGTCCAGGACACGTTTTGAGACCATCCTGCTTTTCCTGCACTTTAGTGACAACACCACCTCCCGTCCCAGAGGCCACCCAGCTTTTGACCGGCTCCATAAAATTCTGCCCCTCATAGACCATTTCAACAAGAAATTTGCAGATTTGTATACCCCTGCACAAAACATCTGCGTAGACGAGTCCCTAATACATTTTACCGGGCGCCTTGGCTTCAAGCAGTACATCCCAAGCAAGCGCGCCCGGTATGGGGTCAAATTGTATAAGCTCTGTGAAAGGGCCACAGGCTATACGCACAAATTTCGGATCTATGAGGGAAAAGATCAGACCCTGGAGCCGGTCGGTTGCCCTGACTACCTGGGGAGCAGTGGGAAGATAGTCTGGGACTTGGTGTCACCCTTATTCGGCAAGGGTACCATCTTTATGTGGACAACTTTTACACAAGTGTGGCCCTCTTCAGGCATTTGTTCCTAGAACAGATTGGCTGCTGCGGCACCGTGCGACCTAGTCGCCGGGGCTTCCCCCAACGGCTCATTACCACCAGACTTACAAGGGGGCAGAGGGCTGCATTCTGTAACGAAGAACTGCTCGCGGTGAAATGGAGAGACAAGCGTGACGTTTACACGCTCTCCTCCATTAACGCAGACACGACAGTCCAAATTGAACGGGCAACCAGTGTCGTTGAAAAGCCCCTCTCGGTCCACGACTATAACCTCCACATGGGAGGGGTGGACTTCAACGACCAGATGTTGGCCCCTTATTTGGTTTCCCGAAAGACCAGACGCTGGTATAAGAAGGTGTCTGTATATTTGATTCAATTGGCTCTATATAACAGTTACGTTCTCTACAGTAAGGCTGGGAGAACGGGATCCTTCCTCAAATTCCAGGAAGAGATCATCGAGAACCTCCTGTATCCAGGAGGTTCCGTGGCCCCAACCACCAGTGTAGTTAGCCGTCTACACGAGCGGCACTTCCCCAGCGTTGTGCCTGGTACCTCAACCCAACCGCCACCCCGAAAAAGATGTCGTGTCTGTAGCAGGAGTGGAATAAGGCGTGACACCCGCTATTTCTGTCCTGACTGTCCTGACCACCCTGCCCTATGCCTTGGAGAGTGTTTCCGGAAGTACCACACTCAGGTACACTTAGGGACCTAGGGACAGCACTACACAGGTAGTTTTTTTCCACTCAGGCTCTAGGGTCTCTCAGGACACTAGGTTTTGAGAGACCCTAACACATAGGGATGGTGCTGGTGTGCTACAGCAGAAGTGTGAAACGGTAGAAACGTCTCCTTTCACTTGGGATAACGCGTATAATGTACTTCGCACCATCTCTGTGTGATTTACACTTTACACATTGTCCCATGGGAAAGGAGAGGTTTCTGCTAGGAAAATAAAGAGTGACATGGAAAACAAAAAAAAAAAAAATTAAACAGGTAGCAAGAAAAAGAAAAATCTTGAGTTAGTTCAGGTTTTTATGTTCATGTTTTATAAAAGTTTTAAAATGTTCTGGTTTTATAAAGTTTGCAACGTT
Organism: Bufotes viridis; assembly: GCA_033119425.1. Classification (NCBI taxonomy): domain Eukaryota; kingdom Metazoa; phylum Chordata; class Amphibia; order Anura; family Bufonidae; genus Bufotes; species Bufotes viridis. The sequence continues at coordinate 46,798,251 of CM065593.1, forward strand.
CAAGTCATGTGCCTGCTGCCTGTTTTTCTTCTTCCCCCCATAACCACCCTTTATTTTCCAGGTATACCAACAGACCAACGGACCAATCGACGAAAATGCCGCAGCACTGATGTGAATTCTGAGAGAAGTATTGCGCTGCTATCAGAAGACACGTGAAGTCAGTGTATGCGGCGCTGCAAGACGAGATTTCTCCTCTGCAGGACAGGTACATTTGCCCTGGCATGTGAGCTGAGGAGAGGTGTTGGAGTTCATATGCTTTGGCAAACACTTTGTATCAAAAATCTGGCAAAGATGTCTTCCTCCACACCGATGGATTGATCAATGTGAATGGAGAAATCACGTTTGCCAGGACATAGGAGCTCAGTGGGCATGGATGTTTGGGCGGAGCCCCTATGTCCTGGCAATCGCCAGGCCCCTCTTTTTTTTTCTTGCATATTTTTTGGCAGAGATTTTTTCATCCACATCGATCGATGCGAATGAGGAAATCTGTGCCGTTCGTTTTTTCTTTCAGCCCAGAGGCTGAACGGAAAAAAAATCTCATTACCTGTATGCTCCATATAAGGAGAATAGCAGAAACTCCTAATGCTGGCCATACGTGTAATGATTGCGGAGACCCTCAAATGCCAGGGCAGTACAAAAACCTCACATGTGACCCCATTTCGGAAAGAAGACACCCCAAGGTATTCGCTGAGGGGCATATTGAGTCCATGAAAGATTGAACTTTTTGTCACAAGTTAGCGGAAAGGGAGACTTTGTGGAAAAAAACTAAAAAAAATCAAATTCCGCTAACTTGTGCAAAAAAAAAAATCTTCTATGAACTCGCCATGCCCCTCACAGAATACCTTGGGGTGTCTTCTTTCCAAAATGGGGTCACATGTGGAGCATTTATACTGCCCTGGCATTTTAGGGGCCCTGAAGCGTGAGAAGAAAAATGCGTAAAAATACCGTCCTAAAAGGTACTCATTGGATTTAGGGCCGAATTGCGCAACTTGGCTGCAAAAAAGTGGCACACATGTGGTATCTCTGTACTCAGGAGAAGTAGGGCAATGTGTTTTGGGGTGTACTTTTACATATACCCATACTGGGTGTGAAAAATATCTCTGTAAATGACAACTTTTTAAAAAAATTTATACAAAGTTGTCATTTACAGAGATATTTTCACACCCAGTAGAGGTATAGGTAACAATACGCCCCAAACACATTGCCCTACTTCTCCGAGTACGTCGATACCCCATGTGTGCCATTTTCTGCAGCCAAGATGCGCAAAGGAGCCCTAAATCCAATGAGTACCTTATAGGATTTCACAGGACATTTTTTACGCATTTGGATTCCAAACTGCTTCTGACGTTTAGGGGCCCCTAAAATGCCAGGGCAGTAAAAATACCACACAAGTGACCCCATATTAGAAAGAAGACACCCCAAGGTATTCCGTGAGGGGTATGGTGAGTTCATGTAAAATTTTATTTTTGGCACAAGTTAGTGGAATATGAGACTTTGTAAAAAAAAAAAAAAAATATCCATTTCCGCTAACTTGTGCCAAAAAATAAAAACTTCCATGAACTCACTATGCCCATCAGCGAATACCTTGGGGTGTCTACTTTCCGAAATGGGGTCACTTGTGTGGTATTTTACTGCCCTGGCATTTTAGGGGCCCCTAACGTCAAAAGCAGTTTGGAATCCAAATGCGTAAAAAATGTCCTGTGAAATCCTAAAGGTACTCATTGGATTTAGGGCCCCTTTGCGCATCTTGGCTGCAAAAAGTGGTACACATGGGGTATCGCCGTACTCAGGAGAAGTAGGGCAATGTGTTTTGGGGTGTATTTTTACATATACCCATGCTGGGTGAGAGAAATATCTCTGTAAATGACAACTTTTTAAAGATTTTATACAAAGTTGTCATTTACAGAAGATATTTTCACACCAGTAGGGGTATATGTAAGACACCCCAAAACTCATTGCCCTACTTCTCCTAGTACGGCGATACCCCATGTGTGCCACTTTTGCAGCCAAGATGCTAAAGGGCCCTAAATCAATGAGTACCTGCTAGGATTTCACAGGACATTTTTACGCATTTGGATTCCAAACTGCTTCTGACGTTTAGGGGCCCCTCAAATGCCAGGGCAGTATAAATACCCACAAGTGACCCCATTTCGGAAAGAAGACACCCAAAGGTATTCCGTGAGGGGTATGGTGAGTTCATGTAAAATTTTATTTTTGGCACAAGTTAGTGGAATATGAGACTTTGTAAAAAAAAAAAAAAAAAAAAATCAATTTCCGCAAACTTGTGCCAAAAATAAAAACTTCCATGAACTCACTATGCCCATCAGCGAATACCTTGGGGTGTCTACTTTCCGAAATGGGGTCACTTGTGTGGTATTTTTACTGCCCTGGCATTTTAGGGGCCCCTAAACGTCAAAAGCAGTTTGGAATCCAAATGCGTAAAAATGTCCTGTAAAATCCTAAAGGTACTCATTGGATTTAGGGCCCATTTGCGCATCTTGGATGCAAAAGTGGCACACATGGGGTATCGCCGTACTCAGGAGAAGTAGGGCAATGTGTTTTGGGGTGTATTTTTACATATACCCATGCAGGGTGTGAGAAATATCTCTGTAAATGACAACTTTTTAAAAAATTTTATACAAAGTTGTCATTTACAGAGATATTTTCACATCCAGTAGGGGTATATGTAAAAATACACCCAAAACACATTGCCCTACTTCTCCTGAGTATGGCGATACCCTATGTGTGCCACTTTTGCATCCAAGATGCGCAAATGGGCCCTAAATCCAATGAGTACCTTTAGGATTTTACAGGGCATTTGTACACATTTGGATTCTCACGCTTCAGGGGCCCCTCAAATGCCAGGGCAGTATAAATACCCCACAAGTGACCCCATTTCGGAAAGAAGACACCCCAAGGTATTCTGTGAGGGGTATGGTGAGTTCATGTAAAATTGTATTTTTTGGCACAAGTTAGTAGAATATGAGACTTTGTAAAAAAAAAAAAAAAAATCCAATTCCGCTAGTTTGTGACAAAAAATAAAAACTTCCATGAACTCACTATGCCCCTCAGTGAATACCTTAGGGTGTCTACTTTCGGAAATGGGGTCATTTATGTGGTATTTCTACTGTCTGGGCATTGTAGTACGTCAGGAAACAGGACAGGTGCTCAGAAAGTCAAAGTGCGGAAATTCACTTTTTTGCACCATAGTTTGTAAACGCTATAACTTTTACCCAAACCAATAAATATACACTTATTGCATTTTTTTTTTATCAAAAACATGTAGAACAATAAATTTAGAGAACATTTTTTAGAGAAATGTAGTTTTATTTGACAAATTTTCCAACATAAAGTGAAAAATATCATTTTTTTGCAAAAATTTCATCAAAAAAAGTAAAATACTAAAAAAAGTAAAAATGTCAGCAAGAAATAAATAGCACCAAATGAAAGCTCTATTAGTGAGAAGAAAAGGAGGTAAAATTCATTTGGGTGGTAAGTTGTATGACGGAGCAATAAACGGTGAAAGTAGCGTAGTGCAGAATTGAAAAAAGTGGCCTGGTCTTTAAGGGTGTTTAAGCTAGGGGGGCTGATGTGGTTAAATAAAGTAGCTACAAACATGGCTATTTGTACTGGTGCTATTCTATACTTGCAGTGGTAGCAATGGGTACCTCTGTACAGAGGCTCCCATCACTATAACAAGGTCTTATTGTCGGCCAGCTTGTTTTGGATTGTGACAACTGTGCTGACAGTAAACCTCAAATCAATTACCCTGGTACCCAAAGCCCCAGGGGTCCCGGGAAGAGCCGGGTTGCCGTCAAGCGTGAAACCATCTGATGTGATGGTTTCTCTTTTGGGGCGGCTGCGGGCTGTTATTACTAGGCTGAGAAGGAGCCAAAAACCATGGACCTTCTCACCCTGATAATGGCAGCTCACAGCTATTGGTTTACCTTTGGCTGGTTATATTTTTTACGGGGGGAGCCCACGCCTTTTTTTGGGGGGGGGGGGGCATTTTGGTTTAAAAAAGGCATTTGGGCCAACCGTGTTATCCTAATCGGCCACGGATCAACCAAACGAGGATAATACATTGTTTTCTACTATAAGGCGAGCTTGTTGGCCAACAAGCTTATGGAGGATTGTTTGTACTCCGGCTCTCGTTGGGTTCTTCTCAGCCAGCTGTGAAAAACTGCCAGTAATACTCCCTTTGCCTACTATTACGTTACAGCTGCTTCCGTTTCTAACACTGAAAGTAATTTTTCCCTCTACAAACAAACCATGTTTGACTACAACCACGTTATTGAAATATATGCTACACTAATACAGCCGTCTCATTTTTATATCTATTTCCTTTCGGTTCTATGCTAATTAGCTGAGAAATAATCCAAGTATTGTGTAGAAAACGCACTGATATCAACTGCCATATGACCCTAATAACCAAAGTCAAATACACCCTATTGCTGTTTTAATGGGGGACAGTGGATAGAAGACTATGGTAGGTTTAGTAGTACATATAACAAAATTGAAAAAACCACCTAATTTTACAATGGTGGGAGACTATACGTATCTGATCAACCACGCTTGCAGACACTAAATTCTAGTGGCCACACTCAACAACCTGGTAATTATAATATTACAACCAGCAAAATAAATATGTAGAAATGAAATATTTTGAAGTTTCAATTGTTTCTTAGTTTACTGAACAAAATTTTATTCAACCCAAAATCGGTATGGTCTATAACATTAATTTTATAAATATATTATATCATTAATTTCAGAATATCAAACATATCTTTGTGTGACCGAGTTCCTTTCCAATATAAAACCATATCAAACAGGTACTTATTAAAAAAATTTTAAGTCAAATTTTTTCCAACATATAGATTCCTTTTTTTTAATTATAATTTGATTACTTTTGTTTGTTATAGTCGTTCCTGTGGTAAGGATTTGTAGGTGCCTACCATACAGGTAAGTTAAAATACAACGTTCATCGCTGGAAGAAGAATCACCTTGCGTGAAGTTATGGAGTTTAAAACCCAAATCCATGTTTTAAATGGGTTCTTTTCAAGTTCAACGATTAAACGTTTTTGTGTTTATACGTTTGAAAAACATTTATGGTAAGGAAAAAACATTGGTAAGTATTGAATGCAGAAGTTTCCCTCAAAGCTTCAACAATGGATGAAAACAGAAGATTAATCTTTTTTTGGTGTTCCCCAAAAATATTCCATGTTGGAATAAGTTGTCTACTAGATCTTCGGTTCTACGTTACAAAGTTAGTTTTTTTTTTTACCCCAAAAATGGTAAGTTTAATTTTTCCTTTACCATTACTATCCATACAATATGTATTTATTAATTTTGTCTTATTTTTTCCAACAGGAATTTGGAAAATGCTATCCACTTGTTGGATCAAGAACTGTTTTTTTGTTGCAGGACGTATCCACAACGGCCACGAAATTAAATTGCACTGCTTTCCCAACAGTAGGAAAAGAATAATGGAATGGTTGTCAATATTAATTCCTTTTGGGGGAGAGGAATTAAATTGTATAGCCGAAGACATTATTACATGCAAAAAGAAAAATTATAATAAATATAAACTGTGTTCTTTACATTTCACAGAAGACAGTTTCATTGTCAATGCTAGCAGCCGTGTAGTTCGTCCAATTTCGAATCCAACCATATTTGAAAATTTATTGGATTCGGAAAGGAAAGTGGCAGACAATTTGAAAAAAAGAAAAACATTAAAAAAAAGAAAATGTGAAAACCTGAGTGGGCAACAGTTTGATAATATAGCTGTGTCCTCAGAATCATCTTTAAATCCTGAGTCAAGTGGAGAGACTGTTGAAATTACAACTTCACAATTCAGTGATGCTTCGACTCAGACCGATTATGGTTTAACAAATTCAATAATTATTACTCGAGAATCAAACGTGGTCCTTGTGGAACAAGAATCCCCTCTAAGACAACTTACTCATACTGTAACTGAATCTACTCCTTTGCCAAAAGCTTCAACAAATCTAAATCAAAGTAGCATTCCTTTTGTTAGCCTGCTGTCTCCTATTACTATGAAAAAAGACAAAATTTTGTTGCAACCTGAAGATGTGGATAACTGTGATGATGATGTGGTTAGTGGAATTTTTCCATTAACTGGTGAAATTCAGGAGTTCAGCAATATTGGCAGTCATGCAGAAGCTAATGTAGGTGAAGGTCTGGATTCAAGGGATAACTTGTATGACCCTTTGATGATAAGCCACTGCTCATCTGATTTGATTGCATTACAGTCAGTTTTGAAAACTGACCATGATAATTATGTTCCTGAACTAACTGTTGAAGACATGGTGAGTTGTAGAAGGGGGCACTCGTCTTTATTACGGAGTACCCAGCCTAAAATTGGTCGTTATTGGAGTGGCAATGTTCTTTTAGCTACTTCAATATTGTGCAGTGGACTAAACTTTCAAAAGGTTAACGAGTTTTTTAACATTTATGGCTTAACCGCATTTTCAGAGACAAGTTTTTACTGTTATGAAACCAAATTTATTTTTCCTGCAATTGATATTGCCTGGCAAGAAGAAAAGAGAAAAGTACATAAGGAAATGCATGCTTTTCCCATTTGTATAGCTCAAGATGGTCAATGTGATAGCCCTGGCCACTCTGCTAAATATTGTACATACACAGTAATGGACCTGTATACAGAAAAAATGTTTGATTTCGAAGTTGTGCATCGAAGCCAGTGCAGTTCTTCAGTTGCTATGGAGAAGTTTGGTTTTTAAACAGTTATGGAAAGATTAATTAAAAACGGCTTTGACGTATGTGTCTTTGTCTCTGATCGACATGTGAGTTGTACACTGACATAGACCATCAGTTTGACATTTGGCATTACGCAAAGTCTATAAAAATAATTTGATAAAGGCAAGTAACGGAAGAGCTGAACAGGAACTGAAACCATGGATCGATAAGATATTGAACTATTTTTGGTGGAGTGTAAAAACTTGTGACCACAATGAAGTTTTCTTCAGGGAATGCTGGAATTTAATTCTGTTCTCTATCACATACTAGACATGCATGAGTGGGAAAATGGAGAACACAACAAAAAATGCTCCCATGAAGAATTAAATGAAAACCCTTCAGTGTTATGGCTAAAAAAGGAGAGTACCGCTTTTTGTAGACTTGTGGAGATCGTCCAAAATCAACAATTCTTGAGCGATGTTCTACACTTGATCAGAAATTGCCACACCGGACCACTTGAAGCCTTCCACAGCTTAGTACTAAAGTTTCGTACTAAAAAAATACATTTTGGAATTAATGGCATGGAAGCTAGAACAAAGCTTGCTATTTTAGCACATAATAATAATCTGGGAAGAGAACAAACAGTTGTTAAACTCCCAACATCTGTCTCAGCTGCCATTGGTACAAAACAAACAAAATTAATTCTTCCAAAGGGGAAAAAACGCTGCACGGTGAAAAACGTTTATGAACCAATGAGTATAGAACATGTTGAGAAAATTTTAGCCGACTGTTTGAAAATAGCTTTAGGAGAGATCACATCAGAATGGAATAGTCGGACACCAGATCTTCCATCCAACATTGCAAATGTTGAGCGGCCTAAAAAAGAAGTTGTTGTACGTCAACATTGGTCTCGGTTTGGCAAGTAATAATTATTGACTGTTTAGCTAGCCTGATAAACAAAAATTTAAGTTTTCAGTTCCATCCAATATCGATTGTTGCTTTTCCGTTACTTTCCTATTTTTGATCGGTTACTGGTTTTGGTTTAAGAGAAGCCTAACTTTTTTGTAAGCCATTTAATGTTTGCAGATTCAAAGTTTTTATATTTCCTGTGTTGAGTACATCTCTCCAGCCGTGGCGTGCGATTGTTCCAAGCAACTCTACAGTAGGTGGATGCAAACAGGAAATGTTTTCCCGCTAGTGTTTGTCTTTTTGGGGTTAACTGATAATTACCTATGTGTACAGGCGGAGAAGAAGAAGGAAACCCCCCTGGCTTGCCTGGACGGGACATGGCCGATTGTACAAACGGTGAAAAAGGAGTAATGTGGACATATCCCACTTTACGGATTTATAATTGGTCTTATTCATTTTTCCAACCACTTTCTTTTTTGCTACAGGTGGATTGACTGTGTGTTCAGGAGGACATCTTTCCAGCCGTGGCGTTCGATTGTTCCAATCAAATCTACGGTAAGTGGATACAAACAGGAAAAGTTTTCCCGCTAATGTTTGTCTTTTGGGCTGACTAACAATTACCTTTGTGCACAGGCGGAGAAGAAGAAGGAAACCCCCATGGCTTGCCTGGACGGGACATGGCCGATTGTACAACTGGTGAGAAAGGAGTAACGTGGACATATCCCACTTTACGGATTCATGATTGGTCTTATTCATTTTTCCAACCACTTTCCTTTTTGTTATAGGTGGGTATACACTGTGTTCAGGAGGACATCTCTCCAGCCGTGGCATGCAGTTGTTCCAATCAACTCTATGGTAGGTGGATGCAAACAGGAAAAGTTTTCCCGCTAGTGTTTGTCTTTTGGGCTGACTGACAATTACCTTAGTGCACAGGCGGAGAAGAAGAAGGAAACCCCCCTGGCTAGCCTGGACAGGACATGGCCGATTGTACAACCGGTGATAAAGGAGTAATCTAGAAGTTTTGTAAATTTTTTCATGATATCTATTTGTTTTTGTAGTTTTGAAGTTTTATAGCCAAATCAAGTAAAGTAAAAAAAATTGTAATAATATTATGCTCTGTATTGACCAAAGTCATTGGCTGTTATACTATTGTAAAATGTTGCCTAATATGTATATATGTTTATGTAATTTTGTAGTTTTATAGCCATCTCTCTAGCCATGGCATGCGGTTGTTCCAATCAACTCTACGGTAGGTGGATGCAAACAGGAAAAGCTTTCCCGCTAGTGTTTGTCTTTTGGGCTGACTGACAATTACCTTAGTGCACAGGCGGAGAAGAAGAAGGAAACCGCCCTGGCTAGCCTGGACAGGACATGGCCGATTGTACAACCGGTGATAAAGGAGTAACGTGGACATATCCCACTTAACAGATTCATAATTGGTCTTATTCATTTTTCTAAACACTTTCCTTTTTGTTACAGGTGGATTGACTGTGTGTTCAGGAGGACATCTCTCCAGCCGTGGCATGCGATTGTTCCAATCAACTCTACGGTAGGTGGATGCAAACAGGAAAAGTTTTCCCGCTAGTGTTTGTCTTTTGGGCTGACTGACAATTACCTTTGTGCACAGGCAGAGAAGAAGAAGGAAACCCCCCTGGCTTGCCTGGACGGGACATGGCCGATTGTACAACTGGTGAGAAATGAGTAACGTGGACATATCCCACTTTACAGATTCATAATTGGTCTTATTCATTTTTCCAAACACTTTCCTTTTTGTTACAGGTGGATTGACTGAGGGGAGGAGATCATCGCTTTAGCCCTGTGGTGTGATATATATTTTTCCATGTGACTCTACAGTAGGTGCATGAAAATAGAAAATGTTTTTCAGCTTGGGTGTTTGACTTTTTCTTTCCACAGCCACTGTTTTGAACATAATTTCGATGACTAACAATTTCCTTTGTACACAGGCGGAGAATATGGAAATGCCCTGGCTTGCATTGACGGGACAGAACACAGCGATCTATATAACTGTTCATCAGAGAGCACGGTGTTTCTAGCCAAGTCAACCCACTACAAAAATTGTATGCTCTGTGTCGACATAAGTCATTGTCTTTTTGATTGTCTGTGGCAAATCTAGAAGTTATGTAAATTTTTTTATGATATCTATTTGTTTTTGTAATTTTGAAGTTTTATAGCCAAGTCAAGTAAAGTAAAAAAAATTGTAATAATATTATGCTCTGTATTGACCAAAGTCATTGGCTGTTATACTATTGTAAAATTTTGCCTAATATGTATATATGTTTATGTAATTTTGAAGTTTTATAGCCAAGTCAAAACTAGAAGAAAATTGCCTAATTATTATGCTCTGTAACGACCTAAGGCCTCTTTTACACTTGCGTTCTGAGGATCCGGCAGGCACTTCCGTCCCGCCGGATCCGTCAGAACGCAAGTCGCCTGAAAGCATTAGAAGACTAATCAGGATCCTGATCAGTCTTCGAAATGCTTTCAGGTTACTATGGCAGCCAGGACGCTATTAAAGTCCTGGTTGCCATAGTAGTAGTGGGGAGCGGGGGAGCGGTATACTTACAGTCCGTGTGGCTCCCGGGGCGCTCGAAAATGACGTCAGAGCGCCCCATGCGTATGGATCACGTGATCCATGCGATCACGTGATCCATGCGTGTAGGGCGCCCTGACGTCACTCTGGAGCGCCCCGGGAGCCGCACGGATGGTAAGTATACTGCTCCCCCGCTCCCCACTACACTTTACCATGGCAACCAGGACTTTAGCGTCCTAGCTGCCATGGTAACCATTAAGAAAAAGGTAAACGTCGGATCCGGCGATGCGCCGAAACGACGTTTAGCTTAAGGCCGGATCCGGATTAATGCCTTTCAATAGGCATTAATTCCGGATCTGGCCTTGCGGCAAGTGTTCCGGATTTTTGGACGGAACAAAAAGCGCAGCATGCTGCGGTATTTGCTGCGTCCAAAAAACATTCCGGTCCTGAACTGAAGACATCCTGATGCATCCTGAACGGATTTCTCTCCATTCAGAATGCATGGGGATGATCCTGATCAGGATTTTTCCGGCAAAGAGCGCCGAGGACGGGACTCTATGCCGGAAAACAGAAACGCCAGTGTGAAAGGTCCCTAAGTCATTGTCTGTTATATTTTATCTGAATTCCAGAACTCTTGTAAAATTTTTATTAATGTGTATATTTTTTATTGTACGTGTTTTTTCACACTTGTTGCAGGATGGATACGGCAGCCTGTTCACCCTGTTGGACCAGTCCTGACGCTATTTCACCAGACCATTGACTATAATGGTGACGGTGGGGGAGCTGCGGCGCAGCATGGCAGTGCCGGGTGATAGGCCGCCGGATGAAAAGTAAGGCAAGTCAGACTTTTTCGTCCAGTGGCCTCTCACCCCGCACTGCCGTGCTGAGCTGGAGTTCCACCACCATCCCCATAATAGTCAATGGGGACGGTGCAGCAAATTAGCAGCAGGACTGATCTGACAGGGTGAACAGCCTGCAGGATCCCTCATGCCACAAGTGTGAAAGTACCCAAATTATGAAGTTTTATAGCCCAGTAGGGGTACTTTTACATTTGTGGCCTGTCGGATCTGTCCGGCCGCAAGTGTGAAGCTACACTAAACATAAGAAAAAAAATTGTATAGATATTTTGCTCTGTATTGACATATGTCAGTTAATGTTATATTTTATGGTACTTTCACACTTTCATTTTTGTTTTCCGGCATAGAGTTGGGTCTTTGGGGCTCTATGCCGGAAAGATACAGATAAGTCACATTCCCATGCATTTTGAAAGGAGGGAAATCCATCTAGGATGCATCAGGATGTATTCAGCTCAGTAATTTTGACTGAGTAGGCAAAAGATCAAACTGTAGCATGCTAAGGTTTTATCTCTGGAAAAAAGTGAAGACATGATGGAATGCGTGAATGTATTAGTGCCTGATCTGGCATTCAAAATACTGGAATGACAGATCCGTCCCTGGTATGCGCACGCGCACTCGGAAAATAAGTTTAAAAGAAATTATTATGCCCGATCCGTTTTGCCGGATGAAACCGGAAAAACTGATCCTGCCTTTGAATTTATTTTTATGACTGATCAGGCATTTTTAAAACTGATCAGAATCCTGATCATTGTTACAAATGCCATCTGTTGCCATACGTCTCTACGGGTACGGCAGGCAGTTCCGTCAACGAAACTGCTTGCCTGATCACTCTGCCTCAAGTTTCAAAGTACCCTTATGTGACAAATCCAGAATCCTTGTAAAATTATTTGTAATATGCATATTTTTTTGTGATTTTGCAGTTTTATAGCCAAGAAAACCAAAGAAAAAAATGGTATAAATATTATTCTCTGTATGGACATAATTCATTGCCTCTAATATTCTGTAACAAATACAGAACTCTTGTTATATTTTTTGTTTCAAATAATCAGTAATTACTTTTCTTGTAATCTTGAAGTTTTATGTATTATTTTACAAAATATATGATTATTAACAAAAAAAGGGTCGAATTATACCTTTTTTTCAAAATATAGAAAAATTAACAACTTTAGTCCATGGCTATGTACTCTGCAGGCTCTTCTCTGAACAACAGAAATCCACAATAATCTTGGTCTGGGTCCGGAAATACAGTTCTTTTCAAGACAGCACAAGATGGAATTGGTCTTCTTTTGCCAACGCCAAGATAGCCGTGTATCCAAGCAGTGAATCCTCTATAAGCAGTTTTTCTTAATAGCCTGTATGTATCAAAAATGAGAAAAGATTCAATAAGTACTGATTATATGCAATTTATGTGTGGTTCACAATTGCATTTATCTGTTACAGAACAGAGTTCGGTCCAGAGTGCTATATGATTAAAAATAAATGATCAATTTTATCCCCATGCTTTCTGAATAGAGAGCAATCCATTCAGTATGTCTTCAGTTCAGTCTTTTTGAATGATCATGATTGGCCAAAAAATAAGAATACTGGCCGGAATACTGGATCCTGCTTACTTTTACATATCAAAATATAGCAATGCCGGATCTATCCTTACTGTGCTTGTACAGGCCTTTACAAATTAAATGATCATGTAATGCCAGGCATTTTTTTTAATGATCATGCATTTTTATGACCCGATCATTCTGAAAAATGCATGATCAGTCAGATAAAATTACATGCGTTTGCATATAGTTTGACCTAACAGGCAGGCAATTCTGGCTACAAATCTGTTTGATGGATCAGTCTGCCCCCAGTGTGAAATTAGCCTCATCATAAAAAAAGGAATAGAAAAATTATTTACGAAGCATGTGTTAACATCAAGACACTTATATGTTAAAACATACATGAAAAATTAGCCAACCTATTCATATCTTTATCCGGCGGGGGATGCATAACTTGACCTATAGCACGCAAGGAGACCTCAACCCTTCCTCGATCTTGACAAAAGTGATGAAAGTAATCGTGTTCAATTATACATCCCCCTTCAATATATGGTTCGATATTTGAGACTTCTTTGCAGCAGATAGATTCTACTGCAGTAGGCATTGGTTTATAATTTGTACAAGTACACCGTATGATATTTCCAATTCTGTTTTTCGACTCTTCTATTTCACTATTCTCAACAATGTTTGTAGAACGTGTGGGATTATCCGGAAAACATGGTTCAGAATTTTCTGGGCGACCGTATTTTCCTTAAAGACTCTTCTTCGGCCATTCCAACTAGACACAACAAAAAGTGAATTGTCAAGCAACACTCTGATAGTACTATTATGTGAACAAATTAAAATAAATAAATATAAAAAATGTACTTTTTTTGATCTTGATGATGAAGGAATTGGCGGTACTTCCTCATTGACACCGTCCATTGTTATACCTGTTAAAAATAATGCCATTTTTTTTTTTACGGAGGTAGACTTATTAATAATATCATGACATCTTTTTGTGTAGCGTTTTCTACACAATACTTGGATTGTTTCTTAGCTAATTAGCATAGAACCAAAAGGAAATAGATATAAAAATGAGACGGCTGTATTAGTGTAGCATATATTTCAATAAAGTGGTTGTAGTCAAACATGGCTTGTTTGTATAGGGAAAAATTACTTGCAGTGCTAGAAACGGAAGCAGCTGTAATGTAATAATAGGCAAAGGGAGTATTACTGGCGTGGGGTCCCCCCATAAAAGATAACATAACCAGCCAAAGGTAAACCAACAGCTGTGAGCTGTGAGCCTAGGGGGAGGGGGGCACTGATGGGGTAGGTACTACTACCCCCTTTATGCTCGTTGCCTCAGGAGGAGGGGAGCACTGAGGGGATAGGTACTACTACCCCCTTCATGCTCGTTGCCTTAGGGGGAGGGTGGCACTGAGGGGGTAGGTACTACTACCCCCTTTATGCTCGTTGCCTCAGGGGAAGTGGAGCACTGAGGGGGTAGGTACTACTGCCCCCTTCATGCTCATTGCCTAGGGGGAGGGGAGCACTGAGGGGGTAGGTACTACTACCCCCTTCATGCTTGTTGCCTAGGGGAAGGGGGGCACTGAGGGGGTAGGTAATACTAACCCGCTTCATGCTCGTTGCCTCAGGGCAGGGGGGCACTGAGGGGGTAGAGACTACTACCCCCGTCATGCTCGATGGCTTAGGGGATTATCACATTACAGACATCATGCTCGTTGGTCTAGGGGTGATTTTAACACTTACCTGCAGGATGCCCATGCTGCTGCTGTCGCTGCCGTCGTCTTCTCCGCTGGGGACTCCAAGATGGCGCGGGTTCCGGAACGCTGCAAGCTCCAGTTCTCAAACAAAACAATAGCTGATCTCAGGGCGACCAGCCACAAAAACACCGCAGAGCCATAGTTAAGAGTCTCAACACAGCAATCCAAATTGCAAAGCTCCCTGGGAAACAGTAATATGCAAAATAAATGTGGAGCCCCAGTATTGGGTCTACAACACAATGAAAGCCTCGAGAAAACTTGAGTTACTTTCCCTGGCTAAGAGCCGAGCACTGCGATTGGATGCGCTCGGAGCCAGGGAGAAGTGAACACCGCCCAGCAGAACTAAGAGGTCAACGCCTACTATAACCAAGATGCCTCATTTGCATATAAGGCGCCAAAACTAATGGGGAGCGCAGCAGGCGAACGGGGGGTCCTTTGAAAAAAAAGAAAAGGTGTCCGGACATCACTGGCAGAAGCACAATAAGGTAGTGTAAGAATTGGACTATGATTTTTTAGATGAAAGGTCCTCTTTAAGAAGGCAAAGGTTTCCAACAAAACCTGAAAAAGACTCCTACCACCCAGGGCAGAGAACAAAAATAAAAAATCAAGATGCGAGTGAATAAGGGACATTGACCCCACCTCATAGCACACTAGTGTAGTGCCCTGGAGCAGGGGTACTTTGAAGTCTAAGCATTTATGGACATTTGCCCCTATTTCCTCTATACACAACACCAAAAATACCACACATATTTTAATAATGAACATATTTTTATTTATAGCAACATGGCAATATATAAATACATCACATTTAAAAAGCAGCAAAATGTTGATTGTATGCAGCAGCACAAAGAATCCCCCATCTACCCACGGTAAAAAGGGCCATACAATATATATAGCTGTGTATATCCTAAAATAAAGTCACACTGTTTCCAGGGCCCATGTAGTTGCACTTAGATTAAGGTATGGCATACAAGATACAATTCCCTATGTAGTAAAACACCTCAACTGAGGAAGAGAGTAAAGTGCCAAACAAGCCTATCGAGTAAATACAAAGAGAAACAACTTTGCATACCGTGAGAGATGTAGATGACCAGTGACCCCGACATACGTTTCACCTGAGCTTCTTCCTGTGGGCGTATGTCCTCTATGCAAAGTCATCAACTCCTTACTTTATTTCACTATAAATGGTTAACTGGCATACTGCATTTTATATGTTGTTATATATATCCTGTTCATTTGCACTGTATTTGTGAGGCTCCGTGGAAAGGGTTAATGAATACTGAGAGACATCCTGGACTTTCTAGCTAATAATGAGAAGCTGGTAATTTTCCACAGCTACAATAGGGTTTAAAGAAGAGCATGTTTTGGAGGAAAGAAGGCAGATTTGTTAATGTTTACCACCAAAACCAGACAGGCTGACCTTTTGAATGTCTGGTTTAGCTATGTTGTCATGTCTTGAAACTTGTTTTTGTCTAGAAAAACTGCTGGGTCATTGCCATTGAGTATTATTGAAGCTCTAATGTAAGTCTATGACAGACGAGAGTTGTAACTTTGTAACTGTTTGTGCTGAGCTTCTTCACTCAACCCCTCCAACTAGACGGTTCTCGTTCAGCCATAAACTGTATATAAAGAGAGCAGTCAGAGCCCCTAGTTTTCTGTAGTTAGGGACCAGTGCTTGAAGGGGAAGAGTCATAACAAGACGATGGGGATGCTGAGCTACAAACCATGGTTTACCTGCCCTATGACGAAGGAGCCACCTGGACTACTGAGCTACAGACCGTGGGCCTCCAGCCTTTGACCAGGGTACCAGCCTTCAGAGAGAGCGGGACAGTTAGCTCAGGCAGGAGGAGGAGAAGCCAGCCCTATACCTCACCTATATTGTTTTGCACCCGAATTCCTCCTGTAAATAAGCACACTGGTTAACTGCAGACACCGACTCTCTTGACTTATTTCCCATTAGGGTGCACCATGCCTTACCATCCATTCCAAAGAGCAGCGACAAATGGTGACACCTTGATGGTGTCCGGGAGACCCAGCGTAGCATTGGGGCCACCCCAAACCCGGCCACTGCACTAAGCCACTCCAGAAAGGAGCTGAAAATATCAACATAGTGGCAAGAGATGGAATAACCCACTGGAAAACAGGTGTCATAATAGTACTCACCATCAACATGGTAACCCAACAGGTGATAATAGTCAGGGGGTACAGGCAGTAAATGAATGGGGAGCAACTCGAAGTAATGCAACCACTCTATCAAAAAATACAAACAATAACAATGCATCTTCCGTGGAAATAACGCAGTTGAATTATAAACCTTTGGGATAGGACAAGTGACAAGCCTAAATTTGCCCAGGTCCTTTTTGCAAATCACTCCGATGTGAAAGAACCACAAATTGAAACAAAAGGGGTGGAAAATGGTCCAACCACCCTACAAAGAGACACTTTCTTCAAATCATTATCTCTCAAGACCCCAAAGAACTCCCTAGCAGACCGGAAAAAAAATAGAGAACTGTGAAAAAAACAAACCAAGGCAAAAGTAAAATTAAAATAAAAACCTCCTGGTATACTGTAGGTCTGGCAATGGCCCCACTGCAGCTACTGTATGTAGCGATTCTTGATTAATTAATTCGAGACAAATCAAATTTCTTGTCAGACTTCGACAAAGTTACCAAATCGAATTTTTCAAAACTTCGCTCATCTCTAGTTGTGACAATTGTCTGCACTTCGGCAATGCTATCAGCCTACATTGCATTGCACTTGTTATTGCTGCAAGCGTTTTTCTCAAACTTTAAAAATAATTTGTTTTTCCAGCATTTAATTTATTGAGACAGTGTGTTCCACTATGGGCTTGATGTATTTAAATAGTAAACTATTTCAGGCATTTGTTCACAGATCAGAAATTCCCTAATGAAATTGTAAATGAGACTCATTGCTTTTAGGATTGTTTTATAGCAAAGTAAAATATACTGTACTTTAATCGCACAACCAAAACATAGACTGTTTACCCCCTAGGATGAAAAAGAATTAGTTTTCCAACTGAGCGGTTTCTTACTAAATGTACATATGTTCGTCTTTAACACTGTATACGTGCCAGTAATTGCCTGCTATTGTGCTGAAGCTTATAGTACAGCTATAACAAGATGCAATCACAGTGCTAAAATATTCCAGCACTAAGATGTTTGAACAGTGGGGGTGCCAGTTAAATAGTGCATTTGGAAAATCTTCAGACCCTTTCACTTTTTTCATATTTTGTTAGTTTGCAGCCTTGTCCTAAAATAAAAAATGACAGTATTTTTTGCTTTATGCGACACACCAGACTATAAGACGCACCCCAGGTTTAGACAACTTCAGGTCCTTTTTGAAGGTAAATAAACCACAGCAAAATATGCACTGCAAGATATGCAAATAAAAATACATGGCTAAACCCTCACGCTAGATGTTGATACTTTAGCCAATATATTCCGATCAAGAACATATCGGAGCCCGCGTACCCCGTCAAGGTATCTCAGTTGACGTGGGACCTACCGCTAACCCTACCTAAAGTGTGTGAACACTGTCCGATAGGTGCTAAGATCCAACTCACAGCCACACTTCCAAAAACCTCCAAAGTGAGATCACAAATGCAATGGGAGGAGGCTGTGAGCCCCACCTATAACAGGCACATGTGGTCTGCTGCCGGCATCCTCCATTGTATGCATTAATTGCTGGGGATTGCCGTTTGCAACGGATCACATGTGGAGGTTTTGCTCCCCTGGTTATAAATACGCTACAGTATTTGGGGTTCTGGGCATTTCCTCCCAGTTAGGCCACTTTATTCAGTGATTATTCCTCTTTGAAGGGAATGTGGTTTAATGAAGTGGAGGGGTCAAGATCAGTAACTTTAGGGTGTAAACTCTGCTACACCGATACAGTTCTGCTGAACACATACAGCTCTGCTACACCCATACAGTTCAACTGCACACATACAGTTCTACTGCACACATACAGCTCTACTACACCCATACAGCTCCACTACACACATACATGCCTGCTACATACATACAGCACTGCTGCATACATACACTCATACTTATCATCTTTAATAAAAAACTCACATTTCCCTGCACTAGCGCCGGTGTTCCGTGAAATTATGGTACCTGTTAAAATCTGGTATCCTCATCACTTCCGCTATGACGTGACAACATCGTATGCTTGAAAAGGTGGTGTGATCATTGAAGTCGGCACCAGATTGGCTGAAAAGAAGGCGTGTTGGCGCCTGCGCACAACCAACCTGGGTACTATAATTTTACATTCAGCGCCTGTGAACGCGGGCGGAGGGAGGGACGGACGCATGCAGGGAGGGGAAGGACAACCTTCTGCCATTCATCTCATTCCTCTCAAGCTCTGTTAGGTTGGATGAGGACTGTTGGTGGACAGCAATTTTGGGGTTTCTCCAGAGATATTCAGTTCAGTTCAAGTCAGGACTCCATTCAGCTTTCCGTCAACCCTGACCAGTCTCCATTTCCCAGTTGGTGAAAAAACACAGCATGATACTGCCACCGCCATGCTTCACTGTAGGGATGGTATTGGGCAGTGCCTGGTTTCCTCCAAATATGACAATGAGAATTGAGGTTAAGTTCAATCTTGTTTTCATCAGGCCATTTTTTCTCACAGTCTGATATTCATTAAGGTGCTTTTTTTTTTTTTGCAAACTTTCATGTGTTTTTTATTTTATTTTTTTAACTGAGGAAATACTTCTTTCTCGTCACTCTGCCACAAAGCCCAATTTGGTGGAAGACTGCAGTGATGGTTGACCTTCTGGAAGTTTCTCCCCTCTGCATACAGGATCTTGTAAGCTCAGCCAGAGCGACCATTGGGGTTTGAGTCACCTCTCTTACCAAGGTGCTTCTCCCACCCATTAGTTTGGTAGCACTGCCAGCTCTGGTTGTTCCAAAGTTCTTCCAATTAAGCATTAAGTAGGCCACTGTGCTCTCAGCTTTCCGTCAACCCTGACCAGTCTCCATGTCCCAGTTGGTGAAAAAACACAGCATGATACTGCCACCGCCATGCTTCACTGTAGGGATGGTATTGGGCAGTGCCTGGTTTCCTCCAAATATGACAATGAGAATTGAGGTTAAGTTCAATCTTGTTTTCATCAGGCCATTTTTTCTCACAGTCTGATATTCATTAAGGTGCTTTTTTTTTTTTTGCAAACTTTCATGTGTTTTTATTTAATTTTTTAACTGAGGAAATACTTCTTCTTAGTCACTCTGCCACAAAGCCCAGTTTGGTGGAAGTCTGCAGTGATGGTTGAACTTCTGGAAGTTTCTCCCATCTGCATACAGGATCTTGTAAGCTCAGCCAGAGCGACCATTGGGGTTTGAGTCACCTCTCTTACCAAGGTGCTTCTCCCACCCATTAGTTTGGTAGCACTGCCAGCTCTGGTTGTTCCAAAGTTCTTCCAATTAAGCATTAAGTAGGCCACTGTGCTCTTGGGAACTTTCAGTGCAGTAGAAATGTTTTTATCCCCTTCTCCAGATCTGTGCCTCCAAACAATAGTATATCTAAGCTCTACAGGCAGTTCTTTCCTCCTCATGACTTGGTTTTTGCTCTGATATGAATTTTTAGCTGTGAGACCCTATATACAGGGGTGTGTGTTTCCAAATTATGTTCAATGAACTGAGTTTACCACAGTTGGACTCCAATCAAAATGTAGAAACATCAATATGATCAGCAGAAATGGGAGGTCCTAGAGCTAAAATTCAAGCGTCACAGCAAAGGGTCCGACTACTTATGTCCATGCAAAATTTTTCCTTTTTAATAAATTCGCAAACATTTCTAAAATTCTTTTTCCCTTTCCCATTATGGAGTATTGAGTGCAGTTGATGGGGGACGGGACGGGACGAGGATGATGACTTGATATTGATTTGTTCGCAGGACAGCAACATAATAAAAAATTTGAAAGGGTCTGAAGACTCTCCGAATACACTGTATAACGATGTAATCAGCTTTATACCTGTAGATTAAGTTTTAGTCTTTTTTTTGTTGAGTTGACATGGTGGGTTATACCATAACAGGGAAAACAAATTTACTTATCGTATTTTTCGCCTTATAAGGCCTCATGCACACGACCGTTGTTTGTTTCCGCGTCCGTCCCATCAGCAAATTTTGCACCTGCCAAAAAAATGGATGACAGACCGTTTTTTTTGGGAGGATTCGTTTTTTGGCAGATCCATTGTAATAATGCCTATCCTTGTCTGCAAACGTGAAAAAAATAGGACATGCTCTATTTTTTTGACGGAATGTAAACATGGGCTACGGATGCGGAACAAAAATGGTTGACCATCCACATTTTTTGACGGACCCATTGAAATGAATAGGGAAGGCATCTTATTCGTGAAAAAAAGGAACAGACGCGGAAACAAACAAAAGTGGGGGAAAAATAGTGCGTCTTATGGGGCAAATGCTGCAATCACTGATATCCCGCCACGCAGCATCACGGCCGGCAGCGGGACCCAGTGCAGTCATTGTATTCTACTACACCGGGCCCCGCTCACTGTAGCATAATCATATCTAACCTGTAGGTATTGTTAAACTATTCAAATCATCTGAAATCCAGCTCCTGTACTACTTACTACTAACTTTGTAACCCACTACTTCACGCGCCTGCTCCGCCCACCTTATGATCGAAGCAGGCAGCGCAGCCGCGTGACCCAGTGAGTCACGCTGCCAGCGCCCGCCCGGCCTCCTGCGCCTGCTATGAAGTTAGTAGTAAGTAGTACAGGTGCTGGATTTCAGATGATTTGAATAGTTTAACAATACTTACAGGTTAGATATAATTATACTACAGTGAGCGGGACCCGGTGTAGTAGAATACAATGACTGCACCGGGCCCCGCTGCCATTACAGAACCAGATGCCGGCCCCATTCACTACACAGGGACACTTATGGGGGGATTTGTGGATGACACATAGCATAAAATGCTATATATGTGTCATTCACAGATCGCCCTATAGCAGTGTCATGTCATCCACAGATTCCCCCATAACAGTGCCATCCACAGATGCCCCCATAACAGTTCCATCCACAGATGCCCCCATAACAGTGCCATCCACAGATGCCCCCATAACAGTTCCATCCACAGATGCCCCCAAAACAGTGCCATCCACAGATCTCCCCTTAACAGTGTCATCCACAGATCCTCCATAGTTTGGTAGCACTGCCAGCTCTGGTTGTTCCAAAGTTCTTCCAATTAAGCATTAAGTAGGCCACTGTGCTCTCAGCTTTCCGTCAACCCTGACCAGTCTCCATGTCCCAGTTGGTGAAAAAACACAGCATGATACTGCCACCGCCATGCTTCACTGTAGGGATGGTATTGGGCAGTGCCTGGTTTCCTCCAAATATGACAATGAGAATTGAGGTTAAGTTCAATCTTGTTTTCATCAGGCCATTTTTTCTCACAGTCTGATATTCATTAAGGTGCTTTTTTTTTTTTTTGCAAACTTTCATGTGTTTTTTATTTAATTTTTTTAACTGAGGAAATACTTCTTCTTAGTCACTCTGCCACAAAGCCCAGTTTGGTGGAAGTCTGCAGTGATGGTTGACCTTCTGGAAGTTTCTCCCATCTGCATACAGGATCTTGTAAGCTCAGCCAGAGCGACCATTGGGGTTTGAATCACCTCTCTTACCAAGGTGCTTCTCCCACCCATTAGTTTGGTAGCACTGCCAGCTCTGGTTGTTCCAAAGTTCTTCCAATTAAACATTAAGTAGGCCACTGTGCTCTTGGGAACTTTCAGTGCAGTAGAAATGTTTTTGTCCCCTTCTCCAGATCTGTGCCTCCAAACAATAGTATATCTAAGCTCTACAGGCAGTTCTTTCCTCCTCATGACTTGGTTTTTGCTCTGATATGAATTTTCAGCTGTGAGACCCTATATACAGGGGTGTGTGTTTCCAAATTATGTTCAATGAACTGAGTTTACCACAGTTGGACTCCAATCAAAATGTAGAAACATCAATATGATCAGCAGAAATGGGAGGTCCTAGAGCAAAAATTCAAGTGTCACAGCAAAGGGTCCGACTACTTATGTCCATGCAAAATTTTTCCTTTTTAATAAATTCGCAAACATTTCTAAAATTCTTTTTTCCCTTTCCCATTATGGAGTATTGAGTGCAGTTGATGGGGGGACGGGGACGGGACGGGACGGGACGGGATGATGACTTGATATTGATTTGTTCGCAGGACAGCAACATAATAAAAAATTTGAAAGGGTCTGAAGACTCTCCGAATACACTGTATAACGATGTAATCAGCTTTATACCTGTAGATTAAGTTTTAGTCTTTTTTTTTGTTGAGTTGACATGGTGGGTTATACCATAACAGGGAAAACAAATTTACTTATCGTATTTTTCGCCTTATAAGGCCTCATGCACACGACCGTTGTTTGTTTCCGCGTCCGTCCCATCAGCAAATTTTGCACCTGCCAAAAAAATGGATGACAGACCGTTTTTTTTGGGAGGATTAGTTTTTTTGGCAGATCCATTGTAATAATGCCTATCCTTGTCTGCAAACGTGAAAAAAATAGGACATGCTCTATTTTTTTGACGGAATGTAAACACGGGCCACGGATGCGGAACAAAAATGGTTGACCATGCACATTTTTTGACGGACCCATTGAAATGAATAGGGAAGGCATCTTATTCGTGAAAAAAAGGAACAGACGCGGAAACAAACAAAAGTGGGGGAAAAATAGTGCGTCTTATGGGGCAAATGCTGCAATCACTGATATCCCGCCACGCAGCATCACGGCCGGCAGCGGGACCCAGTGCAGTCATTGTATTCTACTACACCGGGCCCCGCTCACTGTAGCATAATCATATCTAACCTGTAGGTATTGTTAAACTATTCAAATCATCTGAAATCCAGCTCCTGTACTACTTACTACTAACTTTGTAACCCACTACTTCACGCGCCTGCTCCGCCCACCTTATGATCGAAGCAGGCAGCGCAGCCGCGTGACCCAGTGAGTCACGCTGCCAGCGCCCGCCTGGCCTCCTGCGCCTGCTATGAAGTTAGTAGTAAGTAGTACAGGTGCTGGATTTCAGATGATTTGAATAGTTTAACAATACTTACAGGTTAGATATAATTATACTACAGTGAGCGGGACCCGGTGTAGTAGAATACAATGACTGCACCGGGCCCCGCTGCCATTACAGAACCAGATGCCGGCCCCATTCACTACACAGGGACACTTATGGGGGGATTTGTGGATGACACATAGCATAAAATGCTATATATGTGTCATTCACAGATCGCCCTATAGCAGTGTCATGTCATCCACAGATTCCCCCATAACAGTTCCATCCACAGATGCCCCCAAAACAGTGCCATCCACAGATCTCCCCTTAACAGTGTCATCCACAGATCCTCCATAGTTTGGTAGCACTGCCAGCTCTGGTTGTTCCAAAGTTCTTCCCATTAAGCATTAAGTAGGCCACTGTGCTCTCAGCTTTCCGTCAACCCTGACCAGTCTCCATGTCCCAGTTGGTGAAAAAACACAGCATGATATTGCCACCGCCATGCTTCACTGTAGGGATGGTATTGGGCAGTGCCTGGTTTCCTCCAAATATGACAATGAGAATTGAGGTTAAGTTCAATCTTGTTTTCATCAGGCCATTTTTTCTCACAGTCTGATATTCATTAAGGTGCTTTTTTTTTTTTTGCAAACTTTCATGTGTTTTTTATTTAATTTTTTTAACTGAGGAAATACTTCTTTTTAGTCACTCTGCCACAAAGCCCAGTTTGGTGGAAGTCTGCAGTGATGGTTGACCTTCTGGAAGTTTCTCCCATCTGCATACAGGATCTTGTAAGCTCAGCCAGAGCGACCATTGGGGTTTGAGTCACCTCTCTTACCAAGGTGCTTCTCCCACCCATTAGTTTGGTAGCACTGCCAGCTCTGGTTGTTCCAAAGTTCTTCCAATTAAGCATTAAGTAGGCCACTGTGCTCTTGGGAACTTTCAGTGCAGTAGAAATGTTTTTGTCCCCTTCTCCAGATCTGTGCCTCCAAACAATAGTATATCTAAGCTCTACAGGCAGTTCTTTCCTCCTCATGACTTGGTTTTTGCTCTGATATGAATTTTTAGCTGTGAGACCCTATATACAGGGGTGTGTGTTTCCAAATTATGTTCAATGAACTGAGTTTACCACAGTTGGACTCCAATCAAAATGTAGAAACATCAATATGATCAGCAGAAATGGGAGGTCCTAGAGCTAAAATTCAAGTGTCACAGCAAAGGGTCCGACTACTTATGTCCATGCAAAATTTTTCCTTTTTAATAAATTCGCAAACATTTCTAAAATTCTTTTTTCCCTTTCCCATTATGGAGTATTGAGTGCAGTTGATGGGGGGGGACGGGACGGGACGGGATGATGACTTGATATTGATTTGTTCGCAGGACAGCAACATAATAAAAAATTTGAAAGGGTCTGAAGACTCTCCGAATACACTGTATAACGATGTAATCAGCTTTATACCTGTAGATTAAGTTTTAGTCTTTTTTTTGTTGAGTTGACATGGTGGGTTATACCATAACAGGGAAAACAAATTTACTTATCGTATTTTTCGCCTTATAAGGCCTCATGCACATGACCGTTGTTTGTTTCCGCGTCCGTCCCATCAGCAAATTTTGCACCTGCCAAAAAAATGGATGACAGACCGTTTTTTTTGGGAGGATTAGTTTTTTTGGCAGATCCATTGTAATAATGCCTATCCTTGTCTGCAAACGTAAAAAAAATAGGACATGCTCTATTTTTTTGACGGAATGTAAACACGGGCCACGGATGCAGAACAAAAATGGTTGACCATCCGCATTTTTTGACGGACCCATTGAAATGAATAGGGAAGGCATCTTATTCGTGAAAAAAAGGAACAGACGCGGAAACAAACAAAAGTGGGGGAAAAATAGTGCGTCTTATGGGGCAAATGCTGCAATCACTGATATCCCGCCACGCAGCATCACGGCCGGCAGCGGGACCCAGTGCAGTCATTGTATTCTACTACACCGGGCCCCGCTCACTGTAGCATAATCATATCTAACCTGTAGGTATTGTTAAACTATTCAAATCATCTGAAATCCAGCTCCTGTACTACTTACTACTAACTTTGTAACCCACTACTTCACGCGCCTGCTCCGCCCACCTTATGATCGAAGCAGGCAGCGCAGCCGCGTGACCCAGTGAGTCACGCTGCCAGCGCCCGCCCGGCCTCCTGCACCTGCTATGAAGTTAGTAGTAAGTAGTACAGGTGCTGGATTTCAGATGATTTGAATAGTTTAACAATACTTACAGGTTAGATATAATTATACTACAGTGAGCGGGACCCGGTGTAGTAGAATACAATGACTGCACCGGGCCCCGCTGCCATTACAGAACCAGATGCCGGCCCCATTCACTACACAGGGACACTTATGGGGGGATTTGTGGATGACACATAGCATAAAATGCTATATATGTGTCATTCACAGATCGCCCTATAGCAGTGTCATGTCATCCACAGATTCCCCCATAACAGTGCCATCCACAGATGCCCCCATAACAGTTCCATCCACAGATGCCCCCATAACAGTGCCATCCACAGATGCCCCCATAACAGTTCCATCCACAGATGCCCCCAAAACAGTGCCATCCACAGATCTCCCCTTAACAGTGTCATCCACAGATCCTCCATAACAGTGCCATCCACAGATCCCCCATAATAGTGTCATCCACAGACCCCCATTAGTCCAAACCCCACCAAAAGCACACCTTTTGGTTCAATTTTTTTTTTCTTATTTTCCTCCTCAAAAACCTAGGTGCGTCTTATCATCATGTGCATCTTATAGGGTAAAAAATACGGTATATGAAATAAATAACTTTGTTTTAGAATACAGGTAAGAGAGATGCAGGCTCTCAAGGCACATATAAACCAGCAAGTTAATAAAATGACACATACAATCAAGTGTTAAACAAAAACGCAAATTGATAAAATTAAGGTAAATGTGCAGCTGAGTCAGAATAAAAATAAGGCTGCAGCATTTAAATGTTTACCTCTGCAACAATAACCATAAAAATAGCCATAGATAAAATATCGATACCAGTGAAATCCAAAAAGCAATGTTCCAATAATTTATACTTCTCCAATGATGGTATTAACTTCCATAAAAGTAGCTATAGATTGAGCAACTCACGTGTTGATATAGTCAGTAGGTCTGCCACAGGTTGTGTAAGGGCTCTTGCAGATGAGCGGATCTCCTGCGTGTTATCCGCAGCGAGAATAAGAGCTTGGCTCTCATTCTCGCTGCGGATAACACGCAGGAGATCCGCTCGTCTGCAAGAGCCCTAAGGAGGTCTCGGTGTACTGAGAATTGTCTAGACTTAGAAAGGATTCAGCATTTATATGAAGCAAAAGTCAGGAATATTGCAAAGTGTTCAGTGCATGCATATTACAAGTTTCCAGACTCACCTACAGGCGGACTGGCCATAGACCCTAGAGGGAAATTTCCTGGTGGACTGATGACCAAGGGCCCACCTGAGCCCTCCTCAGGTTTGGCACCTGTACACTTCAGACTTCTAAGTTGGCTGAGTATTGTGGTGCCACAGAGCAGAGGCCAAAAACAGCACCAGAGTAGCCCACCAGAGTACAAGAGGATCCTCTGGTGGATCTAGGCTCTGGTATCATAATGGGCCCCAAAGCTCCAGGAGGAAAAAACTATTTGAAACTTCCCTTGTAGCCAACCACTTGCCATTAGGGTCTAGTTTTTTCAATCGAAACCTATTATAGTTCATTGACTATATGGGGTTCGGACCCAAAGATTAATTTCCTCTGGTGGCCCAAGAAACCCCAGTCCTACACTGGCTGAAAATGTTAGGCACCCTCCTATTATGTGCAAGTCTCTTGCACTATCTTGCAGAAATAGGTCTGTACAAGCGGAGAATTATCAGGGGTGGCAAGCGTATAGAGAATAATGGTCAAGTATCAGGACAAGTCCACTGAAGATAATATGTCCAAAATAATAGACAACGCAGTGCGAATTGGCTAAACGAGTTTCAGGGCTCCTGTCCCCTTCCTCAGTGGCGACGGTATGAGAATAAACATTAGGAAAACTGTTAATTTAAATAGTAACCAAGAGCATACATAAAATATGGACTGGACAAACAAAAAATAGGAGATAAAACAGTATAATGCAATATATTACATTACAATGAACTCATACCAAGGCATAGAAATAATAATAATAGTAATGAGGAAAAAAATTAAAAAAGATGAACACAGATCTCTCCATGCACTGGGAGAAAGTTTGTCATGGATGGAAAATGGGATGTGACTTGTCCAACCAAAATCGTAGAAACCCAATTAATTCCATTCCAGCATTGAGACCTGGAGACTACATTTTTGACATCTTAGATATTGGGAGAGATTTATCATCAACCTGCACCACTTTTCTGGTGTAAAAAAAGTTGAAAACCCTTAGTCGCAAGTGATGTTTCTGTGCCGCACTTGACACTTTCTGAAAAGGGGGCATGGTGATGTCGGGGAATGGGTGGGACCAGTGCCGTTGTTTTCATTCTGGCACACAGACAGCAGGAGGATGCAAATAACGTATAGTGAGGAATAATAGGCTAAAGTCGCACCAATGAATTGTTTAGAAATGTTGATGTATTTATCATTGTTAATTCAGATGTTATAAATATTTTCAGCAATTCTCTTTTTTTAGGCTTTTAGATGTTCCACCAATATAATGCTTATTGCAAGAGCACTGGATCATATAAATAGTTCCAGTGCCGTTGCATGTTGTACAATGACACAGCAATGTGATTTAAACCCCGTCCCCCGGTCTTGGTGCCAATTTTACCTTTTGGGTGTATTTAGGTTATCATAGCCTGCTGTTGACCTATGTTAACATACTTGTTCTATCTCTGAGAAAGAGGCAGTGCCCTGAAATGTGTCATATTTGGACCATTAACATTTACTTCTAACATGTGGGCTACTGTTTGCATTCACATTACTGTAGGTTTTATTGCTGTATTGCTGAATAAATAAGGATTGACTTTATAGGGAATCTCTGGAACCAAGGTTTTTTGTTTTTTTTTTACTACATTTAACTCTGCTGTATAGTCAGGGGGGCTCAGTGAAAAAAGGAAGACCTCCAGGACTTCGGGAAGAGTTGGCAGATCTCCTGGTGTCCACATGGAGGGCTCCTTTCTCTTTAGAAAACCTTAAAAACTAAGCCGTTCTCTTTTAGTCCAGACAAAACAGATTTTGAGCTGTGTCAGGAAGGTCCATTTAACGATTTAGGCTCTTGATAACCTTTTTCATAATGCAAACTGTTTTAACCTAAAGCGTTTTTTATGAATCTCTAAAAAATTGTCACCAAGTTTATTTCAAGCACGATGTAACGATATGCTGATATAATTATGGAACTGTCTGTCATGTTAATACTTAAAGTTATGTGCTAATTATTTTTGGAAAATATCCTTATGATGGGGAGGTTAGAGCATCTGCTTCCCATGAACCTTCAAACAACCTGCAGCTATCACTATGGGAAGCCAGGACAGACTTGATTTTAATGAGAGCTGTCCAAATGGATGTGTAGCGAGCTCTCCCTAATATTGATCACCAGCAGACAGAATTCTTATCTTTTTACTAAAGGGGAGCAGGATATTCTAAGCTTGAAATTAGCTAATGAGAGCTGTGACTCTTACAAAAATATCACCATAGAATATAGGACCAAAAAATAGAATAATTTAACGGTTTACCTTGCACAACCTTACAAGAGAAGAAGAATTATAGGCAGGTGTGGTAAAATGCTGCAAAGTAAGAATGCTTTCAAAAATAAAAAAAGGTTGGTTTATTTTAATTAAATAACAAAATGCAAAGTGAATAAACAAAATAGAAGTCTAAATCAAATCAGTTAGTGTCTCAAGAACCTATCATTGCACCATACAGGGGAAACGCATCGGACGCCGTTTGGGATAGTAACTGCTAGGAAGGGACACATATTGGATGTCGTATATCTGGACTTCTCCAAAGCATTTGACGCTGTACCACATAAAAGGTTAGTATATAAAATGAGAACACTTGGACTAGGAGAAAATATCTGTATGTGGGTAAGTAACTGGCTCAGTAATAGAAAACAGAGGGTGGTTATTAACGGTACACACTCAGATTGGGTCACGGTCACTAGTGGGGTACCTCAGGGTTCAGTATTGGGCCCTATTCTCTTCAATATATTTATTAATGATCTTGTAGAAGGCTTGCACAGTAATATATCAATTTTTGCAGATGACACTAAACTGTGTAAAGTAATTAACACTAAAGAGGACAGTTTTCTGCTACAGAGGGATCTGGATAGATTGGGGGCTTGGGCAGAGAAATGGCAGATGAGGTTTAACACTGACAAATGTAAAGTTATGCACATGGGAAGGAATAATGCAAGTCACCCGTACATACTAAATGGTAAAACACTCAGTAACATTGACATGGAAAAAGATCTAGGAATTTTAATAAATAACAAACTAAGCTGTAAAAACCAGTGTCAGGCAGCTGCTGCTAAGGCCAATAAAATAATGGGTTGCATCAAAAGGGGCATAGATGCCCGTGATGAAAATATAGTCTTACCACTTTATAAATCACTAGTCAGACCACACATGGAGTACTGTGTACAGTTCTGGGCTCCTGTGAACAAGGCAGATATAGCAGAGCTGGAGAGGGTTCAGAGGAGGGCAACTAAAGTAATAACTGGAATGGGGCAACTACAGTACCCCGAAAGGGTATCAAAATTAGGGTTATTCACTCTAGAAAAAAGACGACTGAGGGGAGATCTAATAACTATGTATAAATATATCAGGGGTCAGTACAAAGATCTCTCCCATCATCTATTTATCCCCAGGACTGTGACTGTGACGAGGGGACATCCTCTGCGTCTGGAGGAAAGAAGGTTTGTACACAAACATAGAAAAGGGTTCTTCACAGTAAGAGCAGTAAGACTATGGAACTCTCTGCCTGAGGAGGTGGTGATGGTGAGTACAATAAAGGAATTCAAGAGGGGCCTGGATGTATTTCTGGAGCGTAATAATATTTCAGGCTATAGCTACTAAAGATGGGTCATTGATCCAGGGAGTTATTCTGACTCCCTGATTGGAGTCGGGAAGGAATTTTTTCCCCTTAAGTGAGGAAAATTGGCTTCTGCCTCACAGGGTTTTTTTGCCTTCCTCTGGATCAACTTGCAGGAAACAGGTCGAACTGGATGGACAAATGTCTTTTTTCGGCCTTATATACTATGTTACTATGTTACTATGTTACTATATTGTAGGGCCAGCTGCCAATAAGTGGAGCCACCCCTTTTGGGGTGTTCACTCTGCTTTCAGGCAGGGACCGCCTAAACACTAGGGCTAGAGTCCCCTGTAAATTGTATGTCTATTAGCGGATTTATTTCCAGCATGCCACCATTGAAGATATGTATCTTACTTGAGTATCACCAGATGTCATCGCTCTTGAAATGAGAACTAGCACAACATGTGATAAGTGATCAACATTACTTAGCAGTCAGAGCTACAAACCGAGAGTGACCACAATTGTGGCAGCTGTGATTTGTGAATTGTATCCTACGAATGTCCCTTCAACTTCTATTTTTCTATGCTTGTTACATAGTGGGATTTATTTTAACAGATATGATGAGGAGGACAATTTCAGTATATATATATATATATATATATATATATATATATATATTCAATCAATAGGTTTCTGTATATGTACTCCAAAATAGTGCTCAAACTACAAGTTATCTCCAAAAACAAGCCACCATACGCCAATGTGGAATGAGAACGAAAAAAAAAAAACTGTCTTGTCATAAAGGCCAAAACAGTCTGGAAGCCAAAATGACAGACATGACAGCTTTTTTTTACATGGGCATTGTGTGGGCAGGATGGGGAGGGAGAGGGCAGGGCCCAACATAAAACACAACAACAGAAAACTGGCATAAATCATAGCTGAAATCTATGCCACCTCTGAGCTGGTGTACAGTGCATTCCCTGAGGACCTGGTGCAGAGGATGGAAATGGTAGTGGCCCGATAAGATATTGGGTCACAGTGTACTACCTCCTTGGGGTTCAGTGTAGTGAAAGAGTAGTCTGGAGAATTAGGGCAGAAGTAAACGTATAACAGTCTCTCTTTACTAAGTGTAACTTTTAACATATCCAGCACCAATAAACACAGCATGCAGTTTCTATCACCAGATGATTAAGAATGGTGGCAAGTTTGATGGCAATAGGTTGGCACTAGTGGATATACTTGTGGATATACTGTAGGTGTCTACTGTAGTACAGACTTAGGGGCCCATTTATGTACTGATATACAACCATTTTATGGTGTGGGCAGGGAAGAGGGTGAGCCAGAAGTCTAATTTATCATTTTGTATGCCAGGCCTATGCCTTCAAATAACTTTGGCGATTCCTACAGCAGCGCAGGCACTATTAAGACCGCTGTCTAAATTGCCAGTCTTAGTAAATGTGCCCCTTAATGTAAATCTGTATTTCGCTGATCACTCTGCTGTCTTGTTACACTGATGCTTTCTTGAAGCTCTGCTCTTGAATTTTGCTGGAGGTTTGGTCTCACAGGAGAATAAGATCTGGTTCCTGAGTTTCTAGAGTGTTAGTCTCAAAGGGAGATTAAATACAGTTCCTGGGTGTATGAGCTCTACAACATGCTTCCCTAGTCCCCACTATCAGAACAGGAACTCTCTCCTCTCTCTGTCTTACTAGACTGGAATTCCCCCTTCCTGACAGGAAGTAGGACTAGCCCACTTCTACCAAGAGGGGAGGAACAGGGTGGTTAGCCCTGTTCCTGCCAATCATTGCCAACAAATGCCTCACCTGCAGGAATAAATGGCCAATACAATGCAAAATACATCATAATGCAATACATTACAAACATTTGCAGATACCCCCAGGTCTGGGGTACTGCAACTGGTGAACATCAGTGGACTGCCATTTTCAGGTCTCTACAGAGATGTTCGAATGGGTTGGAAGTCAGGGCTCTAACTGAAAGACATTCACAGAGTTGTCCCTAAGCCAGTCCTGTGTTGTCTTACCTGTGTGCTTACGGTTGGGTCCATGTGGCACTATTGGGTTCTAGGTCATCTCTTTTACCAAGAGCCTTCTCTTCCAATTACTTAGCTTGGTGGGGCATTAAACTTTGGGAAAAGCCCTGGTTGTTGCAAACTTCTTCCATTTAAGAATTATGGAGACCATTGTACTCTTGGGAAATTTTAGAGCAGCAGAATTTTTTGTACCCTTTTCAGATATGTAGCTCTACACAATCCTGTCTGAGCTCTACAGATGGTTCTTCCCTTCTCATGGTTTGCTTTTTGCTCTGAGATGCATTGTCAATAGAGTTGAGGAAAAACCTGGATGTTCGGGTTCAAGAAGTTCGGCCAAACTTCCCGAAAATGTTCGGGTTCGTGATCGAACTCAACCCGAACTTCACCCCAGACCCGAACCCCATTGAAGTCAATGGGGACCCGAACTTTTGGGCACTAAAAAGGCTGTAAAATAGTCCAGAAAAGGGCTGGGCTAGAGGGCTGCAAAAGGCAGCAAAATGTAGGTAAATCCCCTGCAAACAAATGTGGATAGGGAAATGAATTAAAATAAAATAAAATAAAATAAATAAAAATTAAGCAATATCAATTGGAGAGAGGTCCCATAGCAGAGAATCAGGCTTCAAGTCACCCACCAATGGAGAAGGCTATTTTAATTTTTTTAGGCCCCAGCACCCAGACAGAGGACAGAGGTCGCATAGCAGAGAATTAGGCGTCATGTCACCCACCAATGCAGAAGGCCACTTTTCGATAATTAGACCCCTGGCACCCAGGAGGAGGAGAGAGGTCGCATAGCAGAGAATCAGGGTTCATGTCACCCAGCAATAGAGAAGGCCACTTTCAGATATTTAGCCCACGGCACCCAGACAGAGGACAGAGGTCGCATAGCAGAGAATCAGGCTTCATGTCACCCACCACTGGAGCAGGCCAATTTCAGATAATTAAGCCCCTGGCACCTAGACGGAGGAGAGGTTCATTCAACTTTTGGTTGCACCGCAATATAATGGTAAAATTAAAAAAAGAGGATTCAATAAAGAAGTGCCCCGGAGTACAAGAATATATGGTTGAGGAGGAGGCATTTATAAATGTCTATTCTGCACAAGGGATGGACAAGTCCTGTGGGATCCATGCCTGGTTAATTGTTATGAACGTCAGCTTGTCCACGTTGGCTGTGGACAGGCGGCTGCGTTTGTCAGTAATGACGCCCCCTGCCGTGCTGAATACACGTTCAGACAAAACGCTGGCCGCCGGGCAGGCCAGCACCTCCAAGGCATAAAAGGCTAGCTCTGGCCACGTGGACAATTTGGAGAACCAGAAGTTGAATGGGGCCGAACCATCAGTCAGTACGTGGAGGGGTGTGCACATGTACTGTTCAACCATGTTAGTGAAATGCTGCCTCCTGCTAACACGTTCCGTATCAGGTGGTGGTGCAGTTAGCTGTGGCGTGCTGACAAAACTTTTCCACATTTCTGCCATGCTAACCCTGCCCTCAGAGGAGCTGGCCGTGACACAGCTGTGTTGGCGACCTCTTGCTCCTCCTCTGCCTTCGCCTTGGGCTTCCACTGTGACATTTGGGACTGCTCTCAGGAGCGCATCTACCAGCGTGCACTTGTACTCGCACATCTTCCTATCACGCTCCAGTGCAGGAAGTAAGGTGGGCACATTGTCTTTGTACCAGGGATCCAGCAGGGTGGCAACCCAGTAGTCCACACGTTAAAATGTGGGCAACTCTGCTGTCGTTGCGCAGACACTGCAGCATGTAGTCGCTCATGTGTGCCAGGCTCCCCAGAGGTAAGGACAAGCTGTCCTCTGTGGGAGGCGTATCGTCATCGTCCTCCGTATCCCCCCAGCCACGCACCAGTGATGGGCCTGAGCTGTGTTGGGTGCCACCCCGCTGTGAACCTGCTTCATCCTCATTCTCCTCCACCGCCTCCTCATCCTCCAGTAGTGGGCCCTGGCTGGCCACATTTGTACCTGGCCTCTGCTGTTTCAAAAAACCTCCCTCTGAGGCACTTCTAACAGACTGGCCTGAAAGTGCTAAAAATGACCCCTCATCCTCCTCCTCCTGGGCCACCTCCTCTTCCATCATCGCCCTAAGTGTTTTCTCAAGGAGACATAGAAATGGTATTGTAACGCTGATAACGGCGTCATCGCCACTGGCCATGTTGGTGGAGTACTCGAAACAGCGCAACAGGGCACACAGGTCTCGCATGGAGGCCCAGTTATTGGTGGTGAAGTGGTGCTGTTCCGCAGTGCGACTGACCCGTGCGTGCTGCAGCTGAAACTCCACTATGGCCTGCTGCTGCTCGCACAGTCTCTCGAGCATGTGCAAGGTGGAGTTCCACCTGGTGGGCACGTCGCATATGAGGCGGTGAGCGGGAAGGCCGCAGTTACGCTGTAGCGCAGACAGGCAAGCAGCGGCAGGATGTGAACGCCGGAAGCGCGCACAGACGGCCCGCACTTTATGCAGCAGCTCTGACATGTCGGGGTAGTTGTGAATGAACTTCTGCACCACCAAATTCAGGACATGCGCCAGGCAAGGGATGTGCGTCAAACCGGCTAGTCCCAGAGCTGCGACGAGATTTCGCCCATTATTGCACACCACCAGGCCAGGCTTGAGGCCCACCGGCAGAAACCACTCGTTGGTCTGTTGTTCAATACCCCGCCACAACTCCTGCGCGGTGTGGGGCCTGTCCCCCAAACATATGAGTTTCAGAATGGCCTGCTGACGTTTACCCCGGGCTGTGCTGAAGTTGGTGGTGAAGGTGTGTGGCTGACTGGATGAGCAGGTGGAAGCAGAGGAGGAGGAAGCCGAGTAGGAGGAGGAGGCTACAGGAGGCAAAGAATGATGCCCTGCCATCCTGGGCGGCCAAAGAACTCTCCGCCTTGGGCCCAGCCACCACTACATTTACCCAGTGTGCATTTAGGGAGATATAGCGTCCCTGACCTTGCCACAGATGGCGTTGCACAGTGCACACTTGATTTTATCGGATATTTGGTTGTGCAGGGAAGGCACGGCTGTCTTGGAGAAGTAGTGGCGGCTGGGAACAACATACTGTGGGACAGCCATCGCCATCAGCTGTTTGAAGCTGTCGGTGTCCACCAGCCGAGGCAGCAGCAGAAGAGGGAGCAGGGGGAGCCTGAGTGAGTTCCTTGTTTTTAAGGTGTTTACTCCACTGCAGTTCATGCTTTGCATGTAGATGCCTGGTCATGCAGGTTGTGCTAAGGTTCAGAACGTTAATGCCTCGCTTCAGGCTCTGATGGCACAGCGTACAAACCACTCGGGTCTTGTCGTCAGCACATTGTTTAAAGAAGTGTCATGCTAGAGAACTCCTTGAAGCTGCCTTTGGGGTGCTCAGTCCCTGGTGGCGGTGGCCAGTAGCAGGCGAACTCTCTTAGCGGTGGCTGTTCTTCTTTTTCACCCTGCTCCCTCTTTTGCTACGCTGTTGGCTCGGTCTCACCACTGCCCCTTCCTCTGAACTGTGAAAGTCAGTGGCACGACCTTCATTCCATGTGGGGTCTAGGACCTCATCGTCCCCTGCATCGTCTTCCACACAGTCTTCCTCCCTGACCTTCTGTTCGGTCTGCATACTGCACACCTTTGTTTCGTCATCATCAGAGACGTGCGGACTCCGATGAGGTGGTATTCCCATGTCCTCATCATCAGGAAACATAAGTGGTTGTGCATCAGTGCATTCTATGTCTTCCACCACTGGGGAAGGGCTAGGTGGATTCCCTTGGGAAAGCCTGCCAGCAGAGTCTTCAAACAGCATAAGAGACTGGTGCATAACTTGAGGCTCTGACAGTTTACCTGATATGCATGGGGGTGATGTGACAGACTGATGGGCTTGGTTTTCAGGCGCCACCTGTGCTCTTTCTGCAGAAGACTGGGTGGGAGATAATGTTGTGAACGTGCTGAATCCACTGTCTGCCACCCAATTGACTAGCGCCTGTACTTGCTCAGGCCTTACCATCCTTATAACGGCATTGGGCCCCACCAAATATCGCTGTAAATTCTGGCGGGTACTGGAACCTGAGGTAGTTGGTTCACTAGGACGTGTGGCTGTGGCAGAATGGCCACGCCCTCTCCCAGCACCAGAGGGTCCACTAACACCACCACGACCGCGTCCCTTACTAGATGTTTTCCTCATTGTTACCGTTCACCAAGCACCACAAGAAGAAAAAAAATATTTGGCCCAATGTATTGATTTTAAATTAAGGCCTTTTTTTACAGGCACCTAACACTATCTGCCTATTTATTTATGTACCGTATTACACTAATCCAGGCACAGCAGTAACCACTGATTTAGGGGAATATCAATTGTAGGCCTAGTATTTAGGCCCTTGATGAAAGGTATCCTTTTATGGACAGATTTACACTTGGAGATGCACAGTAGAGTGTAAAAAAATATGTAGGATTATGCCTTCAACAATTGTATTTTAACACTTTGTGTAATATACCCTTTAACGGACAGAAATACACTTGGAGATGCACGGTAGCTTGTGAAGTTATTGAGGATGACCCTCTCAGCACTTGTATATACACCTTGAGTGTAATATACCCTTTACGGACAGAAATACACTATGAGATGCACAATAGTGCGTGCAGATTTACAGGATTATGCTTTCAGCAATTGTAATGTAACACTTTTTGTAATATACCCTTTTACGGAAATAAATATACTAGGAGATGCACGCTGAGTGTAATATACCCTTTTATGGACAGATTAACACTTGGCCTGAAACAGCTGGAACACCAGATTCAGGGTATTGCTATATTGGCAAGTGAATTTCACCCCAGAACAAAATCTATCCTTTGACGGATACAATTAAACTTGTCCAGTCACAGCTGGAACACCAGATTTACGGTATTGCTATTTTGGCAATTGAATTTCACCCCAGAACAAAATATATCCTTTGCTGGACACTATGAAACTTGTCCAGTCACAGCTGGAACACCAGATTTACTGTATTTCTATTTTTGCAACTGTATTTCACCACAGAAAATAATATATCCTTTGATGGACACTAGGAAAATTGTCCAGTCAAAGTTGGAACACCAGATTCAGGGTATTGCTATTTTGGCAATTGAATTTCACCCCAGAACAAAATCTATCCTTTGATGGATACAATTAAACTTGTTCAGTCACAGCTGGAACACCAGATTCAGGGTATTGCTATTTTGGCAATTGAATTTCACCCCAGAACAAAATCTATCCTTTGACGGATACAATTAAACTTGTTCAGTCACAGCTGGAACACCAGATTCAGGGTATTGCTATTTTGGCAATTAAATTTCACCCCAGAAAATAATATATCCTGTGACGGACACTATTAAACTTGGCCAGCCACAGCTGAAACCACTGATTTATGGTATTGCTATTTGGGCAATTGACTTTCACCCCAGGACAAAATCTATCCTTTGCCGGACACTATTAAACTTGTTCAGCCACTGCTGGGACACCAGATTTACGGTATTGCTATTTTGGCAATTGAATTTCACCCCAGAAAAAAATATATCCTTTGCCGGACACTATTAAACTTGTTCAGTCACAGCTGGAACACCAGATTTACGGTATTTCTATTTTGGCAATTGAATTTCACCCCAGAAAATGATGTATCTTTTGCTGGACACAATTAAACTTGGCCAGCCACTGCTGGGACACCAGATTTACGGTATTGCTATTTTGGCAATTGAATTTCACCCCAGAACAAAATATATCCTTTGCCGGACACTATTAAACTTTGCCAGCCAGTGCTGGGACATCAGATTTAGGGAATTGCTATTTTGGCAATTGAATTTCACCACAGAAAAAAATCTATCCTTTGCCAGACAGCAAACAGTATTACACTTGGCTAGCCACAACTGGAACACCAGATTTAGGGGATTGCTATTTTGGCAATTTAATTTAACCCATTAATAAAATATAGAAATTTCTATCCTAAGTTTCTAGGGGTGACAATAAGCACAGCCAGGCCCCTGATGTAGGATATAGCAAAAAAAAAAAACTAGTATTGATGGATTGATTGAATGGCTGCCGATCAAAGTGACAGAAAAACGCTCTGTGCAGCCTAAAAACCAGTGAGCAATTAACTAACAGAAGTTGAATGATTCACAGCTCTAGATCGATCACTTCATTAGGTGTTTTTGCTGACTTTTCCCTGCCTAATCTCGCCCTCACAGAAGCTGAGTCCTCTCTCTACACTAATCAGAGCAGAGTGACGTGCGGTGCTACGTGACTCCAGTTTAAATAGAGGTTGGGTCACATGCTGCACTTGGCCAATCACAGCCAAGGGCAAGAAGTAAAACGCTAGCTGATTGGCTGCTATGCAGCCCTTCAGAAAGCGGGAAGAAATCGCCGAACAACGGACCCGAACCCGAACTTTTTTCAAAATGTTCGGGTCTGGGTCCGTGTCCCCAACACCCCAAAATTCGGTACGAACCCGAACTATCCAGTACAGGTTCGCTCATTCCTAATTGTGAACTGTGATACATAATATAGACAGGCCTGTGTCTTTCCAAATCATGTCAAATCAAATAATTCCCCACAGGTGGACTACAATCAAGGTGTAGAAGCATCTCGCAAATGATCAGGAGAAATAGGAGGCCCCCAGAGCTAAATTTCTATTGTAATAGCAAACAGTTTGAATACTTCTGTCCATGTGAAATTTTAGTTTTCCCTATGGAATGCTTTACCTTCTGATGTTCACCATCTTCAAACATGGTGACATTTAACCCCCTCAGATGCCATGGTCAATTCTGACTACAGCGTCTGAGAGGATTTTCCCCAGGAGCACAGGAGCCTGAACAGCTCCCCCTCGCTGCTATCAGGGGAGGCCTTTTTTCGTTGTGGTAGCCTTGGTCCCTCTGAAGGATCGGAGGCTACCACAGTGATAGTTAATATGGAGCCCTGCCTGTGTCCCTGACGCATCGCAAAATGGCCAAACTTTGAAAATATACATGGATTTTTAATGTGTGGTGAATGGCGTAACAGAAAAAAATCTAAATAGCAAGTACGCTGCTTTTATATTGTGTCATCTCCCCAAAAAATAAATATTAAAGTGATCAAAAAGTCACACACACTCCGAAATGGTATTAATAAAATCTACAGATCGCCCCGCAAAAATTAGCCTTTACACAGCTCAGTAGACATAACTATAAAAAAAGTTATGGAAGTTAAAATGTGGCAGTGCAAATAAAGAAAATAGTTTTTCCCCCCCCAGTATTAACCCCTTAGGGACACATGATGTAGCTGTACGTCATGGGTCCGGTCCCTAAACATGGCGCCCACTCCCTGCGGGTGCCATAGCCATGGGTGGACGCCTGCTTCTTAAAGCAGACACCCGCGGCTAATGTCTGTGACCGGCAGTAATGCCGATCACGGACATTTAACCCCTTAGATGCCGTGGTCAATCCTGACCACGACATCTGCGCGCGCAGAAAACTGAAAGTATCACTTTCAGTTTTGCTCCGGTTCCCCCATGTGGTGATCGGAGGAGCCGGAACATGTATGCAGCAGCCTGTGTCTTTGTGAATGACAGGAGGCTGCTACATAGTATTTCCTATGGACCTCTAGCCTGTAATAGAACTCCATAGGAAATAAGCACTTTTCTCATATATTCCAATGCTAGTGCATTGGAGTATATGAGAATAGCAATCAGATGATTAATTGTTATAGTTCCCTATGGAGACTATAGAAAGGTAAAAAAAAAAAAAAATGTTTTAAAAATAAACACAAATAAAAAAATACATAAAAATAAAAGAACAAAAAAAATACCTAAAAAAGGACACATTATGGGTGTCACAATGTGCAAAAACACCCATAGTATAATCATATAAAAAAAAATATATATATAACAGAAAAAACGAAAAAATTAGCCCCCATATAGCTCCGTAGACATAATTACAAAAAAGTTATAGGGGTCAAAATATGGTGACAAAAAATAAAACAGCTTATTTCCCACTTTTGAATTTTTTTTCACTATCAAAATGCAAGAAAACCTATACATATAGGGTATCACCGGATTCGTACTGACCTTTAGAATAAAACTAACTGGTCAGTTTTATCGCACATCGAATGTCGGAATTTAAAAACCCGTAAAACTGTGGCGGAGTTTTTTGCAATTTCACCCCATTTTGATTTTTTTTTCCAGCTTACCACTACATCATATGCAATATTAAATGGTGGTTTTGGAAAGTACAACTTGCCTCGCAAAAAAACAAGCCCTCATATGACTATGTGAACGGAAAACTAAAAAAGTTATGGCTCTTGGAAGGCATGGAGCGCAAAATGAAAACGCAAAAATTAAAAATCCCAGGGTCCTTAAAGGGTTAAAACCCTGGAAAAACTATACAAATTTGGTATCGCTGTAATCGTACTGATTTGAATGATAATAGGTAAATTTTACAGCATATGGAACATTTTAAAAACAAAAACTATTGTGGATTTGTGTTTCTTCTTTCCAGTTGCACCCCATTTAGAATTTTTTTCAGTTTCCCACTACAACAGTTGCAATATAAAATGCTGCAAAAAAGAAACCCTCTTGTGGCTCTGTGAACGAAAAAATGATGGCTCCAAGAAGGCAGAGAGTAAAAAACGGAAGTGCAAAAATGGAAAATTGCAAGATCTTTAAAAAAAAATGTAATTCTGTTTTCACTTTCTCATTAAGGGGTACCGAGTGCAGATTGATGGGGGAAACTTGATATTTTTTTATTTTGACACAAGGAAACAAACATAACAAAATGTGAATAAAGTGAAAGGGTCTGAAGACTTTCTGAATGCATTGCAGATTTCAGTGTCAGGAGCAATTTAGGATTGGAGACGGGCCAAAATTATTATGTGCGCCTCTTAATAAATTTGGCACGTCAAACAAGCAGTCCTAATTGGACAGTTTTAGTAAATCAGGACAAAATAGTTTAAAAAACTTTAGTAAAAAAAAAAAAAAGTCCCTTCCTAACAGAAATTGAATGCATCTTTTTTTATTGAAATTATTTTAGAGTAAAAATAGTAAACAATAAAAAAATACACAGGGCACTGCCACAATCATAAAAATCATAGTGACCTGTAGAATAAACGTAACATTATTTTTACAAAAATTTTTTATGGGGCGGTACTATATCTCCTTATGGAGAGCACCTTAAAGGGGTTGTCTGGGTTCAGAGTTGAACCTGGACATAACCTCTTCTTCACTCATTTGATTCTCCGATGCTCCCCTTTCCCCTGTGCCCTGTTAAAGACTGACCATTAGTGCCAGTGACATCACCGGGCTCACTGCTAGATGGAAGCCTCTGCCTAGCATACTGTCAGAAAGCCCGGTACGTCACCAGTAGTGAACAAAAGGCCTTTACCCTGTCTGATGCGGCATAGGACAAGGGAGACCATTGGAGAAAAAAAACACTGATGCTCCACTCATTCATGCTAAATGATTGAAAAAGGGGTTATGTCCAGGTTTAGCTCTGTACCCAGACAACCCATTTAATCGGAATGAGAAGGCAATCTACCGTCATCACTTATACAAATCTCAACACATCCATACACTAAGACTCAGTTGATACAATATTGTTCACTCTAAAAAATGATAATAATAATAATATTCACTCTAAAAAATGATAATAATAATAATATTCGTTTGGGTCACTCGGATGTGTAGTGACTGTATATCACCAATTGCATCAGTGTTGCAGAGTCCTCAATGAAGGCTGTTGTCCTTCAGTTGGTAATCAATAATTAGTTATTATTGAGAAAAAATAAATAAAAAATATAAAAATATAAAAAGGTATAAACAGGTATCTTCAATGAGCATTTGATTCTTGATGGTGGATATATAGTATGTTGTACCCACTCTGTTTATGGTATTGCAATGTATGCAGGTGCTTTGGATCAATGTCCCAAGATGTTGTAATGCATCCGATACCCGTACAGTAGTTTGTATTATACAACACTCAATTATTGGCGCTTGTACGTTACCGCTCTCTAGTTTTCAGTTCTCCGGTGTCCAGTATCGGATAGTGGTATTTTGCTTTTAAAATTACTAGGGTTAAAACCAGATGCCAAACATGGTGGATGGATCAAACATGGCCCGCTTGATTATCGCAGCAACACTGTCCCTATTGCATGAGCGATTGCCACGTCTCTC
This sequence comes from Bufotes viridis, assembly GCA_033119425.1. Classification (NCBI taxonomy): domain Eukaryota; kingdom Metazoa; phylum Chordata; class Amphibia; order Anura; family Bufonidae; genus Bufotes; species Bufotes viridis. The sequence continues at coordinate 46,840,837 of CM065593.1, forward strand.
CCTATGCTCAGCTCACAGGACAATGGCGGAGACCACGGGGGATGAGGCTTTTATAGGGCTGTGACATCACAGGGGATGGCTACCTGCGGATTGGCTGGCTGCACGGCATTATGGGTGATCTCGCGTTCCTGGGATTCTCACTTTCTCTTTGTAACACGTGCAGCGTGAAGAAATTCTGATTTATCTGGAATCTATATTTTCATAAACTTTGGACCCAGTTCTGCTTTGGATGCTTCGATTCACTCAACACTTTTGTAGTGGTACACAGTTTTATAAATCTGAGGTGTACATTCAGCAGACCATAAGAAACAGTCCCACGGACCATAATTACCAGACATGTAAAAGCTAGCCTATATTTACCATTCAGGGTCACTCATAAGCTTTGTGAAAACTGTTATGGGCATCGCAATGATTGTGTAGGAGACAAATCAGATTTTGTAATTTAGAAATGAGCAACGTAAATTTTGACAGGCTAATAGAAGAAAATGTCATGTATGTTTATTCTGCACCCTGTAGCTTTCACCTTGTACAATAGGTGCAGATAATACAGTCCCTATTTGTATCTTTCAGTATGTGATGTATTATTGCTATCAGCTGCAATTACCCCTCAGGTTGTGTGTGCTGCTGAAAGGAAAAATTATGTATTCTTTATAGAATTCCCTTTGGCTTTCAGAGTTTTGGCTTCTACATTATAATAATTGCACCTTTTTCAGATTTAAGACCAAATAGCCAACCCCTACAGTGTAGTCACTATACCTTTTAGAAATAAAATTGTCATTGGTCTTTTATAAAAATAAAACACAGCTAGTCCTCTAATAGGTAACTGTACTATGCCCCCTAATAAGATATATTTGAGGTTTTTAGAAACAGCCAGAAACATTATTGTTAACGCCACAACTATAATAACTAGCCCCGTTAAAACTCAAGCCTTCAAACAGTTCTATTGACAAAAATAAAAAAGTTATGGCCAGAGGTGTAGCCCCCCCCCCCCCCGAAAAAAAAATGCCGTGGCTCTAGGGTCTGCAGCACAGAGCCAGCATCAAGAACCTTACAGAATTTTACACATGCACTCTGCAGACCATATTGGTAAGTTAGATCCAGTGACTGACAGGTGACATCTTGACATCACTAATTGTAGTAATTTATTTTACATTACTTTTCCATCCAGCCCAGACCTCTATGACATGTGCTGAATGCAGTGTTTGCCGCAGAAACATCTTTGGCCCCTCGCTTCTGCAGTGAATACCAGCCTCGATTACAGCACAAATAAATGTAGACTCCTTGTGCTTCTATGTACCTCTCACAAACTAGTGTCCATCTGTAAACCACTTATAGTTCTTTGAATTATGCCCATCTCCCAGCCACCCTGTGTGTTATTGTCCCAGAGACTTGGACAGTCTGTTCCCTTTATGGGCACATGGAAAGCTTGGTCTAAATTCAGTAAGCAGGTGGGACTAAGCACCAGATCAGTGCCACCCATCCTCATCCAGCAGTTGACCAGTGAAACCAATTTGCATCCCTCTCTTTCTTGACTGACTGATGCGGCCAGGTAAGAGACTGTGCAGCAATGTCAATCAAGAAGGTTGACAAATGACAATGTCTTTCGAATGAAAGAAAACATCAACATGCACAACACATACAAATCACTGGTTAGACCACTTTACAAATCACTTTACAAATCACTGGTTAGACCACACATGGAGTACTGTGTACAGTTCTGGGCTCCTGTGAACAAGACAGACATAGCAGAGCTAGAGAGGGTTCAGAGGAGGGCAACTAAAGTAATAACTGGAATGAGGGATCTACAGTACCCTGAAAGGTTATCAAAATTAGGGTTATTCACTTTAGAAAAAAGACGACTGAGGGGAGATCTAATAACTATGTATAAATATATCAGGGGTCAGTACAGAGATCTGTCCCATCATCTATTTATCCCCAGGACTCTGACTGTGACAAGGGGACATCCTCTGCGGCTCTGATGAAAGAAGGTTTGTACACAAACATAGAAAAGGATTCTTCACTGTAAGAGCAGTGAGACTATGGAACTCTCTGCCTGAGGAGGTGGTGATGGTGAGTACAATAAAGGAATTCAAGAGGGGACTGGATTTATTTCTGGAGTGTAATAATATTACAGGCTATAGCTACTAGAGAGGGGTCGTTGATCCAGGGAGTTATTCTGACTGCCTGATTGGAGTCGGGAAGGAATTTTTTTTTCCCCTTAAGTGAGGAAAATTGGCTTCTGCCTCACAGGGGTTTTTTGCCTTCCTCTGGATCAACTTGTAGGAAACAGGCCGAACTGGATGGACAAATGTCTTTTTTCGGTCTTATATACTATGTTACTATGTTACTATGTATACAGCAAGAAACAGAAATATGTCAAATATAACATAGATGTTTCTTGGGTATATCCCACAAGTCGACCATCTTCTTCTATCCTCTTCTGTCTGGTTCGAGAGCTTACAACATACAGCATTTGATGTTAAAAAACATATAAATCAGTCATTAAGAACAAAATATTAGGGCTAAATTCGTTTCTAATCTCCACACACACACACACATGCGGTTCCTATTTTTTTTTTGGGGTGGGGGAGAAGGGGGTTATTGAATTTAATTAAACGTTCTATTCAGTGTCAGGCCTGGCCCTCCATTTATTCTATATCTAATGAATGTATTTTTTGGATGGGTTTAATGAAATTAAATCAGCATGAAGGTGATCAGTAGACCAATACACAGGCTAGGGCAGGGATGGGCAAACTGCGGCTCTCCAGCTGTTGCAAAACTACATCTCCCAGCATGCAAAGACTGCTTACAGCTATCAGCCTACAGCAGGGCATGGTGGGAATTGTAGTTTTACAACAGCTGTAGAGCCGCAGTTTGCCCATCCCTGGGCTAGGGTAACAATTTACCTGTGAGTGTTAACATGAAATTGAGCATAAGGCCTCAATCGTTCTTTTCCATTTATTCAATTTCCAAATGGTTGAAATTATTTTTTTTTTGGGTGGGTTTAATTAAATTAAACCAGCATATAGGTGATAATTGCAACAATACACAGAGTAGTGCACCATCCCCAAACAATACATTATCTTTGTCATCATCATCATAATCCTTTTCTTCTTCTCTTGCTAAGACTCCTACTTGTTCTCGGCTCTGTCGTGAGACATTTATAATGGAATGCCTGGCCACGAAAAAACTTTCTTCCACTATCAATTACAGTATCTTGTCTACAAGTTGAACCCCCACCTGGCTATGTTGTATTAGTGCATTGTACTCTCACATGACAGAGAAGGCGGGCCACTTCTTGTGATCCTTGCTGTGCAAGATACCTGGAGCTACTGTTACAGTCAGTACATGTCTTTCATAGCCCACTGAGTCAATGTTTTTTGCAGTAGTGGAGAGGCAGCACACTAGGAACATGACCAGGTCCCTTTGACCCCCCCCAAGATTGTGTCAAGTCAAGCGTTGCCACACCATGCTGAAGGAAGAATTACTTTACTGAGAGAGTAGTGGACGCTTGGACTTCCTGCAGAAGTGGTAGCTGCAAATACAGTGAAGGAGTTTAAGCATGCATGGGATAGGCATAAGGCCATCCTTCATATAAGATAGGGCCTGGGGCTATTCATAGTATTCAGTATATTGGGCAGACTAGATAGGCCAAATGGTTCTTATCTGCCGACACATTCTATGTTTCTATGTTTCTATGTTTCTAAGCTGATCGGCCTGGGCGAGAGTAGACACACTGGCGAGCCATTGCTAAAGTACATCAAGCAGCAAAGATCCTGCTGGGGAAATAACACATGCTCCCTGCTTGCAGCTTCAGAATGGTCTGTAGCATCACCACTTAATCTGCAATGTTCCAGCTCGCTGGAATTCAAAAATTGCACATGCTTGAATGTCTGTACGAGCAGCTGAAAGTCTTGAACAATTTGGTTATGCAACAGACCACCTCAGCAGAGGGCATGTTTTGTTTCCAGGTCGGGCAGTGGCAGCTTATTCCGTTCATTCTGCAGTTGTCCCTCATCCTCTTCAAATGTATTTTTGAAAAAATGCTTTTGCATGAGCATCAGCATTTCTTCAAATGCTGATGCATGAGCATCAGCATTTGAAGAAATGCTGATGCTCATGCAAAAGGAAGTGATGAAAGAAGAGGAAGAAGAATAGTTAATGCATCTTGGTGTCCGCCCTGTAGCTTTTTCTGCCACTTGGGGATGAGGAAGTGGAGTCAAAATCGGAGGACCAAGAAGATGATGATGATGGTGACAACGGCCACGACACCCAATTGTTTCATTGCTGGATAGAGTTGGAAAGAACTGGCTCCTCGGGCATGCTGACCAGAATGGCGAACTGTAGACTTACTGAGCTTATGCAGTGACAGCACAATGGTCACTGAAATAACGTGAAACTGATAAAACTATTGAGTGAATCTGTTAGCCCAGCGGTTCGTGCCTGCGCTGCTGCCCCTACCTGTGGGCACGGGCACCAGTCTCCCTCTTTCCCTTCTGCTGCGAAGCATCGTGCTGACAAGCGTAGGCAGCAGATAGCTTAACTCTTGTATGTGTGCTCCATGCCAGAGTTTACTTCCTGCTTGAGTCCTGTACTGGTTGTCAGGGCTTGCATGGGTGTGTTTTCCCTCCCTTGTGAGGGATCACATACACGCCCTCTGTCTCCCCAGCCTATGGCTGGATTGCAAGAAGTATTTAAAGGCGCTTCCTGCTCCAGGAAGATGCCTGGGCAACTTATGGTCACTAGTTTGTCTAGTTCCTTCTGTGAAGGTGTTTTTGGAGTTCTGCCTTTCTGTGTACCGGACCCTGCTTTTGGATTTATCAGATTTTGCCTGTTTGCCATCTGCCTCTGACCTTGGACTTCGTTTACAGACTTTGCTTGATTGCTGCCTGCCCTGACCCCAGAGTTCCTGACCACGTACTTTCCCTCACTGCTTGCACTGGTATCTTTGACCCCCTGGTCAGCTGCCACTGACTTGGGGACTGCTCTGAGTGGCACTTGGCAACTACCCTAACGGCTCAAGCCTATTCTCAACATCAGAGGCTCTAGTGAAGACCAGGTAGTTGCTTATTCACACCCTTCCAGAGTATTACCAGTCAGTGGCGCTGTGGGTCCACACTCGCTTGCATAACAGTTTGCTCAGGCCATGGACCCCGCTGATCTGAACTCTCCCAGTCTCATCGAGTTACACCAGGAGTTGGCCCAACAGTGTGAGCGCCAGGATCAAATCCTGTCCTATTTACGTAATGTAAATATGCATCTAAATGACCTAACGTCTGCTAACCCAGCATCATCAGGTCCCTCTGCCGCGGTTAACGTACCAGGATCTGGACCTCGCCTTTTAGCTCCACCACGCTTCGATGGTGACCCTACAAAGTGCCGGGGGTTCATAAATCAATGCACCCTTCATTTTGAACTCTTGCCTCACCAATTTGCCTCGGACTGTGCTAAAGTGGCTTTTCTTACAGCATGACACACCTTACTAGAGAGGCACTGGCCTGGATTAACCCTCTCTGGGAAAGGAATGACCCAGTCATAATGGATCTTCAGGCCTTTCTAGAAGCCTTCCGCAGGATGTTCAACGAGCCAGGATTCACCACCTCAGCCGCATCTTCTATACTGTGGTTGCGTCAAGGGAGCCAATCCGTGGGCCAGTATGCAGTCCAGTTTGGTATGCTGGCCTCTGAACTAGGCTGGAATAATGAGGCACTCGTGGCTACCTTTTGGAAAGATCTCTGTGGGAAAATTAAGGACGAGCTGGCCGGACGGGATGTTCCTTCTACCTGGGATGACCTCATCTCCCTGACAAAATTGATTTGCGGTGCCAGAGAGGTGGCACATGAGAGGAGACCTCTTCACCTGGCATCTTCCCTTCAGTGAGCTCCTACCCCTCAGCAATCCATGCTATCTGCAGCTCCAGAGCCTATGCAGGTCGACCGAATCAGGCTGACTGAACAGGAACATCATTACCGCCTACTGAACCTGTGAAACTACAGTTGGGAGCTCGCCGTACTAAAGAGATTTCGTTCTTGATTCTTCCAAGTCTGTCTCACCCTCTCCTTTTCGGACTACCTTGGCTCTATATCCATGAACCTGTTCTTGATTGGAAGTCTGGAGAGGTGCTTTGTTGGGCACAGTCCTGCCTTGGAAAATGTCTTTTTTCCTGTTCAGCCTGCTCGGTTACCCGGGGTACCACCAAATCTTGAAGATCTGCCTGCAGCATATCACGCCTATGCCAACTAGTGTTGAGCGCATTCGAATAGCGAATTTTTATTGCGAATATCGCAAATTCGATAATTCGCGAATATAGCGCTATATATTCGCAATTTCGAATATTCATTTTTTTTTTTAGATGTTAATCCTTGTTGCTCTCTGGTTGTCTTCCCACTTCCCAAAAGCTGTTCTTAGCTGTCCGGAGGATTCCTGGCTCCCTGTCCGCTCCAGTCAATGCCCGTTGCCGCTTCTGCCGACTCTCTGTGTACATGGGAACGCCTCCATGCTAAAATGTACTGTCAGATGTGAGAATCACGATCTCACAAATTTGACTAAGTTGTAATCGCAATGCGATTAATATAACCTGAATTATTCGCATTGTGATATTCGTTATATTCTAGCAATACAACCATTAGGAACCCAGCTTTAAGTTGAATCGCATTGCGAATTCAACTTAGAGCTGAGTTCCTAATGGTTGTATTGCTAGAATATAACGAAGACGACGAATATAGTGCTATATTCGTGAATTCGTGATATTCGGCGTCTTCGTTATATTCGTTATATTCTAGCAGTACAACCATTAGGAACTTATCTCTAAGATCAATTCGCAATGCGAGTATATGTTCGCTTCGCGAATGAAACTTAGAGCTAAGTTGCTAATGGCTGTATTGCTAGAATATAACGAAGATTGAGAATATAGTGCTATATTCGTGAATTCGTGATATTCGTCATCTTCGTTATATTCTAGCAATACAACCATTAGGAACTTAGCTCTAAGATAAATTCGCAATGCGAGTATATGTTCGCTTCGCGAATGAAACTTTGAGCTGAGTTCCTAATGGTCGTTGCTAGAATATAACGAAGATTGAGAATATAGTGCTATATTCGTGATATTAGTTATACAGTATTCTAGCAATACAGCCATTAGGAACCCAGCCCTAAGTTGAATTCGCAATGCGAGTAATACAGATTATATTAATCGCATGGCGAATTGAACTTAGAGCTGAGTTCCTAATGGCTGTATTGCTAGAATATAACTAATATCACGAATATAGCACTATATTCTCAATCTTCGTTATATTCTAGCAACGACCATTAGGAACTCAGCTGAATGTATCCCATGGCTTCCCTCTCCACATTGTGTCTGATAGAGGCGTACAGTTCACATAAAAACTCTGGCGAGCTGTCTGCAATCTACTGAATGTATCCCTAGACTTCTCTTCAGCGTATCATCCACAGTCCAACGGTCAAGTGGAACGTGTCAAACAAATTCTTACCAACTTTTTGTGCTACTTTACTAATTTTCATCACAACAACTGGGTTGAACTATTACCCAGTACTACAATCATGTCAGCGAGTCTTCCAAGAAATCGCCATTTTTTGTTGTTTTTGGTCAACAACCTAACATCCCACTCCCAATAGGCCCACTAGGTTTTCAAGTTGGCCAAAATTTAGATCAAGTAGATAGGCTTATTGTGAACACACTAATAGAACTACAAGGCTGCGAATTATATGATACCCAGAGATCTCCACATCTGGCTAATTTCAGAGGTGGTGTGCGTTCAACTTTCTCTCCACCCTTGCCGGCCGGGAGCGCTTTGGATCTGTTTTACAAACAGGTCATTTCTGATATTGAAGCATTACTTTATCCTACAATTAAACAGAATCTTAGTCATGGTGAAACTCAAGCCATGAATTGGATTTCACAGAATGACAAGCTTATTGTAAAACTGGCCGACAAGGGTGGTAAGATTGTTGTAATGTACAGATCGCAATACCTCCAAGAAGCTAAAAGACAGCTGAGTGATCCTATTACATATGCACGTCTACAAACTAACCCAACCTTCAAATACCAACAACAACTCAGATCATTATTGTGGAGATATGTAGAGTTAGGAGTCCTCTCCAGAGAAACTGCAGGAAAACTGTACCCTCAGTTTACGATTAAACCTGTGTGGTATAATTTGCCCAAGATTCACAAATCGCTGGTAAAACCCCCCGGTCGTCCAATCGTGGCTGGGATAGGCTGAGCCTTTATCCCAATATCTTGATTGGTTATTATGACCCATGTTGGAAGGGATACCCTCTTATTTGAGAGATACCAGCGATTTTTTGAGGGGTTTAAAGGGGATTGAGTGGTGTGAAGATTTTCTCTTGGCATCTATAGATGTCGAGAGTCTTTACACCAGAATCCCCCAAAACTTAGGGGCTGATGCAATTGGCCGACAACTGAGAGACATAGGCAAAAGTGATGTTTTTGTTAATTTTATTGTGGACTCCATCTCATTCATATTGACACATAATGCATTTTTGTTTAACAATGAATGGTATCATCAACGGTCAGGTACTGCAATGGGTACGCCCATAGTATGCACGTTTGCAAATTTATTCCTGGCCGTTTTTGAAGCCAAATATGTATTTACGGTTAATAACCCTTTTGTTAAGCATATAAAAACGTATTTTAGATATATTGATGACGTCTTTATAGTATGGGCTGGTGATGAAATTAACTTCCTTGCCTTTGTGGATTACTTGAACCATGATAATGATATGAACATGTCCTTTACCAGCAAAATTAGTTCTACTGAATTGGAATTTTTGGACGTGTTGGTGAAGGTGGGTGATGGATGTCTGGAGACGACCGTCTACAGAAAACCCACCTCCACCAATGCGTTCTTGCACTGCGGTAGCTTCCACCCCCCACATGTTACCTCCTCCTTACCTTTTGGTCAATTTTTACGCTTAAATAGAATCATCACCAGTGACATAGAATTTGTAGAACAATCCAAAATATTAAAGATGAGACTTTTGCAGAGGGGTTATTCAGAATTTAAAATTGATCAAGCTTATCATAGAGTACTGACACGCAGATCCACAGGTGTAGCCGATGGTGGTGCTGACCGCAGGGATAGCAATTTGAATAGGATGGATCATAGCGGAGATAACGCAACCTCTAGACCAGTGTTCACATTTGATTACTCTCCCATGGGTCAACAATTAAAAAATGCCATATTTAAAAATTGGCACATTCTTCAAAGTGACCAGATTTTAAAAAACAAAGTGATTGACTTCCCTTTGGTTGGCTTCAGAAGGAGCAAAACCATAGGCAATGTCATCACACGCAGCCACTTTACTGATGAAAATGAAAATAAGAATTGGCTACAACGTTGTATTCCTGAACTACGCTGCTAAGGAAGCCATACTGGCGAAATTCTGGCGCAACTCGCAACCCCTAATGGTTCGGGGTAATAAGATTTTATTATTCAGCAACTACTCAGCTGAAGTCACAAAGCGCAGGAGAACATTCACACAGACCTGTTCTTCACTGGCGAAGAATAAAGTCAAGTTCGCCTTGCAGTATCCGGCAACACTGCTACTTTTTCGTCAAGATGGGACGATCGACATTTTTCATTCTCCAGGGGAGGCGATGGAGGCGCTGGAGACAGATCCTCTATATTCGGATGTGATCCCGCAGCTCTCCCAAAGATCCACATCATCGATCAGAGGAAGACGCCTCAGGATGAAGCCGGGACGAACACAATCTAGGCCCATAGGACCAGAGGAACAAGCTATAGATTTCAGATAAGGACTGTGAGTAAAATGTGTCGGCAAAGTTAAAAGGACTCTTGATGGGACACGTGAGATACTTAAGGACTTAGAGTTCTGTTATGATTCATGTTCAACAGTTATATGTTTTACAAAGGGCCGGAGGGCTAAGCAGAACATAGAAATGTTAATGAGTATGTTATGTATATGTAGTGATGACAGCTACACTGTAAGATGTGCAAAAAAAGTGAAGTTAGCAAGTGGTATGTTAATGTTGTGGGTTTGCACAAGAAGGTCAAGGTTGGGGTGGGGGGGGGGGGAGGGAAGGGGGGAAGTGAACACTAGTCTTAGACCAGTAAAGGGTAAGAAGATAGGACGACACATTTGGAGGCACTGTGGTTGTCTGTTGAAGATGAATCCTCCTGCAGGGATCTTTGAGGTAAAAGCATTATGAGAGTAGCCACTTGGAACGTGAAAGGCCTTAGGTCTCCCTCCAAGTGTATGGCGATATTATGCCACCTTAAGAGGCTGAAGATTGATATTGCATTTCTGCAGGAGACTCATCTGGAAGAGGCAGACTATTGGAGGCTTCGGAGATTATGGGTGGGGCAAGTAATAGGATCCTCTTCTGTGGGGAAAAAACCGGAGTAATTGTCTTACTGCATAAACGTATCCAATATGTGATTAAGTCCACATCAATCGACGAACAAGGGATATGGATACAAATATGTTTGGAATCTTCCATAGGCCATACGGTCATATATAACATCTATGCACCCAATACGTCCCAGTCAGATTTTTATAAGAAATTAGAGACGGACATCTTGAAGGAGGGCTCACCACAAATAATGGTAGTGGGAGATTTTAATAGAGTACATAATGAACAGGAAGACAGGAAGCGAGGGACTCCCAGTATGACTAACAGTCAGGGGAACACTGGCCTATTGCAGGCCACCGGAATGACTGACACATGGCGGCACCACCACCCAATAGACCGCGAGTTCACCCACTTCTCGCATGCTCGAGGATCGACTATTTTTTTTACGTCACCTGTGTTGTTGACGAGAGGTAAAACGGTAGAGATCTCGGACATGGTGGTCTCTGACCATGCCCCAGTGATCATGGAGATCATGGACACCGTCCCCAGGGGACAAGACTATATATGGAGAATGCCTCAGCACTTGTCCAAAGACAAGGAATTTATAGACAAAGTGAGAGGGTGGTGGTGGGAGTACTCGCAAGATAACGCAGAACATGTGAGCAACCAAGCTCTATTTTGGGATGCGGCCAAAGCAGTACTAAGGGGCCACATATTGGCATACACTATAAGGAAAGAAAAGAAAGCTAGGGAAAAATATGAGGAGGCCACTACATTAGTGCGTAATGCATATACAAGTTTTTTGCAGAACCCCACAGTTTAATAAGATACTTTGGGTGACCGCTAAACATAATCTTGACTACTGCCTGGAAAGGCAGGAAAGGTGGTTTGGAGACTACCAAAGGGCAACATTTTTTCGCCATGGTAATAAGGCAGGCCGATTGCTAGCCTACTTAACACGCCCGTTTATAAAACAGACACTGTTTCATCCTCTAAGGGATAAGACAGGACGATTATGTACTCTGCCTAAAGACATAATGGAGACATTGGGAGATTTTTTCCAGACGTTGTATACGAGGGACCCCTTTGATACTCAGAAAGCGAATGATCTCCTGGGAAAGCTTAGATTGCCCCTGCTTTTGGCGGAAGTGTTAGAAACGCTTAATAGGGACATAGGCGAGGAGGAATTAGTAACAACGATAAAAACCCTTATCAAACATCAAGGCACCGGGTCCCGACGGGTTTCCAGTGGAGTTTTATAAGGCATTAACACAGGAGCTGTCACCAACGTTAGCTAACCTATTTAACACCATTATGAAAGAAGTGAGCTTACCAGAGACTGGCAAAGTAGCCTATATAAAGATACTCCCAAAACCAGGAAGAGACTTGACTCAGCCAGGCTCATATAGGCCGATATAGTTGATCAACCAGGATATTAAGATTCTGTCCAAAATCTTAGCAAATAGACTGGCTCTCTGTGTGTCAGAGTTAATAGGCCCCCACCAAGTGGGATTTATGCGGGGTAGATCAGCGCTGACCAATATTCGAAAGGTTTTAGCGGTATTAAATAGCAGTGGGAGCCATTGTCAGGAGTATAAATCAGCGCTGTTAGCAATCAATGCCGAGAAGGCCGTTGATAATGTAAGCTGGCAGTGGCTGGACATGGTGCTAGACAAGGTCAATATCAAAGACAACTTTAGAAACTACTTAAGAGCGATATATGAAGATCCTCAGGCAAAGGTTTATGTACCGGGCTTTTTATCGAAAAAAATTGTACTCAGCAGGGCACACGACAAGGGTGCCCTTTGTCTCCCTTACTCTTTAACTTGGCAGCCGAACCCCTGGCTCGATTATTGGTAAACTCTGATACCTTTAAGGGAATAAAAGTTGGTAAAAAGGAGTTGAAAGTAACTTGTTTTGCAGACGACGTCCTGATATACCTAGATTCTCCGGAACTTCATCTAAACCAGATGCTGGAGACGTTCATTTCATATGGGAAAGTTACGGGCTACAAAATCAATGTGGCCAAGAGCCAACTTTTGCTCCTGGGTCAGGTGACAAACAGTACCAAGATAATCAAAATCAATTCAGGGTTGAAATCCAAAAAGATTATTTAACTTTTCTGGGGATCAAAATAGGGCGCACCCTGAAATCGGTGTATACGTTGAACTACCCCCCTCTTTTCTCAAAGATAGAGAGGGAATTGGAAAAATGGCAGGATTTACCCTTGTCTTTGTGCGGAAGGGCGCACCTAATAAAAATGGTCAGTTTCCCAAAATTGCTCTACCCACTACAAACGATCCCATTGTTATTGAAGCACACAGACACTTCGCGGATGCAGAGGGCATTTAACCACTTTCTGTGGAAATCCAAAAGGCCCCGCATTGCATATGCAAAACTGACGATGCTGAAATGGGAGGGAGGGTTACAACTGCCAAATATTCGCCATTATAACCTAACAGCTCTGTTTCGTCACATAAGGGATTGGTGTGGGGGACGGGTCATCACTCGGAAATTCAGATAGAGCAGGAACTAGCCGGCTTGTGGAACCTGGAGGTCTTGTTACATACAAAATTTAGAGATATTCCTGCATCAGCCAGGCAATCTATCCTGTTAAAAGACACCGTAGGAAGTCGGTTAGGAAGATATATGGGCTTCCATTCTATATATCGCCCATGATGCCATTATGGACGTTGCCTTCTTTCCCGCAAGGTAGAGAAAATGTTTTCTTTCGGGAGTGGAGGAATAAAGGGATTACTAAACTTAGTGACTTATTGGTAACCTGTGGCCAGGAATAGCTGTCATGGGAGCAGCTGAAAGAAAAATATGGCTTGGCTGATGCACACTATCTCCCTTTCCAACAAATCAAGAGCTACTGTAAAGTTCAGTCAGGATCATTGGGGGACTCCGAAAAACGTACGTGGTTCGCCGCTATGCTGGGCAGAGATGGCACATTTATGTCCCTCTCAAAGCTGTACCGAAAACTACATAACATACAAACAATAGGCTTGGTGAAAGGAGCTTTCAAAACACGGGAAAGGGAATTAAATGATCAGAATATAGCCAAAAAAATGAGGGAAGGTTTTGACCTAGTATTTAATAATCATATTGCGATGCCCCGGCCCATTACCTGCGGCATTGCCCTAAATGCGACCTCTCAAAGGCTGGTCTTTTACATGCTCTGTGGGAGTGCCCGAGGGTACAACCGTTATGACAACGGGCGGTGGAAGCGGTGAAAGAGATTTGGGGAGAGGCAGTGGGATTAACACCACAACAGTGTATTTTTCATTATATACCTAAAAATCAGGAATAAGAAATAGGGACAGTAGTGGCGACAGGGGGGGATACATATCCTACTGATGTCCGTAAAAAAATCCCTTTAACGACACTGGTTGCAAACAGAAATACCGACATGGGAAGAGGTGGTTGGTACTATGAAAAATGTTTTATATCTAGAAAGACTGGAGATAGAGCAGGATAAGAAAAGATTGATTGGGAAATACATCAAGAAGTGGAGGAAATTCATTGAGAAGCAATTGTCCACTTGTGAAATCAAGGAACTTATGGCCCCTTTCAGGTTGACTAAATGGTACCTAGAGGCACAATTGGCAAATAGATTGGGGAAGTTGGCAGTATAAAGTAATACAGGATTGTTCTAAGCTGAAGACAGGACGTATTATATGACAGAATGGAGAAGACGATACTGTAGACTCAGACTAGTGTTCACGATGTTGGGCAAAGTTGGGGGGAGGGGCTTAGGGGGGACGGGGGCAGTACATTGAAAAATTGTGAATTGAGAAACATAAAGGATACCCTGTTATACTGTTATAAGCTTATGTTTACTGGAAAAACGCTGACTTTGTATGTCGTTATATGCTTATAATGTATTCACTATATGAAAGATTCTCAATTCAATAAAGAGAATTAAAAGAAAAAAAAAAAAGTCAAAATGGCAGATTTTCCATCAAAAAGCCGTACACACCCAAGAATGGTATCAATCAAAAGTACACTTTGCCCCGGAAAAAAATGAGCTCTCATACAGCTCCACACACATAACTACAAAAAAGTTATAGGAGTTAGAATATGACAGAAAAAAAAAAAAAGTTTTTAATTTTTTTCTCAGCATCAAAACGCAAGAAAAAGTATACATATGTGGTATCGCCGGATTTCTACTGACCTGGAGAATGAAGATCACAAGTCAGTTTAACACTGTTTTGCACACATTGTTCGGCATTCATGATTTTGGCAATCGATGACCCTGTCTCTCTGCCTAATAATAGAGTCTCCTACCACCAGCATCTGCCTGCCCTTTGCTGCTTTCCTTTTCCTATCCTTCCTACAGCAGTCATCCTCCTGGTTGCTCGGAGAAACACCCTACTGCAGTGTTGCTGGATGGGCATATTTACTAGGCCATTCCAGCTCAGGAATAGCCTCCCTGGCACTTTTCCTTTACCCCTTGTTCCAACATTAACCCAACTACTGACCCTGTAGTCCTGATCTTGTGCTCCTCCACCCACCTCCATTTCACTGACCTCAACCTGTGCCTGCACAGTGAGGTCTGAGCCTCTCTCCAGGTTTGCAATGCTTCTGCATGTTGCAAGCTGCCTATTTAAATCCAAGATCTGGGCTTCCAAACATGCAACATGTTTGCATCTAGTGCAGATGTATTCACCCTCGAATGGCTCTCCAAGGCACGCATATATTGCACAGGACACACACTAAGTAGCATTGTCCATAGAGCACATGTTTAACCCCTTCCCGACCAGCACCGTAATAGTACGGTGCATTGGAACGTGACTTTCTGCCCAGCGCCGTACTATTACGCCCGATCAGCTGCAGGGGATCGGCTGTTCCCATTAGCCGGACTCCTGCTGTATGTGTCGGCATCGGTGAAAACACCAATGCCAGCGCTTTAACCCCGTTCTATGCCGTGGTCAGCGCTGACCGCAACATAGAAGGGGTTTGCTGCGGGTGAGGGAGCCCATGGGGTCCCCTCGCTGCTGTGGCAGGGACCCGATGGGTGAGAAGACAGCCCGATGCCGTGCAGAGGCTGCCCAATGCCTTGCACGGCATCGGCACCTGCCTTCTACGGGTGCCCAGGAAATCCAGCCCCAGGCTTGGTCTCCTAGGCAACCTGTAAGTGTATTCGTCTGTGCAATACACTGGCAACAGGCAATGCATTACAATACAGATGTATTGTAATGCATTGCAGAGGGGATCAGACTCCCAAATGTTAAAGTCAGAAATAAAGTAAAAAAAAAAAGTAAAAAAAGTGGAAGAAAAAAGAAAAAACACACATATTAGTATCTCCGCGTCCATAACGACCGACTCTATAAATATATCACATGATCCATCCCGTCCGATAAACACCATTAAAAAAAAAATGTCAAAAAAGCAATTTTTGTCACTTTACATCACAAAAAGTGCAACACCAAGCGATCAAAAAGGCGTATGTCCCACAAAATGATACCAATTAAACGGTCTCCTCAACCCGCAAAAAATGAGCCCCTAAATAAGAAAATCGTTTAAAAAAACTAAAAAAAAACTATAGCTCTCAGAACATGGAGACACTAAAACATCATTTCTTTTTGTTTCAAATATGTTATAATTGTGTTAAAGTGAAATAAATAAAAAAAGTTAAAATATTAGGTATCGCCGCATCCGTAACAATAGGCTATATAAAAATATCACATGAACTAACCCCTCAGGTGAACACCGTAAAAAATGAAAACTGTATAAAAAAAGCCATTTTTGTCACCTTATATCACAAAAATTGCAACACCAAGTGATCAAAAAGGCATATGCCCCCCAAAATAGTACCAATCAAACCATCACCTCATCCTGCAAAAAATGATACCCTATCTAAGACAATTGGTCAAAAAATAAAAAAGCTATCACTGTCGGACAAGGGGGACACTAAAATATGTTTTTTTTGCTTCAAAACTGCTATTATTGTGCTAAAGTGAAATAAATAAAAAAAGTAGACATGTTAGGTACTGCTGCATCAGTAACAACCTGCTGTATAAAAATACCACATGACCTAACCCCTCAGGTGAACACCATAAAAAAAAAAGTGCCAAAAAAGCCATTTTTGGTCACCTTACATCACAAAAATTGCAACTCCAAGCGATCAAAATGGTTTATGTCCCCCAAAATAGTACCATTCAAACCGTCACCTCATCCCGCAAAAAATGAGACCCTACGACAATCAGTCAAAAAATAAAAAAGCTATGGCTCTCAGACTATGGAGACACTAAAACATCATTTTTTTTTGTTTCAAAAATGCTATTATTGTGTAAAACTTAAATAAATAAATGTATACATATTAGGTATTGCCACGTCCGTAATGATCTGCTCTATAAAAATATCACCTAACCCCTCAGGTGAACGCTGGAAAAATAAGTAAATAAAAACTGCCAAAATTACCAACTTTTTGGTCACCTTGCCGGATAAAGTGTAATAAATGATCAAAAAAATCATATGTACCCAAAAATGGTACTAATAAAAAAGTAAATTCTTCCTGCAAAAATTGAGCCTCTGCACAAGACGATCGGACGAAAATAAAAAAAATAAGGCGTTCAGAAAATGGACACAGAAACATAATTTTTTTTCCAAAAATGCTTTATTATGTAAAACTGAAACAAACAAAGAAAGTAGACATATTTGATATAATTGCATCCGTACCAATCTGCTCTATATAAAAATAGCACATGATCTACGCTGACAGATGAATGAAAAAATAATAAAAATGGTGCCAAAACAGCTCACAAAAAACATAATATAGAGCAATTAAAAGTTTACCCCAAAATAGTACCAATAAAACTGGTACCTTATCCCCTAGTTTCTACTGTAGTGGTGCATCAGGGGAGCTTCAAATGGAACGTGGTGTCTAAAAACCAGTCCAGCAAAATCTGCCTTCCAAAAACGATATGGCGTTCCTTTCCTTCTGCCATGTGCCCTTACATCAATTTACGACCACATGTGGGGTGTTTCTGTAAACCACAGAATCAGGGTAATAAATATTGAGTTTTGTTTGGCTGTTAACCCTCGATGTGTTCAAGAAAAAAATGGATTTAAAATGGAAAATCTGCCAAAAAAGTGAAATTTTGAAATGTAATCTCCATTTTCCTTTAATTCTTGTGGAACACCTAAAGGGTTAACAAAGTTTGTAAAATCAGGGGTGTAGTTTCTACAACGGGGTCATTTATGGAGGGTTTTCACTATGTAAGCCCTACAAAGTGACTTAAAACCTGAACTGGTCCTTAAAAAATGGGTTTTGGAAATTTCCTTTCAAATTTTAAGAATTGCTTCTAAAATTCTGAGCCTTCTAATGTCATAAAAAAATAAAATGACATTTACAAAATGATGCGAATATAAAGTAGACATAAGGGGAATGTTAAATAATAAATATTTTTTTAAAAGGCAGAGAAAATGAAATTTTGAAAATTGTGAATTTTTCAAAATTTTTGGTAAATTTGGGATATTTTCATAAACAAAGGTGAAATATATTGACTCAAATTTATGACTATCATGAAGTACAATGTGTCACGAGAAAACAATCTCAGAATGGCTGGGATAAATAAAGTGACACTTGTCGGATTTGCAAAAAAATAGCCTGGGCAGGAAGGGGGAAAAATGGCCCGGATTTAAAAGGGTTAAATGGGGATGAAAAGTAAAGAAAGAAAACAGTAAATATGCATTTAGATTTAGACCCCTATCTGCTGTTATTGGAGAGCTTACTAGAATCAAGCAAACAATGCACAAGGAAAATCTATCACACCTCAGTTTCTTGCTCCTTGTCTTACCCTCAGTTCACACTTGCGCGTTTTACAGCGCGTTCCTACACGCTGTAAAACGCTCAACAGGAGAAAACTCATGTTTCCCTATGGGTATGGTTCTCACCTGAGCGTTTTACAGTGCGTTTGAACGCGCTGTAAAACGCCCTACGCTCAAAGAAGTTCTTGAGCTTCTTTGGGACGTTTTGTCGCACGTTTGCACCCATAGACTTCAATGGGAACGCGCGTAAAATGCGCGTTAAAGTGTAGATATGCCTTTTTCAATTGGTCTCCAGAGTCACGAACGCGCGTATGACATGCGTTTCCTATTTGCAAAAACGCGCTGTAATACGCGCGACAAAAACACGCGTAAAACGCGCGTCTCAGAAACGCTCAGGTGTGAACCCAGGGTAACACTTCGATTCTTTAACTCCACTTATTCACAAGCCCACTTAGTGCAGCAAGCCCACCCCGAGCAAGCATCCATTAATCTTGCAGTCATTAAAATCACTAGTCAGACTATATAAAATGAAAAGGGCAGATTTGGCTGCATTCGGATAAAAGGGCCTGCATATGCAGGCAAAGAAAACAATCATTATTTGTATAACACGATGAGCCGATTTCAACTTGATATTTAAAATAGTGAATGAGATTTTATCATAATGTTCTTTACTTTCCGCACAGTTACTGGTAATGTCATTATCTATAGGGAGTATAACTCCTGTCAGACATTTATCATTATGGCGGTTTTCATATTTGTAAAAGGCAGTTACCAAAACAGAATAAAATGGCCTTATGTTATTGTGACCTTTATGAGCAGCAATTTTCAGAAAAAAACAACTTATGTGTCCTGACATTTAATAATGGCGACAAATTGTTGGTCTTTAGTCTTCAAACACCCAGATATTAGGCTGGAGGAGGAAGAAAGCATAGCAAACCACGTATTGATGGTGCGGCTCTTCACACAATGGCCAAAAAATAACCAGCAAGATTAAGCTACTCAGTAGTAGTCTTCTGTCCTTTTCACTTCCACTCCTCAGGTAGTCTATATCTGTTCCTAGGAAAGCTGAATGATATTTACAGCTCCTTCAGGTTTTGTCATTAACCAGTTTGCATCTCCATCATATATCTCTGCATTAATCTCCACCTCCGTAGGACTCTTCGCTCAGCAGATGACCACTGACTCTCATCCTACTTTCTTACAACTAGGGATGAGCAAATCGACTTTGGATGAAACATCCAAAGTCGATTCGCATAATACTTCGTTTGAATACTGTACGGAGCGAGCGCTTTGTACAGTATTAGAATGTATTGGCTCCTATGAGCCGAAGTCTCGCGAGACTTCGCATAATAATTTCATAAATCAATTTCTGCTGAAAAAAAACATTTCTCAAGGTGTCACCTGGTTGTATAGTGTTGCGGTCATAACGTACGGCGCTCAGCCAATCCGAGCTTGCCACGTTAAAGCTACCTCTAACCTTTTTCCAATGCTGACAGTGCTGAGGACAAAATTAGACTGAGGAAGGAATTCTCTGACTGCAATCAAGCCCGACAGTCAAGGCGGACAAAAGATTGAAGTGCTGTGTCTGCGCCATTCGTCATGCGCACTCAGACCATAATAATTGAGGTATCACTGATGTAATATAAATACATAGATGTGATAAATATGGGATCATGATTAAAAACTCTGAATCTTACATATCAATTGTGAATAAATATTTAAAGGGAACCTGTCACCAGGAAATTCACTGATAAAGCAGGCATGCTGCCTTGTAGGGCTCACTCTGCTGAATATAATGATACCTTTCTCTTGGTGATCTGTTGTTTTATTCTGGAGAAAAAGTACTTTTAATCCATATGCTAATGAGCTGATTTGAGTCCAGCATTTTTTCTATTCAGAGCTGTAGCCCCTCCCCTATTCACTTCTATAGATCAATAAATAAATAAAGCACGCCCCTTTTACATCTGAAGAAGTGAATAGGGGAGGGGCTACAGCTGTGAATAGAAAAAATGCTGGACTCATATCAACTACTGGACTCAAATCAGCTCATTAGCATATGGATTAAAAGTACTTTTTCTCCACAATAAAGCAACAGATCACCAAGTGAAAGGTATCATTATATTCAGGAGAATGAGCCCTACAAGGCAGCATGCCTGGTTTATCAGTGATTTCCTTGTGACAGGTTCCCTTTAAAGGGAACCTGTCACCTGGATTTTGTGTACAGAGCTGAGGACATATGTTGCTAGATGGCCTCTAGCACATCCACAATATCCAGTCCCCATAGCTCTGTGTGCTTTTATTGTGTAAAAAAAAATGATTTGATACATATGCTAATGAACCTGAGATGAGTCCTGTCCCTGAGATGAGTCATGGACAGGACTCATCTCAGGTTCATTTGCATATGTATCAAATCGTTTTTTTTACACAATAAAAGCACACAGAGCTATGGGGACTGGATATTGTGGATGTGCTAGCGGCCATCTATCAGCCCATGTCCTCAGCTCTGTACACAAAATCCCGGTGACAGGTTCCCTTTAAGTGTTAAAGTGTCATTGCTTTGTGTATAAGTAGCTGATTGTTTCTTTAAAGTGCAATAAACCTACTACATACTATAATCATATGATCTACTACATACTATAATCATACGATATACTACATACTATAATCATATAATCTACTACATACTATAATCATATGATCTACTACATACTATAATCATATGATCTACTACATACTATAAACATACGATCTACTACATACTATAATCATATGATCTTCTGAATACCATAATCATATGATCTACTACATACTATACTCATATGATCTCCTGAATACTATAATCATATGATCTCCTGAATCCTATAATCATATGATCCACTACATACTATAATCATATGATCTACTACATACTATACTCATATGATCTCCTGAGTACTATAATCATATGATCTACTACATACTATACTCATATGATCTCCTGAATCCTATAATCATATGATCTCCTGAATCCTATAACCATATGATCTACTACATACTATTATCATATGATCTGCTGAGTACTATAATCATATAATCTACTTCATACTATAATCATATGATCTACTACATACTATAATCATACGATATACTGCATACTATAATTATATAATCTACTACATACTATAATCATATGATCTCCTGAGTACTATAATCATATGATCTACTACATACTATACTCATATGATCTCCTGAATCCTATAATCATATGATCTACCACATACTATAATCATATGATCTACTACATACTATACTCATATGATCTACCACATACTATAATCATATGATCTACTACATGACAATTTTTACTAGTGCTAATTGATATACAAAACATAATTTGATAATCACAATGTTTAAAAACCTATACGAAGTGAAAGTGCTTGTACAAAGTACCCCATTAATTAAAAACATTTGAACCCCCCCACCCCCACCATAGCAGGGATTAATAACATAAGCAATAACCATTAATATTTCCCAGTATATAGTTCCTATCTCGTTTTCTATATCTAATATATGCAAATTTAATTTTTAAAAGTCTTTTTATTAATATTTTTTACTTTTTTCCCTTCTTTGTTTTCTTCATTTCTCTTTTTTCTCTTTGGTAGGGGTAAGTGTGCAATAATTATATACCAATATAGCTCAAGAGATGGTTTTGGTAGGCATTTTGTTGGATCCCATATTTAACTGATTAGTTCATTTTTAATGAATTTAATAAAATCATGTTTTTAATTGGGAACTGTATGGATTCGTGGCTTTCTTATCGTATGCAGGGTTGTCCTATATTCCATCTATTCTGTGGAACTTGCACCTAACGTTCTATGTTTAACGTGTACCTTGAAATCTCAATTATTCAAAGAGGACTATGTCCCATAACCATAGTCCAAGGCCCATACACAACTTGACCTGGTCACAGATCCATTTAAAGAGGACCTTTCATCACTTCTAAAGATATAAACCAAGTATGCTCACATGTAGAGCGGCGCCCAGGGATCTCCCTGCACTTACTATTATCCCTGGGCGCCGCTCCGTTCTCCCGGTATAGGCTCCGGTATCTGTGCTCACTAAGTTATAGTGGGCGGAGCCTGCCCTTCATCTCCTTCTCCCAGGCTGCAGCGCTGGCCAATCGCAGCGCAGAGCTCATAGCCTGGGAGAAAAAAAACTCCCAGGCTATGAGCTCTGCGCTGCGACTGGCCAGCGCTACAGCCGGGAGAAGGAGATGAAGGGCAGGCTCCGCCTACTATAACCAATTCCACCAAGTCCCGCCTACTATAACTTGGTGAGCGTCGATACCGGAGCCTATACCGGGAGAATGGAGCGGCGCCCAGGGATAATAGTAAGTGCAGGGAGATCCCTGGGCGCCGCTCTCCATGTGAGCATCCTTAGTTGATATCTTTAGAAGTCATGAAAGGTCCTCTTTAAACTCCCTTTGTCACCCTACACTTTATTTCAGCTCAGACAGTAACCGGGTCGGTGGTTCATGCAGTTTTCACATTCACTATTGCAACCTAAAGGTCTGGTCCCAAGGACAAAATTAACATCAAGTGCCTAATGTCTCAGTCCTCAGATTCTTTCTGGATTGTATGCTTTTCTGAGCAAAGTCTTCCTTTCTGTAGATTGGAATCTTTTATGGGCAGAAACTTCTCTCCTCCTGTCTCATTGTTTCATTCATATGTTTTATTTGTCATTTTACTTATTTGTTACTTTCCAGTTGTAATTGAAATTCACAACTAAGGCATACAGGTGTCACAGACAAGACCTGCTCAGTCATGTTCAAGTGTGAAGTATTCCCCTTACTACAGTATATTCTAAGTAGCTTAGGTAGCAGGATACCTTACTGAATCCAATGCTGAGCCATGCATAGTTTTGAACCTCCTAGTCTATCCCTTTCTTCAGATCACACAACCATTGGTGAGTCTCTGTGGCTTTAGTCCAATTTGATGAGGAACAGAGTACATAGCGTTGCTTCCTTACTCTTCTTTTGCTGACTGACAACTAACTCTTAGGCCTCTTTTACACGGGCGTCACGTTTGACGCCCGGATAAGAGGCGGGTGCGTGCGGGAAAATGCGCAATTTTTCTGCGCGTGTGCAAACTTTTGTAATGCGTTTTGCATGCGCGTGTGAAAAATTGGCATGTTTGGTACCCAGACCCGAACCCGGACTTCATCACTGAAGTCAGGTTTCGGGTTGAGTCTTCTGTAGATTCTATTATTTTCCCTTATAACATGGTTATAAGGGAAAATAATAGCATTCTCAATACAGAATGCATAGTAAAATGTGGATGGAGGGGTTAAAAATAAAAAACTTAACTCACCTTAGCCACTTGATCGCGTAGTTGGCGATCTCTCTTCTGTCTTCTTCATTCATTAGCTGCCGTCTAAAGGACCTGTAATGAGGTCACTGAGCTCATCACATGGTCCAATCACATGGTCCATCACCATGATGATGGACCACATGATTGGACCATGTGATGTGACGTCACCACAGGTCCTTTAGATGGCTGTGAATGCTTGAAGACAGAAGAGATCGGTAACTACACGATCAAGTGGCTAAGGCAAGTTAAGTTTTTTATTTTTAACCCCTTGCTTGCGATTTTACCGCAGCCCCATTCACTTCTATGGGGCCTGAGTTGCGTGAAAAACACAAAATATAGAGCATGCTGCGATTTTCGCGCAACACAGAAGTGATGCGTGAAAATCACCGCTCATGTGCACAGCCCCATAGAAATGAATGGGTCCGGATTCAGTGCGGGTGCAATGCGTCTACCTCACGCATTGCACCCGCGCGGAAATCACGCCCGTGTGAAAGGGGCCTTACTGTGCTAGGGGAGGATCTAGGTTCCACACCTGTAGAGGGCTGTTCCGGAGTTGATTAACTGTGTCACTCTCAGACATTACCATATTGGGTAAGAAAACAATAACATTTTACTAAATAACATAACAAGCTTTAAACACAGCAAATCATTTGCAAGAAATCCCCCCGCTCTGGAGTTCTGCACAGTGTGCCTTGTGACCAATTACCACTCATGCAGTCCCCTTAGTTTTGCACCACATTTTTCTTTTTGGCCATTCGTTGGCAATAACCCCTCATAATGTTATGGTATGAATTTTATCTGAGGAAGCATGAGGTTTTGCCACTGGGTAACTGGCCCAGCACTACAGTGTGTATAGATAAAGCAGTGAGAATGATGAAAAATGATGAGGTTCTTATATTTTTGACTGAATTACTGAACTACTTTAAATTGGAATAAGTAATTTCGAATACTTCAGAAATAACCTGTCAGTTATTAAAATAGAAAGCAATGATGAGACATTCTCCTCCGCACTAATTAGAACTTTTATCACTACCTTCATAGGTTTTCGTACTCTTCACTGTGCAAGCCTGTTTGATAAAATTCAGAACCTGCTCATATTATACATAGCTAGGTTTAATTAAATGTTACATGCCCAATGTCACTGCTGTCTCTTGTAGGTTCAGCTCATTCTGTAACTCAATGGCGGAGAATCAGTGAATGTGGTTTACCATACCAGGCGGGCTTGTATCTATCAGGCCTGTAGGACAGATATCCAATATTGCCTGCCGCTTTAAAATTTAAAAAGTTGCCAACTTGTGTTTTCAAGTTCTTCAATTACTTCCAGTTTATTGAATTATTTCAAACTTAAGCCGATTGTTTAATATTGATGACCAATCCACAGGAATATCAGATTGGGGGGTTGGGGAGGGGTACAACCACTGACACACCGCCAATGAGATGTTTGAGGAGGCTCCACGTCCTCCTTGCAGTTTTCCAAGCACTTCTTCATCCATTTGATAGTAGCAGTGCATAGTATAGCAGGTCAGCCCCATTTAATGAAACTGTGCTACGCCTAGGCCATGTGACCGATGAGGGTGCTGGGAGTTTGACCCCGACCGATAACATATTTATGGCCTCCTGAGGATAGGCCATCAATATGAAAATCTCAGACAAGTTATACTGCAGCCTGCCAGCGATGATCAATTGCTGGCAGGCTGTAGAAGTTATATAAATGAAATCAAAACGGTATATCAGACGCTGTTTTGTTAACAGCGTCTGATATACCTGCTACCTGGTCCTCTGGTGGTCCCATTTGCTGGGATCGACCACCAGAGGACCAGGTAGCAATGTAAAGTAGCACCAAGCACCACACTACACCCCCCCGTCACTTATTAACCCCTTGTTAACCCCTGATCACCCCATATAGACTCCCTGATCACCCCCCTGTCATTGATCACCACCCTGTAAGGCTCCATTCAGATATCCATATGGACACCGGCAATGTGCTTTCCGCATTTTGCAGATCCGCACATTGCCAGAACTATATAGAAAATGCCTTTTCTTGTCCTCAATTGCGGACAAGAATAGGACATGTTCTATATTTTTGCGGAACGGAAGTGCAGACCCGGAAGTGTGGATCCACAATTCCGGATCCGAGTGGGACAAAATCTGTCCCCATAGAAATGAATGGGTCCGCAATTCCGTTCCGCAAACAGAATTTCGGACGTGTGAATGCGGCCTAAGGGTCCCTTATCCCCGCCAGTTAGTTAGCTACTTGTTAGGTAGCTAGCGCTCAGCCCAACGCACCGCAGTCACTGATTTTGGCAGAGATTTTTTCATCCACATTGATCGATGCGAATGAAAAAATCTGTGCCGTTCATTTTTTTTCAGCCCAGAGGCTGAACGGAAAAAAAAAATCTCATTACCTGTATGCTCAATATAAGGAGAATCGGAGAAACTCCTAATGCTGACAATACATGTAATGATAGCGGAGACCCTCAAATGCCAGGGCAGTACAAACACCTCACATGTGACCCCATTTTGGAAAGAAGACACCCCAAGGTATTCCATGAGGGGTATGGTGAGTTCATGTAAAATTTTATTTTTTGTCACAAGTTAGTGGAATATGAGACTTTGTAAAAAAAAAAAAAAAAAATCAATTTCCGCTAACTTGTGCCCAAAATTTTTTTTTCTGTGAACTCGCCGTGCCCCTCACGGAATACCTTGGGGTGTCTTCTTTCCAAAATGGAGTCACATGTGGGGTATTTATACTGCCCTGGCATTTTAGGGGCCCTAAAGCGTGAGAAGAAGTCTGGAATCCAAATGCGAAAAAATACCCTCCTAAAAGGTACTCATTGGAATTAGGGCCCCTTTGCGCATCTTGGCTGCAAAAAAGTGTCACTCATGTGGTATCGCCGTACTCAGGAGAAGTAGGGCAATGTGTTTTTACAGAGATATTTCTCACACACAGTATGGGTATATATAAAAATACACTCCAAACACATTGCCCTACTTCTCCTGAGTACGGCGATACCACATGTGTGCCACTTTTTTGCAGCCAAGATGATATTCATTCACATTATTCCTTGGCCTTGATCACACTGGGATCTCTTGCGAGGGATTCTGAGGCTACATGCACACAACCGTTGCCTGCCTCCGCATCCGCTCCGTCTGCAAATTTTGCGTCCGTCATCCTTTTTTTTGACGGATCCGTTTTTTTGGAAGATCCATTGTAATAATGCCTATCCTTGTCCTGCAAACGTGAAAAAAATAGGACATGCTCTATTTTTTTGACGGAAGGTAAACACGGACCACGGATGCGGAACAAAAACGGTTAACCATCCGCATTTTTTGACGGACCCATTGAAATGAATGGGGAAGCATCCTATCCGTGCAAAAAAATGGAACGGACACGGGAAAAAACAACGGTCGTGTGCATGAGGCCTAAGGCTGACCATGGGGTTGTGAAATCTTTCATTCCAGAGGTGTGCACTTCTAATTCACATTTTTATCCCAACCATAATTACACCTCTGCAATGGATGATTTCCAGAACCTCATAGAAAAAGATCAGATACTCTTTATACAAACATTTTGTGGCATGTTCTGACAATTTGTCACCATCGGAATGAAAAGCCATCAATGAGTTAAAGAGCAATGCAAATGCAAAGGTGGGTCTGTGGTTGTCTTGATTAGCCAGTTATATGTGAAGGACGTTCACAGTTTGCTGTATGACCAATAGAAAACTAGACTCAGATCCCACGGATGCTTTTTCTAATAAATATTGGAAGGTCCTGGAGGAAGAAGAGTGCATAGGTATATTTTCTTCTAAAGGATATAATAATAGCGGCTCCCCTTTCCTATTGCTATGGAATTGGTGCTCTGATTGCCGTGACTCACCCAGTCACAAGAACTTAGAAATTTTTATAGATACAGTAAACAGGCACTCAACATCTGACTCAACACAGGCAATCAAATAAAATAAAATATGATAAAATATATATTTTATTCTAATACATAGGTCTATAATGTCCAAAAATATAGTATAAAACTGACCAAATAGTACTGTTTCTATATATTTTCTTCTAAACACGTGCTTCCTCTAGTTCCGATATTTCACACATTACCCATGGTTGATAAAGACACATTTCCCCTTCCATTGAGTCCCATTTTTTCCAGCATGGGACCCCTTATGTAAAACTTGGGAAATTGGCTAGACATGGCATTTTAAAAGCCGTCGTGCAGTGTATTTCGGGCTGCATAAAGGACACCACAGATTTGTTGAATCAGATGGATGACATGCAGTGGAAGGTGGACTACTCTTGGTTGTCTTGTGATGTTTCAGCCTTTACAGAATTAACCGAAGCCTTGATGGGATTTTTTATTTTTTTGCAACTACAGGGTTGCGCCACGGGCGCTTCTTTCTAACCATCACTTCCGAATTTGTAAATGTAATATTGGGAAAGGAATCTTTTGTATTCTCCTTCCAACCCATTCATTGACAGTATAGTGTGGTATGGGAGATACATCGATGACCTCCTCCTTAGTTGGATTCTTAGTCCCCTCGTTTTTGGCATACATAAATGATAATTTTCCCGACATGTAAATAGTGTAATGGGGATAGTTTCTTGGGCTAGATATCATGTTGCCTATATAGCAATTCCTTCTATCCATCATCAGAAGTAGATTGCTTGCTCATGGGTATAGTGAGAATTGCATCAGCGGAGCTTTTAACATGGCTACATCTAAAACTGGACGGGAACATCTATACAGGAACAAAACGTGTAAAAAAACAAATAATCATAGTTCTTTGACTTGTAATACTCCTTACAGTCAACAAAATGATAAGGTGATGAGTATTTTCAAAAAATACTTCCCTGTATTATACACTGTTGATACATTGCGGAACATACTCACTGCAGGTGTCAGATTTGTATCAAGACACACGGTTATCATTGGCAACCAAATATCTGTGAGCTGTATAACCTTCCCCCATCTTTGTTCATTACTATTGGAAGAAAGCAAGCTGAAGGAGATAATTATGGTGCTATACAGCAGAAAGCTCAATATATTGGGCAGGATTGCCACTAGCACTGTCCTAAAACAGCTTCAACACCTGGAGTCTACAGGAGACTTTACACTTTTACAAAATTGCTGGTAATTTCCCCTTCTACTTCCATTGAACATAATATCTGTATGCATGTATATGCAATGAGCTCCCCCTAGTAGCTAATATCCAGATTTTTGTCATGTAACCCTATAGATATATAAAGGGATGCAAAGGAATTTGAGCTCTATTATCAGAGGAAGTGACCCCTATAAAGATATATAATGAACCAGCACAAAATGTAGAGAATGTTTAAGCAACTTAAACAAAATAATAAAATAAGTGATCCTTTAACCCTTTTTTGTATCACATAGTGTATTATATCCATACACGCTGTCTTATGGGTTCTATTTCTCTTGTAAATTTGCAGCATATACTGCACACAGATAGAGGATTTCACTCCATATTTGCATAGCATTGAGAAGAAGAGCAGTGTTAGGCTTCTTTCACATCCGTTCTGCGTTCCCTTAAAAATGCTGCAAGTTCTATATTCTGCGTTTTTCATGCAGCCCTGGCCCCATAGAAGTGAATGTGGAAGCAAGTGCGGATGCAATATGTTTTTCACTGATGACTGCTAAGAGATGTTATTTGTAGACCTTCATTTTTTATCAACTGCGTGAAAAACGCATCAAAATGCATTGCACTCGCGCGTAAAAAAAACTGAACAACTGAACGCAATCGCAGACAAAACTGACTGAACTTGCTTGCAAAATGCATTCAGACCTAATCCGTCACGCTTGTGTGAAAGAGGCCTTAAGTGACACATAAAATATTTGAACATATCCTAGACCAGAGGTACTCCACTGGCGGACCGCGGTCCTAATCCGGACCAGTTTCCAGCTGTCTGGACCCCTGCGCAATGTCGTGCTGTGAGGGGGCGGTCTGCCCTGGGTGCCTGCTCTCAAGGGGTGCCAGAGTCCAGAAGCAATGAGAGCTTCCATTAATACAGATGGAAGCGCTAATTGCTGGAGCACAACGAGCTGGGTCCTGTGACTCACCACTCAGCTCCCCGCTCTCGCCCCTCCTTCAGGCCGGCGGTGCTCTGAATGGTGAAGCAGAAAGACTTTTCCCTGCTCCACCATTCAGACTGCAGACGTGGGAAATCTGCATTAGCTCCACCCACAACGTGCCACAGCGCGATCTGTGCCAGTGGGGGAGAGAGGACTGTGAGCTTCAGGAACAGGACAAGGGGAGTAGTTACTGTTTTTTTTTTTTTTTTAATACAATGGGCATTTCTATCCTGGAGGGGGCACAATAGGCACTGCAAATGTGAAGGGGGCACAATGGACATTTCTACTCTGGAGGAGGCACAATGGGCATTTCTACTCTGGAGGGGGCACAAAGAGGGCACTACAACTGTGAAGGGAGCACAGATAGGGCATTACTACTATGAAGGGGCACAGATAGGACATTACTACTGTAAGGGGGCACTTACGGTATTCATACTGTGTGGGGAGGAACTAAAGGAGCATCACAATGTGTCAGGGGCACTAAGGAGTATCATAATGTGTGGGGACATCAAGGGATCACCCTGTTGTGAGTGTGCACTTAGGGGTATCATACTCTGTGGAGCACTAAAAGGATATCATACTGTCTGAGGGGCATTAAAGGAGCATCATTATTATTAGGGGGCACTGAAAGGACATTCTTACTGTTTGTTGGCAGAAAGGAGATTAAGTGGGCTTGGAGGTGTGGATTATTGCAATAATAAAAAAATAATGCAGCGCTACACGCTGTGGCAGTGGAGCTGCCAGAAGGCCATAGGAAGGCCATTGCAGTGGCATATCTCATCCAGAGAAAGCTGGGTGAGAACAAGAAACGTTGGGAAAATAGTTTTTCCCACTGTCTGCAGCAGTCAGGCTGGTAATGGGGATAATTATCAGCCAGCTGAGGAGCTTGGATAAATCGTGGCTGAGCTTCTCAATCAGGGCAGGAGCAGGCTGTGTCAAGGCCTGTGGGAGCCGGGACCCTCTAACCCTGTGTGTAGGGTAAGCACTGGTGATGTGTCTTGGGGAGATCCTGATAGAGAGGGAAAGACTGTTTAGTCAGTGGCCAGACGGCCGAGGATTTATTTTTATGATTTTGTTGTACTGCTGTGATGACAATAAAGCTGGTCGTGGCCAGTTTGCACCCGAATCTACAGTGGTGGAGTGGCTTCTTGATGTGTGCCAACCGTCTAAGGCGTTAAGACGGCGATCTGGAAGAGCTAAATGACCCCGAGTTGTGACAACGCCAATAGTGTTGTCCCTCCTTACATATTTTTTTGTTTTGCAGCTCAGACCTTCATCCTACAGCAGACTCAGGCATGTCGACCTTTACAAAAAGTACTCAAGTACCCCTGTCTTAGACCGTAAAATAATGACAGCCCCCAACAAATACAGACCCCAAAGTAAATACAGTCAAGAGTCAGGTGAGCGTGTATGAACTCATAGGGGGAGATTTATCATACCAGAAAAGTGGCTTTAAAAAGTTGCAAGCTATGTGTTTGTGACTATTTAAAAAAATAAAAAGTCTAAGTTCCTATTTTTATACGCCCTCACTACTTTCTCCAAAAGGGGGTGTGGCAAGGGTGGAAAAGGGGACTGGCCAATAGCATAGACTAATGTATCTTAATTTTCTCCAGTTTTAAATGCAAATGAAGTTTGACGTTTTGAGCTGTGGTAGATTTCTGATTAGGCACAGGGACTGCTGGAGGATGGAACTAGTTTATGACAAGGTCTGCACCTTTCATAAATTAGGCACATCCTCCGGCAGCACAGGGGATATTAAGACCAGTGCAGAAATCACTGGTCTTGATAAACCTCCCCCATAGACTTTTTAAAGGCTATGTACTCCTTTGGGGGCATTTTTTAATGACATCACACTAATTTTGAGCTAAAAATCATTTTTTAAATTGGTCTTAAAAATATGGAGCTCTTTTTTCTGTACAGGGCTGAGATTCTCAAGTAGCAGGATCTGAATTTTCTCTCTGCCCCATCAGCCAGCTCACCTGAGGGGCTTGTTATCTCTGTTCTTTGATGTTATAAACACTCATTTTAGCTCAGCTATTATCTTAGTGATAAGAATGTGGCTTAAATAAGTGTTTATGACCTCTAAAGTTTGATTTACATGGCTTGTTATTTGGGCAAATTATGTGACAATCTGCCTGTGTAAAGGTGCCGCCGATTACGCAATGAACGAGCAAACCGCTTCTTCATCGGGTGATCGCGCTGTTCGTGTAGGTACATAAATTATGTACCTGCGATCTGCTGCCCAGAAGCAGTGCAGCTGTATGGGAACGAGCGATCACTATAGAGACCACTCGTAAATGCAGCTTTCTCCTTCACTGAGTGAGCAGCCGACTATCGAGAAGTAACAATTAC
Source organism: Bufotes viridis (assembly GCA_033119425.1). Classification (NCBI taxonomy): domain Eukaryota; kingdom Metazoa; phylum Chordata; class Amphibia; order Anura; family Bufonidae; genus Bufotes; species Bufotes viridis. The sequence continues at coordinate 46,872,764 of CM065593.1, forward strand.
TTCCCGACAATCGGCTGCTCCTCGGCCTGTGTAAACCCGCCTTGTTAATTAGAGATAAGGGTTATTAGATTACTGCCACAAAGTGAAAGTAAAAAGTAAAATTCACACAGCTAGACAAACAGTTAACCCTCTGTGACAGAACGGCTCAATATTTTTAATAAAGACCAATTGAAAAAAAGATTTTAAGCCCAAAATAACAAAAATGCAATCATAAAAAAATGTCTTCCTAAGTTTTTAAGAGCCAGTACACTACGTACTCTGCTTTCCGAGGGCAAAATGCTGGGTTGAGTGCTTCTGTCCCTTCATTTTAACAATCAGTAGGGGATCTCAGCACCTTGACTGATAAAAACTCCGGTGAATATGACGTAAAAAGTTTTATAAAATGACAGTTACATTTTCACAGGTAATTCATGGATAAACCGAATAAAGCATATATTTTTTTTAAGTTCTTGCAGCACAGTTGGACACTATAAAAATGCTGGTCACTCACTGCTTTAGTGGGGGCTGCAATATAAAGAGCGCATGGAGAGCAGCTTCATTCCTGTTTCTCTCTATTTTATAGAGCTGAGTAAATTGTTTAAATGCATCATGTTTGACTGAGGGTTACAATTACTTTGGAGTCAGTAATATTTTAGAACCTTTGCCAAAACAAAAGGGGGATTTCTACCATGAGAATTATGTAAAGGATGGCTGGTGTCTCAGCTCTGCTTTGAGCCAGAAAATATAGCTCTCTTGGTAATTCATGTACATGCTATGAAATGAAAATCCTGTAAGAATGTTTTACATTTTTATTTTAAACTGACTACATTTTTAAAAGTATATTTGCATTGTTTTAGGTCTTTAGACCATATAATTTTGTTTCTAATAGTCACTATTTTACATTCAGCTTATAAACATACTGTATAAAGTAATAAAGGATCACGTTACAATGACCCCATCATTTTCCTATGGTCCAAATGAATGGTGCTGTTGTGCTGGTAACTGTAAGGCTGTGTTCACAAGGGAGAGTTTTCCGTACGGGTGCAATGCATGAGGTGAATGCATTGCACCCGCACTGAATCCGGACCTATTCACTTCAATGGGGTTGTGTACATGAGTAAGTGCGGATGAGGTGCGATTTTTCCCACATGGTTGCTAGGAGACGTTCGGGATGGGGACCCGATCTTTATTATTTTCCCTTATAACATGGTTATAAGGGAAATTAAAGATGGAGAGGTTAAAAAAAAATAAAAAATTTATTAAACTCACCTAATCCACTTGTTCGTGCAGCCCGGCTTCTTTCTTCTTATATCTTCAGGACCCGGCAGGAAAAGGACCTGTGGTGATGTCACTGCGTCACATGGTCAAATCACATGGTGCATTACCATGGTGATGCACCATGCATTGGACCATGTGATGAGAGCAGTGACATCACCACAGGTCCTTTAGCAATTTACACATGCCGGCAACGCGTTCAAGTGGATTAAGGTGAGTTTATTAACTGTTTGTTATTTTTTAACCCCTCCATCCCTAATTTACTTTGCATTCTGTATTAAGAATGCTATTATTTTCCCTTATATAACCAGGTTAGAAAGAAAAATAATAAAATCTACACTACAACTAACCCAAATCCGAAATTCATTCAAGAAGTGCGGGTCTGGGTACCACATTCAGTTTTTTCTAACGCGCGTGCAAAACGCATTGCACTTGCGTGGGAAAAACTGAACCACGCAACGCAATCGCAGTCAAAACTGACTTAAATTGCATGCGCACTCACACAATTTCCCCTCCACGCACCCGCATCCTATCCGGCCCCATTCCGCAATGCCCGTGTGAACCCAGCCTAAGTGCTTGGAAGTTAGTGGGTTAAAAAGCAGAAAGAAGGGACAGGCCAACTTTGCTTTTGGCTGGGGTCAATTGGCTTCACACCAGTTACTTGGTATAATAAGGAGTGGAGGTGACTGAGGAGTTTGCTGCAAGTCGGATATGTTGGCTAATTCTCAATTTTAACATCAGAATGAAGGTTAGTAAGACCGCAGAGTGCCCCTGTCTGTTCTATTATTATTGTTATATTGATCTATTGTTTATCACATCCACACAACTGCCACCGTGTGTAGGATGTCTATTGTGGTACTTGTGGTCCGCTGCAGGCATCCTCCATTGTATGTATTTTTTGTTGGGAATCGGCATTAGCAACGGGACACAAGTGCAGGATCTGCTCCCCTGTTTATATATGCACAACTGCATTTGGGTTTGAGCATTTCCTGATTTGATCCCGTGCTGAGCCACGCCCCCTGCACTGATCACATGATGGTGACGTCACCCCAGGTCCTTCGGCTGTTCAACAGTTCGGGTTCGTGGAAGCCGCCCCTTATGGATTCCATATGCCGGGATAGTCCGCGGTAGTGGAATCCATAACGGGATGCGGCGATTACCACAACCCGAACGCCGAACTTTTTTTTAAAGTTCGCTCATCTCATCTCCTGTTTGGGAAATCAGTTAATAAGTAAAATAGGAATTAATTCCCAAAATGTATACATGAACCTTTGGTGCCATCTGGTGATGGAATAGAGTTAAGGAATCTATTGCGAAATAGGTAGGAGGTACTATTCGTGATGTCACTAGTTGTAGATTAACCTGGCCTCTCCCATTTTCTGAATGGGATAAAAAGGTTAGGTGAACTGACAGAAGGGGTCATCAGCTCTTGAGGGAGAGCTCTCTGAGAATCATCTTCCTGATCTCCATCTGATCCACCTACCTGAGGGAATCATCCATCCAGCCATCCACCTGATTGACTACCTATCCAACCATTGGAGGCAGCCATCTTAAAACCATTGAAACTGATTTCTGCTAGCCGATATTCTGGTATAGTATAAACTTGCCTATAATTTATAGGAAACTTAATATAATATATATCTATATATATTCAATTAACCATACTGTAGTATCATTCTAAACCTTGCTTCAATCCCGTGAGATTGTAAATATACTGGGGAGAACACGGTATCATCTCCAAGGAACTGAGTTCAGTTCTAGGCCTGTATGGTTGATTATGTATATCTATCTGTATAGATAAAAGATGAAATATGGTATAAACCAGATTTGGGATTAGTCTGATATCTGTCGGCTAAGAGAAGTTAGGTATTAAATTGCTTTAAACATAATTGGAGATATTGTCATCATAAGGCATTGTAGTGGATATATATACTCTAGATTACCTAAATTTAGATACTATTGATTCAATTTCATTTGTCACCAATTTTTTTTGTTTATATATTAGTTTGTACTGTATTATTGTTATTTAATAAATGTATATTTTGATTTACCCCTGCCTTCTTTTTGTCATCTAACTTAGCGCAGATCACGAGCTCTTTTTAGCTTGGTATTTATGATAATAGGTTAGAATCGCCTCCTTTACTGAATCGCCTCATTTCACTTCAATGATGTCCGCAAATCCGGAGATGCGGAACGGAATCACGGAACGGAACACTACGGACGCACTACGGAGTGATTCTTTGGGGTTCCGTTCCGTACTTCCGAACCGCATAAAAAAGAGATCATGTCCTACCTTTTTGCGAAACGGACGAATGCAGACCCATTCAAGTTGAATGGGTCTGGATTCATCCCAGCGGCCGTATGAAGGTTGCCCGTGCATTGGGGACCGCAAATTGCGGTCCCCAATGCACGGAACAGACCACCTACGGCCGTGTGCACGAGCCCTTAATGTAAAACCACCCAGAAAAAGTAAGAACTTGCTGTGAATACATGATACGTTTTAAGAACAGTAGCTTTCACATTTCCACAGTCCTATTGTCCCTGGAAATATTGTGCACCTAATTATAGTGAGCCATTAATCATCTCCAGATATAACTGTCAATGAAAACTTTTTATTATTTTAATTAACTTTCATATCACTGATTTATGATTTAGAGCAAAAACTATTTGTGGATTGTACATTACCGGTTTTCTTGTAACAGCCTAAGACTGCATTGTGCTGGAATTCAATAGCTTTATATTGTACAGATTCATCACACGGTTTAATGTCACTGTGTCAAATATCTAGGATTCTAAGACATGAAAGCTTTATTGTGTTCTTCTTTATCTGTGCTGAGGATACAGCACCTGTGCAGGCCACAGCTGTTTCTTAACCTCTTCCCATCTTAAATGTGCAGTACTGGGGGCAGGTATTTAACTTCCAGAATTGTACATGACTAATAGCAAGCGTAGTGAATTTCTGCCTAAATATATAAAAAACTAAATTTAGTTAGAAGATTGTTAACCCCGTCCATTTATCATAAGCCACTTCTCACCACTTTTGAGGAGTAGCAAGAAGGGAAAAAAAGTTGTACATTGTACCATAAATACTTAGGGGGGCATGTATTACCCCTGAAAACTGGTGCCAAAAAGTTACAAAGTTTGGCACATGTTTTTGGGTTCTGACTTTTGTTATAGTTGGCATAGATTATAGCAGAAAATGCCAAAATCTACGGCAGCTCTCCGTTTTGGCTCACAGACCTTCACAGATGCACCACAATTAGGGATCATGCACACGAACGTGTGCCGGCTGTGGTCATATTGCGGCCCGCATACAGCAGGTCTGCAATACACAGGCATCGGCCATGTACATCCCGCATCACGGATCACGGACCCATTCACTTGAATGGGTCTGCGATTCGGGAGATGCTGTGCGGAAGGACGGAGCGGCTGCATGCACTACTTTTTTGCGGATCAGACGGATCACGGACCCATTCAAGTTAAATGGGTCTGGATCCATCTGCGGCAGCCGCACGGATGTTCCCCAATGCACGGGACTGCCGGCACACGTTCGTGTGCATGAGCCCTTATTAAGAGAAGTGCACTTCTGACACATCTGATGTCAGCAGTGGATATGTAATATGCTGGTCTTGGTAAATGACCTCCTTAGTGCTGCAAAGCTGTGAATAAATCCATCCTATAGTTCAGCGGGGAAAATTTTACTGGCAGGTTCCTTTTAACCCCTTCCTGAAAAACCCATGTAAATTTACCTCAGAGGTTGGGCATTTAAAAATGATGCCCGCTCAAAAGAGGAGCAGGAGCCTGCACCACACACACAGGACTAATGCATGCGATTGACAATAACTTCGATCGCATACATTTACATAACCCCTAAGATGATGTGGTCAAATGTGACCATAGCATCTGGGAGCTTAAACACTGCATCCTGGCCTTGTATTGGCTCCTGGGAAGCTGGATGTAGTGTGCAGCAGCCTCTGTACTCAGGAGTGGTACCAGGCATACTCCCGTTTTACCAATAAACAAGTTAGACTACAAAGAACAGTCCTCTTATTTGGATGACAGGAAAGGTTTATGCTGAATGTCAGACTGCACACTGTGTGAACGTGTATGAAGACAGAACAGTAAAACAGATGCTAGTCACCAGCGATAGTGGATCTGACTATACGGAGCTGCCATCACACACGCGGTCCTATGTACAAGATTGCAGTGGCTGCCATACAGTCACAAGAAGTGAGAGTGCAGCACGACCCAGACCATGCTGAAGTCCATTCCTACCTAGACTGAGTCTGCACGGAGACATTAGGCAGCCAGTAAAAGGCACACAATGTCTGCTAGCCAGGCATCATCACACAGGACCATTTCACGAACAAGCTGCTCTAGCAAATCCTCAATAAGAGTAAAGGCTGCTCTCGCCTGTGCAAAAGCTGAGGCTGAAAAGGTAAGGTCTTTGTTTGCTGCACAAGAGGTGCAACTAAAGCTAAGGCAAGCAGATCAACAAACAGAAACAACATGTGTGCAAGCATCAATGGAAACATAGATAATACAACTGCAAGTGTCAATAGAAAAAAAGAGAGCGTCACAGGAAGAAGAGACAGTACACCTGAAAGAAGAGAGAGTATGCCGTCAAGCGTTAATGGAAAAAGAGGGAGTACTCCTGCAAGTGTCACTGGAAAAACTAGCCCCCGAGGAAGAAGTGGCAGCCGCAGTAGCAAAAGCAGAGTTCCTAGAAGCCTTGGAGAATCCGAGAAACACAGCCAAGTACCTGGGCCAGACCTAGATAAACAAGATTTAATACAACGTGTCTCAGAATACGTCCACCATCATCCCAAGACAGATGATAACAATGATCCAGAATATCAGCCAGCTTATACAAAGTGTCAAAACTCCTACCTTGAAACCACAGTACCTCAAGCAGGACGGTATGCAACAAAGTGATGTTGACCACAACTACCGCCCTACAGAACAAAAGCTACAACCTTCGCTTCGACTTAAAGGGACAACTTTCGTGTGAGAACAGTATTATGCAGACTTCCCTAAGCCAGAAACCCCTAAAAGGTATGTTGATGCACCACACACTCAGCATAGCAACAGCACATCGGATAGTACTGGTGCTAACGAGGCCGCTATGGACTTCGCTAAGTTCTTTGCTAAACGGGAGCTGGTTACCAAAGGACTTAAAAAATTCACCGGTCGCCCTGAGAACTACAGGGCATGGCGAGCCTCCTTCCAGAACTTAATAAGAGACTTAGATCTTTCCTATAGTAAGGAGTTAGATCTCATCATAAAGTGGCTTGGAAGTGAGTCTGCTGAACAGGCCAAAAGAGTCAGAAACATTAACATAAACTATCATGGCAAAGGCCTAAAGATGGTGTGGGAAAGACTTGATGAGTCTTATGGGTCAATAGAAGCTGTAGAAAATGCTTTATACAAGAGAATTGATAATTTTCCCAGAATAGTGGGTGGGGGTTACCAGAAGCTCAGGCAACTCAGTGACTTATTGACAAAGGTACAGGTTGCTCAGTCAGAAGGAGATCTGCCGAGGCTAGCATTCCTGGACACCGCTAGAGGTGTAAATCTGATTGTCCAAAAACTCCCTTATAATCTACAAGAGAAGTGGATCACGCATGGTTACCATTATAAACTGTTTCTTAATGTACCATCCCCCCCCCCTCGTGGTGTTTGTAGACTTTGTTACTGAACAGGCTAGGATTAAAAATGATCCCAGTTTTTACTTTATATTGTCATGTCCCACTACCCCTGGTGTCAAACCTCATAAAACACCAGTGGCAGTCCACAAAACTAACTTTGCCTCCACAGGTTCTCCTTACAAGCCGTTTAAGTCTTCTCAAGAAGAGAACATACCCAAAGATCTTTTAACCAGTTCCCTCTGCACAAGAAACCACATTGTCTACTAAAATGCAGACAGCAAATAATTCCTCAAAGAAAACAACATCTGCTTCAGGTGCTGCACTACAACATCGCACTTCGCCAGGAACTGTAAGGTCAGTGTGACATGCACAGAATGCGGTAGCACAGAACACAACACGGCTTTTCTCATCCTGGACCATCCTCTCAGGTATCACCCCAAGCAGAGGAGCATGACATAAAGCAGATAGACACTGACATAGACACCGCAGTAGTTACTTCTCACTGTACCGAGATCTGTAAAACTCTTGCAGGAGGGAAGTCCTACTCAAAATTCTGCCTTGTCAGAGTTTATCCAGTTGACCACCGAGATAAGGCGATCGAGGTATATGCAATCTTAGATGATCAAAGCAACCGGTCTTTAGCTAAATCCGCCTTCTTCGACACCTTCAACATCGTAGGGCCCAGTTCTCCAAACTCCTTTTGGACATCTGCAGGTACCGTTGAGACGGCGGGGAGGAAGGCAACTGGGTACAAGGTAGAGTCCTTGACCATAGATGGTCAAACCTGCTTGTCACCACCAACCATACTGGAGTGCAATCACATTCCTAACAATCAATCTGAGACACCTACACCAGAGGTAGCTGCACACCAGCCCCACCTGCAGAGTATAGATCACCTGATACCGGAACTGGACCCAGAAGCCCCGATAGTATTACTCATTGGGAGAGACATACTACGAGTTCACAAGGCTAGAGGACAGATTAATGGTCCCCAAAATGCTCTATAGACTTGACCTAGGATGGGTCATCATAGGAGACATCTGTCTAGGAGGAGCACACAAGCCGACCTCAGTAAACAGTATGCTCACCAACACATATGAGAATGGACGTCCTTGCCTATTCCAGCCATGTCAGAGCAGTTTCCTGATAAAAGAACTGCCACACAGCGCTCCTGTGCCTTGTCCTTTAACAGATACCTCCTGTGAATGGTGAGCAAGATCACTTAGGGTGCACAATCTTCCACAGGACAAGAAAAGACAACAGGCTGTTCTTGGATATCATGGATAAAGGAATAGTAAAAGACAAGTCAAAAAGCTGGGTCGCACCTTTACCGCTTACCTAACAACAAATACCTTGTCTACAGTCGATTTGTCTACCTGGAACACAAACTTCAGAGGACACCAGAGATGAGAGAACATTTCTTTACCTTCATGGAAAGAATATTCCAGAACAACCATGCAGAAATGGCTCTTGCACTCCAAGACTCTGAGGAGTGTTGGTACTTACCCATATTCAATGTGTATCATCCTAAAAAACCAGGGCAGATACGAGTAGTATTCGACTTGAGCGCCAAGTGCGAAGGCATCTCGCTAAACGGTGTCTTACTGTCTGGTCCAGACCTCAACAACAGACTTCTGGAGGCACTTCTACGCTTCCGCAGAGATTCCGTAGCATTTATGGCTGACATACAACAAATGTTCCACTGCTTCCTCGTCAAGGAAGAACATCGAAACTACTTGAGGTTCTTCTGGTACCGCAACAACGAACCCAATGAAGACATTTTAGAGTACCGAATGAGAGTGCACACCTTTGGAAACAGTCCTTCTCCTGCAGTCGCTATCTACAGTCTCAGACATTTAGTCCGAGAGGGTGAAGCAAAGTATTGGTTACTATCCAAGGCAAAATTATGTTAAGACACTTCACCACAGAGACGTCTGATTGGGATGAACCGCTTCCCACTGAGAAAAAGGACCTGTGAACAGGTTGGAGGAAGTCTTTCGAAGCTTTGACCAGCCTTCACATGGCACGACCCTATGATTCCGTGCCATCTACTGAAGTCAAGATGCAAAGACTGTATATATTCTGCAATGCTTCAGTCAAGGCGAATGCAGGTGTAGCATACCTAAAGACCATTGACGTCAAAGAACAACGCCATATAGGTGTCACGGATGATGCGGGTGTGGATGGGAAACTCCACACTGAGCACAGGAAGAAACTAGGCCTGGAAACTAGGGTAAAGGAGAAAGTCACCTCCTAGAACAACCCTAATCCAAGTCCTGACTAACTATCAGTATGAACTGACCTCAATGGTAGAAAAGTTCATACACAGGAACATAGAGCCCTGACACACCCTGTAGGGCCCTGGTATAGTGACAGGACTTAAAACAACCTATTCCTCCACCAGAAGGATGAACAGGAGTCTCCCTTGGGCCTAGATACAAAAGACAGGGAAATATAACAAACAAAATACAAATAGGGAAGACGACACTTAACTTCACGTGGAGCAAAGGCAGCGCCAGGAGCTCAATTTAGATCCAACAACCAGCTATCCCAGAGTCCAGAAATGGAAGCTATAAACCGCAGTCAGATTACCCTACGTGTTGCCAGTCTCTCTGATCTCCTGGCACCTGTCACGGGAGCATTCATGACAATAGTCATGAGCTGGACCAAACTGACGCCACTCCGCGAACACACGATTCCCAGATTGGAGCTCTGCTTGCAGTGGAGTTGGCTGAACTTATAACAACAGGAATGAACCTGGAAATCGAGGAAGTTGAGTTTTATACGGACAACAAGGTAGTCCTAGGATATATTTGCAACAAAACCTGACGCTTTTATGTCTACGTCTGCAATAGGGTGCTAAGGATCAGGAGATACACTCGTTCTAAACAGTGGCACTACATGCCTACACAACATAATCCTGCAGACCAATCGACTAGATCTGTCGCAGCAAGCCACCTTAAGGATACAACATGGTTTACGGGTCCTGCATTCCTGTACCGTTCAACGTCTTGCAGAGCCTACACGTTTGACTTGGTAGACCCAGATGCCTATGAAGAAATCCAACCTGAAGTGTCTGTTCTACGTACGGTGACTTCTGAACACCAACTCAAATCTCATCGTTTAGACAGGTTCTCCACCTGGATGTCGCTTGTTTGTGCTATAGCCTGTGTAGTTCATATAGCTCAGTCTTACAAATCAACATTTCCTGTGAGTCAGAAGCCCTGTTTTACCGCTCCCAGTGTGGAAAGGTTGAAAAACATAATAATTCACACTATACAATATGAATGTTATGCTAAGGAAATAGACTACCTTAGCAAAGGTCAAACAGTATTCAAGAATCGGTTGCTAAGAAAGAAGGATTCAGTAGTGGCGTCTGTTTAAGCCAGACGGGGAGTGTCCGGCCCAGCAGGGTTAGGGAAAATTATTACAGATCACGTCGGCCAGAGTTTTGTTATTTCTGTAGTGATTAATGTGGTTATAGCACCATCTAGCGGTGTTAAATTGTATTGCAAATTGTTTTTCCTGTTACAAAGACTGCATTATGGGTGGTGCAAAGCATTGTGGGACAAAGAAGTCTCTAGTTTCCAGGACACATCAGCAGCGCTGTCCTTCTGCATATCCCCTTCTCAAACGCTACCATCCTTGTAAAATCATATCTGGTGAGATAGCTATCTTTCTTTCAGGGACATTATGTTATGCAGAGCTGTTTAGCTAGTTATGATTGTTACTCAGGGCAGTTGTTACAACTATTAGATGTTAGACATGTAGTCCTATGTTAGGCAGCCATTTTACCATGAACTTCATTGCTATGCAAATGTTACTGCTATGCTATATACTTATTCATGTTATTTTGTATTCTTGCAGTTTTATCAAACAATCCTGTTTTGCCAATCAATCAAATACTCCTGTTTTACCAATAAACAAGTTAGACTACAAAGAACGGTCTTCTTATTTAGAAGACAGGAAAGGTTTATGCTGAATGTCAGACTGCACACTGTGTGAACGTGTATGACAGAACAGTAACACATTTATTATATAATGAGTAGTGTTGAGCGAACAGTTCGAGCATCGTTCGGGTTCGTACCGAATTTTGGGGTGTCCGGGACCCGGACCCGAACCCGGACATTTTCAAAAAAGTTCGGGTTCGGGTTCGTCGTTCGGCATGTATTTAGGCGCATTTTGAAAGGCTGCAAAGCAGCCAATCAACATGCATCATACTACTTGCCCTAAGATGCCATCGCAGCCATGCCTACTATTGGCAAGGCTGTGATTGGCCGAGTAGCATGTGACTCAGCCTCTTTATAAGCTTGTGCGCATCGTCGGACGTGCTCACTCCCGATGTGAATAGAACAGGGATAGACGCAGCTGATGCTAGGCTGAGAATAGGCAGGGATAATTGAATAACTGAAGCAAATTTCTCTCCTCCACCTGTGATTCATCTGAACAACTGCAGCTGAGCTGCTTTTTTGATAGGGATTGGCTATTTTTAGAGTGGCCAGAGTGATTTTTCCATCCACATGTACCTGGCTGACCGCCGTCGCCATTTTGCGACTTGTAGTGCTGCAGCAGAAGCTGCCACAGTGTGCATTCCAAAGCTCCAAACAAGTCAGACATCTACACCTGGGATTCAGACCAATAGCGATTTAGCAGCACAGTCCAAGGCTATTTTTTTAAAGGTTGTGCAGACCATTTTGTGGCACATGTTACTGGGCTGATAGGCGGCGGCCATCTTGGGACTAGTGCTGCAGCACAATCTCTCCCAACGTCCATTAATCACTTGTAATAGTGGTCTGTGCCATAGAAATCCTACATCAGGGACTTGGGTGTGCTTGTGTCACCCCTACTAATAGCCAGTCCACCTGTAATCCATACAGTCAAAAGACTGAAAGTATTCCAGTGAGGGAATTTTTTTTTATTTAAAAAGGCCAAGTTAGTTTATCTGACGCTCAATATACTAGATACAGTTAGGCTCATGCTTTCATACATCTGGAATTAGCAAATTAATGTGCTGGGGTTGGGAAAACATATATGTACCCATACTAGAATCTGTCAAAGAAAGCGGTACTCACATATAACAGTCATTCCATCTGTAATCCATACAGTCAAAAGACTGAAAGTATTCCAGTGAGGGAATTTTTTTTTATTTAAAAAGGCCAAGTTAGTTTATCTGGCGCTCAATATACTAGATACAGTTAGGCTCATGCGTTTCATACATCTGGAATTAGCAAATTAATGTGCTGGGGTTGGGAAAACATATATGTACCCATACTAGAATCTGTCAAAGAAAGCGGTACTCACATATAACAGTCATTCCATCTGTAATCCATACAGTCAAAAGACTGAAAGTATTCCAGTGAGGGAATTTTTTTATTTAAAAAGGCCAAGTTAGTTTATCTGGCTGCTCAATATACTAGATACAGTTAGGCCTCATGCTTCATACATCTGGAATTAGCAAACTAATGTGCTGGGGTTGGGAAAACATATATGTACCCATACTAGAATCTGTCAAAGAAAGCGGTACTCACATATAACAGTCATTCCATCTGTAATCCATACAGTCAAAAGACTGAAAGTATTCCAGTGAGGGAATTTTTTTTATTTAAAAAGGCCAAGTTAGTTTATCTGGCTGCTCAATATACTAGATACAGTTAGGCCATGCGTTTCATACATCTGGAATTAGCAAACTAATGTGCTGGGGTTGGGAAAACATATATGTACCCATACTAGAATCTGTCAAAGAAAGCGGTACTCACATATAACAGTCATTCCATCTGTAATCCATACAGTCAAAAGACTGAAAGTATTCCAGTGAGGGAATTTTTTTATTTAAAAAAGGCCAAGTTAGTTTATCTGGCATGCTCAATATACTAGATACAGTTAGGCTCATGCTTCATACATCTGGAATTAGCAAACTAATGTGCTGGGGTTGGGAAAACATATATGTACCCATACTAGAATCTGTCAAAGAAAGCGGTACTCACATATAACAGTCATTCCATCTGTAATCCATACAGTCAAAAGACTGAAAGTATTCCAGTGAGGGAATTTTTTTTATTTAAAAAGGCCAAGTTAGTTTATCTGGTGCTCAATATACTAGATACAGTTAGGCCTCATGCTTCATACATCTGGAATTAGCAAACTAATGTGCTGGGGTTGGGAAAACATATATGTACCCATACTAGAATCTGTCAAAGAAAGCGGTACTACATATAACAGTCATTCCATCTGTAATCCATACAGTCAAAAGACTGGAAAGTATTCCAGTGAGGGAATTTTTTTATTTAAAAAGGCCAAGTTAGTTTATTCATGCTCAATATACTAGATACAGTTAGGCCTCATGCTTCATACATCTGGAATTAGCAAACTAATGTGCTGGGGTTGGGAAAACATATATGTACCCATACTAGAATCTGTCAAAGAAAGCGGTACTCACATATAACAGTCATTCCATCTGTAATCCATACAGTCAAAAGACTGAAAGTATTCCAGTGAGGGAATTTTTTTATTTAAAAAGGCCAAGTTAGTTTATCTGACGCTCAATATACTAGATACAGTTAGGCCTGCGTTTCATACATCTGGAATTAGCAAACTAATGTGCTGGGGTTGGGAAAACATATATGTACCCATACTAGAATCTGTCAAAGAAAGCGGTACTCACATATAACAGTCATTCCATCTGTAATCCATACAGTCAAAAGACTGAAAGTATTCCAGTGAGGGAATTTTTTTATTTAAAAAGGCCAAGTTAGTTTATCTGGCGCTCAATATACTAGATACAGTTAGGCCATGCGTTTCATACATCTGGAATTAGCAAACTAATGTGCTAGGGTTGGGAAAACATATATGTACCCATACTAGAATCTGTCAAAGAAAGCGGTACTCACATATAACAGTCATTCCATCTGTAATCCATACAGTCAAAAGACTGAAAGTATTCCAGTGAGGGAATTTTTTTTATTTAAAAAGGCCAAGTTAGTTTATCTGGCGCTCAATATACTAGATACAGTTAGGCCTCATGCTTTCATACATCTGGAATTAGCAAACTAATGTGCTGGGGTTGGGAAAACATATATGTACCCATACTAGAATCTGTCAAAGAAAGCGGTACTCACATATAACAAGTCATTCCATCTGTAATCCATACAGTCAAAAGACTGAAAGTATTCCAGTGAGGGAATTTTTTTATTTAAAAAGGCCAAGTTAGTTTATCTGATGCTCAATATACTAGATACAGTTAGGCCTATGCTTTCATACATCTGGAATTAGCAAACTAATGTGCTGGGGTTGGGAAAACATATATGTACCCATACTAGAATCTGTCAAAGAAAGCGGTACTCACATATAACAGTCATTCCATCTGTAATCCATACAGTCAAAAGACTGAAAGTATTCCAGTGAGGGAATTTTTTTATTTAAAAAGGCCAAGTTAGTTTATCTGGTGCTCAATATACTAGATACAGTTAGGCCTGCGTTTCATACATCTGGAATTAGCAAACTAATGTGCTGGGGTTGGGAAAACATATATGTACCCATACTAGAATCTGTCAAAGAAAGCGGTACTCACATATAACAGTCATTCCATCTGTAATCCATACAGTCAAAAGACTGAAAGTATTCCAGTGAGGGAATTTTTTTATTTAAAAAGGCCAAGTTAGTTTATCTGGTGCTCAATATACTAGATACAGTTAGGCCTGCGTTTCATACATCTGGAATTAGCAAACTAATGTGCTGGGGTTGGGAAAACATATATGTACCCATACTAGAATCTGTCAAAGAAAGCGGTACTCACATATAACAGTCATTCCATCTGTAATCCATACAGTCAAAAGACTGAAAGTATTCCAGTGAGGAATTTTTTTATTTAAAAAGGCCAAGTTAGTTTATCTGGCGTTCAATATACTAGATACAGTTAGGCTCATGCTTTCATACATCTGGAATTAGCAAACTAATGTGCTGGGGTTGGGAAAACATATATGTACCCATACTAGAATCTGTCAAAGAAAGCGGTACTCACATATAACAGTCATTCCATCTGTAATCCATACAGTCAAAAGACTGAAAGTATTCCAGTGAGGGAATTTTTTTATTTAAAAAGGCCAAGTTAGTTTATCTGGCGTTCAATATACTAGATACAGTTAGGCCTGCGTTTCATACATCTGGAATTAGCAAACTAATGTGCTGGGGTTGGGAAAACATATATGTACCCATACTAGAATCTGTCAAAGAAAGCGGTACTCACATATAACAGTCATTCCATCTGTAATCCATACAGTCAAAAGACTGAAAGTATTCCAGTGAGGGGATTTTGCTTATAAAAAATAATATATTTCATTGTGGTGCGAGTTGAATCGCAACAATGAAGAAAAATACTATTAAGGGACGAGGACGCGGTCGTGGTGGTGTCTGTGGAGCCTCTGTTGCTGGTAGAGGACGTGGCCGTTCGGCCCGCAGGCGCTACAGTAGGGAACGAACTCCCTCAACTAGCCGGCAGAATGTACCGCAATATCTCGTGGGGCCCAATGCCGCTCTTAGGATGGTAAGGCCTGAGCAGGTACAGGCATTAATCGATTGGGTGGCCGACAGTGCTTCCAGCACGTTCACCACATGGTCTTCCACCCAGTCATTTGCGGAAAGCACACAGGTGGCACCTGAAAACCAAGCCCATCAGTCTGTCACATCACCCCCAAGCATATCAGGGAAACGGTCTGAGCCACAAGTTATGCAGCAGTCTCTTCTTCTGTTTGAAGACTCTGCTTCCAGGGTTTCCCAGGGCGTCCACCTAGCCCTTCCCCAGTGGAGGAAGACATACCATGCACTGACGCACAACCACTTATGTCTCCAGATGAAGAGGACATGGGAATACCACCTCATCGGAGTCCGCACGTCTCTGATGATGACGAAACACAGGTGCCCACTGCCGCGTCTTTTTGCAGTGTGCAGACTGAACAGGAGGAGGTCAGGGAGGGAGACTGGGTGGAAGACGATGCAGAGGACGATGAGGTCTTAGACCCCACATGGACTGAAGGTCGTGGCGATGACTTTCACAGTTCAGAGGAAGAGGTAGTGGTGAGACCGAGACAACAGCGAAGCCAAAGAGGGAGCAGGGGGCCAAAGCAGACGAGCCGCCGCCCCAGAGTTCGCCTGCTACTGGACATCGCCAACAGGGACCCAGCCCCACAAAGGCAGCTTCAAAGAGTTCCTGGCATGGCACTTCTTTAAACAATGTCCTACCGACAAGACCCGAGTGACTTGCACGCTCTGCCATCAGAGCCTGAGGCGAGGCATTAACGTTCTGAACCTCAGCACAACCTGCATGACCAGGCATCTACATGCAAAGCATGAACTGCAGTGGGGTACACACCTTAAAAACCAGGCACTCGCTGAGGCTCCCCTGCTCCCTCTACCGCTGCTGCCTCGGCTTCCGCCTCGAGAGGAATGTTGCCACCTGCCGAGCAGCAAACAGAGGATGTGCCACCGACACCACCACCACCGCCACCGTCAACTAGCGTCTCCACTATATCACACAGCAGCGTTCAGCTCTCAATATCTCAAACCTTAGAGAGGAAGCGCAAATTCCCCCGAGTCACCCTCGAGCCCTTGGCCTGAACGCCAGCATTTCTAAACTGCTGGCCTTTGAAATGCTGTCATTCCGGCTGGTGGACACAGACAGCTTCAAACAGCTGATGGCCATGGCTGTCCCACAGTATGTGGTTCCCAGCCGCCACTACTTCTCCAAGACTGTTGTGCCTTCCTGCACATGCAAGTGTCCGATAAAATCAAGTGTGCACTGCGCAACGCCATTTGTGGCAAGGTCCACCTAACCACAGATACGTGGACCAGTAAGCACGGCCAGGGACGCTATATCTCACTAACTGCACACTGGATGAATGTAGTGGCGGCTGGGCCCCGGCGGACAGTTCCTTGGCGCACGTCCTTCCGCCCCCTAGGATCGCAGGGGCATCATTCTCTGCCTCCTGTAGCCTCCTCCTCCTACTCGGCTTCCTCCTCCACTGCTTCCACCAGCTCATCCGGTCAGCCACACACCTTCACCACCAACTTCAGCACAGCCCGGGGTAAACGTCAGCAGGCCATTCTGAAACTCATATGTTTGGGGACAGGCCCCACACCGCGCAGGAGTTGTGGCGGGGTATTGAACAACAGACCGACGAGTGGTTTCTGCCGGTGGGCCTCAAGCCAGGCCTGGTGGTATGCGATAATGGGCGAAATCTCGTGGCAGCTCTGGGACTAGCCGGTTTGACGCATCATCCCTTGCCTGGCGCATGTGCTGAACTTGGTGGTGCAGAGGTTCATTCACCACTACCCCAACATGTCAGAGCTGCTGCATAAAGTGCGGGCCGTCTGTGCGCGCTCCGCCGTTCACATCCTGCCGCTGCTCGCCTGTCTGCGCTACAGCGGAACTCGGCCTTCCCGCTCACCGCCTCATATGCGACGTGCCCACCCGGTGGAACTCCACCTTGCACATGCTGGAGAGACTGTGCGAGCAGCAGCAGGCCATAGTGGAGTTTCAGCTGCAGCACGCTCGCGTCAGTCGTACTGCCGAACAGCACCACTTCACCACCAATGATTGGGCCTCCATGCGAGACCTGTGTGCCCTGCTGCGCTGTTTCGAGTACTCCACCAACATGGCCAGTGGCGATGACACTGTTATCAGCGTTACAATACCACTTCTATGTCTCCTTGAGAAAACACTTAGGGCAATGATGTTAGAGGAGGTGGCCCAGGTGGAGGAGGAGGAGGAGGAGGATGAGGGCTCGTTTCTAACACTTTCGGGCCAGTCTGTCTGAATTGGCTCAGAGGGAGGTTTGTTTAAGCAGCAGAGGACAGGTTCACAAGTCGCCAGCCAAGGCACTGTACTGGAGGACGAGGAGGATGAGGAGGAGGAGGTGGAGGGGGACGAGGATGACGCAAGTTCACAGCGGGTGGCAGCCCAGGCCCATCACTGGTGCGTGGCTGGGGGATACGGTGGACGATGACGATACGCCTCCCACAGAGGACAGCTTGTCCTTACCCATGGGTAGCCTGGCCCACATGAGCGAATATATGCTCCAATGCCTGCGCAACGACAGCAGAGTTGCCCACGTTTTAACGTGTGCAGACTACTGGGCGGCCACCCTGCTGGATCCCCGGTATAAAGACAATGTGCCCACTTTAATTCCTGAACTGGAGCGCGACCGTAAGATGCGCGAGTACAAGCGCACGCTGATAGAGGCGCTCTTGAGAGCATTCCCACATGTCACAGGGGAACAGGTGGAAGGTGAAGGCAGAGGAGTGGCAAGAGGTCGCCAACACAGCTGTGTCACGGCCAGCTCATCTGAGGGCAGGGTTAGCATGGCAGAAATGTGGAAAAGTTTTGTCTCCACGCCACAGCTATCTGCACCGACACCTGATACGGAACGTGTTAGCAGGAGGCAGCATTTCACTAACATGGTTGAACAGTATGTCTGCACACCCTCCACATCCTGACGGATGGTTCGGCCCCATTCAACTACTGGGTTTTGAAATTGTCCACGTGGCCAGAGTTAGCATGTTATGCCTTGGAGGTGCTTTCCTGCCCGGCGGCCAGCGTTTTATCTGAACGCGTATTCAGCACGGCAGGGGCGTCATACTGACAAGCGCAGCCGCCTGTCCACAGCCAACGTGGACAAGCTGACCTTCATAAAGATGAACCAGGCATGGATCCCACAGGACCTGTCCCTCCCTTGTGCAGAGTAGTCCTTATTAACTGCCTAAAACATGTCTTGTTGTGCTACGGGCCACTTCTTTATTTGATACAAATTTTATGAAACCCACAGTTGAATGAAACTCTTCTCTGTCTGGGCGCCGGGCCTAACCAGATGAAAGTGGCCGGTTAAACTAACGGGTGACATGAAGCCATAACCTCTGCCATGCTACCTCTGTCTTCTGTCTGGGTGCTGAGGCCTAAGTCAAATAAAGCGGTCTTCTGCTGTGCTGGGGGATATGAAGCTAATCTCTGACCTCTCTCCTCTGTCTGGGTCCAAAGGCCTAAATCACTGAAAGAGGCCTTCTCCTGTGGTGTGTGATATGATGCCAGAATATGTGCTGTGGGGCCTCTCTCCTCTTCCTGGGTGCAGGGGTCAAATAAACTAAATTGTGGCCTACTCCTGTGGTGGTTGATATGATGCCTGATTCTCTGATGTGGAACCTCTCTCCTCTGTTTGGGTGAAGGGGTCAAAGTAACTAAATGGTGGCTTCTCCTGTGGTGGCTGATATGATGCCAGAATATGTGCTGTGGGGCCTCTCTCCTCTTCCTGGGTGCAGGGGTCAAAGTAACTCAATGGTGGCTTCTCCTGTGGTGGCTGATATGATGCCAGAATATGTGCTGTGGTGCCTCTCTCCTCTTCCTGGGTGCAGGGGTCAAAGTAACTAAATGGTGGCTTCTCCTGTGGTGGTTGATATGATGCCTGATTCTCTGCTGTGAAACCTCTCTCCTCCATCTGGGTGTAGGGGTCAAAGTCTTTCAAAGTCGCCTTCTCCTGTGCTGATTGATATGAAGCTGATGGTTGTGCCATCTGACATGGTTGCCGGGGTCCCATTAAATTGGGGCCTACTCCTGTGGTGGGTGATCTAAATGCCTGATTCTCTGCTGTGTAACCTCTCTCCTCCGTCTGGGTGTAGGGGTCAAAGTAACTAAATGGTGGCCTACTCCTGTGGTGGGTGATATGATGCCTGGTTCTCTGCTGTGGGACCTCTCTCCTCTGTCTGGGTCCAAAGGCCTAAATCACTGAAAGAGGCCTTCTCCTGTGGTGTGTGATATGATGCCAGAATATGTGCTGTGGGGCCTCTCTCCTCTTCCTGGGTGCAGGGGTCAAATAAACTAAATTGTGGCCTACTCCTGTGGTGGTTGATATGATGCCTGATTCTCTGATGTGGAACCTCTCTCCTCTGTTTGGGTGAAGGGGTCAAAGTAACTAAATGGTGGCTTCTCCTGTGGTGGCTGATATGATGCCAGAATATGTGCTGTGGGGCCTCTCTCCTCTTCCTGGGTGCAGGGGTCAAAGTAACTCAATGGTGGCTTCTCCTGTGGTGGCTGATATGATGCCAGAATATGTGCTGTGGTGCCTCTCTCCTCTTCCTGGGTGCGGGGTCAAAGTAACTCAATGGTGGCTTCTCCTGTGGTGGTTAGTATGATGCCAGAATATGTGCTGTGGGGCCTCTCTCCTCTTCCTGGGTGCAGGGGTCAAAGTAACTCAATGGTGGCTTCTCCTGTGGTGGCTGATATGATGCCAGAATATGTGCTGTGGTGCCTCTCTCCTCTGTCTGGGTCCAAAGGCCTAAATCACTGAAAGAGGCCTTCTCCTGTGGTGTGTGATATGATGCCTGAATATGTGCTGTGGTGCCTCTCTCCTCTTCCTGGAGTGCGGGGTCAAAGTAACTCAATGGTGGCTTCTCCTGTGGTGGCTGATATGATGCCAGAATATGTGCTGTGGGGCCTCTCTCCTCTTCCTGGGTGCAGGGGTCAAAGTAACTCAATGGTGGCTTCTCCTGTGGTGGTTAGTATGATGCCAGAATATGTGCTGTGGGGCCTCTCTCCTCTTCCTGGGTGCAGGGGTCAAAGTAACTCAATGGTGGCTTCTCCTGTGGTGGCTGATATGATGCCAGAATATGTGCTGTGGGGCCTCTCTCCTCTTCCTGGGTGCAGGGGTCAAAGTAACTAAATGGTGGCTTCTCCTGTGGTGGTTGATATGATGCCTGATTCTCTGCTGTGAAACCTCTCTCCTCCATCTGGGTGTAGGGGTCAAAGTCTTTCAAAGTCGCCTTCTCCTGTGCTGATTGATATAAAGCTGATGGTTGTGCCATCTGACATGGTTGCCAGGGTCTGATTCAATGGGGGCCTACTCCTGTGGTGGGTGATCTAAATGCCTGATTCTCTGCTGTGAAACTCTCTCCTCCGTCTGGGTGTAGGGGTCAAAGTCTTTCAAAGTCGCCTTCTCCTGTGCTGATTGATATGAAGCTGATGGTTGTGCCATCTGACATGGTTGCCGGGGTCCCATTAAATTGGGGCCTACTCCTGTGGTGGGTGATCTAAATGCCTGATTCTCTGCTGTGTAACCTCTCTCCTCCGTCTGGGTGTAGGGGTCAAAGTAACTAAATGGTGGCCTACTCCTGTGGTGGGTGATATGATGCCAGAATATGTGCTGTGGGGCCTCTCTCCTCTTCCTGGGTGCAGGGGTCAAAGTAACTCAATGGTGGCTTCTCCTGTGGTGGCTGATATGATGCCAGAATATGTGCTGTGGGGCCTCTCTCCTCTTCCTGGGTGCAGGGGTCAAAGTAACTCAATGGTGGCTTCTCCTGTGGTGGCTGATATGATGCCAGAATATGTGCTGTGGTGCCTCTCTCCTCTGTCTGGGTCCAAAGGCCTAAATCACTGAAAGAGGCCTTCTCCTGTGGTGTGTGATATGATGCCTGAATATGTGCTGTGGTGCCTCTCTCCTCTTCCTGGGTGCGGGGTCAAAGTAACTAAATGGTGGCTTCTCCTGTGGTGGCTGATATGATGCCAGAATATGTGCTGTGGGGCCTCTCTCCTCTTCCTGGGTGCAGGGGTCAAAGTAACTCAATGGTGGCTTCTCCTGTGGTGGCTGATATGATGCCAGAATATGTGCTGTGGTGCCTCTCTCCTCTTCCTGGGTGCGGGGTCAAAGTAACTCAATGGTGGCTTCTCCTGTGGTGGTTAGTATGATGCCAGAATATGTGCTGTGGGGCCTCTCTCCTCTTCCTGGGTGCAGGGGTCAAAGTAACTCAATGGTGGCTTCTCCTGTGGTGGCTGATATGATGCCAGAATATGTGCTGTGGGGCCTCTCTCCTCTTCCTGGGTGCAGGGGTCAAAGTAACTCAATGGTGGCTTCTCCTGTGGTGGCTGATATGATGCCAGAATATGTGCTGTGGTGCCTCTCTCCTCTGTCTGGGTCCAAAGGCCTAAATCACTGAAAGAGGCCTTCTCCTGTGGTGTGTGATATGATGCCAGAATATGTGCTGTGGTGCCTCTCTCCTCTTCCTGGGTGCGGGGTCAAAGTAACTCAATGGTGGCTTCTCCTGTGGTGGCTGATATGATGCCAGAATATGTGCTGTGGGGCCTCTCTCCTCTTCCTGGGTGCAGGGGTCAAAGTAACTCAATGGTGGCTTCTCCTGTGGTGGTTGAGTATGATGCCAGAATATGTGCTGTGGGGCCTCTCTCCTCTTCCTGGGTGCAGGGGTCAAAGTAACTCAATGGTGGCTTCTCCTGTGGTGGCTGATATGATGCCAGAATATGTGCTGTGGGGCCTCTCTCCTCTTCCTGGGTGCAGGGGTCAAAGTAACTAAATGGTGGCTTCTCCTGTGGTGGTTGATATGATGCCTGATTCTCTGCTGTGTAACCTCTCCTCCGTCTGGGTGTAGGGGTCAAAGTAACTAAATGGTGGCCTACTCCTGTGGTGGGTGATATGATGCCTGGTTCTCTGCTGTGGGACCTCTCTCCTTTGTCTGGGTGCTGTGGTCAAAATAATAGTAAGTGACCTTCTCCATTGGTGGGTGACTTGAAGCCTGATTCTGTGCTATGGGACCTCACTCCAATTAATATTGTTTAATTTTTATTTATTTTATGTTAACTCATCATTTCCCTATCTACATTTGTTTGCAGGGGATTTAACTACATTTTGCTGCCTTTTGCAGCCCTCTAGCCCTTTCCGGGTGTGTTTTACAGCCTTTTTAGTGCCCAAAAGTTCGGGTCCCCATTGACTTCTATGGGGTTCGGGTTCGGGATGAAGTTCGGGTCGAGTTCGGATCACGAACCCGAACATTTTTCGAAAGTTCGGCCGAACTCGTCGAACCCGAACATCCAGGTGTTCGCTCAACTCTAATAATGAGGAGTACAGTTAAAAATATCTTATTCTTGTGGAAACTGCCTGTCAGTCATTCAGACTTGAATTATAGAACTGATTTTGGTTAAGTAGTTCCTTATATAGATCTATTTTCTAGTTACACTTAAACCTCTCAGGGCTGATTGACAAATGTGAATGTGCTGGTTTGGAGGAACGGATCTGTCAGATTGACAGATAATACGGAGATAATTTTTGCACTCATTTTCTAAATATTTCAGGATTAATTTGGCAGCCAATGTTACATGAATTGTATGTCAATGGTTCTTTATCCACCATACATTTTATCGTCAGCCGGATGTCAAGGAGCTATGACCTGCCGATACATCTCAGGCATTTTTTGTAGTGAAACAATCAGATTTTTTTTTCTTTCTCACACAGCAGAATGGAAACTTGATTGATAAGTGTGTTGTAAGCGTATTTTACATAATTAAGTACTGATTTGGTTCTGTCCTCATTAATTTTTATATCACCTTCTATATTCTTTGTAATGATATTCTTTGTATTGTAGTGAGTTAGGGATAGTTAAATAACATATTCAAACCTCTGCATTGTGCTGAGAAGGCTGCTGATGGGTCAAAGGAAGACTACCCACTACCACAGTATGGCCACCTTATTACACACCTTTGTAAAAAAAAAAAATCTATTCTATCTTTTTTTTGTTTTTGTTCTAAAGCCTGCTGTGCTTCCTATGCACATCAGGCTGCTCTCAGTGAGTTTACAGAGAATCCTTTATCTGACGGACTTTCTTGGTGATGTCACAGTCATGTGATCAGCCATGTGTGTGGGAGGAATTAGGGGAACACAGGCTGTACTAGTGGAGCATGCAGAGGTACTTTATGTAAATGTAGCATCCCCAAGTCAGGGAAGTATGAGAGACTGACCTGGGGAATGCCAGTGATGGAGAGGCTGGCACGTGGATCCTCTGGGGCACTCTCTGGGTTCGTGAGGGACACAGCCAGGTGTAGTGTGAGGTGCCCTTGGTGTTTGTAGATTAACGTGCCTGTGGCTGGGTGTCCCTGATGTCCGTGACGCCAGTGCCGGTAACTGTGGCACACCGATTTGCAAGAGGAATAATTGAGGTGCAGGCTTGGATAGTAAACCAGAACTTCACTTTACTTAACAGTAGAAACAGCATACACTCTCTTGACAGTTCCTTAGAAGACAATTGGTTTTCAGCAGGTTACAGATTACAGTTCCAATATGGCAGGCACTTGTACAGCAAGGTGATACACAGAGGGTTAACACAGGACTTCTGCAGTACAGGCGGCTTTACTCTCTTCCTGACTTATCCTAGCTGGCAAATATACTCCAAGGCCCCAATGCCCTATCTCTGGCTTTTATCCTTGGTTATAATATTTTGTAATACCTCCTCTGGTATTTGTAATACCTTTTGCGTTCTGGAATGGTACAGCTTGGCTCCTGCTGACCTGCCTAGGCCTGAGACATGTGGCCTTTACAGACTCCTGGGTCTGCACTCAACACTAGCCTGCTCTGGCCTAGCTATTTGTATCCTAGCTCTCTAGCTCCCCCTTGTGGCCTATAATCTACATAACGCTCCTGCAGGCCTGTAAATGGAAGCACATTAAAGGTAAATGACATTACAATATATATACAACTAGAGATGAGTGAACTTTAAAAAAAAGTTTGGTGTTCGGGTTGTGGTAATCCCCGCATCTCTTTATGGATTCCAATACCGCGGACTATCGCGGCATATGGAATCCATAGGGGCGGCTTCCACCAACCTGAACTGTTGAACAGCCAAAGGACCTGGGGTGATGTCACCGTCATGTGATCAGTGCAGGGGGCGTGGCTCAGCACTGGATTTGATCCCGTGCTGAGCCACGCCCCCTGCACTGATCACATGACGGTGGGTAGACCGGGTGGACCTCCGTAGAGGCAGGGTCTCCTCCTCCCCTGGCACAGGGGGACCAGAGGAATTCTCATCAGTGGGACCCTGGTCAACAGCACCCTGGGATGGACCTTCTGCAGGTGAAGGTTCAGTAGGTGCTGAGGCAGGCACCACAAAGTTCAACCAGGGTGTAAGGAACCAGTGAAGCGGCTCAGCATCATTCAGCAAGTCCGCTATGGCCTGCATAGTTTCAGCAGGCCGAGCAGAGGAATCTGACTCAGGAGACTCGGATCTGGAATCCCCAACAATAGGCCCTTTTTCAATGCAGAGTTTTAGGCGGTTTCTGTGAACAATTTGGGAACCCTTACCCTCTCTGGTGATCTCATAGGTATGGGTTCCAACATTGAGGATGGCAGATACAAGATAGGGAGTCCGCTCCCATTTACTGTCCAGCTTACTGGTGTGGTGGTTATTCTTTAACCACACTGCATCCCCAACAGCAAGGGGCTCTGCATGGGCCGCCAGATCGTAGTCCCTTTGCTGTCGCTCCCGGGCACCCTCGATGCGCTCCTGGACAATTTCTTTGGCATTAAGCAGGCGCCATTGATGTTCCGCTACCCAGTCAGTTTTAGGCAGGGGATTGATGGCATCCGGCACTTGTACATCCAGGGAATGATCCGCAGGCAATTTACCCTGACGTCCAAACATCAGGTAGAAGGGAGTGTACCCAGTAGAGCAGTGGATTGTGTTGTTATAAGTGTACATGAGCTGTGGTGGCAGATTAGGCCAATCTCCTCTGGTCTCAGGAGGCACGGCTCTCAACATTTCAATTAATGTCTTGTTCATTACCTTGTGGATGGTAGGCTGTGGTCCGGATCTTCTGGCAGTTATGCAGCCGGCACAACTTGTGAAATAGCTGAGACTCAAAGGCAGACCCTTGGTCGTGAGGATCTTCTCGGGACAGCCATAGGGCAGGAGGAAGTGCTTCCAAAACACCTCTGCTGCCGTCTTGGCAGTCAGGTCCTTTACAGGCACTGCTACAACAAACTTGGTGAAATGATCAATAATAGTCATGGCATAGGTATGACCTGAGCGACTGGGCTCCAACTTCACATGATCAATAGCAACAAGTTCAAGAGGAGCTTTACTTACAATGGGATGCAGAGGCGCTCTCTGGTCCTGGTGCTCACTTCTCCCAACGGCACAGGCTGCACACTCCCGGCACCACCTCTCGATGTTGTCTCTCATTCCGACCCAATAGAACCTCCTGCGGATAGTGGCCTCAGTCTTTTGGACGCCGAAGTGTCCTGACCTGTCATGGTACATCTCCATAACAATACCTGCATCTCGACGTGGGATAAGGATCTGGTACACTCTATCATAGGACACTGGATCCAGGCTTCTCCGCAGCAACAGGCCTTTCTGAAGAAGAAGTTGGTGGCGCTGTCTCCACAATTTTGCTAACTCTGGGTCTGCTGTCTTCCGACGGATTCTCTCAGGGGCTCTCCCACTGGCAAGGAAGTCAAGCAGTTCACCGAGAACTCTACTTTCCGACTGCAGCTTAATCCACCTTTCCTCTCTGGGTTCAGGCTTGTTTAATGAGGACGGATCCACAACCGGGCTATTGGCAGCTTGAGTGTGATCTTGCTGAGCAAATTTATTGTAGAACGCTGGCACCTCCACATCCTCCCAGGCATCCTGTAGATCATCACGGGCTTCTTCAGTAGGAAGCCTAGACAGGGCATCAGCATTATCATTGGAGCGGCCAGTCCGGTACTTCACAGTGAAGTCATAATTGGCGAGGCGGGAGGCCCATCTCTGCTCTAAGGCCCCCAACTTGGCAGTGTTCAGGTGGGCTAGAGGGTTATTGTCAGTAAATGCAATAAATGGAGTAGCAGCCAGGTAGTCTTTAAACTTCTCAGTCACAGCCCACACCAGGGCCAGAAACTCCAACTTGAAGGAACTGTAATTCTGATCATTCTTCTCAGCTTCCTTTAAGGATCGACTGGCGTATGCAATTACTCTCTCTTTACCTTCCTGAACTTGAGCCAGCACAGCTCCCAGGCCTCTCTTGCTGGCATCCGTGTAGAGGTGGAATGGCTTGTTGTAATCTGGATAACCCAGGACAGGGGGCTCAGTCAGCTTTTTCTTTAGGAGCTGGAATGCGATCCTCCTTTCTTCATTTCACTCAATAGGGACAGGAGTCTTTGGACTTTTCTTAGGTTGACCCCTCAGGAGCTCCTGAATTGGATCTGCTATTTGAGCAAAATGAGGGATGAAGCGTCGGTAATAACCAGCAAAACTAAGAAAGCTCCTCACCTCTTTCACGGTGGTAGGGACCGGCCAATTTCGGACAGCAGCCAACTTGTCAGGGTCAGGCTGGACCCCCTCTGCGCTCACAACATGTCCCAGATACTTTACAGCAGGCTTAAGCAGATGACATTTGGATGGCTTGATTTTGAGGCCATACTTGATAAGGATTTCAAACACTTCAGCTAGGTGTTTTAAATAGTCCTCGTAAGTCTTAGAGTAGATTATGACGTCATCCAAATACAGCAACACCGTCTCAAAGTTCTTATGGCCTAAGCACCACTCCATTAACCTTTTAAAGGTCCCGGGGGCATTACATAGTCCGAAAGGCATATAGTTAAATTCAAACAGGCCCATGGGAGTGGTAAAAGCAGTCTTTTCTCAGTCCTCTGGGGCCATTGGTACCTGCCAGTACCCGCTAGTTAAATCCGGTGTGGAGAAATAGGCCGAGGAGCCCAAAGCAGTTAGGGACTCCTCAATGCGTGGCAACGGATAGGCTTGGTGATGTTTTTTCACCAGATCCAGGACTCCCTCTAGTTGATATTGGGGGGTAGCTTCGTCCCCTACATGGAGTTCTTCCCACCAGGGCACCTGTGGGCTGCTTGCAGGAAGGTGGACACTGGATGCAGCTAGCGACGTCTCGGTGACCGGCAGGTGGATGACATCCTGGAAGGAGACCTGGGAAAGCTGGGCAACAGGGCAGTGCTTAGTAAGTGCAACAGGATGATCACTGAGGTTAATCATACGGACAGGTACTTTACCTTGGGAGACGGTCACCAGGCTCTTGGCAGCTCTCACGTAGGGATAACTTTCCATCTGGATAGGCTCCACTAAGGCTGGATAGTCCTGGCCTTGGACCCTGAGGATGGCACGGCACCACAAGAGAGTTTGAAAGTTTGGTGGCAGAGTCACCGGCTGATTTTCTCGGATCCTGGCGGTACAGATCTCCCCTTTTTCATTTGCAAACCTCTGCTGAGTACACAATACACTGATAGTCTTTTGGATAGCCTTTTTGGATGCAGAGGAAGCTGAGGGCCAGGCCTGATGTAAGGCTTCAAGTACCTCGGGGTAGCAATTTTTGAAAACATTAGTCCTAACAATCACGGGGTGACCCCCTTTATCCCCGGCTTGTACCACGATCACTCATTGCTGTGGTAAAGTAGCTTCTCCCACCTGGAGAGTGGGCTCCCAATACCCATGGACTTTTACGGGCTTGCCATTACTTGCAATGATCTCCAGCCAGGACTCAGGTGGCTGGGTTAGTAGGCTGGAGTCCCAGAATTTATCAAAAGTGGGCTGCTGAATAGTGAAGACTTGAGACCCAGTGTCCAACAAAACTTCAAAAGGCACCCCATTGATCCGGACATTTATTTTGGGACGAGATCCCACATAACGGGTCATCCAGCCTAGATCCCTTGGACCTATTGGTCTACCTCCCGAGGGGCAGTCCTCAGCCTCAGGGGTAGCCCGTTTAACTGCCAGCATGTAGATTCAGTATGGCCCAACTTTTTGCAGTAATTACAGACAGGCTGTTTGCGGTTCTTAAACCGGTCACTCGAATGTCTCCCAGGATCTCTGGGATAAACCTCCTGGCATGGTAAAAGGAACTTATCTTCTGACATTAACGGTTTTTCCCACTCCTCTAGTTTGTTACATACTTTTTCTAGGCTCTTAGTGAGATAGTTAACCTGCTCCATCAAAGCAGCCACTGTATCAAAGGCTGGAGCCTGGGCAGCTTGGCTGGCCCCTGGCAGGTTGGTATCAGTCAGCTTAGGGTTACAGACAGGTGGCTCAAGAGGGGCTACTGGTTCAGTAGGCAGGTTTTGACCCAGAATACTAATGGCCAGCTCCATAAAGTCCAGAAAGGTACTACTAGGGTGTTGGGCCGACAGCATTTTCAATTGAGCCTTTAAATATTCATTATTTACACCCGCAATAAATTGTTCCCTTAGGGTTTGGCCTTGGGTGTCAGCCTCTCTGGGGTCTATTTGGATAACGGCCCTTAAGGCCTCTTGGAGGGATAGAGCAAAATCACGGAGTGACTCACCAGGCTTCTGTTTTTTTTACTGAAGAAGGGCATCTTTACTTCAGACACTGTCCGAGCTTCAAAGGTGGTACTGAGGCGGTCAAAAATTTGCTCCATGGTGCTCCTCTCAGAACTGGGCCAGGACATGACTTCTCTGCGGGCTGCCCCTTCTAACTGGGCTAAAAGGATCTCCATTTGCTGCTCAGCAGTGATGGGATAAAGTCTGAACAGGGCCAGTATTTTGTCCTTAAAGTCCTTTAAATTATGAGCCTCCCCTGTATAGCGTGGAAACCATGGGGCTCCAAAGTAATATGGCATAGTCAGTGGCATCGTGTTGGTGGCTGCAGTACCGCCTGCGGCCACAGGCTCCCTCAGACATGGCCGATTGGAGCTAAGGATGAATGGGATTCCGGCCTGCTGCTTTGGAGAGTTGCTAGTGGCAATGGTATCGCCGGTGCGGCCCCTTTAAAAATGCAGTAAGTGAGCTTATCGGCCTTTTCAACTATGGCGTGGGTTGTCCCGGGCTCACCCAGTTTTAGCGTTGCGCTAGTCAGGTCTCGCGGGATCCGGAGGCCTGGACGTGATTCCAGTGTATGGCAGCATCAGGTGGGCACAGTGTATGGCAGCGTCAGGTGCTGGCACTGATGTCGGCCGTTTAACCCCTTCCATGTCGCGGTCCTTAGGGAATGCTGCATGGAGGGGATAACATTCGGACCGCTGCTCTGGTCACCATGGCAACTGGACGCCTTCACAGGCATCTGGATTGCCATGGTATAGCTAAGTCAGGCTTATGCCTCATGCAGATGAACGTATTTCTTTCCGTGTCCGTTCCGTTTTTTACGCGGACCGTATACGCGGACCCATTCATTTCAATAGGTCCGCAAATTAAAATGGAAGTTACTCCATGTGCATTCCGTTTACGTATTCCCGTTCCGTAAAAGAAATACAACATGTCCTATTATTGTCCACATTATGGACAAGGATAGTACTGTTCTATTAGGGGCCAGCTGTTCTGTTCCGCAAAATACGGAATGCACACAAACTTCCTCCGTATTTTTGGGGGATCCGTTTTTGCGTGTGCATGAGGCCTTACTGTGAATGATAATACACTGCAGTACACTATACAGTGTACTGCATTGTATTGTGGAGGCATCAGACCCACTGGATCTTCAAGAACCAAGTAAAAAAAAGTGTGAAAAAAGTAAAAGTAAAAAAATATTCTAACTTCTTCCTATATCTGCACATATAATTGGTTAAAAATAAAAAACACTAAACAAGTTTTCTTTGCTGCGTATGTAAAGACCTGATCCATAAAAGGATCATGTACTTTTACTGCATAGTGAAAGCCATTATATAAAAAAAAAAAAGCAAAACTTTGATGCAATTGCAATTTTGCCCACAACTTCCCACAAAAAGGTATAAAAAGTGATCAAAAGAGTCATATGTGCTCCAATGGTGGTACCAATGATGGTACCAATCAAACCGTCATCTCATCCCACAAAAAATGAGCCCCTACCTAAGACAATCGCCTAAAAAAAAAAAAAATATGGCTTTCAGAAAATGGAAACACAAAAAGTTGATTTTTTTTCAAAACTTTTTTTATTGTGTGAATCGAAAATAAAGAAAATAGCCGTGTCATTATGACCTGCTCTATAAAAAAATCACATTGTCTACTCTGTCAGGTCATCATTGTAAAAAACAAAAAATAAAAACTGCCAAAACAGCTACAATGGCAGCACATCAGGCCAAATATCAATATGGAGGTGGAGGCCAATGGATCCGGCAACAAATCCAGGACAATATAAGAATTTAAAGTAATGACAGCACTCTCACAAAAAATGAGTGAAAAGAAAAACACCTTATTCACACCTGTGGTGCCATAACTATACGTTCAGAAATTTTACAGAAGGGGTGCGGACCCATTCGTTTACAATTGGGCCGTAAAAGATTTGGACAGCACATCATGTGCTGTCCCCATCTGCACTTCCGTTCCGCAGTCCCGTAAAAAATAGAGCATATCCTATTCTTGTCCGCAGCCATGGACAAGAATAGACAATTCTATCATAGTGCCGGCCATGTGTGGTCCGCAAAATGCCTAACGCACATGGCCTGTGTCCGTGTTTGGCGGATCCACAATTTGCGGACTGCAAAACAGTCGCGGACTTGTGAATGGACCCTTATGGTCCGTGGTAGCGGAATCCATAAAGGAATTCTTAGATAACCTGAACCTTGTACGCTGAACTTGAAATACAAGTTCACTTGCAACGTTTTAGCTCATAGGTTGAAAGAAGACTCTGTGAATGAGCTGAAAACATTGTGACCACAGGAGTGAATTAAGTGTTTGAGAGTGCGGACATTTTTTTCATAAATATGTCATTTATCAAACTGGTGTAAAGTAGAACTGGCTTAGTTGCACATAGCAACCAATCAGATTCCACCTTTCATTTTTACAGCTCCATTGGAAAATGAAAGGAGGAATCCTATTGGTTGCTATGGGCAACTGAGCCAGTTCTATTTTGCACCATTTTTGATAAATCTGCCCCCTTCTGTACTTCTATCATGTGTACATAACATTGTGTGTCGTCACACTGTACTAATCTGTGTGGGAAAAGTGAACACTCAATGTGCGGACTTCACACAGTACTGTGTTCAGAAGAGAGTGCACACAATACTGTGTTCAGAAGAGAGTGCACACAATACTGTATTCAGAAGAGACTGCACACAATATTGTATTCAGAAGAGACTGTAGACAATACTGTGTTCAGAAGAGAGTGCACACAATACTGTATTCAGAAGAGACTGTAGACAATACTGTGTTCAGAAGAGAGTGCATGTAGTGAGAGCTGTCAGAAATGAGATCTATATCCTGCTTATAACGCCATGGTTCTGAGTGTAGATTGCTGCACTAACGTTACCAGCAGAAATATTTATTGTGTCTACAAATAATGGACTTTCTACAGAATGGAAAGTGAGAAATAGATCTGCTGATTACGGGCTGTTAGCATACTGTAAGACTCACCATGTTATGGATTGGAATAAAATCTTACTACCAACTTAATTGGTAGTTCCAGCAGCCTATATGTAAGTGGCAGCACAGCTTGTGCTGGTGCATGTGAAATCCACAGGAACGCCCACAGAGCTGAGAACATGAGAATCAGTGAGTCACTCTCATAGAAGAGCATTTCTGAGTGCATGTGAAGCAAAGCTGATACCAGTAAACAAACAAGTGCAATTTTCTTATGTGCTGCATTACGGTAAGATATGGATTTATTGATTTTTAGTGCACAAAGATGTCCATAGCCTTTAAGGCAAACTTTTACTGCATTCCCAGTGCTGACACCAAAGAAAAAACACATACATAAAATAAATTCATCTTTTATTAATGCATAATGACCAATATATTACAACAATAACATTAAAATAGTAGCAAAATAGAAGGTGCAATGATGAAAAGCGGGGGTCTCCCCAGGAACCACGGTCAAAGATTAAAGTGCACTGTGCTTAAATACAACTTCAGCGGACCACAATATCCCAACTTTTTGTATGGCACCAGAAATAATTAATTATCTGGGTCCCAACTGCCTTTAAATATATAAAAATACAACCAAAGGGGCGCTAGGCAACCAAAGTCACACCACCCAATATAATTGTTCAAGCATACCAACATAAACTATAATAAATGACTCAGCAGGAACAAACCCACATACTGACCGTGGACTGGAGAGACACCCGTACCCCGACGTGCGTTTTGCTGAAGCTTCCTCAAGGGGAGTGTCCATCCATCCACCCAGTCACCCTTTTATACCCATTCCCCTAAAAAACGACACAAGGATCAAACACCGCTGGCCAATAGTGTTATCCAGTGGAGTAGCTATAGGGGTCGCAGCGGTCGCAATTGCGACCGGGTACCTAAGTCAGGGGGGCCCACCTTGCCCGCTCCAGGAGAGACAGTCTAAAGCCCTATTTAACTATATTTTCACTTGCGCACCATCGGCTGCCCTCTCTGGCCTCCCGACAAGTTATTTAAGGTCTTGAGGACCTTTTCCACTCAGCCAATCAGTGGCTGCAGCTGTGTCACATGTCTGGCCAGTGATTTCCTGCTCAGCCAATCACTGGCCTGACACATGACATAACTGTGGCCACTGATTGGCTGAGTGGGAAAGGTCCTCAAGACCTCAAACAACTTGTCGGGAGGCCAGAGAGAAGATACCAGGACCAGTGCCACACAGAGGAGAAGAGGAGCTGCTACAGATGGGACCAGGACCAGGTGAGCATAATGTTTTTACATAATATTAATAGAGGGGGGAAATGTGACATATGGGTGGGGGGACAGGGGGAATGTGACATGGAGAGGGAGAAATGTGACATTTCCCCCACCATGTGACATTTCTCCCTCCTCCATGTCACATTTCTCCCCCCTCCATTGTCACATTTCTCCCCCCTCCATGTCACATTTAGAGATGGCCTGAACTATCCGCCGGCGAACAGTTCCCGGCGAACATAGCTTGTTCGCCGCGGCGGGCGAACATATGCGATGTTCGGTCTGCCCCCTATACATCATCATTGAGCAAACTTTGACCCTGTACCTCACAGTCAGCAGACACATTCCAGCCAATCAGCAGCATACCCTCCCTCCCAGACCCTCCCATAACCTGAACAGCATCCATTTTAGATTCATTCGGAAGCTGCAGTCTTAGTGAGAGGAGGGACAGTGTAGCTGCTGCTGATTTAATTGGGAAATCGATAGCTAGGCTAGTGTATTCAGTGTCCACTCCAGTCCTGAAAGACTCATCCGATCTCTGCTGTAAGGACAGCGTCCTGACAGCACCCCAAAAAGCCCTTTTTAGGGCTGCTACATTAGTCTGCTTTTTTTTGTTTTTCTCCATATACAGTTGTGTTCAAAATTATTCAACCCCCAATGCTGTAAAGGGTTTTAGGGGATTTAGTGTACATTTGTAATTGTGTTCAGAATTAAATCTTACAAGGACTTTTTAACCACTTCAGCCCCCCTAGCTTAAACACCCTTAATGACCAGGCCACTTTTTACAATTCTGCACTACACTACTTTCACCGTTTATTGCTCCGTCATACAACTTACCACCCAAATGAATTTTACCTCCTTTTCTTCTCACTAATAGAGCTTTCATTTGGTGGTATTTCATTGCTGCTGACATTTTACTTTTTGCTATTAATCAAAAATGACCGAAATTTTTGCAAAAAAATGACATTTTCACTTTCTGTTGTAAATTTTTTTAAAAAAACTACATTTCTATATAAATTTTTCTCTAAATTTATTGTTCTACATGTCTTTGATAAAAAAAAATCCAATAAGTGTATATTTATTGGTTTGGGTAAAAGTTATAGCGTTTACAAACTATGGTGCAAAAAAGTGAATTTCGGCATTTTGAAGCAGCTCTGACTTTCTGAGCACCTGTCATGTTTCTTCCAGGTGCTAGAATGTCAGGATAGTATAAATACCCCCAAATCACACCATTTTAGAAAGAAGACACCCCAAAGTATTCGCGGAGGGGCATGGTGAGTTCATGTATCATTTCATTTTTTCACAAGTTAGCGGAAAATGACACTTTCTGAGGAAAAAAATAAAAATAATAAAGTTTCCATTTCTGCTAACTTCTGGCAAAAAAAATAAAATCTCCCACGGACTCACTATGCCCCTCAGTGAATACCTTGGGGTGTCTACTTTCGGAAATGGGGTCATTGTGGGTGTGTTTACTGTTCTGGCATTTTGGGCGGGGCTAAATTGTGAGCAGCCATGTAAAAGCTAAAGGTACTCGTTGGAATTTGGGCCCCTTTGCTCACCCAGGCTGCACAAGTGTCACTCATGTGGTATTACCGTACTCAGGAGAAGTAGGGCAATGAGTTTTGGGGTGTATTTTTACATATAACCATGTTGGGTGAGAGAAATATCTCTGTAAACTGACAACTTCGTATAAAAAAATGTAAAAAGTTGTTGTTTACAGAGATATTTCTCTCACCCAGCATGGGTATATGTAAAAATACACCCCAAACC
Organism: Bufotes viridis; assembly: GCA_033119425.1. Lineage (NCBI taxonomy): Eukaryota > Metazoa > Chordata > Amphibia > Anura > Bufonidae > Bufotes > Bufotes viridis. The sequence goes on from CM065593.1 coordinate 46,907,781, forward strand.
ACATTGCCCTACTTCTCCTGAGTACGGCGATGCCACATGAGTGACTTTTTTGCAGCCTGGGTGCGCAAAGGGGCCCTAAAACCAGTGAGTACCTTTAGGATTTCACAGGGCATATTTATGCATTTGGATTCCAGACTTCTTCTCACGCTTTAGGGGCCCCTAAAATGCCAGGGCAGTAAAAATACCCCACAAGTGACCCCATTTTAGAAAGAAGACACCCCAAGGTATTCCGTTAGGGGTATGGTGAGTTCATGTAAAATTTTATTTTTTGTCACAAGTTAGTGAAATATGAGACTTTGTAAAAAAAAAAAATATATAAATTTCTGTGAACTCGCCATACCCCTCACAGAATACCTAGGGGTGTCTTCTTTCCAAAATGGGGTCACATGTGGGGTATTTATACTGCCCTGGCATTTTAGGGCCCTAAAGCGTGAGAATCAAAATGCGTAAAAATGTCCTGTGAAATCCTAAAGGTACTCATTGGTTTTAGGGCCCCTTTGCGCATCTTGGCTGCAAAAAGTGGCACACATGTGGTATCGCCGTACTCAGGAGAAGTAGGGCAATGTGTTTTGGGGTGTATTTTTACATATACCCATACTGGGTGTGAGAAATATCTCTGTAAATGACAACTTTTTAAAAAATTTATACAAAGTTGTCTATTTACAGAGATATTTCTCTCACCCAGCATGTGGTATATGTAAATACACCCCAAACCACATTGACCTACTTCTCCTGATACGGCGATACTGCATGTGTGACACTTCTTGCAGCCAAGATGCTCAAAGACCTAAACCAATGAGTACCTTCTAGGAGGGCATTTTTACGCATTTTTCTTCTCACGCTTTAGGGCCCTAAAATGCCAGGGCAGTATAAATACCCCACATGTGACCCCATTTTGGAAGAAGACACCCCAAGGTATTCCGTGAGGGGCATGGCGAGTTCATAGAAGATGTTTTTTGGCACAAGTTAGCGGAAATTGATTTTTATTGTTTTTCTCACAAAGTCTCCCTTTCTGCTAACTTTTGACAAAAGTTAAATTTTCATGGACTCACTATGCCCCTCAGCGAATACCTTGGGGTGTCTTCTTTCCAAAATGGGGTCATTTGTGAGGTGTTTGTACTGTTCTGGCATTTTGGGCGGAGCTAAATTGTGAGCAGCCATGTAAAAGCTAAAGGTACTTGTTGGAATTTGGGCCCCTTTGCGCACCTAGGCTGCAAAAAAGTGTCACTCATGTGGTATCGCCGTACTCAGGAGAAGTAGGGCAATGTGTTTTGGGGTGTATTTTTACATATACCCATGCTGGGTGAGAGAAATATCTCTGTAAATTGACAACTTTGTATAAAATTTTTTAAAAGTTGTCATTTACAGAGATATTTCTCACACCCAACAGGGCATATGTAAAAATACACCCCAAACGCATTGCCCTACTTCTCCTGAGTGCGGCGATACCACATGTGTGCCACTTTTGCAGCCAAGATGCGCAAAGGGGCCCTAAAACCAATGAGTACTTTTAGGATTTCACTGGGCATTTTTACGCATTTGGATTCTCACACTTTAGGACCCCTAAAATGCCAGGGCAGTATAAATACCCCACATGTGACCCCATTGTGGAAAGAAGACACCCCAAGGTATTCCGTGAGGGGCATGGCAAGTTCACAGATTTTTTTTTTTTTTGGCACAAGTTAGCGGAAATATATATATATATATTTTTTTACAAAGTCTCAAATTCTGCGGAATAGATGCGGACCCATTCAGTGTGAATGGGGCCGGCGGTGATGCGGAGAGCACACTATGTGCTCGCCGCATCAGCATTTGCGGTGCTGCGGCCGCAAACTTCCGGGTTTCGGCCCACAAACATCCGGCCGCAGCTCTGCAAAAGATAGAGCATGTCCTATTCTTGTCCGCAATTGCGGACAAGAAAAGGCATTTTCTATATAGTTCTGGCAATGTGCGGATCCGCAAAATGCGGAAAGCACATTGCCGGTGTCCGTGTTTTGCGGATCCGCGGATCCATGGATCTGCAAAACACATACGGACGTCTAAATGAGCCTTACAGGGGGGGTGATTAGTGACAGGGGGTGACAGGGGGTGACCAGGGGGGTGACATAAGGTGATCAGGGGTTAATCGGGGGTTAATCTGGGGTTAATCAGTGACGGGGGGGATGGATGGGGGTCTGTGTGGTGATTGGTGCACTTACAAAAGATTCCTTTGGTGGTCCCAAGCAAAAGGGACCACCAAAGGAATCAACAGCAAGCATATCAGACGCTGTTAACAAAACAGCGTCTGATATGTAATTTTTTTTCACTTCTACAGCCTGCCAGCGCACGATCAGCGCTGGCAGGCTGTATTTTACCTTCTCCCCGACGCGATCCTGTGAACGTGCGCACGCGCGTGTTCACAGGAAATCTCGCGTCTCGCGAGATGACGCCTCGGCACGTCCAAGAGTACCAGACCGACCGCCGCCAGGACGCAATCCTGTTTTTGTAATACAGTATTAAATGTTTTTTTTGTGATTTCTTCATTGACACAATTATTCAACCCCTTAAAGACGACCACTCTTAAGAACAGAGGTTCATTCAAGTGTTTTCGATCAGGTATTGAAAACACCTATTGGATGTCAAGGAGCAGCAATCAAGCATAATAAGCCCCAATTAGGCAGATGTAAAATGACTGTGATACTCAGCTCCTTGTAGACATTTACTGGGGTGTTTACAGACATGGTGAAGTCAAGAGAATGGTCCAGGAAGACAAGAGAAGAGGTGATTTCTCTTCACAGGAAGGGCAATGGCTATAAGAAGATTGCAAAGATGTTAAACATACCAAGAGACACCATAGGAAGCATCATTCGCAAATTCAAGGCAAAGGGCACTGTTGAAAGCGCTACCTGGTCGTGGCAGAAAGAAGATGCTGACTTCGACTGCTGTGCGCTACCTGAAGCGCAAAGTGGAGAAAAGTCCCGTGTGACTGCTGAGGAACTGAAAAAGATTTGTCAGATGCGGGTACTGAAGTTTCAGCTCAGACAATAAGGCGCACACTGCGTAATGAAGGCCTCCATGCCAGAACTCCCAGGCGCACCCCCTTGCTGTCTCCAAAGAATAAGAAGAGTCGACTGCAGTATGCCAAAAGTCATGTGGACAAACCACAAAAGTTTTGGGATAGTGTTCTGTGGACTGATGAAACAAAATTAGAACTGTTTGGGCCCATGGATCAACGCTATGTTTGGAGGAGGAAGAACAAGGCCTATGAAGAAAAGAACACCTTGCCTACTGTGAAGCATGGCGGGGGTCAATCATGCTTTGGGGCTGTTTTGCTTCTACAGGTACAGGGAAGCTTCAGCGTGTGCAAGGTACCATGAATTCTCTTCAGTACCAGGAGATATTGGATGAAAATGTGATGCAGTCCGTCACAAACCTGAGGCTTGGGAGGCGTTGGACCTTTCAACAGGACAATGATCCCAAGCATACCTCCAAGTCCACTAGAGCATGGTTGCAGATTAAAGGCTGGAACATTTTGAAGTGGCCATCGCAGTCACCAGACTTAAATCCGATTGAGAACCTCTGGTGGGACTTAAAGAAAGCAGTTGCAGCGCGCAAGCCTAAGAATGTGACTGAACTGGAGGCTTTTGCCCATGAAGAATGGGCGAAGATACCCGTAGATCGCTGCAAGACACTTGTGTCAAGCTATGCTTCACGTTTAAAAGCTGTTATAACTGGAAAAGGATGTTGTACTAAGTTCTAAGATTGAATGTCACTTGGGGGTTGAATAAAACTGATAATGATGTGAGCACAGAAAAGACATTTGTGGTTATTTCATTATAAATGTTATGTTATATTTGTGTGACTTACAAGGGCCTCTTTGATTTAATTATAAACAAGATGACTGAAATGATCAAAATCAATGTCAAACTGGCCAAAACACTCAATTTCAGTGGGGGTTGAATAATTTTGAACACAACTGTATATATTGCAGTTGCCTGGCCTGCCCGTGTGTGAGGAGCTACAGGCCCACAGTCTCACTGACTTTAGTGTGCCCACTGCCAGTGCCCACCACTTATACCGTGTGGCACAGGACTTTGCATCAAAAAAAGGCATTTAATTTTTACACTTTAGTGTAATTTCAGTTGCTTGCCTGCTAGTGTGTGTCAGGCCAACTTCCACTGACTGTAGTGTGCCCACTGCCAGTGCCAACCACTCATACCGGGTGGCACAGTAGCTTGCCGATAAATAAGGCATTTCATTTTTACACTTTAGTCTAATTTCAGTTGCTTGCCTGCTGCCAGTGTGTGTCAGGCCGCACTTCCACTGACTGTAGTGTGCCCACTGCCAGTGCCCACCACTCATACCGGGTGGCACAGTAGCTTGCCGATAAATAAGGCATTTAATTTTTACACTTTAGTCTAATTTCAGTTGCTTGCCTGCTGCCAGTGTGTGTCAGGCCCACTTCCACTGACTGTAGTGTGCCCACTGCCAGTGCCCACCACTCATACCGGGTGGCACAGTAGCTTTGCCGATAAATAAGGCATTTAATTTTTACACTTTAGTCTAATTTCAGTTGCTTGCCTGCTGCCAGTGTGTGTCAGGCCGACTTCCACAGACTGTAGTGTGCCCACTGCCAGTGCCCACCACTCATACCGGGTGGCACAGTAGCTTGCCGATAAATAAGGCATTTAATTTTTACACTTTAGTCTAATTTCAGTTGCTTGCCTGCTGCCAGTGTGTGTCAGGCCGACTTCCACAGACTGTAGTGTGCCCACTGCCAGTGCCAACCACTCATACCGGGTGGCACAGTAGCTTGCCGATAAATAAGGCATTTAATTTTTACACATTAGTCTAATTTCAGTTGCTTGCCTGCTGCCAGTGTGTGTCAGGCCGACTTCCACAGACTGTAGTGTGCCCACTGCCAGTGCCAACCACTCATACCGGGTGGCACAGTAGCTTGCCGATAAATAAGGCATTTAATTTTTACACTTTAGTCTAATTTCAGTTGCTTGCCTGCTGCCAGTGTGTGTCAGGCCGACTTCCACTGACTGTAGTGTGCCCACTGCCAGTGCCCACCACTCATACCGGGTGGCACAGTAGCTTGCCGATAAATAAGGCATTTAATTTTTACACTTTAGTCTAATTTCAGTTGCTTGCCTGCTGCCAGTGTGTGTCAGGCCGACTTCCACAGACTGTAGTGTGCCCACTGCCAGTGCCAACCACTCATACCGGGTGGCACAGTAGCTTGCCGATAAATAAGGCATTTAATTTTTACACATTAGTCTAATTTCAGTTGCTTGCCTGCTGCCAGTGTGTGTCAGGCCGACTTCCACAGACTGTAGTGTGCCCACTGCCAGTGCCAACCACTCATGCCGGGTGGCACAGTAGCTTGCCGATAAATAAGGCATTTCATTTTTACACTGTAGTCTAAATTCAGTTGCTTGCCTGCTGCCAGTGTGTGTCAGGCTCACTTCCACAGACTGTAGTGTGCCCACTGCCAGTGCCCACCACTGATACCGGGTGGCACAGTAGCTTGCCGATAAATAAGGCATTTAATTTTTACACATTAGTCTAATTTCAGTTGCTTGCCTGCTGCCAGTGTGTGTCAGGCCCACTTCCACAGACTGTAGTGTGCCCACTGCCAGTGCCCACCACTCATACCGGGTGGCACAGTACCTAGCACGCGTAGTACCACTTATCTAAAAAAATGACAGGCAGAGGCAGGCCACCCCGCAGGGGCCGTCGTGGTCGTGGTGCTGTGATTTCCACTGTCCCTGGAATAATGCCTAGTGTTCAGAGGCCACGTACCCTGAACCCGAAAAATTCTGAGGACATAGTTGACTGGCTTAGACAGGACACCCAATCTTCAACAGCTTCCGCTAAGAACCTTGGCGCACCATCCTCCTCCAGCTCAGCTTCGGTCACCTGCTCTCAAGTTACCACGCTCCGCCCGCCGCCACCACCACCACTACCACCACAGCCACCACAGCCGCTTCACTTGATCCGTCAGAGGAGTTATTTACACATCAGTTGGATGCAATTAGTGATGCGCAGCCATTATTGCCAGATGATGTAGATTACAGGGATATGTCTCAGTCAGGCAGGATTACACACATGGACGTACAGTGTGATGATGATGATGATGATGTTGTACCCGCTGCTGCTTCCTTTGCTGAGGTGTCAGATACAAGTGAGGCGGTTGATGATGACGATGTGTCCACGGATGCCACGTGGGTGCCTGCTCGAAGAGAAGAAGAGGGGAAAGTTCAGAAGGGAGACAGAGAGAAGGAGGAGACGAGTTGGAAGCAGGGGAGGTCGTCGCAAGGAGTTAGTGGCACAGTCAGACAGCATGTATCGGCACCTGGGGTCAGCCAGACAGCACGCCAGTCAACGCATGCTGTTGCCACCACCAGAATGCCGTCATTGCAAAGCTCAGCAGTGTGGCATTTTTGTGTGTGTCTGCCTCTGATAACAGCAATGCCATTTGCAACCTGTGCCAAAAGAAACTGAGTCGTGGGAAGTCCAACACCCACCTCGGTACAACTGCTTTGCGAAGGCACATGATCTCACATCACAAACGCCTATGGGATCAACACATGAGTACAAGCAGCACACAAACTCAAAGCCACCATGCTCCTCCTGGTCCAGCATCTTCAGCCATGTCAACCACTGCTGTCCTCCCTGCCCCCTCTCAACCAACCGCCACTCCGCCTCTCACCTTCAGCAGTTCCTGCTCATCTGCCCACAGTCAGGTGTCTGTTAAGGAAATGTTTGAGCGTAAGAAGCCAATGTCACAGAGTCACCCCTTGCCCGGCGACTGACAGCTGGCTTGACGGAACTCTTAGCCCGCCAGCTTTTACCATACCAGCTGGTGGAGTCTGAGGCCTTCAAAAAATTTGTCGCTATTGGGACACCACAGTGGAAGGTACCCGGACGAATTTTTTTTTCAAAAAGGCAATCCCAAACCTCTACTATGTTATTGAAAAGGAAGTCATGGCATCTCTGGCATACAGTGTTGGGGCAAGGGTCCATCTGACCACTGATACCTGGTCTGCAAAGCACGGTCAGGGCAGGTATATCACGTACACTGCGCATTGGGTCAACCTGCTGACGGCTGACAAGCATGGAATGCGTGGCTCCGCAGCGGAGTTGATGACACCACCACGACTTGCAGAAAGGCCTACTGCCACCTCCTCTACTCCTACTCCATCCTCTTTGACTGAGTCCTCTTCTGCTGCGGCGTCTGGCTGCACATCAACTGAATCCCCCCAGCTCCCCAGGGGGTATAACACAACCTGATTACGACAGTGTAACGCTGTCTTGGGGTTGATTTGCCTGAAAGCAGAGAGCCACACAGGACCAGCGCTCCTGTCCACCCTGAACACACAGGTGGATCAGTGGCTGACCCCGCACCAACTGGAGATCGGCAAAGTGGTGTGTGACAATGGAACAAATTTGTTGTCGGCATTGAATTTGGGCAAGTTGTCACATGTGCCGTGCATGGCACATGTGTTGAATCTCATCGTACAACGCTTTGTGTCTAAGTACCCAGGCTTACAGGACGTCCTCAAGCAGGCCAGGAAGGTGTGTGACCATTTCAAGCGTTCCTACACGGCCATGGCGCACTTTTCCGATATTCAGCGGTGAAACAACATGCCAGTGAGGCGCTTGATTTGCGACAGCCCGACACATTGGAATTCAACACTCCTAATGTCGACGGCCTGCTCCAACAAGAAAAAGCCGTCAAAGAGTATTTGTATGACCGGGGTGCTAGGTCAGCCTCTGCGGAACTGGGAATTTTTTTGCCACGTTACTGGACACTCATGCGCAATGCCTGTAGGCTCATGTGTCCTTTTGAGGAGGTGGCAAACCTAGTCAGTCGCACCGAAGGCACCATCAGCGACCTCATCCCATTTGTTTTCTTCCTGGGGCGTGCCCTGCAAAGAGTGCTGGATCAGGCTGTAGATGAGCGTGAAGAGGAAGAGGATGAGTTGTGGTCACCATCACCACCAGAAACAGCCTTGTCATTATCGCTTGCCGGACCTGCGGCAATGCTGGAAGAGGAGTATTAGGAGTATGAGAAAGAGGAGTCAGAGGAGGAATGTGGCTTTGAGGAGGAGGAAGACCAGCCACAGCAGGCACCCCAGGGTGCTCGTTGTTGTCACCTATCTGGGACCCATGGTGTTGTGCGTGGCTGGGGGAAGAACAGACCGTCAATGACATCAGTGAGGACGAGGAACGGGAAATGAGTAGCTCTGCATCCAACCTTGTGCAAATGGGGTCTTTCATGCTGTCATGTCTGTTGAGGACCCTCGTATAAAAAGGATGAAGGAGAACGACCTGTACTGGGTGGCCACGCTACTAGACCCCGGTATAAGCAGAAAGTGGCAGAAATGTTACCAAATTACCGAAAGTCGGAAAGGATGCAGCAGTTCAAAACCAAACTAAAAATATGCTTTACACAGCTTATAAGGGGATGTCACAGCACAACGGGAATCTAACAGGGGAAGAGGTGAATGTAATCCTCCTCCTACCACGGCGGCAAGGACTGGACGATTTACAGATGTGTTGTTGATGGAGGACATGCGGAGCTTTTTCAGTCCTACACATCGCCACAGCCCTTCGGGATCCAGCCTTAGAAGAACGACTCGACCGACAGGTAGCAGACTACCTCGCCTTAACAGCAGATATCGACACTCTGAGGAGCGATGAACCCCTTCACTACTGGGTGTGCAGGCTTGACCTGTGGCCTGAGCTATCCCAGTTTGCGATAGAACTTCTGGCCTGCCCTGCTTCAAGTGTCCTGTCAGAAAGGACCTTCAGTGCAGCAGGAGGCATTGTCACTGACAAGAGAAGTCGCCTCGGTCAAAAAAGTGTTGATTACCTCACCTTCATAAAGATGAATGAGGCATGGATCCCGAAGGGACTGACAGTGGGGATACGTTTGACTAACAAAAGGCCTGATGACATGCCTTGGCCTCAAAATGGTCCCCACGCTGCTGTATTTAATGTCTGCATACCGGATGACTTTCGTGAATTCTCCACCACCAACTAGGGTTCAAGCCGCAATGATTTAGTCACTTTTCTGCCTGGAAAACATCAATTTTCCGGCCGCTGCTACAATAGCGGCTGCAACAATGCCATTATTTTTCAGGCATGTGTACATGCCTAATTTTTCTGTCCTATGGTGCAGCACTGTGGCTGCAAAAAAAACAAAAAAAAGGTAGATACAAGTGTCAATTCCCCTTCGTGATCGTTACCTTGCTGTGGTGAAGGGGCTTACGTATCACAATGAAGCAATCATCACCTCTATGAGTGTGTTGGCAATGTTGCCACACCCCAGATGATAAGGCCGTTGCTTCATTATGGTCAGACCAAAAGCGATCGGACGGCTGGATAATATTTCATAGAAAAAACATTAATTTACCTTTTTTTTTTTAAGTTGTATGGGTTTTTAATACATAAAATAAAGAATCATAATAAAGTCTCTTAATAGTTTATTAGAAATAATGCAGACAATTAAAAAAATCCCCATCAATTCCAATACAAAGCAAGTACAGAGCTCAGAACTAAATTATTTCATGATGTCGTAATGGTTCGTTAATTCGACAATGGTTAATCAATTCGACACAAGTCACCGGATAGGGTATGTAACAGGGATTAAACTGATAGGAATAGTACTAGTTAGGACACCACTCATATAGGGTGTCACAGCACATTGCTCTGTGCACGCGCAGTGCCCCAATTTGGGAGTAAGAGGACCGACCAAGCTGCTTTTTCCATCTCCCGGTTCCTAAAATCAATTCGGTTTGGTGTATGAGAGTTTGGTCTGTCACTGTGAAGGCAGTCGAAGGTACGCGGCCTAAATTTTTTTTCACAAAAGGCAATCCCTGATATGGGACGATTTAACCATCTCCCCGTTCCAAAAATCAATTTAATAAATGGACCCCAGATTGGAGACGTTAGAGGGATTAAACTGATGAGAATAGTACTACAGAAAATACCACTCATATCGAGTGTGACAGTAAATTGCACGGAGCAGACGCAGTGACCGTGGATTAAAACAAAGGGGGAGCCAGCGTTTTTTTAACCATCTCCCCGTTCGAAAAATCAATTCAATAAATAGACCCCAGATTGGGGACATAACAGGGATTAAACTGATGAGAATAGTACTACAGAAAATACCACTCATATCAATTTATGAATGTTAGTTGATTTATGCACTTTATGAATTAAAACCCGACTCTGCGTCCACTACGTAATTTTACATGGGAGTTTTGCCATGGATCCCCCTCCGGCATGCCCCAGTCCAGGTGTTAGTACCCTTGAAACAACTTTTCCATCACTATTGTGGCCAGAAAGAGTCCCTGTGGGTTTTACAATTCGCCTGCCTATTGAAGTCTATGGCAGTTCGCCCGTTCGCAAACATTTGCGGAAGTTCGCGTTCGCCGTTCGCGAACGGAAAATTTTATGTTCGCGACATCACTAGTCACATTCCTCCCCCTGCATTGTCACATTTCTCCCCCCTTCATGTCACATTTCTCCCCCCTCCATGTCACATTTCTCCCCCCTCCATTGTCACATTTCTCCCCCCTCCATTGTCACATTTCTCCCCTCTCCATGTCACATTTCTCCCCCCTCCATGTCACATTTCTCCCCCATTGTCACATTTCTCCCCCCTGCATTGTCACATTTCTCCCCCTTCATGTCACATTTCTCCCCCTCCATGTCACATTTCTCCCCCTCCATTGTCACATTTCTCCCCCTCCATTGTCACATTTGTCCCCTCTCCATGTCACATTTCTCCCCCTCCATGTCACATTTCTCCCCCTCCATTGTCACATTTCTCCCCCTGCATTGTCACATTTCTCCCCCTCCATGTCACATTTCTCCCCCTCCATGTCACATTTCTCCCCCTCCATGTCACATTTCTCCCCCTCCATTGTCACATTTCTCCCCTCTCCATGTCACATTTCTCCCCCTCCATGTCACATTTCTCCCCCTCCATTGTCACATTTCTTCCCCTCCATTGTCACATTTCTCCCCCTTCATGTCATATTTCTCACCCCTTCATGTCATATTGCTCCCCCTCCATGTCACATTTCTCCCCCTCCATTGTCACATTTCTCCCCTCCATTGTCACATTTTTCCCCCTTCATGTCATATTTCTCTGCCTCCACGTCACATTTCTCCCCCTCCATGTCACATTTCTCCCCCTCCATGTCACATTTCTCTCCCCCATGTCACATTTCTTCCCTCTCCATGTCACATTTCTCCCCCCTCCATGTCACATGACCCCTCTCCATGTCACATTTCTCCCCTCTCCATGTCACATCCCCCCGCCATGTCACATTTCCCTCCATGTCACATTTCTCCCCTCTCCATGTCACATTTCTCCCCTCTCCATGTCACATTTCTCCCCCCTCCATGTCACATGACCCCTCTCCATGTCACATTTCTCCCCTCTACATGTCACATTTCTCCCCCTCCATGTCACATTTCTCCCCCCTCCATGTCACATTTCTCCCCTCTCCATGTCACATTTCTCCCCCCTCCATGCCGCATGACCCCTTTCCATGTCACATTTCTCCCCTCTCCATGTCACATTTCTCCCCCCTCCATGTCACATTTCTCCCCCTCCATTGTCACATTTCTCCCCCTCCATGTCACATTTCTCCCCCTCCATGTCACATTCTCCCCCTCCATGTCAAATTTCTCCCCCTCCATGTCACATTTCTCCCCCTCCATGTCACATTTCTCCCCCTCCATGTCACATTTCTCCCCCCTCCATGTCACATTGTACTCCCACAGACAGTTCCTCTTTGGGTATCAGTGCAGTGGAAATGTAGTTTGATAAAATGGGCCAGAGGTAAACATATAGCAGTCTCTTTTTACTCAGTGGAAAATCTTGTGGTACATCCAGCAACAGTGAATACACAGTGCAGTTTCTGGCACTAGTTGAGGAGATATAGTGGCAGGTATGACTATAGATTGGCGCTTGCAAGCGCTTGTAGGTATAGGTGTCCACTGTGAGATTCAGACTTTAGCTTTGTCAGGCCTAGTGGTGGTTTAGGTGATGGATGTCTGAGCCGTAGTCTCTTACCTTGCAGCAGTTTCTGTAAGGCCTCATGCACACGACCGTTGTTTGATTCCGTGTCCGTTGCTCCGTTTTTCGTGATTTTCTGCGGACCCATTGGTTTTCAATGGGTCCGTGGAAACCTCGGCAAATGCACCGTTTGTCCTCCGCGTCTGTTGTCCGTGATTCCAGTCCGTCAAAAAAATATAACCTGTCCATCCATGGCCATCCGTGTGTCATCCGCGTTCCGTGTCCGCTTTTTAGGGGCTCTGGCATGTTCTTCCTCTCCATTCTCTAGCCAGACTGGAACTCCCCTTACTGGAAGGAAGTAGAACTAGCCCACTTCTGCCAAGAGGTGAGAAACAGGGTGGTTAGCCCTGTTCCTGCCAACCTTTGCCAACTGATCTCGGGCTACTTGAGAGACCTTGCCGTGGTGTTCGAGCTTAAGACATGTCCTCCTAGTAGGATGTGTCGAACTAACCTGTCAATTTTATCAGTGTGAGGGTTTAGTATTGCCGCAGAGTGCACCTGCCTTTGTTATGGTTATGTTTTTGATTGTTCTCCACATCCACATTATCGTTATCGTATGTAGGATGGTTATAGTGGTACCTGTAGTCCGTTGCTGGCATCTTCCATTGTATGCATTTTTTGCTGTTGATTGCCCCTAGCAACGGACTACAAGTGCAGGAGTTGCTCCCCTATATACATGCACAACTGCATATGGGTTGAGCATATCCTGCTTGTTAAACACCACACCACGTTTTCTAATGGCTTCCCATGTGCATAACCTTACATTTGTCAGCGTTAAACCTCATCTGCCACTTCTCTGCCCATGCCTTTAATCTATCCAGATCCCTCTGTAGCAGTAAATTGTCCTCTTCACTGTTAATTACTTTACACAGTTTAGTGTCATCTGCAAAAATTGATATTTTACTGTGCAAGCCTTCTACAAGATCATTAATAAATATATTGAAGAGAATAGGGCCCAATACTGACCCCTGAGGTACCCCACTAGTGACAGTAACCCAGATTGAGTGTGTATTATTAATAACCACCCTCTGTTTTCTATTACTCAGCCAGTTACTTACCCACATACAGACATTTTCTCCTAGTCCGATCATTCTCATTTTATATCCAAACCTTTTATGCGGTACAGTGTCAAATGCTTTGGAGAAGTCCAGATATGCGACATCCATTGATTCACCACTGTCAAGTCTAGGACTTACCTCCTCATTGAAACTGATTAAATTAGTTTGACATGACTGATCCCTCATGAAGCCATGCTGATATGGCGTTATTTGCTTATTTTCATTGAGATCCTCTAAGATAGCATCCTTTAGAAAACCTTCAAATAATTTACCCACAACAGATGTTAAACTTACCGGCCTATAATTTCCAGGCTCTGTTTTTGGACCCTTTCTGAATATTGACACCACGTTTGCTATGCACCAATCCTGTGGAACATTCCCTGTCAGTATAGAGTCCGTAAATATCAGAAATAAAGGTCTGGCTATGACATCACTTAATTCCCTTAGGATACGGGGGTGTATGCTATCTGGTCCTGGCGATTTGTATTTTTAATCTTTTTAAGTTGCTGTTGTACTTCTTCCTGGGTCAGACAGGGCACGTTTAATGGGGAATTTACTTTTACATTCAGCATTTCATCTGACAGTTTATTTTCCTCAGTTAATACAGGGGATAAAAAAAATTTAATAGCTTTGCTTTTTCCTCGTCGCTCTCTGCAACTCCTCCCTCATCACTCTGTAGAGGGCCAACACCTTCAGATCTATACTTTTTACAATTGATATAATTGAAAAACATTTTAGGGTTAGTTTTGCTCTCTTTGGCAAATAATCTCTCTGTCTCTAGTTTGGCGTGTTTTATTTGTTTTTTACATATTCTATTTTTTTCCTTATAGTTTTTCAGTGCTTCCTCGCTACCCTCCTGTTTTAGTGATTTAAATGCTTTCTTCTTGTCATTTATTGCTTTCTTTACGGTTCTATTTATCCACATTGGTTTCTTCTTGTTCCTTAACCTTTTATTCCCAAGTTTCCTCTCACAATTAGATTTTAGGATGCTTTTAAAAATATCCAATTTTGTGGATGCAGGCTACAGTGTTATCTGTGGCTTGTGTTGCTGCAGTCCCAATGACATCACCACTCCTGCTCCGGGTCTCACATGATCGTGTCATCATGCGAGAATGGAGAGCGGAGCAAAACGGATACGTCCTGGCACACAATGTAAGTCAGTGCGGATGGATCTGTTTTCTTTGACACAACAGAAATCTGCAAAAAACGCTAATATAAAAGTAGCCTAATACACTAACAGGTTGCCTAGGAGACCCAGCCTTGGGCTGGATCTCCTCAGCCCCCATAGAAGGCAGATGCTGATGCCGTGCAAGGCATTGTGCAGCCAATGCCGCATGCACCTTCTAGGCCGCGGTCAGCGGCCTAATCCACCGGCATCGGCTTTTAAAGCAATGCCGGTGGATGCAGGAGGGGCTCGGCTATCAGTGACTGCCGGACTGCCCGATCACCATGACGTAATAGTACGTCAAGATGCGGCAAGTCACTTGCCACCATGACGTACTATTATGTCATATGGTGGGAAGGAGTTAAAGGGGTTGTACCATAAAAAATATTCTATAGTTTTCAAACCAGCACCTGGATATGAATATTTTTGTAATTGCATGTATTTAAACATTTAGCATAGCCATTGAGTTACTCAATGAGATGTATCTGTATAGCGACACATACTGTTTGTTTTTTTCCATTTCCTGATCACTTAGATGGCCGCACATGCTCAATTTCATCCTTCAACTGCCTCCTGAGTTGTGATAGGGAGAGCTGAGACACGCCTCCTGATCTGTGATAGGGAGATAATGGACACGCCTCCTGAGCTGCAGCAGAAAAGACATTCCTCTTGAGCTGTCAGCTTGATATAAATCTAGCAGAGCAATGCATGGGGAGATCTGTGATTCCATGTGAGGTATAGGGCTGGTTCTAACTTTGTTAGAAAGAGATTGTCCTGTACTATATAATATCTGATTTTCATTTTTTACATTAATCATGGGATAAGCCAGTTTTATAAAATACTAGCTGAAGGACCCGGCTTTGCATGGGTATATTCCATCTATTTCATTTAATATTTGTGTGCGTCATTTAAAGATATCAACAGTATCCACTATAACAGTGATATTTACAGTACCCCTCCCCTTTAGCAGTGACCTCCACAGACGCCGCCCCTTTATTAGTGATCTCCACAGTACCCCGTACCCCTTTATTAGTGATCTCCACAGTATCCCGTCTTGTTAGCAGTAATTTCCACAATAACCCTCCCCCTTAACAGTGACCTCCACAGAGCTCCTTTACCTTAAAATGTGACCTCTAAAACACTCCGCCCCCTTAACAGTGACCTCTACAGCACCCCGCCCCTTAACACTGACCTCCATAGTGGACCTTCCCTTTAACTGTGACCTCCACCATTCCCTGCCCCCTTAACAGAGACCTCCACAGCATCCTGCACCCTTAACAGTGACGTCCACAGCAGCCCGTCCCATTAACAGTAACCTCTACAACATCCCACCCCCTTAACATTGACCCCCACAGCAGCCTGCCCCTTTAACAGTAACCTTAACAGCGGACGCACCTTTATTAGTGACCTCCACAGTAGCCCATCTCCTTAACATTGATTTCCACAACACCCTGTCCCTTTAACAGAGGCCTCTACAGCAATCTGCCCCTTAACACTGACCTCCATAGCGGATCGTTCCGTTAACTGTAACTTCCACAGCAGCCTGCCTCTAGGATGGCCAGAGGTCCGGATTTAGGCCGGACAGTCTGGCTTACAGACTCCCTGTCCTCTGTCCGGCACAGGGCCTGGACGGACACAGGGATGTCCTTTTGAACAGCTCACTCTCAGACAGCAGCACATTGCTGTCTTAGTGTGAGCTGCAGGGAGAAAGTCACCCTCCTTCCCACCCCTGCAGCTGACAGTAGTTGATTTTTACCTTCACTTTTTTAATCCCCGTCAGCTTCATAGTGAGAGGGGGTATGGCCTAGTGGGACCTGACAGCGGGGTTTTAAAGTCTGTCTTTTGAGGGTGGCCTGAATGGCCACCCTACCTGCCCCCTGAACTGTGACCTCCACAGCAGTCCGCTTCCTTAACAGTGTCATCCACAACGTTCTGCCCCTTTAAAGCAGACCTACAGCAGCGAAGAAAAATGGCTGTGTTGTTATGGAAACCTGGTGTAAAACCCCCATTATATGTGGAGACTGTGAGCTTCTATTGGCTGATAAGGGTCATGTGACCAGGCATCTATTGGCTAATGCATTTTTTGGGAATATCTCATGAACGGTATGTGCTAGAGAGCTAGGACCCGGTCTAAAATCTTCCCAGACACCTGTTGTACCTGTGTGCCAAATTTTGTGATTGTAAATGCGACGGTGCAGAGACATACACACATACATACACTCAGCTTTATATATTAGATTGTATGAAAGGAAGCAGCTACATGGGTGAGATTTAGCAGTGTTTATGCGAGTTGCCTAAAAGTAATGCATTGAAAAATGTAGGGTTCACATTGTGCACCTATCCCACTTTTTCGGTCATAGAAGTAAAGTGGGTGAGGCAGAGCGCAACTTTTTATTATAAAAAATTTCTTCCACCCAATAATACAAATTGTAATTTTTCATACAACTGGGGCCATACTTAGATTTGCTGTGGGGCCCTATGAGATCTGTGTACTCCCCTGTGTACTATGGCTCTGTACGACAGAGGTGTAATACATTTGGGTACATGCTGCACTAATAATAGGAATAATATGATTTTTTTTCTATGAAAACATGAGCTGAGATGCATATATTCATCCTGGAAGATGCTTGGACAGATTTTTGCACAGAGGTGAATCATTGATTCTTAAAACTCTGTGCCTGTTGAATATAACTCATGTTATTATCACCTGCAGCAAAGGGATTATAATACGTGGATCTGAGGTGACACCTTCACTGGGACACACATTGTAGAAATCCTAAGGTTTTCCAGTAAATGTAGTAGGAGCATGCAGATTCTGAACAGGATATGATATAAAGTCATGCTCCGAGCTTCAGTGTCTAGCATTTTATTATAGACCCTCATTATATTGCAGTTCATCTTATTTGATGCATATTGTACTTGAAAACTCTTAAAATCACTTGAAATTCTGTATCTGTAATCCGTGTCCAGGGAAAGTAACACCATAGCGTTTCGGGGTTTGTATTTTACCCCTTCCTCAGTCGCCACTGAGGAAGGGTAAAATACAAACCCCAAACGCGTATGGTGTTACTTTCCCCGTAAAGAGAGACTGGATGTTAAAGGTATTCAATTTTATTGAACACAAAGGGTATACCTCATCACTCTGTAGACAATCGTGCGGACACCGAGCGGAAGTACAACTAAGACACAACGGCAAGAGAGGAAACACACGTGTTACCCCGATGAGACGCCGCTGACCGGAGATCTGCCACTACAGAGAGACCCCGAACCGAGGGGAGAACATCGTAACGAGGGGAGCCCAGTCACCTATACTTGGGTAAGACCGACCCTGTATTTTTATTTCTGAAGCCTATCTAACAGTAGTGACGGGACGCCGTCACATACTAAACAGAGCGGGACGCTGCTCCGGACATTTAATAAATAGGAGGACCCTAACCCAAATTACCCACATACCTACCAGTGTGTGGACATGAAGTAAGGACTGTACCCATCAGAAGATTTTTAGTGCTATTTATGGTAGAGATCCAGCATATCCATTATTTGATTAATACCTACCACAGGATTCATACAATCAACGCATCATTTATACCAGACTGCACTTGTTCGGGATTACTCATGTATGCCACAACGGGATAATACCAGTGGGTTCCCCATGAATACTAGCTATTTATTGTGGTTATTATATCCCATATGGATTATTGTTGATTTTATTTATATTTTTATCTGTGCATTTATTAAATTTATCTTTCTATATGGCCCTTATCCTTTGAGTGTGCCCAGCTATAATTTTATACTTTTTACATTGGTTTGGTGGGTGTGTTCAACCAGCGAGGTGCACCTCATCTGATCCCACCTATCCTTGTGCGACTTGTTGCTTTTCCTGAAACAATAAATAACACCGCATATACCGTTATCCCTCCTCCAACAAATTTTACAGTGGGTCATATGCATTATAGTAGGTAGCATTCACTGGGTACCTGCCAAACGCAGATTCATCCTTTATAAGAACATGGGTGGGTCAGGTTTTCTAATCATTAGATCATATATTTGGTGGCATGGTTGTCTTACTTTGTGGCACAATTTGTTCCAAAATGTTTATTGCTATTTTAAGCTATGCCTTTCCCAGTAAGGCCTCTTTCACACGGGCGTCATGTTTGACGCCCGGATAAGAGGCGGGTGCGTTGCGGGAATATGCGTGCTTCCGCGCGGTGCAAACGCTTGCAACACGTTTTGCAGCGCGTGAGAAAAACGCCATGTTTGGTACCCAACCCGAAGCCGGACTTCATCACTGAAGTCCGGTTTCGGGTCTACTGGAGAATTGATTATTTCCCCTTATAACATGGTTATAAGGGGAAATAATAGCATTCTTAATAAAGAATGCATTGTTAAATGAAGAGGAAGGGGTTAAAAATAATAAAGTTAACTTACCTTAGCCACTTGATCGCGTGAGTCGCGATCTGTCCTCTCTTTCCTGCAGCATCTATGATCTAAAGGACCTGTGATGACGTCACATCACATGGTCCAATCACATGGTCCATCTTACCATGGTGATGGACCATGTGATTGGACCATGTGATGTGACATCATCACAGGTCCTTTCAGATCATAGATGCTGCAGGAAAGAGAGGACAGATCGCGACTACGCGATCAAGTGGCTAAGGTAAGTTAACTTTTATTATTTTTAACCCTTCCTCTTCATTTAACAATGCATTCTTTATTAAGAATGCTATTATTTCCCTTATAACCATGTTATAAGGGGAAATAATAGAGATTGGGTCCCGTTGTTAAGCAACAATGCGGGAAAATCGCAACGCATCCGCACTTGGTTGCGGATGCTTGCGATTTTCCCGCAGCCCCATTCACTTCTATGGGGCCTGCGTTGCGTGAAAAACGCAGAATATAGAACATGCTGCGATTTTCACGCAACGCAGAAGTGATGCGTGAAAATCACTGCTCATGTGCACAGCCCCATAGAAATGAATGGGTCCGGATTCAGTGCGGGTGCAATGCGTCCTCCTCACACATTGCACCCGCGCGGAAAACTCACCCGTGTGAAAGGGGCCTAAGGCTACTTTTACAACTTCGTTTTCCTTTCTAGTTTTGAGATCCGATAGAGGCTCTAAAAACCGGAGAAAAATGCATCCTTTTAAATAAAACAAGAGAATGCATGCGTTCAGAATGGATACGGTTGTATTATATTAAAAATAAACATGTCAGTAAATGGGCGCCGGATCTGTTTTTTTTAGTGTCCAAAAAAACGGATCTGGCACCATTTACTTACATGGTTTTCCATGCCAGATCTGACATGTTCAGTTTCCCATGCCGCACACAAAAACACTGCTTGCTGAAGCGTTTTCCTCTGGTTTCCTCTGCTGGATGTCAAAACCAAAAAGCAAGACACAGATGTGAAAGCATCCTAAGCCACATCCCTTGTCAAACAAGGGTTAAAAGTAAAAAGCATCTAAAACATGTATGCCATTTTGGGTGGAAATTAAGCCAGAATTCTGGTGAATTTACCTTGGTGAATCATCCCCATGGTTCCACTGCTCCAGTGGCAGTATGTTTTACAATAATTCAAAATGATCCACCATTGTGAATGGGAATTGTAGGCTTGGGTGCATCTGCTTGACCATGGAGACACTGTTGGACTTTGGTTCCTGGGACTTAGCAGAGGAAATTATTTTAAGGCCAAACCCCTTTAGCATCAATAAAATGTAATAGGTTTGAATCAAAGAAATAAACAATAGAAGCAAGTCATTGACTCCGAAGGCAGCCAAATGTTTAATTTCTTTCCTCTTGGATCTTTGGGGCCCATTATGTTGTCAGAGCCTGGCCTCAATAGAGGATGTTCTGGTACTGTGGTGAGCAATTCTGACCCTGTATGTGCAGCGACCCCCTGAGGAGCTAGTGCAGAAGATGGAGTGTTAGTAACCTTGATGTCATGTTGTGTCGCGGTGTACTCCATTAGGCCATCGGTCCCGGGGGTTATGCAGTCAAGAAGGGGCACCCAATATTCCCTCGGGGTAGCTTGGGGGTGCTATTAATGGGTGCAAGGTAGGGCTTGAGTGGTGTCAGGAGAGTCAATAACCAGGCCAACTTAAACTTAATCAAAGTCTTTCTTTACTGTGCACCAAATATGAATTTTAGTACATCTAGCAATCATCTGTACAAAGGGCAAAATCCTCACAGATGTCCAAGCATGAGTTAAGCATGTAGTTGGAAATAACAACCCTCAGATTGTTCTTTCTATTGCTACAGTCTCTAGTACTGAGATTTCTGCCTAACACCTGCAATCTGTCACAATGTCCGCAATTCGCACAACATTGTGGGGGTTCCTATTATATGACTGTCCAAAATTGTACCTGACATGTGCACGGTGTTTGAACTCATTATTTCTCCACTGCAGTAGGTCTAAGAATGCTGTACGCAGATTACATTGCTGACTAAAATGTTATCGCCTTTGAATCCTCAAATCTGGGGTGCATCGGGTGTCTTAACATGTTTCCCCGTTCCAGCAGCAAAGTCTGTAATGCTTTACGCTGGTTACCTTGCTAACTCTCACACTGTAGCCATTAAATTCTCCAAAATATTATTTCTCTCTCTCTCTCTCAATCTCTCTGTAGAAGTGGCAGTGGACACACAGAGATTGGTTAGTCTCCAGAAGCTTTGAAACTGAATGACTGGGGAAAGGAGCACTTGCAGTCTCGCTCTCTCTCTCCTCCATGCCCCTCCTCACACACTGCCTATATTTAAAAAAACACTAAAATCTTTTACTGAAGCAAGAAAGAGGCAACAGCCCACACCCTAAGCTCCAGAGAGGGCTGGGCTAGAATAGTTAACCCTGGTCATGCCTGACTCATGCTTGAACATACTGAGTGTGTCATATTACATTCTTCCAGCATATAACATAACATTAAATGCAGAATATTACCAAATAATTGCAGATACCCTATCTGGCATACTGCAAATGGAAATGCAATTCATTAAGGCCCCATGTACCATGTACAGTCCCAGTTGTTGTGTGCATTCCCCATAAGACTGAGCGATTGCTATTTCAAGTACTTTTTTTACACTATTTGTTATATTTCTGTGGTCTATTTATTTTTTCTGTGAATAAATTGTTATGTTTGTGCATTCTTCTTTCAAGCTGTGCATAAATACCGCAAGCCTGAAGCTCAAGTTGCTTAGCAAATAAGCTGTAGCAATGCCAGTTCATAGACTTGGTCCAAATGAATAATCATTAAAGGGCAAGGGACTTGACAATCTAAAAAGTGAGACAACTGTTGATTATTCCACTGAACTGTATGAAGTGAAAATAATCTGGAATAATTTACCATAATCAACATTCCTCAGACATCTGCTACATGGCACAAGACACAAATATATACTGTAACTGAGTGTCACAGAGTGCCCGGAAACGTGTGATGGAGTATATTTGTCCAAGGTTCCTCACTTTACTTTCTTTTTTTTTAAACCAGCTTTCAGGGCCGGTGTTGCTGGAGTGGGGAGAGTAGGGTGGGCCCCACTCCATCCGGGCAGTCTTGGTCTTGGCTGCTCCATATCAAACAGTCCACAGGTGTGCTGGCCAGGATGCATAGGTCAGGAGCCTCGCGTCACTTGCTCATCTGCTTGAAGGCTG
Source organism: Bufotes viridis (assembly GCA_033119425.1). NCBI lineage: Eukaryota > Metazoa > Chordata > Amphibia > Anura > Bufonidae > Bufotes > Bufotes viridis. Next base: position 46,929,728 of record CM065593.1, read on the forward strand.
TGAGAGCACATTAAGTGGTATGGACATTTTGCTGTATTGTTTGGAGCCTGAAATTAGGCTGCCACTGGGTCAGTGAGGTGATCCTGCTGTATAGTTAAAGCCGGACACGCAGAGTATTTTTGTTTGTTAAATTTAATTTTATGTCCTGTACCTCAAACTGACTATAAAACTGGCTGAGGTCCTGCTGTTTGGACTGAAAATTCTATGGTGTGCCTGCTAGACAGTGCTTGTCTACCCAAGAGAAGACAACCCTGCTACTTAATCCCTTACACTAGCCATAGTAGAGTCTTGACCTTGACATTTTAGCAGTTATGGAGTCTTAACTATTTGTTAGGTTGTCCTTAAAATTATAAATCCTGTATAGCTTGATAGCTACTTAAAAAGGTATTCCTCCAGTAACAAGTAATAATAGTATCACTCAGGGGCTAGAGGATGAGATCCCCAACATAAGAAACCAATAACTTAGCCCCATTGATACTGCACTGGATAACTATGATCTGCAAACATCCTAGCAATGAATAGGCTGGATACACACCTAGACAGCTGAAATCTTTGAAACCTGTTCAGGACTTCCTTCATGGGCTTGTGACATCCTAAAGATTAAGCCAATGTTTAACGCATCAACAATTTTTGTAGATACTGCACAGTTACAGTTATACAACATGTGTAATAAAGGTCTAGGTCAGGTGTGTGGATGCAGAAGTCGGGCACCTCATTTGCCCATACTAAAGTGAAGCTGAGATACTGTATAGTCACACTGGCATGCTTCATAATCTAAAGCAGGTATACCTAACTGGTGGATCAGGGGTACCCCCACCCCAGACCACTGCATGTCCTGATTTCAATTGCATCTGTGTCCCCTGAATATAGACATGCTGAATACAGTGGCTAAACAGGGAGTGGTTGGCACAGTGGTATTGGGCCTGAAAGGAAGGATGCAAAGACGCCATCATTCCTGTTCTGTGGCACAGGCTGTCACAACATAGACTACAGACCTGCTCCTCTCTTCTTTCATTGGGAACAGGTAGATAAGCATTCAAATTGGAAGCAATAAGGAGGCCACTGTTGGGGCATTTAAGAGGCCGGCCCAGTGAGGGCCACTTAAGCGCTACATCAATTGTATGTGAGGATTTTAAGGACTACTTGTGAGCAGGCCTTTAGCGCATTGCATTGGTAAGGGGAGGCTTATGGATCCTACACAGTATGGAGGTACTCAAAGGGCATCCATTCACTAGGCTTCATGAGGAGAACAAAAAGGTGGAGGCACCTAAAAGGGGCATCACTTTGTGCATTAGGTAAATTGCTGTGGCATCACTCTGTGGGCGACACTTATGGACATCATACTGCTTTGGGGGGCACGTGAGGTTATCAACGCATGGGTTCTATTCTGTTTGGGTGCACTGAAGATGATCATACTTTGTGGGAAATACTGTATCACATTGTGTGGGTGGCTGGATCATGGTGCTGTTAGCCACATGAAACCTAAAACATTGTGACCACAGGAGTGAATTAAGTGTTTGAGAGTGCGGCCATTTTTTCATAAATATGTCATTTATCAAACTGGTGTAAAGTAGAACTGAGTTAGTTGCCCATAGCAACCAATCAGATTCCACCTTTAATTTTTTACAGCTCCATTGGAAAATGAAAGGAGGAATCCTATTGGTTGCTATGGGCAACTAAGCCAGTTCTATTTTGCACCATTTTTGATAAATCTGCCCCCTTCTGTACTTCTATGATGTGTACATAACATTGTGTGTCGTCACTTAATCAAAGTCTTTCTTTACTGTGCACCAAATATGAATTTTAGTACATCTAGCAATCATCTGTACAAAGGGCAAAATCCTCACAGATGTCCAAGCATGAGTTAAGCATGTAGTTGGAAATAACAACCCTCAGATTGTTCTTTCTATTGCTACAGTCTCTAGTACTGAGATTTCTGCCTAACACCTGCAATCTGTCACAATGTCCGCAATTCGCACAACATTGTGGGGGTTCCTATTATATGACTGTCCAAAATTGTACCTTACATGTGCACGGTGTTTGAACTCATTATTTCTCCACTGCAGTAGGTCTAAGAATGCTGTACGCAGATTACATTGCTGACTAAAATGCTATCGCCTTTGAATCCCCAAATCTGGGGTGCATCGGGTGTCTTAACATGTTTCCCCGTTCCAGCAGCAAAGTCTGTAATGCTTTACGCTGGTTACCTTGCTAACTCTCACACTGTAGCCATTAAATTCTCCAAAATATTATTTCTCTCTCTCGCTCTCTCTCTCCTCCATGCCCCTCCTAACACACTGCCTACTTTAAAAAAAACTAAAATCTTTTACTGAAGCAAGAAAGAGGCATAAGCTCCAGAGAGGGCTGGGCTAGAATAGTTAACCCTGGTCATGCCTGACTCATGCTGGAACATACTGAGTGTGTCATATTACATTCTTCCAGCATATAACATAACATTTAATGCAGAATATTACCAACTAATTACAGATACCCTATCTGGCATACTGCAAATGGAAATACAGTCCCAGTTGTTGTGTGCATTCCCCATAAGACTGAGCGATTGCTATTTCAAGTACTTTTTTTACACCATTTGTTATATTTCTGTGGTCTATTTATTTTTTCTGTGAATAAATTGTTATTTTTGTACATTCTTCTTTCAATCTGTGCATAAATACCACAAGTCTGAAGCTCAAGTTGCTTAGCAAAAAAGCTGTAGCAATGCCTGTTCATAGACTTGGTCCAAATGAATAATCATTAAAGGGCAAGGGACTTGACAATCTAAAAAGTGAGAGAACTGTTGATTATTCCACTGAACTGTATGAAGTGAAAATAATCTGGAATAATTTACCATAATCAACATTCCTCAGACATCTGCTACATGGCACAAGACACAAATATATACTGTAACTGGTGTCACAGAGTGTCTGGAAAAGTGGTGGATGGAGTATATATTTGTCCAAGGTTCCTTACTTTATTTTTTTTAAAAACCAGCTTTCAGGGCCGGTGTTGCTGGAGTGGGGAGAGAAGGGTGGGCCCCACTCCATCCGGGCAGTCTGGGTCTTGGGCTGTCCATATCAAACAGTCCACAGGTGTGCTGGCCGTATTTAAGGTCAGGAGCTCAGTCACTTGCTCTCAGCTTGGGAACAGGTCATCTGCTTGAAGGCTGTGAGAGCACATTAAGTGGTATGGACATTTTGCTGTATTGTTTGGAGCCTGGGATTAGGCTGCCACTGGGTCAGTGAGGTGATCCTGCTGTATAGTTAGAGCCGGACACGCAGAGTATTTTTGTTTGTTATATTTTATTTTATGTTCTGTACCTCAAACTGACAATAAAACTGGCGGAGGTCCTGCTGTTTGGACTGAAATTTCTACCCAAGAAAGAGAAGACAACCCCGCTACCTAATCCCTTACACTAGCCATAGTAGAGTCTTGACCTATAAATTAAGTGGTTCTGCTTTCATCATCAATACTACATGATCAGTGTTGAAATAAAATCCATATCTTCAATACACCTTGTTTAACTCCTCTTCGCCTTTTTAGCAGTTATGGAGTCTTAACTATTTGTCAGGTTGTCAATAAAATTGTCCTGTATAGCTTGATAGCTACTTAAAAAGGTATTCCTGCAGTAACAAGTAATAATAGCATATCACTAGGGGTTTAGATAGATGAGATCCCCCACAGGTCATAAGAACCAACAATCCTAGGCCCCATTGGACATTTTGTCTGGATAACCATGCAGATCTGCAGCTCAGTCCCAGTTAATGAATAGGGCTGAGTTACAATACCTGTATAACAGCTGAACTTTGGAAACCCTGCTCAGGGATCGCCCTTCATGGGCTTGTGACATCCTAGCGCATTAAGCCAATGTGTTTTAACGTGTCATTGATTTTGTAGATACTGTGCAGAGTGCAGTTACAGTTATACAACAGGATTCGGTGAGCTGGAAGGGTCTATGGTCAGGTGTGTGGATGCAGTAGCTTGGCACCTCATTTGCTCCATACTAAAGTGAAGCTGAGATATACTGTATAGTCAAGCATTTGGCATGCTTCATAATCTAAAGCAGGTATACTCAACTGGTGGACTGTGGGTACCCCACGTCCAGACCACTGCATGTCCTGATTTCAATTGCATCTGTGTCCTCAGAATATAGATACAGTTGAATACAGTGGTGAAACAGGGAGTGGTTGGTACAGTGGTGGTTGGGCTCTGAAACGGTGCGATGCAGTGACGTCATCATTCCTGCCGTTCTGTGGCACAGGCTGTCACAACATAGACTGGAGCAGACCTGCTCCTCTCTTTTGTTGGGGGAATGTAGGGTAGATTAGTATTCAAATTGGAAGCAATAAGGAGTGTCACTCTGTTGGGGGCATTTAAAGGGCTTCAGTCTGTGTGAGGGCCACTTAAGCGCTACATCATACTGTATGTGAGGCATTTTAAGGCACATCACTTTGTGAGCAGGCCTTTAAAGGGCATTGCATTGTAAGGGAGTGCTTAAGGGATCCCCATACAGTATGGAGGTACTTAAAGGGCATCCATCTAATTAGGCTTCACATGAGGAGACATCATGCTATGTGGAGGCACTTGAAAGGCATCACTTTGTGCATTAGGTACTTAAGGTGGCATCACTCTGTGTGGGCGACACTTAAGTGGACATCATACTGCTTGGGGGGCACGTGAGGTTATCACTCCGCATGGGTTCTTATTCTGTTTGGGTGCACTGAAGATGGATCATACTTTGTGGGGAAATACTGTATCACATTGTGTGGGGTGCATGGGATCATGGTGCTGTTAGCCACATGAAACCTCAAAAATTGAATCAAGGAATGATTGCGAGATGGCTCTTCTTTGTCGATGTGACAGTTAAGTGGCTTGTCACAAACTGAGAGAAACAGAATCCTTGTACTTAGGGACCTGGGCTGATGGTTCCAGCAGATCGCTATGCACCTAGGCCGAGATGTCAGCTCAGCACTTTCTAACATTGCATGTCCCAAAGGTTGGGAGAACAACGATGAACTGGATTGACAACAAGAGATGCAGAAAGCCAAACCTCTACATTGATGGATCATCTGATTAGAATAATGGTGCGTAGTGATCCATCACATACTGCAAGTGAAATTAAATGTCACGTCCCAAGCCTAGGGAAGCAAACAGTGTCTACAAAAATCATCAGAAAGTGTTTGCACAATATTGGACAACAAGCCAGGTGTCCAGCTACAGGAGTTCCATTGAACTCACACCACCACTCTCAAGGGCTATCATGGTGCGCAGAAAGACAGCAATGGAGGCTGGAATGGAGGTCTATCCTCTTCAGCGATGAGTCACACTTTTGTCTCAGATGCAATGATAGCCAGAGATTGGTCTGGAGACCACAAGAGGATGTCACACTGGTCCAACTCCTAGAATTATGGTGTGGGTTGGCATAATGTACAATAGCCAGACCCCTGTAGTCTTTCTTATCGGTAGACTAACAGCTCGGTATTACATTGATTTGGTTACTGCCTGCAGTGTCTTTGGACTTATTTCCCATCAAGCACATTTGGGACATTATTGCAAAGGTAGCTTCAAGCAGTGCATCTTAATGATTTGTGTGCCCAAGTGTATTCAGCGTGGGAACATTCCTCAGACAACCATTAGGGTCAAACCACACTGCGCCATCGTGACACGGCCGCACTGTGGTTGAGTAATAGGCCACCCTATGGGCTGCAGCTGGCTCTTGTTAAAGTAATGAAAGTGCACTGTTTAGTCGGTCTGCATTGTTTATGGCCGTGCATCACCTTCAATACTGTCCGGCCACTAACAATGCGGATCGACCTGTACAGCTGCAATGGTACTTATCCACAGCGCAACCGCACACAACTGCGATACAACCACGCCAGGTAGTTATACCCTTAATAACCTTTTAATAGCATGCCAAGGTGTGCAATTTTGTGTATTTCTGCATGTGGTGCAATATATCGGTAACGTGTCTATTGAACCTGTGATTTCCATAATTCCACGACTTTTCCTTCTTGGTGTTGCAATTGCAATGTTGGCGAGTGTATGCCATTGCTTCTTAAGAAATGCTACATTTAACAACTGTGAAACTTTTAGGTTATGGTCACACAGTCAGATTTCCTGATGCAGTTTTTGTATCCAAATTCAAAAAAGAGAAGTTGTATCTCTCCTTAATACTTTCTCTCCTTTTATGATCCACAGGGGTGCACCTAGCCTTTCTGCTGCCTGAAATGGTGCCCCCCCCATGCCAATTTCTTAACCTAACCCCTTTGCCACAATGAAAGCGCTCATTGCCCATGGCCCTTTGGCTGCCCCCCTCTTACCCCTACCTGGTACTGCCTCACCTAGCCTCATTGGTGGTGCACCCCTGATGATCCACTCCTGATTTTGGGTTCCAAAAGTGCATCAGGAAAACTGACCATGTAGTCTTACTCTTACATCTTATTTGAAACAAAATATATAAAAGAAAACTTAAAATCAAATATATTAAGAGCACAAAGTAGCTTTTGACCTGAAGTTTAGCTTTTCAAATAGAGCACGAACTGATATAGAAAATAAATGCATTCCAGATATCAGTGGCTTTCGGTGATTCTTTACAATGGTGTCTTTTCCCCTGGAATGATTAATGAAGACCCAAACAAATCCATTTATATGCAAATGTAAAATATTACTATACAAATGTCTGCACTAACCAATCTGTAGGAAGAGAATACAGCAGCCAGGAATGCCAATGTCAGAAGGAGGAACACAACATAACTTATTACCTCGCTCTGCTTGCTGATTTTGCTCTCGCCATTTGTTAAGAAGCTCTTTTATATGTTTTTTTTTTTTGTTGCATCTGAACTTTTCCTTTGCTCTTTTCAAATTATCATCTTTGGAAAACTTGAGATTAAAAATGTGCTAAATTTGGAGCCAGACCAATAATCTGTTGATGTCTGATGTGCGTGGGGTAGTGTTGGCGAACCTCCAGCACTCCAGGTGTGGCGAAACTACTACTCCCACTATGCTCCATTCATTTCTATGGAGTTCTGAGAACAGACCAAGAAAGTGTACATCATGAGAGTTGCAGTTTTACCACAGCTGGAGTGCCGGAGGTTAGCCATGACAGGTAGGGTATGGCCATGGTAAAATCCAAATGAAATTGTACTGCACTGCAAAGGGTGAAATCTGTGGCAGATATCCACTACACAAATCGACATGCTGCGGATCTTAAATCTGCACCGCCTGTCAGGCATTGTGCATATTTTTTAATTCTCATCCACTTTGCTGCTGCCTGTAAATGCTGTAGATTTTCGCCACAGCATTTCCGCCACACGTGGCTGTACCCTCAGTCCACATTGACAGGCTGAGGATTTACCTAGGCACCTAAATCCTGACAGAATGGCAATAGGGCATTTTATGTTGCATTGGTAGAATAATGAAAGCGGTGCAGTTTTTAAAATCCATGGCACGTTCATGATTGCTGCAGAGTACACACAGAAGAGGAGCCGATTGTCTTCACTGAATTACAATTTCCGTGGCAGAAATCCAAGTTTCAGCTATAGAATCCGAATGCAGATTTGCCTATTGCGAATCAGTGCTGCATGAACCTGAGCGATTGCCTAAAGGTACAGTGTGTTCAGAGGTCGTAGATTTGTAGCAGGTTTTCGGTTCACATTCTGCACAAATAATCCAGAACAAATTTAAAGCACAATACTAGTAAAAAGCATTATTGCACTGTAAGATTGAAGAGCATGCTGCAGATATTGAAATCCCTAGCATGCCCGCTAAGTTCTTGGTAATGTCAATGGTGAAATCTACTGTAAATCTGCTGTAAATTCATGTTACAGGTAGTCTCAACATATGCTAGCTCTTCAAAATAATCCCAAATTACCGGGACCTTTCCAGTTAGAAATTGGCTTTCAGAGCGTCACTATGCCAAGTGCTAGTTCTGTTAGCGAGTTCGGTAAAAGGTTTTTTACAGTAGAAATTAATTTTTGAAGTTATTACCCGGAGTCTTGCGAGACTTCGCAAAGTAATAACTTCGGCTCATTGGAGCCAATACATTCTAATACTGTATGGAGCTCCAACTCCATACAGTATTCTAACCAAGTTTAATGTGAATCGACTCACTCATCCCTAGTCATAATAATGTGAATTTACTTTGTATATATCATGAAGACCTTCACAGACAGAGGCGGACAGAGAAGGCATTCTGAAGGCTTTGCCTTGGGTGCCAAGTGAGCTTGTCCCACTGTGAACATCCATTATTTCTCTTAGTCCCCTACCTTTCAGTATCTCTTTTGGTCAGTTTATACAAAAAAAAGCATTCAGTGAGTCCTAACAGTCCTTATAATGAACACATTGTTTAGATAGGGTAATACAACCATCGATCTTAGGCCTCTCGTACACGAACGTTGCCCCTGCCGGGGGGCAGTCCCATTCACGGAGATGCGGAATGGAAGCATGGATCGGTGATTCTGTCCGTGTCTCCATACCGAAAAAAAAAATAGAACTCGTTCTATTTTTTGCAGTGCGGACGGATCACAGACCCATTCAAGTTGATCCGTCCCGTCCGCCGCAAATGCCCGGAACAGATGCACAACGTTTATGTGCAAGAGGCCTTAGTCTTATGGCTTTTTCTGTACACCTGTGGTCGGCAGTCTAAGGCTGTTCATCAGTGGTTAAACTGCAACGCCCATGAACTCTTGACTTTTAGCATAAGCTGAACAATATTGTACACGACAATTGTAGAATAGGGTGGAAACCACTGAAGATAAAATTGAAGACTGCGGATCTATTTCAAATGTTTAGATTTTCTACCATAACTGCTTTATTAACATTCAATGGTCTTTACTAGACTTCTGGCTATTTAGTGGACAAACACGTCCCTGTATTCAGTTCTCTCAGTAAGGAATATATAAGTGCAAATTTCTAGTTTTGTTAATGGCTGGACAATGACTTTAAAGTGGGGGTTCAGTGTCTAGATATCAAGATGTTGAGGGTCGGATTCCTGGCACCCCCACCAATCAGCTGTTTTCAAAAGCTGCCGATGCCAGAAATAAAATTTAATGGATGGAGCCAGAAGCAGAAGTTCCACCCACTGTGTAGCTACTATGCCAACATACTGCAGCTTAGCCCCCTTTGAAGGGAATATTAGCTGCAGTACATGGGACTGCTACTACACTTTCTTGCTTTCTGCTTCCAGCTTCCAGCTCCGTCCACTGTGTCATTTTCAGAACTTGGGGGTGAAAAACCCCCCAGATGATTTGTGGGGGGTGCTGGGTATCGGACCCTCACCAATCTGATATTGATGGCCTATCCTGGGGGTAGATTTTAATTATACATGTTTGTCAGTCTGCAGGACTAGCAACATACAACAGGAGGAACAATCTTTAAGAAATAATGCAAAGAACACACATGTTAATTTGCTTCTGATTACTTCCATTTTCAGCTGGCAGACATCTGAAGATGCCAGATTTAGCCAATAGGGTCTCCTCAAAGAGAGAGGAGCTTAACACTCTTTTTCTTATATTGCAGACAGCACAGTGAGGAAAAGCTCCAAGATTGTGGGAGGGAAAGAGGAGGAATGGCTGATCGCTTGGGACACATAGAGAAGAATAGATTTCTTGCAGTCCTACCTGATTTACATTTAGAGATTCTTTAAAATTGAAGCCCTAAAAGGGGTTGTCCCATTAAAAACAATTATCACCTATCTACAGGATAACGGGATGTGTCTGATTAGGGAGGGTAGGTGTGACAAATCGAGACAATGTGGACACTCTGTTTGAATGGACTGGTGTTCAAGCATGATCACTGCTGCTCCATTCATCTCTAAGGGACTGCTGGAGATAGCCAAGCGCTTCTACTGTCTCTGTCAGTCCCCCAGGTTTAAACGGAGCTTCAGTGCATATGAGTGACCACTGCTCTGTTCAAACAGAGAAACACAGGGCCCCCATTCTTGAGACTGATTGATCTAATATTGATGGCCTATCTTGATAGGCCATGAGTATCAAAAACCCGTAATACCCCTTTAAGGACTTGTAGGCATTTTGATATCCAAATTTGGCTGTCACAGTTCACAATTCAATAATTCAGTGTTTGCATATATCTTAGCACCCAAAGAGTGCTCCTTCATCTTTGTGTTTTTTTCCAACCAGTAACATGAATCATCAGACGTACATAAGAAAGGAAACATATAAGCTCAAGAAATTCTTTATTTACAAACATTTAAAAATTATTTTACACCGGTGACAACATTCCGCAGACCTAACAGGTGTCTTAACATTACATTGAGAAAGTTAAAGAAACACATTTAATGACAAAAAACTATTATTCTCTTTAAAGGGCTATTAGGCATGAGCAAACCCAAACCTCACCGGGAATAACTGCGAGCGAACCATAATGGAATATAACAGAATTCGATGACAGAATGCAAATCAGAAGCCTTTAAGAGGCATTCCGTTTTGATCCTTCATAATAGAAGTCTACAGGGCAGCATAACGGATCCGTCTGGTTTCCGTTATGCAGGACTTTGTTTTCAGTCCTGCATAACGGAAACCAGACAGATCCATTATGCTTGGCCATAGACTTTGATTATGACGGATCGAAATGGAATTCCTCTTAAAGGCAACGAAATTCCTTCACTACCCAAACCCTGTGAGGTTCGGGTTCTCTCCTCCCTAAAGGGGTTGTCTGAGATTAGATTTAAAAAAAAGCTCTGCTTATTTTCCAGATATAGTGCCAGTCTTGTACAGAGGCTGTCTGTGGTATTGTAGAAGAGCCCTATTCACTTGAATGCGGCCGAGGTGCAATACCACAGGAAACCAAAGAGTAGGATGACGCTGTTTCTTGAAAAACGGAAGATCCTCATTTTTAAATCTCTAACAGCTCCTTCGATGTGCATTTTGCAGGAAAGTCACAAACAATGGAAATCTTACTTACACAATATTCATAATTGGCACAAGCTGAGCAAATCTGTCTAGAGCCGTAAAAAGAAAAAATGTCACATCAGTATCAACATAAAAGCTGTAATAATAGCCAGACTGCACAGTTCATGAACACATTTTATTGTTTTATTCCCACCTGGAAAAGAATTGACTGAAATGTGTTATTGTAATATAAATGATATCTCTGGTATAAGTTTTGGGTAGAAAAGGGGCCTTAATGTATAATGCAAATGTGCATCAATCTACAGCAAGCCGGTTACATATCTGGGCTAAAGGGCAAGCAATTATTTATGCTGTATACAACCATTCCCCTCAGGGTTCATCACAATACTTGTGGTACTGAACACAGAGTAGATGTGTATGTACTAGAGTATCTTGATTAGATCATTCCCCAGGAGAGCTATTTGTACCACTTTGACACTAAAAGGTAAAAATGCAAACGCAGAAGAATTTTTTTTTTCTCCAGTATAAGATACAACTGCATCGGAAGTATCTAAGACACTTCAAGTCCTCATGACCTACAGTATACAAAATAGTCACTTCTGCTTGCGGCCAGAAGAGTTTAAAGTGGATCTCTGCTGTTTGTCATGTGGTTTTTAGATCCAGAATTGTGCACTGACTCATATTGTTTTAAACTTTTAAATTTAAAGGTGTTATCGGACCTAGGAGCTGACAATCCCAATGGTGGAAATCTGAGTAAAAACTCCGCTCCTGTGTTCCCAGCCACTGTAGCCAATCAGTGTCCTCATCGGTGGTCACATGTGCTAGAACGCCAAGTCACTAGCAGCGACTTGACATTTTAGCGCATTACCTCTAAGGCCAGTGATTGACCAAACTGGTCAATGGACCAAACCACTTCCACCACTTGGGAGCAGAGCAGTGGTGCAGGGAAAGGTGGGACTGTGGATAGGGGAGATTTAGATTTTTTTCTGAACACAGGTTGCCACCATTGGGGTTGTCGACATCTATGTTAGACTGCCTCTTTAATGTAACTGTATATGCAGTAAGCTCCTATGTTCCTTCTAGTAGTGGTTGCAGGTAGTCAGTACCAGTCAACTCTATGTCTATGTCAGGGTAACTGGAGCTCTCTATACAGAGCTTGGTCACTATAAAGATGGCATTCTGGCAGAATTATCATGCAATAAGCTTTATAATTTATAATGTAAATAATTATCATTTTTTCATGCAGGTATACCATGATGCCACCATCAGGGTGTCATGCTCCAATGATAGAAGCCAAATGAACTCTCTGGGGGTCATTTAACTAAGAACACACGTCAGTAAATTGTGGATGCATGCTGTCCGTTTTCTCCATGGACAGCATATATATATGTTGATTCTAATGTGTTTATTGACACGTTTCCCATAGACTGTCTTGGCACTGATATCATCACGGATAATAAATTATTAAATAAAGGTTGGAAATTTGCTCCCACTAAACCCCTTAATAAATTCGAAACTTTTATTGGAGTGGAAAAGTTTATGAGAAAATTATGTTTAAAAAAGTACCATTTGAAAAATCCTATTAATCGAGAAATAGGTACTTTAGAGAAACCCGACAATTTTATTCATACATCTTTGAAAAATTCATCTAAAAAATACCCAAGAAATGAATTAAGCCAGGAAATGATTGCCTTTAGGGAATGTGTCATCAAAGATGTGAAAAAGATTAAAAACACTATCCGATATAAACTAAATAACTTATCAAATTGGTCAGATCCCCGATAACACATCGATCTCCGGAGGAATTATATTCGAGCGTTACCCAAACCTTGCCTAGACCAACCCGAAAGTCCCAGAGACCGCGTGAGAGGTGAATCGAAAACAGAGCGCGCGATAGACCTAGAAGCTAGCGTGCACAAGCATCACCAGTGTGGACGTGATTGGGATAATCAATCCGAAAAAGGAACAAGGCATGGAGTAAGCGGGTATGATCGCTCCGTGTTTGAGCCGGCATTATTACAAAATCGAGACTTATAGTTGGTGCACCACACTTCCAGTGGGATGCCGCTGAAACGATCGTTGTACCTCTGCAGAGTTATGTCAAACACATGAAATTTAGGGATTCGATTATTCATATATACTCCAAAGAGTCAAGCGAAAAGGCATACTAAGGAACATTGTCTTATCGATTTTTTCTGCGATCCATCGAATTAATAAGTTGATCGATTACTTTTGATATCCACTATTTATGGGTGCATCCAAGTACTTATTTGCTGCTACTAATTATTGATATTCAAATTTTTGATGCTGCTATATGTGTTATTATTACTGTAGCTCACGTACTATTGGTCCCTGATTCGGTGACACTGTCACCTCACTCAGTCCCATCCTGAAGGGGGTGGTGATGCTGTCATCTGTCAATCAGTTTTATATGTATTTTATATTGCAAGTTTAGGTATTTTATTGCTTCTTAACCCAAACATTTATTAGTCTTTTTGTGTGGTTCTAATATTCGATATTGTAATAAACGATCAACCAGAGATCCATCAGAGTGCCCAGTCTTTCCTTCAGTTAGTTCTATTATATTACCCTTGGTAGTTGGTGGAACTACCTGACTGAGAGCACCTGAATAGGCGTAATTACACTCCTGTGCGTCATAATACATCATTTATATATCATCACGGATATGGATGTGTGAAAGAGGCATAACAGGCAACTGGAGTAAGATGTGACCAATTTATTGAGAGGCTTACGCCACTCTCATATCTGTGCTGTCCGTACACCTTAACTGTAACATATGCCAGCTAGGTACTGGGAGCAGATTTCCGCTTTCTGGCATAAATTATTGGAAATATATTGGGCTTTGGTGGCCACACCCTTTTTCACTAAGCCCTGCCCACTTTTTTTTGAAAAGCGGCAAGACAAGCGAGAAAAATGAGAGGCCGTAAAATGTCCCTTGCACCAAATTTTGCAATTTTATTTAGACCAAAACCCGGTATAAAGCCTTTGTTAAATGACCCCCAATATCTCCAAACCAAAGAATCAAACGCAATAATTTGGTGGGTATAAGGTTCAGTATTTACTCTCTGTGGCATGGTAGACTTCCCTAGTGGATTTCTACTTCTACAAAGTCTGATTGTGAACATTAGCCTGTGCCTCTGTGCCTTAGGACATTGTCTCTCAACATTCCTAAGCCAAGCAAATAAATTACGGTACTTTAAAGTACACTGTTCTGCACCTATGAAAAGTACAAGATGAGGACAGTGTGAGTACCCTCTAAAGGCAACACGTACAGCAGGCTGAGAATCTAGGAGGCAGGCAATAAATACATTCTTCAAATCTAATATTATTACATTATATTATATTTAATAAAAATACAAAGTTCCCAATGAAAATGTGATACCAAGTACATATTACAGATATATTTGTATGCAAAATGTATTCTAATATTTTTATTCAATCCTTTCGGCTATTAAAAATATCCACTCTGGAAATGAATGAAAGTAGATATTTGTTTATTTTATATCATATAAAAAACATAAATATATATATATTTCATATATATTTACTTGTATAAATTTAGCTTAATGTGTCATATTACTAACCAAAAGTACAAGGGACGATATTTGTGTAAATGGAAAAACTAAGTGTAAAGAAACAACAGGTTTTATATGCCCATTTTCAAGTACACCATTGGGCTATTTTAATTAATAGGAGAGCTCTCATTATTAACCTTTGACTATTAGTCACTGCTGAAAACCTCTATTACCCTGGGTTCAGACCTGAGCGTTCTTGAAACACGCGTTTTAGTCGCACGTATTTTAGGGCGTTTTTGCAAATAGGAAACGCGCGTTCGTACGCGCGTTCTTGTGATTGACTACTGTGGCAAACGCCACCCAAACGCCCCCCCAAACGCCCCCAAAAAAGCTCAAGTACTTGTTTATGCGTCAGGCGTTTTACAGCGCGTTCAAACGCGCTGTAAAACACTCAAGTGAGAACCAGGGCCATAGGAAAGCATTGGTTTTCATGTGTTGAGCGTTTTACAGCGTGTTTGAACGCGCTGTAAAACGCTCAGGTGTGAACTACAGTAACCCTAAAGTTCACACCTGAGCGTTTTACAGCGCGTCTGAACCCAGGGTTAGGGTAAAGAGCATCCCTCTCTTTGGAGGACCTGGAACCCTGTTAAATACATTTGTTTCCATGAGTAGCATTTTATGCCTCACTTTTACTGTGGTGGTGATGCAGAGGAAATAAAGGCTATATGGACACCTTTCCACAATGTATTTTTGCTGTCATTTTCTTCCTAAATGCAAAATTAAAAATTGTCCTATCATTTTGCTTCTGCAGAGTGTGTGTGAGATCTTCACCTAGCTGCTGGCACTTCTGAATATGAAATACATACATCAGAGCTCTGTTTCTGATGACTCTCTCTGCTCTCCCCCTCCCTTCTCTCTGTTAGTGATAGCAGCGGGGAGAAGGTTGTACATGGCAGACTGTATATAAGAAGGAAGCTGGAAAAACAGTGCACTTCTTTTTTTTTACCCAAGGTAACTAATATATATTATGTAATTTATTCCTTGTCAAAGGTGTCCATAGCCTTTAAACATTTTTGCCAGGATGCACTTTTTTTTCCAGGTCCTTCCTGAGGTTACAGCTGCTGTTACTGCAGGGTGCCACAGTGTTGGAGTAGCTGGTGCTCAGCTTATCCCTCGGGACCCTTTTAACAAAAGAATGTTGTAAAAAGCAGGCAACCTTTTTAACAGTAAAGACTGATATCATTAATTTAATTATTTACATTAAAATTCACACATGTATGAATAAAGCACGATAGTGCAAATGTACTCGTATATACATCCATTTTAGTACAGACAAATAATCAAGAGGCACACACAACCCAAATGACATTGGAGCAAATGACCAATTCATAATTTTTTTTTACATATGTGTACAATTTCCTAATGCTCTTTCCAAACTATACCACAGTTGGCCCAAAGAATATTTATAATATGAACATAATAATCTAAAAATTGCGAAAAAATAAGAAAAACACATTTACAACCTAAATAATAAGACAATGTTGTAATACAATTTGAAAACATGAGAGAAAATATAAAGTCAATATTTCTTCAAGCTTTTGTGTACTGTTAAATAAATGTTATTCTCTTCTCACAATGCCCAGGGTTATACCTGCAGAATAGATAAACAAGAAAAGGGTATTTAAAAATAAAAATCTCTCACTTTGCGGATTCTGCATATTAAGTTTTTATTTACAGTATAAGTTACTCTCAGTTGACATATATGAAGCTTTGTAATATATGTGTTTAGGGCATCTTCACCTTCCAGAAGCAGGTTGTTCTCCTTTTCCTACCTGCAAGATCTATGTAAATGCTCAGAAACTCTCCTCAGTCCCCTAAGAAGTCTAGGGTGAAACAGTAAAAAACTGAGGAGAAGGGTTTGGCTGCAGTTTATCATGGTATTAGTGAAACAGCAGACGAGTGAAGGAAAAGCAGCATGCAGTGACATTTAAAAGGGGGTTTCTGGCTGTTAAATATTAATCTGTAGGAAAGGTCACCAGTATCAGATAGGTGGTGGGCAAACTCCTGGCGATCAGCTGTTGAAAGGGTCCACAGTGCTGGAGCAAGCACTGTGACCTCTTTTGTGGCCTGTGACGTCACATTTACTGGTAACATGGCCTTTCTGAAACTAAGTCCAAGTGAATGGAACTGAGCTGCAATACTAATCACAGCCACTATAGAATGTATGGCACTGTGCTTGATGTACTATGAAGAGTGCCTTCAGCCTCTCCCTGAGGATATTTCTTCAATTATTAACTCCTGGAAAACCCCTTTGATATTTCCGTACATGAGCTCAAATGTTCCGATATTCCCTGCTGGCCCAATGCCTACTGGTGTATTGCCCTGTGGAAGTGTAATCTATATACTAGACACTGTAGTATTACTTAAAGGAATTGTCTCATGAAGAAAACTGCCCAGATGCCCTATTGACAGGGGTGCACCACCAATGAGGCTAGGTGAGGCGATCTGCTGGAGCAGAAATGAAATACTTAACGTTCATGTGAATGAACCTGGGGTGCAGTGCATTGAAAACCATTGCATTATGGGAGCTCAGCCTAGCTGTAATGGATGAGTCTGGTATCAGGAGTAGAACAAGAGGACATAAAACATTTACAAAGTTACTGTTAGGCTTTTTACTATATAAACCATAAACAGGTGCTCAGACATAAACCCATGCCTGAGGTAACCAGTCCACTAAAGCCCATTAAGAACGTAAAATGTTCGCATCCGTCTTTGTCAATGACAACAAAAATCCTTGCTTTACAAAGCGCCCCGAGGCTACGTGATTTCTTGAAGACCCTCATGTCCATAATAGCAAGGTACTTCTAAATGCATTACACATAAGATGGCAGTCATTAAAGTAAATGGATCTCCACATCTGCTATTCAGAGTCATGGCAAACAGTCAATTTTCTGATTCCTGTTTTAATATGTTGTCATTTATCTGCTTCTCTAATAGACAAGATGAGGCTTTTATCATTAGGGAGATGGATTTTACAATTACATTTGTTTGCCACAGAATAGGAAGGTCCTGTGCTCATAATCTTCTTACATTCTGATATTTCTAATTTCTTCTGCTGTATTCATATTATTGTAGGGGGAAAAATTGGAAAATGACACATTCGTTTTGTTTTTTTTTTGTCTCAAAAGTAAGTACATTCGTGTGTATCATTTAGGTCATAATTCTCACTACGTGCAGCAACCACTAGGGGGAATGTACAGAATATGGGTTGGACTCTACACAGCATGGTCCTAAACTCCCTCTAGTGGTGGCTAAAGGAAGAATGAAAACATTTTATCCTTTAGCGTCCCTATAGTTAATATGACCCTTTTTTTTCCCTAAGAATCATCATCTTTTATGCAACATGCCATTTTAGAGAATGCGAAGCCAGGTCCTTCTGCTAGTAAAAAATAAAATAATGCATACTCAAGCATTAGTTCATACAGGATTGCTATACATATGTAACATTATTATATAGTATTACATATGTACACACTTACACAGAGAATACTATGGATCACTAATACCTCCCTGTGTATAGCTATCAATGATTGACAGCTATCTATGCACACACACTTACACAAAGAATACTATAAATCACTGATAACGCCTGTGACATACGGAAACAGAGAATGATCCGCTTTATTTGGAAACTAGGACACCTCCAAGATGACCACTGCCCTGCTAGAGAAACTGAGGGTAAAGATGCTGGACTGGCCAAGTATGTCTCTAGACTTAAACCCTATTGAGCATCTGTGGGGCATCCTCAAACGAAAGATGGAGAAGCGCAAGGTGGAGGAGTGGAAGAGGATTCCAGTGACAACCTGTAAAGCTCTAGTGCCCAATAGAGTTAAGGCAATGCTGGAAAATAATCCAGAAATATTGCCCGGAAATTGTTCTATGTCTTCTCCCGAATGGGAATTCCCAAGGAGTTTCTTACAGACCAGGGAACCCCGTTATGTCAAAGTGATGAGGTAATTGTACAAAGTTTTAAAAGTCACTCAGCTGCGTACATCGGTCTACCATCCTCAGATGGATGGCCTTGTGGAGCGATTTAATAAGACCCTAAAGGCCAAGCTGAGGCAGATGGTAGAGAAGGATGGGGAGGGACCGCAGGACTGGGATTGTCTTCTACCATACCTATTGTTCTCTATTAGAGAATGGCCCCAAACCTCCACAGGGTTTTCACCCTTCAAATTACTGTATGGCATGCACCCCAGGGGTCTCTTGGATGTGGCAAAGGAAACATGGTAAAGTAAGGCCACGCCCTACAAAAGTGTAGTAGAGCATGTAGCCCAGATGTAGGAGAGGATGTCGAGGGTGATGCCCATTGTAAAGGATCATATGCTCCAGGCACAATAGGCACAGGGAAGAGGAAGCCCTTTCAGATCTACCATGTTAATTTGATCAAACCCTTAAAGGAGAGAGACCCACCTGAAACTTCTTTCCTGGTGACTCAACCAGAGTCCACCATTAAATCTGTTAAGATTTAAGAGACCCTTTCCCCCAAAAAAAACAACAGTGTAGGGAACTGCTGCAATGGAATAGGGATCTCTTCACGGAAACCCCTGGGCATACCAATGTGAGCATGAGATCCTCACGGATCCCCAAGTGAGGGTGAATTTAAAACCGTATAGGATCCCGGAAGCCTGCTGGAGGTCATTTCCAAGGAGGTCCAGAGGATGATAGAGCTAGGGGTGATTGAGAGCTCTAAAAGTGGGTGGTCCAGCCCCACAGACGGCGAGTGGAGATTCTGCAATGACTACAGCAAGCTTAATGAGGTGTCCACGGTTAATGCCTACCCTATGCCCAGGGTAGATGAGCTGGTCGAACGGCTAGGCCCGGCGAGGTATTATTAGCACCTTAGACCTCACTAAGGGTTATTAGCACCTTAGACCTCACTAAGGGTTACTGGCAGATCGCACTGTTAAAAGAGGCTGAGGAGAAGACTGCTTTCTCTACACCTGAGGGGTCTTTTAAGTATGTACGAATGCCGTTTGGGTTGCAGGGTGCCCCTGCCACCTTTCAGAGGGCCATAGACCAAGTTCTACGACTCTATAGGGAGTATGCGGCTGCGTACTTAGATGACATTGTCATCTTTAGTCACGATTGGAAAAGTCATCTCAGAAAAGTTCAGGCCGTTCTTAATGCCTTAAGGAAGGCAGGGTTTGCGATTAACCCAGCCAAATGTGCCCTGGGGACGGAAGAAACCAGATACTATGGCTACGTAGTGGGGAGTGGGGAGATTAAATCCCAGCTAAAAAAGGTAGAAGACATTTAGAATTGGCCCTGCCCCCTAACCAAGAAGCAGATCAAGCCCAGTTTCTGGGTATTGTGGGATACTACAGGCGGTTTGTCCCCAGGTTCGCAGAAATAGCAGTTCCCCTGACTGACCTGACAGAAGTCGACCATAGTGAGGTGGTCCCCAGAAGCAGAAAGGGCCTTTCAGAAGCTTAAACAGGCCCTGTGTAAGCAACCCGTGTTGATAGCCCCGGACTTCTGCCATAAGTTTGTGGTCCAGACCGATGCCTCCAATGTAGGTCTGGGTGCAGTCATGTCTCAGGTAGTGAATGGAGAAGAGCACCGAATCATGTACCTTAGTAGAAAATTGTCCCCAGCAGAAAGTAATTATGCCATTATTGAGAAGGAGTGTGTAACAATGCCAGTTGGCAGCCATTGGAGTGCAGCGCACCCTGCTATGTACCTCAGTCGAACTTCACGCAAAGCTCCTCCTCTCCACTGCAGGCTCCGGTCCCGCTTTCCTGCACTGTCGTAGGTGGCGACAGCTTCAGTTGCACCTTGTAGGAGCCGTACGTGTCCTGGTTCTTTAAGGGTTCGTGCACGCCCCTGATTCTGCCCTCTCTCCAATCCCGGCCAGGCACCACCTTTATAAGAATGCTTCCCCCTTCCTTCAATGCCTGAGAAATATTGTAGTTTTCTACAGTGAAGGTTCCAGCTAGTTCCTGTATTGATATCCTGTTACCAACCTCAGCCTGTATCCTGACCTAGTCTCTGTTTGATCCTCCTGTACCCCGCTGCTCTCAAGCATACGACCCGGACTGTCGACCATGCCTCTGTCTGCTGTGCAGATCATCACACCTGCTGGACCTGTGCTTCTCAGCTCTGCTGTTCTAACAGTTTCAGCTCTGCTTAACCACCTACTCAGCTCTGCCTTATCCAGCTAAAGCTTGCTCCATCTGCCTGTTTCCCTGGTGCTTGCATCAGGGCGTTCTGGCCAGCCCGGCCAGCTGCCACTTAACCGGGACCACTCTTGCGGTGGCGACCTGCTGTCTCTCCTGAGACCAGCTTCCGCATCCAGGATGGGGATAAAGGGTGAAGACCAGGGGGACACTTAGATTTCGCTCCCAAGTTTGGCCCAAAGTCAAACCGGTAAGTGGCACAGGGGTCTACACCCATTGAAGCGTTACAGAGTGTCTGGCCATAAAATGGGCACTAGACTCTCTCAGGAGCTATCTACTGGGAAGGAGGTTCAGGTTAGTGTCAGACCATGCCCCACTAAGGTGGATGCGAGAGAAGATGGGGAATAATGCCCCAGTTACCCGCTGGTTCCTTGCACTTCAAGATTTCACATTCTCAGTAGAACAAAGGCCAGGCAAGATGCAAGGGAACGCGGATGCCCTGTCAAGGGTACACAGTCTGGTGGCTAAAGATCAGGGCCGGCTCCAGCACCCGGCAAACCCGGGCAAGTGTCCGGGCCCACTGCTTCTGGGGGGGCCCACTCGTTTCTGCGCGGTCCCTTTAAAATTTTTTACAAACTGTTGCTTGCTGGCGCTGCGCAGCCGGCGTCATAAAAGATCTCCAGGCCTTCAGAGTGCGAATTGTCAGTGCGCCGCGTGCATGTGCATGTGCGCGTGCGCGAGTACACTAGCTGGAGTGGCAGGCCCTGCAGCAGAGGAAGCCGGTGTTCTGCCACTTTTCTATACCTGGCAGAAAGTCTATACCCGGAAGTGATGTAGCTGCACCGGAAGTCACGTGGACGCATTGGAATCAGCTGGATGACATAGGCGGCAAGTGGCAGAACACCGGCGGGAGCTGGAAGGAGGAGGCTCCCAAGGTGAGAGAGCATGGTGCACTGCGCAAGGACCCAAGGAAACATGACAGTGCCACTGGAGAGCTAAGGAGTCCGACCTGTCAGTCTTCAAGTAAGTGCTTCCCCCCTCCCCTAATCATGGTTCTGTCCAGTCTTACAGTTCTCTGCTTCCTCTCCTCCTGTCACCCCACTAGTGGCCCTGCACCCCCCCTCCTCTTGTCACCTCACTAGTGACCCTGTTCCCCCTCATCCTGTCACCTTTCTCCCCCTCCTCCTGTCACCCGACTAGTGACCCTGCTGCCCACTCCTCCTGCCCCCCCCACTAGTTACCATGCTCCCCCTTCCTTCTGTCACCCCACTAGAGACCCTGCTCCCTCATCTCCTGTCACCCCACTAGTGACTCTGCTCCCCCCGTATTCTGTCACCTCACTAGTGACCCTGTGTGTTCCTGTGTGGTGAGGCCTAGTGTGTGTGTGTCACCATCACCATGCCAGCAGTGTACCTATGTCTTGATGCAGCTGCATCAGGACGTTCTGTGCAGGGCAAGATGAAGAAGATGGAAGAGGAGGCAACGCTGCCAGCATGGAGTCCGTGGGAGAGACACAGGGAGGCACACTAAGGACATAACTCGTAAGTAACACTACCACATGATCTACACTAGTGGTATCTGTGGTTTTCCATAGGACTGCAGGTAGCACTACCACATGATCTAAACTAGTGTTATCTGTAGTTTTACATAGGACTGCAGGTAACACTACCACATTATCAGCATTAGTGTTATCTGTGGTTTTACATAGGCCTGCAGGTAACACTAACACATTATTAGCACTAGTGTTTTCTGTACTGTTACATAGGACTGCAGGGGGCATCTACTAAATTATCTGTACTCAGAGAGTTATCACTGTGTAAGGGGCCCACTGAGACTTTATCGCCCAAGGGCACACATAAACCTGGAGCCGGCCCTGCTAAAGATGCCCAAACTCCCGACATTAGACAGAGGGGGGGGGGGGGATATGTGAGAAGGCACAAGGTGCCATGGTAGATGATAGATACGTGTCACCGAGGTGCCTGGCCTCTGTGAAATGAGCCGGTAACGTTTTGTCAGTAACCCTAGGTTACTGACACTTGTTGGTAGTAGTTTAGCTGCTGGCTGCAGCTGATCCGGGCCCGGTTTGATTGGAGTCGTCAAAGAGCAGGTTGGGATGACTACTCCCATGTATTCAGACCAGGTTTTGGCTGGCCTATATAAGCTAGGAAGCCCAGGAGAGCAGGGGTGTGGTTCCTAGTCTGGAAGTGTGATAGACTGGGACTACAGCTATGTGCAGTGTTTCAGCTGGGGGAAGCCTGCTATTGCCAAATCTTACATACCTGAAATCTGAATTCAGTTACTTGTATCTTCAATGTCTGATACATGATTTTCCATCTAAAAAAGCAGAAACACAAAGGGAAAAGATAAGATGAGCCTGGCCACAAAAACGTAGTTTTTTTGGAGCAAAAATTTGTGACTTTGAGAATTTTTGCTCCATTCGAGTTTTGAAAAGTGGTTGGGGAAGTGGGTGTGGTTAGCTATGTTAATGAGTTTTGCTCCAGAAGTCTCAATGGATTTTTTTAAAAGAAAAAACATCTCAAACTCACTCTAGTGATTGGGGGGGGGGGGGGGGTACTTCAAATATTACCTTCAATTGCGGACGGAGGATTTACAGACTCAAACTCTTAACTCCTATAGATGCAGTTCTTGCTCAGATTCAAACCCAGAAGCCCAGTGCTGCAAGCCAACAGTGCTAACCACCGAGCCTCAAGTTCTGACTGTATGTAGTATAATGTGACAATATTAGATCTAGGGGCTGCTTCCTTGAATAAATTAAGATATTTAATTATAATATTTAATTAATTCCTTCCCATTTACTTTTTCCAGTTTCTAGGTAGCAGTGGTGGGCATCTACAAATCCTGTCACCTGTCCATGAAATTTAGAATTTATTATTCACAGGTTACTTTAGGAATAAAGTACATTAAATGTGTGTGTCAGTCTCCGAACACCATGTTGCAATTTGCAAATAGAATTGATCTATGTACAAAGTATCTTTGTAAAGACATTGCATTATTTATGTTGAAATGACCACTTGTTACAGTCTATATTTCAGTCAAGGGCTGCATTTACTATTCTGATGTCCGCACAGATGAACTCTCCCATCATTCTTTGCTATCATAATGTCTACACAGAGCATGCTATGGTTATTTGCACTCCGTTAAAGAGTAGTGATGAGCGGCAGGGGCAATATTCAAATTTGTGATATTTCGCAAATATTTGGGTGAAAATTCGCCATTATTTTCTTGATTGTGAAAATCGGCAATGTAATATGCATGTATTGCGAGTGCAATACAGGCGTGGGTCATTGCTACATTTTTGAAGCTGCTAGAAGTTTCCTGAGACTGGAGAAAATGGTTGGCATGGCAGAACATTACAATAGCTTTATATGCAGATAGAGTGCTCCAATATATTGGCGATTGCGCAAATAGGCAATTAATGATGCGCATATTTTTGTGCAATACGTGCAACTTCACATTTTATCAGGTCTGACTACATATTAGTGATTGGGGCACTAAGTATTGTTGTGAACTTGTGACATCACAGTTCTATGTCTGTAGCATGTATGTATGGACAGCAGAACCTATCACACTACCTAACACCCTGCACTGGAACCATCAGCTACACTATATCACTATCTAACCTACACTGACTATCTCCCACTAACTATCCGTATATATATATATATACATATATTTATATGTATAAGCTAGCTAACTAACTAACTAACTAACTATCTAATGTGTAATTAGACAGGGCACAGCACAGGGCACAGCAATGACACTACTGTCTCTCCCAGAACTGAAAAAAAGTTGTAGAAAATGGCTGCTGGAGAGGTTCTTATATAGTAAGGGGTAGGCAACTTTCCTATTGGTTGCTAGGGATGTTGCTAAGCTCAGACAAAGACATTGTAGCCTTCTCATTGGCCCACAATCAAGAAGCAGGGAGGGATCATGGGTTCAGAGGGAAAAAAAATAGAATATCTGCGAATACGAATATATAGCACTATATTCTAAATCTTTGCGAATACTCAAAGTGGCGATATTCGTGATTAAAATTCGCAATGTGAATATTCGCTCCCAACACTATTAAAGAGAACCTGTTGCATTAAAATGCACTGCAATCTGCAGGAAGTATGTTAAAGAGCAGGAGGAGCTGAGCAGTTTAATACATAGTTTTGTGGGAAACGTTTAATCAAAACTTGCAGTTTATGCATTTATATCTCTGCTATTTCTGACTTCAGTTGTATATGGGGAGGTGTTATCAGTGTGTAAGTGTGTATACAGAAATAGCTGTCAGTCACTGATAACTGTACACAGGGAAGGTGTTAGCAGTGATTAATAGCATTCTCTGTATAACTGTGTATACAGAGAAAGCTGTCTGTCAGGAGCAGAGGGTGGGGATCATCATCTCGCTGCTCAGGGATAACGCTCAGTCTTGGGCCTTTTCGGAGATGGGCAGCTGATACTGGTTGGAATGACGCTGTACTCCGAAGTCAATTTTGTCATGGTCTTTCTGAGAGATTAAAAGATGCATTTGCGTTTCATGAGAGGCCAGTGTCTTTGGAGTCTGCCATGTCTCTAGCTGTTCGTATCAACAGGCGTCTGAGAGAGAGAGAGGAGAGTACTCTATCCTGTCATATTCAGCCCAAGGACACTGGAGTTGTCTCATGCAGTGCGCAGGGGTCTCACTCTGTCTCTATACCCTCCGTGGAGGAGGCCATGCAGCTGGGTTTGGTTGCATCTGATACTAGAGAATTCAGCCCTCAGAGGAGGGTATGTTTCTGTTGTGGAGGTATTAACCATTTAGCTAATGTTTGCCCTTCTAGGAAGTTCATGGGTTCAGCTATTGTTGTGTTTGAGTAGTCTCTGAGGCATTGCTCCCGGTTAGTCAGAATCCTACTCCGCACTGATGAGGGGCAACACCCCGAAACAGCTGTCTGTGGATGGATCACTGGCTTAGGTTTTCCCCGTCACATCCTTAAAGCTTGTAAAAAAGAGGGATCTTGACATAGGGGCCACTTAATATGGTGGATTTGGTGATCTCTGTAATGGAGACACCCCTTTGCTCGGTTTTCCTTCCTTTGAGGGATATCTGGCTTTCATTGTGTTGTAGACCCATAACTGGGGCTCCACATTTATTTTGCATATTCCTGCTTCCCAGGGAGCTTTGCACTTCGGATTGCCGTGTTGAGACTCTTAAGTGAGGCTCCGTGGTGTTTTTTGTAGCTGGTCTCCATGAGATCAGTTATTGTTGTGTTTGAGTAGTCTCCGAGGCATTGCTCCCGGTTAGCCAGAATCCTACTCCACACTGATGAGGGGCAACACCCCGAAACAGCTGTCTGTGGATGGATAACTGGCTTAGGTTTTCCCCATCACATCCTTAAAGCTTGTAAAAAGCGGGATCTTGACATAGGAGCCACTTAATATGGTGGATTTGGTGATCTCTGTAACCTTTGCTCGGTTTTCCTTCCTTTGAGGGATATCTGGCTGTCATTGTGTTGTAGACCCATAACTGGGGCTCCACATTTATTTTGCATCTTACTGTTCGTATCGACAGGCGTCTGAGAGAGAGAGAGGAGAGTACTCTATCCTGTCATATTCAGCCCAAGGACACTGGAGTTGTCTCATGCAGTGCGCAGGGGTCTCACTCTGTCTCTATACCCTCCGTGGAGGAGGCCATGCAGCTGGGTTTGGTTGCATCTGATACTAGAGGATTCAGCCCTCAGAGGAGTGTATGTTTCCGTTGTGGAGGTATTAACCATTTAGCTAATGTTTGCCCTTCTAGGAGGTTCATGGGGTTTCCTGAGGGTAATAAAAAGAAAAGGGAAAAGAAACCCTCTAAAAACTTTCCATTTGCTACAATTGGCAAGGTTAAAGCGGAAATTGAAGATTTGCCGTTTGCGTGTAGTTCCCATTTTCTCCTACCTGCCAGGGTGGCGCTAGACAGCAAGAACTTTGTTTGTGAGATTTCTGTTGATAGTGGAGCAGCTGTTAATCTCATTGATAGTCAATTTGCTACAACACATGGTTTCCAAGTTTGCACTTTGGAAAAAGCTATACCTGTTTTTGCTATCGATTCCGCTCTACTTTCTCAAAAATCGTTAAAGGGCATAGTTCACAATATCCGTTTGACTGTGGGTGACACTCATGTTGAGGATGTGTCATGTTTTGTCTTAAGCGGATTACCTTGGGGCTACCCTGGCTCACTAAACATAATCCCACCATTGATTGGCAAGCAAGTCAAATAAATGGTTGGAGTGAGTTTTGCAGAGAGAATTGCCTCACGGCAACTCTCGCAGAGGTTTCTACCAAGACCGTACCTTCTTTTCTCTCAGAATTTTCTGATGTGTTTTCCGAGAGTGGTGTCCAGGAGTTGCCCCCCCATCGGGAGTATGATTGTCCAATTAATCTCATCCCAGGCGCCAAGCTGCATAAATCACGATTATACAATCTCTCTCAACCTGAGAGAGCAGCCATGCGTACTTATATCTCTGAGAGCCTGAGAAAGGGACATATCAGACCCTCAAAGTCACCTGTTGCCACTGGTTTTTTCTTTGTTAAAAAAAAGATGGTTCTTTAAGACCTTGTCTGGATTTCAGGGAGCTTAACCGTATCACGATTCGTGACCCCTATCCGCTTCCTCTGATCCCGGATTTGTTTAACCAGATTGTGGGGGCTAAAGTTTTTTCTAAGTTGGATTTAAGAGGGGCATACAACCTTGTCAGGGTCAGGAAGGGGGACGAATGGAAGACGGCCTTCAATACCCCGGAGGGTCAATTTGAGAACTTGGTTATGCCCTTTGGTTTGATGAATGCTCCGGCCGTCTTCCAACATTTTGTGAACAGCATTTTCTATCATTTAATGGGGAAATTTGTACTGGTGTATCTAGATGACATTTAGATTTTTTCTCCTGATTTCAAGACTCATCGGGACCACCTATCTCAGGTCTTGCTGATTCTGCGGGAGAATAAATTGTACGCTAAACTGGAAAAATGTGTGTTTGCGGTTCCAGAGATTCAATTTCTTGGTTTTCTTCTCTCCGCTTCTGGTTTTCGGATGGACCCGGAGAAGGTCCGCGCCGTGCTTGATTGGGAGCTTCCTGAAAATCAGAAGGCGCTGATGCGGTTTTTGGGTTTTGCTATTTATTACAGAAAGTTCATTTTGAATTATTCCTCTGTTGTTAAGCCACTCACTGATATGACTAAAAAGAGGGTGGATTTTTCCTCATGGTCGGAAGAGGCGCTTCAAGCCTTTTCTAGTATTAAAGAGAGTTTTTGCTTCCGCTCCCATTTTGGTACAACCTGATGTCTCTCTACCATTTATTTTTGAGGTCGATGCCTCTGAGGTAGGGGTGGGCGGGGTCTTATCTCAGGGTCCCTCTCCTGCTAAATGGCGACCGTGTGCCTTTTTCTCAAAAAAGCTCTCTGCCGCAGAGAGAAATTACGATGTGGGAAATAGGTAGTTGTTGGCCATCAAATTGGCTTTTGAGGAATTGCGTCATTGGTTGGAGGGAGCCAGACACCCAATTACCGTATTTACTGACCATAAGAATCTGGCTAAGCGTCTGAACCCAAGACAGGCCAGATGATCCTTGTTCTTTTCTAGGTTTAATTTTGTTGTTACGTTCCGCCCTGGGGTTACAAATGTGAAGGCGGATGCCCTGTCACGTTGTTTTCCGGGAGGGGGGAACTTTGAGGACCCAGGTCCCATTTTGGCTGATGGGGTGGTCGTCTCTGCTCTTTATCCTGATTTGGAGGCAGAGGTTCAGGCAGCCCCCTGCAGAGGCACCTGATCTTTGTCCTCCTAGGAGGTTATTTGTGCCGCTCGCTTTGCGACACAAAGTTTTTAAGGAGCATCATGACAGTGTTCTTGCTGGGCACCCGGGGAGTAGAGCCCCAGTGGATCTCATTGCTCGCAGATTCTGGTGGCCAGCTCTTCGTAAGACGGTTGAGGGGTTTGTGGCAGCATGCAAGACTTGCACTCGTGCCAAGGTCCCTAATTCACGGCCATCGGGATCTCTCCTCCCGTTACCCATACCTTCCTGTCCTTGGACGCATCTGTCCATGGACTTCATTACGGACTTGCCTCGGTCCTCGGGGAAGACTGTGATTCTGGTGGTAGTGGACCGTTTTAGCAAAATGGAGCATTTTATTCTCTTTCCTGGGTTACCCAATGCTAAGACGCTGGCGCAAGCGTTTGTTGATCAAATTGTTAAATTACATGGCATTCCTTCTGACATCATTTATGATAAGGGCACACAATTTGTTTCCAGATTCTGGAAGGCCTTCTGTTCTTGCTTGGGGGTTCGGTTGTCGTTTTCTTCTGCTTTTCACCCGCAGTCGAATGGTCAGACCGAACGCGTCAATCAGAATCTGGAGACATATCTCCACTGTTTTGTTGCGGAGAATCAGGAGAATTGGTGTTCTTTTTTGTCCCTTGCTGAGTTTGCTTTAAATAACCGTCGTCAGGACTCCTCTGATAAGTCACAATTTTTTGGTGCATATGGGTTTCATCCACAGTTTGGGACATTCTCTGGAGAGGGCTCTTCTGGTTTACCTGATGAGGAGAGATTTTCCTCGTCCTTGTCTCTTATTTGGCAAAAGATTCAGGGTAATCTATAGAAGATGAGTGAGAGATATAAGAGTGTGGCAGATAAGAGACGTGTGCCTGGTCCGGACCTGAATGTGGGTGATCTGGTGTGGTTGTCTACAAAGAATATCAAACTGAAGGTTCCCTCCTGGAAGTTGGGTCCGAGGTTTATTGGGCCTTACAAGATCTTATCCGTCATCAATCCCGTTGCTTTCCGTCTTGATCTTCCTCAGACTTGGAAGATCCATAATGTTTTTCACAAGTCCCTATTGAAACCTTATGTCCAACCTACTGTTCCTTCCTCTTTGCCTCCTCCCCCGATTTTAGTTGATGGTAATCTTGAATTTCAGGTCTCCAGGATTGTGGATGAGTGTCCGGAGTCCACCCGCAGAAGGGAGGGGGGGGAGGTACTGTCACTGCCGGTTCTGGGAGACGGTCGGTCAGAGGTTCCTCCCTGTCTTCTGTATGACGTTCTTTGTTTTGGTTTTACTTTGCTCAGTTCCCTTCTCTTCCTCAGCTGCCTCTTATCTGGATTAATTGGCTTGCTTTATATTCCCTCTCATACTGCTTCTACTTGCGGTTTATACTACTTCCTGGATGCAGTGTGTGCTGCTGGAGGCTGCAGTTGTTTTGCTCTAAGATAAGTGCATTCTCTTTACTTTGTGTTTTGTTTGCTGGCTTGATTCTAGATGACCCTGACTCCCTCCGTATTCAGTGCAGGAAGCCGGTGGTCGTGTCCCCTCACTACTATAGGGTTTTCAGGTGTCACACAGTCTTAGGTACATGGGCATGCAATCGTCTACCATTGAGGCCTTTGCATGTGTAGCAGTCAGGGAGAGCTCTTAGGGTTTTAAAGGGCCCACCTATATGCTCCTTAGTTTTGGATCCAGCCAGTCTGTTGTTATTTATCAGTTTCTGCTAACTGTTCTCCATCCTTGACACTTTCTTAAACTTAACATGCATAAAACAGAATTTATCATCTTTCCCCATATTGCTCAACCCCCCAACAGATCTATCAAGATCAATGGCTGCACACTCTCCCCGATCAACCAAGTCAGCTGCCTTGGAGTGACCTTGGATTCTGCCCTCTCCTTCAGATGGCACATCCAAGCCCTTTCCACCACATACCGCCTCCAACTCAAAAATACCTCCCGCATCTACGCATTCCTCAAACATGAGTCTGCAAAAATGCCCTCATCATCTCCCGCCTAGACTACTGCAACATCCTCTTCTGAGGCCTTCCATCTAGCACCCTCGCACCCCTCCAATCAATCCTCCACTGTTCTGCCCGACTAATCTACCTCTCTTCCCGTTACTCCTCTGCCTCTGCCAATCCCTTCAATTGTTCCCCATTCCTGAGTGAATTCAGTTCAAAATTTTAACAAATACGTATAAACTAAAGCCATCCACAACCTGTCCCCTCCATACATCTCTGAGCTACTTTCCAGATACATCCCCACACATAATCTCCGATCCTCACAAGACCTCCTTCTCTCCTACTCTTATCATCTCTTCCACCTCCAAGCTTTCTCCCGTGCATCCTCCATACTCTGGAACTCCGTACCCCAACATATCAAACTCTCACCTACAGTGGAATCCTTAAAAAAAAAACTGAAAACTCACCTCTTCGGCCAAGCCTACAACCAGAGACCCTGCTGCTGCTATACCAGCTTTACCCTCACCTACTGTGTCCTTCCTCCATACCATGTATATTGTAAGCCCTCACGGGCAGGGCCCTCTATCCCTCTGTACCAGTTTTTAACTCTTCTTGTTCATGCTTAGTGCAATTGTCTGTATTATGTATGTGCCATGTAATGAATGGCGCTTTAAAAACAATAAATAATAATAATTATAAAAGTGTATATGCAGAGATTGCTCTCAATCACTGATAGTTGTACACAGGGGAAGTGTTATAAGTGATTGATAGTATTCTCTGTGTAAAGGCTGCATTACACCTGCCATATGAATGCTTGGATTGAGATCAGGGTTTTGTGACGGGCACTCCAAAACATTGACTTTGTTATCCTTAAGCCACTTTGTAACCAGTTTGGCAGTATGCTTCGGGTCATTGTCCATTTGGAAGACCCATTTCCGCCCAAGCTTTAACGTCTTGGCTGATGTATTGAAATGTTGCTTCATTATTTCCACATAATCTTCTTTCCTCATGATGCCATCTATTGTGAAGTACACCAGTCCCTCCTACAGCAATAAAACCTCCCACAACATGATGCTGCCATTCCCATGTTTCACAGTTGGGATGGTGTTCTTAGGCTTCCAAGCTTTTCCCTTTTTCCTACAAACGTAACAATGGTCATTATAGCCAAAAAGTTAAATTTTAGTTTCGGCAGACCACAGGACATGTCTCCAAACATGTAGGTCTTCTTCCTGAGCGGTATGATGGCTGGACATTCCCATCTTATTTGTACTTGCGTATAATTGTTTGTACAGATGAACAAAGCACCTTCTGGTATCTTGAAATTGCACCCAAGGTTGAGCCAGACTTGTGCAAGTCCACAATTTGTTTCAGGTGTGCATTTAAATACATCCACAGGTGAGTCTCTAACTCAGATGTTGCCAACAAACCTAACAGAAGCTTCCAAACACATGACGTCATCATATGGGCAGTCCATAATTGTTTAACCCCTCAGTGACCACCCATACGTGTTTTTATGGCGGTCACTAAGAGACCTTAGACTGAGCAGAAGTGTCGATCCGGGCTGTTTAACACTTTACATGCCATGAACAATGGTGCCCGCTGCATGTAAAGTGCTGACAGAGGGAGCGGACTCCCTCTGTCTCCCATCGGCAGCCCGCAAATGCGATCGCAGGGTGCTGATGTGTGTGAAGGTTGCCTGGGGTCTGATGTAGGCCCCAGACCAACCTTCAGTAATTTCCAGCAGGCTGCACCTCTCTGGCGCAGCCTGCTGGTCAATGTCAGAATAGCATTGCCATTAAATTTGTGCCGATGTGTGTGAAGGTTGCATGGGGTCTGATGTAGGCCCCAGACCAGCCTTCAGTAATTTCCAGCAGGCTGCACCTCTCTGGCCCAGCCTGCTGGTCAATGTCAGAATAGCATTGCCATTAAAATACAGTGCACCATAGAAATAGTACATTGCATTTTAAAAGAAATCAAAAAGCTGTCTGTTATAGTCCCCTGGTGGGACTATTAAGAGGTAAAAAAAGTGAAAAAAAAACTAATTTATTCAATAAAAAAAATCCCATTAAAAATGTTTTTTCCATTGAAAATACGCTTTTCAATGAAAAAAAAAAACAGCAAAAAATAAATCTTCCCCATATGTTCTGTATTGCCACGTCTGTAAGACCGGACTACATAAATATCATGTAAATTATCCCCTTTGGTGAATGCCGTAAAAAAAAAAAAAAAAAAAAAAAAAAAGACAGTATTGCTCATTTACTCTTAGCTGCCACCAACAAAACGTAATAACAAGTGATCAAAAACCCAAACTGATACCAATGAAAAATACAAGTCGCCCCGCAAAAATAAAGCCCTCACACAACTCCATAGGAAAAAATAAAAAGTTATGGGTCTTGGGAAGCGGCAATGCAAAAACATTTTTTTCTTTTAAAAAAGGGGTTTTATATGTATCTGGTATCACTGTAATCGTACTGACCCAGAGAATTATGTTATTTATACAGAAAAATGAACGCCGTCAACTTTATAACGTAAAAACACAGTGGCAGTATTGCTGTTTTTCCCATCTCCCTTCCAGAAAGAGTTAATAAAAGTTAATTAGAAAGTTATGTGTACCCTAAAATGACACCATTAAAACTACAACTTGTCCCGCAAAAAAAAAACAAGCCCTCATAAAGCTATATGGATGGAAAAATAAAAAAAGTTATAGCTCTTGGAACACAACGATGAAAAAAGGAAAAAAAACGCTTGGTCAGTAAGGCCCAAAATAGGCTGGTCACTAAGGGGTTAAACGCATAGTAATCTTAGTGTATGTAAACTTTTGAGATCGTATAAATTAATAAAAATACCTTACAACATTTTCTCTCTCATTATTCTGGCATTTGGCAAATTATAATAATTATGGTAATCCTAATTGACAAAAACAGGAAAGGTTTATTCTGATTTCATGTCAGATATTGAGAAAAACATGTATATGTGTCTTTTTATATAGTGTATGTAAACTTCTGGTTTCAACTGTATATCTCCTCAGCTCCTCCGGCTCCATAACATGGTACCCTGCAGATCACACTGCATTTTGTGGTGACAGGTTCTCTTTAAGTTCATATTTACACAAGGCACTGTACAGTAATGTGATAGAGGAGAAACTATTTTTTCACTGTTATAGTAACTCTGATAAAAGCTTTAGTTTCAGTCACAACCATGTGAAGGCAGGTCCAACTATAATACAGGGTGTAACCTAAGATTATGACAAAAGTCATGTAATGTATGTACAAGGTTACTATAATTCTGTAGAATGATAGGCACACCTCTTGCTGGGAAAGTAGATGCATATAACAGGATATTATTCTAAAAATAAAATAAATATATATATATAAAATACAAAAAATATATAATTTCACTACTCCTTGTACTTATAGTTCATATACTTGTATTGCAAATAGGTCCTGATTCAGTACATTTTATTCATCATGATAGCATTCAATAAAAATACAAAAATTTATTCATTCATAAAGGAAAAATATAAAGTTATTGATTCTAAGATTAAAAAATAGTCAATTCATAAACCAAATGAAGATATTCCCTTCACCAGGTCATTTTAAGTCCATTGATGTTGTTGGATATTTATATGATGTTGTGATTAGTAATATCTTCAGTTCCTTAAATATATTTTGTTGTGGGAATGAGATCCTAAAGTAATTACTTGTTTTCGATCCTTTGTTTCTGCTGACTGTTAGGGCTCAGAAGCAAAATAATTCCTCCAATGAGTTTTCCACGTTAGGATGGTTTTTGCATGCAAATATAAATTTCAAATATGCCAGGGGAGTTTCGAGGTGACACACTCCTTCCTCATTGACTATGTAGCTTGAAAAAATGACATGGCCACTGGGGAAGGAGTGTGTCACTTTGAAACATATCTGGCATATTTTAATTTTTTAAAGAGGACCTTTCATTACCCTAAAAAATCTAAACTAAGTATACAGACATGGAGAGCGGCGCCCAGGGATCTTCCTGCACTTACTATTATGCCTGGTCACCGCTCCATTCTCCCGGTATAGGCTCCGGTAAATTCAGATCTTCGGCTCAACTGGGATGAACCTGTCCTTTTTGTCCTTGTCCTGGAGAAGGAGACGCCCAGGACAAAAAAGGCAGGCTCGTCCCAGTTGAACCGAAGAGCTGAAGTTACCGGAGCCTATACCGGGAGAACGGAGCGGTGCCCAGTGATAATAGTAAGTGCAGGGAGATCCCTGGGCGCCGCTCTACATGTCTGTATACTTAGTTTAGATTTTTCAGGGTAATGAAAGGTCCTCTTTAAATATATGAACTATAAGTACAAGGAGTAGTGCAATTATATATTTTTTGTATTTCTGTTTATACTGTATGTGTGTATAATATATATATATATATATATATATATATATATATATATAAATAGCAAAGAAAAACACAGCAGCACTCAAAAAAAATTGAAAAGTGGGTGCAATCCTTCCAAAGCAGCAGGCTCAGCTGTCTACAGAGTATATAAATCCAAAAGATTGAAGCAGCACTCCGTGGTACAAAACAAGTGGATCGACCTTTATTCTCCTGCAACGTTTCAACTGCTCAATGCAGTCTTTCTCAGCATACAAAAGGTGTTCACAAGGGTATATATACCCATAGTGCATAGCAGTGTAATTAGACATGATTAAGTGTAATGAATAAAACACGTCATAACATATACATAAAATCTAGTGAAAAACATCACAAATACAACCATGTGATCATAGAATACATAGTAACAAATTACATATATTGTGTGTATCATAATCAGTGTAAAATAGTATAAAGTGCATAAGTGCTAATTAGGACAATAATAGTCACCATATGTGCATGTCCATCAAGGCACATCCAGCCCCATGGAAAATTATACAACACCTGTGTGGGTTTAAAACTTAATAAAATAAACTCACTGCGGTAAGGAAACACGCCATGCCTGCTTAGCGACACCCATCAACTAGTGCGCATGCTCCAGGAGCAGGGACGGCTCCATGACATAATTCACGTCATGTAGTCGTCCTCCAATCACGCGATGACACGTCGTGCCACCACCTGATCTTCCTGGAGACCAAGGACGCTGAACCTTCCACAAATCGCAGGAGCCTGCATCAGGGTCAGAGCGAGTGCATCCAGGTCGACAAGCACACGTGACTGAGTCACGTGACCGTCGCCTGGGCAACAACCCCGCAACAAACACAAATTGCAGTCCGCAGAATGTGGAGTATTCAACGGTCATTACGTCATGAGCCGTCCTGCTCCTGGAGCATGCGCACTAGTTGATGGGTGACGCTAAGCAGGCATGGCGTGTTTCCTTACCGCAGTGAGTTTATTTTATTAAGTTTTAAACCCACACAGGTGTTGTATAATTTTCCATGGGGCTGGATGTGCCTTGATGGACATGCACATATGGTGACTATTATTGTCCTAATTAGCACTTATGCACTTTATACTATTTTACACTGATTATGATACACACAATATATGTAATTTGTTACTATGTATTCTATGATCACATGGTTGTATTTGTGATGTTTTTCACTAGATTTTATGTATATGTTATGACGTGTTTTATTCATTACACTTAATCATGTCTAATTACACTGCTATGCACTATGGGTATATATACCCCTTGTGAACACCTTTTTGTATGCTTGAGAAAGACTGCATTGAACAGTTGAAACGTTGCAGGGGAATAAAGGTCGATCCACTTGTTTTGTACCACGGAGTGCTGCTTCAATCTTTTGGATTTATATATATATATATATATATAATGTATAAAATCCAGCAGCACTCGCTTTTTCAAGTTCAAGGTGCACGCGTCCCACCCTTGATATCGGGTATATACATCCACAGAAAATCAACGCAGCACTCTTCTTGTGAAAAAACCGCAATGACTTTATTCACACATGTGACACAAATCGGCAACGTTTCAATCCCCTCCCGGGATCATTCTCAAGCCAAGCTTCAGAACACTTGGCTTGAGAATGATCCCGGGAGGGGATTAAAACGTTGCTGATTTGTTCACATGTGTGAATAAAGTCGTTTTTTTCACAAGAAGAGTGCTGCGTTGATTTTCTATGGATATATATATAAATATTTAAACAGTCCAAAAAAGCCGAGCAGCGCTCCAAAGATAATGTGAAAAAAATGATGGTCGTTTATTCACCCATAAGTGTAACAACGTTTTGATTCCAAACAGGAACCTTTCTCCCTAATTCCTGTTTGGAATCGAAACGTTGCTACACTTATGGGTGAATAAACGACCATCATTTTTTTCACATTATCTTTGGAGTGCTGCTCGGCTTTTTTGGACTGAGTATTTGGGTAAGCTTTATCCCATTTTGAGCTTGCACCCACATTGCCTTTAATGGTTTTGGTCAGTGCTGCCGTATCTTTGTTATATATAAATATATATATATATATATATATATATTTATACTATATATATTTTAAATTTTATTTTTGTAAGAAAATTTTGGAATAATATCCTGTTATATGCATCTACTTTTCCAGTAAGAGGTGTGCCTATCATTCTACAGAATTATTGGATCTTATTAGTATTGGTTTGGGTGTGCCCCTGGATAGTGCTCCCTCTCTTTTATCCATAGAAAGAGTGTATTCATGTACAAAGTTACTCAACCTTTTCTATAAATATAGTTACCTATGTATATTATTATGAAAAATTGTATTAAAAAATGGGCATACTCTTATATGGGTTGTCCAAAATCACAAGAAAGGGCAAGCAATAAAATATAAAAAAAATATAAAAAGATAAAATGGACTAATGCTTATTTGTTTGATCACCCGTCATTCCCCTCCAGTCTTTGTTTACTTGGAAGCAGCAATGACATGTCCATCTACCCATGTGACCACTGCAACAAATCACTTGTCACAACAATCTCCTGCTGTACACTTCTGAGGCAAGGGATTGGTTGCAGTGGTCTAGTGGGTAGATGGGCATTGCTGCTGGCAAGTAAACAAAGATCAGGGGGGAGCACCGATATGGTGGTGCTGGAGTGGTAGGAACTAAGAGGGAGTATTGGTTGCTGTTGCTTTTTTGGTTTTGATTTTTGGCATATCTGCAGAATAGGTGCAGGTTATTTATGGACTACCCCTTTAATGTTCTATTATATTATATATTCAATTGATATTGTAATTGTCTTCCTCACATCTCATATACAAAACAATGACACAATCTCGCAGAAGTCCAATTAATAAGGGGAAAACAATTAAAGAGGAATAGGCTATAAGTTTCAGATCGGTGGGGGTCCGACCTCTTGACCCCTCGTCAATCACCAGAATGGGGGAGCATGTTCTCCCACTTGAATGGAGTGACAGACATGCATGCTCCATTCAAGTTTATGGGATTGGTGAGGATAACCAAACACTTGTATGCAGCTATCCCTGGCAGCTTCATTCTAATGGGGGATGATGGGCCCCTGTTCTAGTGATTGGTGGGAGCCTAAGCAGTTGGACCCCTGCCGATCAGACCCTTATCCTCTATCCTGTGGATAGGGGACAAGTTGTTATCATGGGACAAACCCTTTTAGGGTCTACACAAAAATTTACCCCACTAATTTGAGATTTTTTAAAGTTTTCTTTTTTGTTCTTTTTTTCAACTGTAGCAAAATAGACATATTACAGGGAATGTGAGTCACTGCCAATAAGTTATACCAAATCATTGCTTCCGTCTTCATCAAAATCTTCTTCTATTCCATCTGTCATCTCTTCACCATCTGCATCATGTCCTCCTTCAACATGCTCTTCAATGGAATTCTCAGCAGTCTCCGACTTGCATTCTTCTGGAGCCAAATCTGCCTGATCATCTAAATTCTTTTTTGGACCTAGAATACAACAATATCATTCCTTTTATTTATTTTTTATTTTTTACAATTAATAGATCTTTGCCTATGGGTTTTAGGGAATTATATTAATTATTTGGTAAAAAAAAAATACATCAAATTACAGCAAATAAAATGACTGAAAATGACATTTTGCCTTTGGACCATTTTTCATCTTTCACACGTGGATCATTATACTGTAATTAGTCCACCAAAATTATGTTTCTATATAAAAAATTCTTGGTAATCAGTGTTTCCAAGAAACTATTTCACAACTTGTGTAACATGTGCAGGATAATGAACCCATGAAACTCCTTTTGCTTCAGCCGTTTCCCTATCTTGGCACAAATACAACGTGTAGCTGCCAGAGTGTAAAATCTGCTTGTCTGACATTAACTAGGCGAAACAAGTTGATATTAAATGGAAAGCATAAAAATGCTGCGTGCCGAACACAAGTTTGGCTATTGTAAATACGGTCAATGGCTTCAGTTTTTTTTTCCAATAAAACAATCGTTCTTCCCTTATATCTCTTAATTTTGAGTACTCCCTTCTCCAGGGTTTAAAGGAATCAAAAAACGCCATTGAAGTATTATCTGCAGTAATATACGAGCTTTACTGCAGAGAAGTCCAGAGTACTATTTTATATTTTTTTACTGCCCTCTTCCCATTCTCTATTGTCAACGCTCAAAGCTGCGCTGAAATGATTCATTGAGACTGCTGTGCATGCGCACAAAAGTCCTCTTTATTTTGGCACAGCTGTCCAGACTGTGTATTTCAATAGGAAAATAAAAACTAGCTTTTTGGACTCATGTAGTACTACATAGTAACATAGGGGTTCATTTACTATACTGAAATATGCCTAAAATAGGCATATTTCAGGTGCAGATGGTGGTGCAACAGTTAATTGTGCTGCTGTCTGCGATCTCACCCTGCTCACGTCAGGTGTAAAATTGTGGGCTTGGCATGTTTTAGGCATAGAAAAAGGTCTAAATGTAAGACAGCTCAGAAGCTGTCTTACATTTAGAACTGGAGCTGGATGCACCGAAGTTATGGAGAGGCTGGCGCCTTTGCATAACTTTGACGGATCCACCACCAGGACAGGACCGTTATTAAGATCGGCGTCTAAAACGCCGATCTTAATAAATGTGCCCCATAGTTTGTAAGGCTGAAGAAAGACATCTGCCCATCCAGTTCAGTCTAGTTATCCTGCAAGTTCAACTCACTGGATCAACAAGCCATCTCCAGGAATCTAATAACTATAGCCTGTAATATTTTTACACTTCAGAAATGCATCTAGGCTGCTCTTGAACTATTTCAGTGAACTCACCATCACCACCTTCTCAGGCAGAGAGTTCCATAGTCTCACTGCTCTTGCCATAAAGAATCCTCTTCTGTGTTTCTACCCTGTTCTCTTTGTAGAAACCTTCTTTCCTCTAGATGCAGAGAATGTCCCCTTGTCACAGTCCTGGGTATAGATAGATGATGGGAGAGATCTCTGTACTGACCCCTGATATATTTATACATTTTCTAAACTAAATAACTAATTTTGACAATCTTGACCTTCTCTGAACCCTCTCCAGCTCTACTATGTCTTATTAGTGCACAGGAGCCCAGAACCCTACACAGTACTGCATGTGTGGTCTGACTAGTGATTTGTAAAGTGGTAGGAGGACTATTTTCTTATCACAGGCGTCTATGCTCCTTTTGATGCAACCCATTATCTTATTGGCCTTGGCAGGAGCTGCCTGACACTGGTTTCCGGTATTTATTTTTTTCACAGATTTAAAGATCTGCGCATGCGCAGACCGTGAAACCGGATCCGTTTTTCCGGGACACTTGGTACCGGAGCTGGCATTAATACATTTCAATGGAAATTAATGCCGGATCCGGCATTCCGACAACTGTTCTGGAATTTTCGCTGATATGGTGTTATATGCTTATTTTCATTGAGGTACCCCAAAGTAGCATCTCTTAGAAAACCTTCAAACAGTTTACCCACAACAGATGTTAGATTTACCAGCCGATAGTTTCCGGGCTCTGTTTTTGAGCCCTTTTTGAATATTCACTTAAACTAACTTTTTGCTGACACTTGGCACATGTAAAGGCTCCTTTTTACTCTATGTATTTGCAAATGGTCCATACGACCAATAACGCCTTTTTGTTTCATGTGGCAATTATTAAAACATAACATTTATTGAATCCGTAACTTAAAATATCCATAAACCTAATAAAGATGTTTAAAACTATCAGCTGTGTCACAGTTATTTTAACCTTATCTCTTCTAAATACTGATATCGCTAGTCTTTATTTTCCCATGCGGGTATTAGACTTGAGTTACGAGGGCTCCAATTTGAAAAAGCCCATCCTTTCCCCTCCTCTTTTTACCTGATAGGCTGATATTATAAATAAATGAAAACAAAAAAATAATGCAATGTATTGGTACGTATGACATATAACATGAAAAAGTTAGGAATATCTTGAGGTCCCATTAGCACATTCTGATGACAGATGATGATTTGAAAGAAGTAATTCTTCTAAATCCAACAATTACATACAGAAGGGGTAAAAATCTGAAAGAAAATTTGGTGCACAGCCACTACCAGAAAAATCAAAAAGATAAAAAAAACTGTGGCTGTTAATAAGGGCTTTTATGACATGGAGCATTAACATGATATTATTTATAAACATTATGAAATAATGCAAAATATTGTCAATTATGATGAAATATTGATAAATATAAACATGATGAAATAATGTCCAATTAAATAAAGATTAGTCCATGATTGTTAAAGTATAACTGTCAAATTTTTTTTTTTTTTTTACTATTGGATTCTGGTGATTAATATTACCTTGTTGGCCCTGTTTTAATTTCTAATTCTTAAATAAATAACCCCTAAAAGCCACCTAAAAGTCCCCAGTATTGGCTATTGTTACCTGAGATAAAATCAGGTTGCTATGCTCCTTCTGTCTACGCTGGGAACTGATAGTGAGTCAACATTGTAAGGGAATGTATAAAAAGCCAGGTTCTTCCTGACAGGAGATAACAGTGCTGGGCTGTGTGTGTGAACTTCTCCACATGCCTGTGCTTGGCAGACACTCCCTTAGCAGTGAAGGACAATGTAGAGCCCAGTGTATAAATGACAGCCTTATCTGATAAGAGGAGAGCTTGTAGGAGGACTACAGGCTTCAGCCAGACCTGGGAACTTCACTGCAAGACCCCCCTATACAGAGCTGGTCTTCACTAACTTCACTGCAGGTGTCCTATGGATTAGCCTCAGGGCTGAGGGCGGCCATCTTAACAGAATAGTGAAATTGCAGTTTTATGCAGACTGGTTGCTAAGGGCTGAATCTTATTAAATAAGGGGTAAGTAAGTCTAATAGTTATTGATTCTGGTATATTATCATATTAGTAACTACATATATGAAAACTGAAATTAGGGTCTAAATGTGACAGTCATCCTTTAAAGTAGCTTCTTCTCTTCCAGCAGAGGATGAAACCGTCACTGGGCTCGGCACCTGCCCAGTGAAACATTTGAGCAGAGCGGAGGTGCAGGCAGTGTTCAAAACTAAGGGCATCAGCCTCAGATGTTTTACTGGGCATGCGCCGAGCCTAGTGACGGTTTCATCCTCTGCTAGAAGAGAAGAAGTGCAGTGAGATTTGTCAGCGATGCTGAAACCAAGGGTGGGAGGGGTTATTTGTTGTTGGTGATATAGTGGGGGGGGGGGGGGCAACGACGCTGCTGGGGGTGTAGACTATGAGCCGAGGAGAGGAGTGCTTAGGCTTTGCTGGAGGGCGGGCCTGGGCACTCAACGGGGGCATTCCTGGGCACATTTGAACAAAAATAACGCCCCTCTGGGCACCTTACTAGCTCATTTGCATAAGGAATAAAGTGGATTTTTTCCAGAAAGAAACCAAGCAGCAAGGAAAGAAAAGCACATCTGAAAAGGAGGTAGTAGATGCTGCAAGACAATAGATTTAGTTTAATCGTGATGATTCTGGTGACAGATTTAATGTTTTTCCTCAAGAATCCAGGGGGAGAGCAATAAGCAGCAGCCAGCAGTGCAGGGGGGGCGTGGACAGCACAGTGACGTCTCGTGTACGGGCACCTATCTGTTCTCTCAGGCTTGTGCACGAAACATCATCAGAGCACGGTGAGAGGCTGACATCACAGGTCATGTGACCCTCAGTGAAATCTGAGAAACCAGCAACTGGAGATGCAGTAAGTGAATTGTAAAGTCCTTTCATTTGCCTAGCTAGACAAGAACAAAAAAAAATAATAACTCAGACAACCCTTTAATTCTCTTAGAATATGGGGGTGTATACCATCTGCAGATAATAATCCATCTGCAGATAATAATCCATCTGCAGATAATAGTTGGCAGATAATAGTCCAGTAGTCCAAGATACAGGTCTCCCATTGACATTATGGAGAGTATAAATATGAGCATAATGACCATTTTCATTATATCCAGAATAGGAGATTTACAGACTTTCATAAAACTTTTGATATGTCAAAGCGACATATCAAAGGTTTTGATCGGTGGAGGTCTGATTGCTAGAACAAAGAGAGAGAAATCAAGACAGGTGCATAGACTTTCTACTGAGACCATCTCGTGCATGAGAAGAGACAGCACACTATGTGAGCACCTTACTAAGCAATTAGACCTCCACTGGGAAGCAGGGATGGGTTAAAAAGATGACAGGTTAGAAATTGACCTACTGTATGGGACTCCTGAGGTGGTAAACCTATGGTGGTATTATTTGGTAATTTGAATTGTACTGTTATGTGGGAACTCTATGGAAGTATTTAATAATCTTTTCTTTGGTTACTGCATATTATTTTGGATTATATGCTTGCATTATGGGTACAGTATTTTTCAGGGTTATCTTGGAGCTATATGGTAGTATAGAAGTATTATATGAAATTAAAAATAAAATGGATATAAATGGAGGTAAGAAGAAGAGGTTTGTTTTAATTAAAAGTCATGCACTGGAAACTGCGTAATATAACCTTAGTTGAAAATTATTTTCAGCTATCTTACTGCCCCAATGCATGTAAAATACAAAATGAAGCAAGTTTGCGGTTGGTATTTGTTGAAAATATCCTATTGCGCTTTGCACAGTGACCTTGTGCAGATCTACTGTATGTGTCTTTAAGGATACGGTCTAAAGACAAACCCCATGCAGACTCATGTGGCAGTGACACTCCCTTCCATTTGTCACCTACTGAATGTGTTTGG
Organism: Bufotes viridis; assembly: GCA_033119425.1. Taxonomy (NCBI): domain Eukaryota; kingdom Metazoa; phylum Chordata; class Amphibia; order Anura; family Bufonidae; genus Bufotes; species Bufotes viridis. The sequence continues at coordinate 46,973,168 of CM065593.1, forward strand.
AAGAGTAGGAGTCAGATGGAAGGCAGTATGAATGCCGTACTAGACTACAAAGTTTGTTTGTAGTCTGTTACCAGGGAGACACATAAAAGTTGCAATAACTGTCAGTTGATTTTGTTTTGTGGCAGTACAAAAATAGCTACAAAGTTGGGCATGGCCTTTACATTTGAGTTACTCTACTCTAATCTATTTGATGGTGCTAATTAGAGATGAGGAAATTTCTCAAAAATTCGATTCAGCTGGTTTGCCCAATTTTCCGAAAAAATTAGGTTAGATCTGAATTTATTCATGCCGAAACCCGTTAAAAAAATGGCTATTTCCTGGCTGCAGAGAGCCTGTATAATGGTGTAGAACACTGTGCCTTGCAGTAACATGCATAGGAAGTCTGCTGTGGTGGTGAAACAATACTGTGAGTCAGTATAACATGTGGATGACAGGCGTTGCTCTTAGAATCACTGCACACTTCACTTATTTGGGAAGTTCCGGGGCCAAAACTGACCAAATAACTCAAGTGTGAACTCAGCCTTACAGGTCAATGTTAGCGACAGGTATAAAGAACCATGCAGAGGCACAACATCCTACTATAGCATGAAAGAGCACACTCCCTTCACACCAATTCACTGATTCCACATAGATTTCTACAGATCGTGTTCTATTAAATGCCCCCCTGACAGAGTGGAGTGGGTGTCAGCAGTAAGTTTGTGTTGACGTCACTGATTATTTTTGCCCTTCCTCTGATCCGTCAGAACAATAACCCCCAAAAAACGGATCCTGTCTGTGGAGCATCCACCTTCACTCGGTCAGCAGTTGGTCAGTAATCCATCAGTATTTCTAAAGCCAAGAAAAAAAACAGGAGTTGATCCAAAACAGAGATGAGCCGTGAATGGAATATTTGCATGTCTTTTGTGTTTTGTACCCACTCCTGCTTTTGGCTACCAAATCATAAGCCAATTCTGATGCAAAATAGGGACATGCAGGCCTTACAGCTGTTACATAGACAGGATCCGTTTCGCATCTCATTTTTCCTTCCTTCTGACAGATCAGAAGAAGGGTCAAATAAATGATGATGTCAGCCAGGCCGAAAGGCAAAATAGTGGCCCAGTCATGAAGTGGGGAGGATGGACTTAGCATGAGGAGACCACAGAGTGTAACAGAGTCTGACAGAGTCTGACAGAGTCTGGAGGTGACAGCAGCATCAGGAGGAGGCTACAGGGGGCACAATGACAGTGTGGAGGTGGCAGCAGCAGCATCAGGAGGAGGCTACAGGGGGGCACAATGACAGTGTGGAGGTGGCAGCAGCAGCATCAGGAGACCACAGAGTGGCATAATGACAGTGTGGAGGTGGTGGCTGCATCAGGAGGAGGCCACAGGGGGGCAAAATGACAGTGTGAAGGTCGTGGCAAAAAGCATCGGGAGGAGGCCACAGGTTGGCACAATGACAGTGTGGAGGTGGTGGCTGCATCAGGAGGAGACCACAGAGTGGCATAATGACAGTGTGGAGGTGGTGGCTGCATCAGGAGGAGGCCACAGGGTGGCACAATGACAGTGTGAAGGTGTTGGTAGCAGCATCAGGAGAAGGCCACAGGTTGGCACAATGACAGTGTAGAGGTGGCAGCAGCAGCATCAGGAGGCTTGAGTGGTGAGGTGGCAGCAGCATCAGGAGACCACGGAGTGACCAGTTGACAGAGTGGGGAGGTGGAAGGCAATATCAGTACCAGCTGAAGATGCTGGGTGAAAGAAGGAGCACTTGGCATCAGATATGTGGCATCAGGCAGGTGCCAGCATCAGAATAGTAGCTGAGGCAGGTAGCTAGCCAGAAGAAACCAGTGTCTTTTGTCAGTGTTGGTGTGGCAACATTGATGATCTAGTCTGATGCATCAGGCATTGGTGGGTGGAAATCCTGGCTGATCCACACCTGATTCATCTGACAAAGGTCAGTCTCTCCACATTTTGAATGGACAGGTGAGTTCTTCTTGGGGTAACAATGGCCCCCGCCACACTAAACACCTGCTCTGATGCCACACTACTGGCCGGGCAGGACAGCTTTTCCATGGCAAACTTGGCCAGTTGCGGCCACAAATCCAGTTTGGCTGCCCAGTAGTCCAGCAGATCTTTAATGTGGGGTGCTGTCCAAGAATGCCACCATTCCTGGTGCTCCAGGCCTAGCTGCTGCTGCTGCTGAGTAGTTTCTTCACTAGGCGGGTGAAGAAAGCTGATCATCACCAACTCTAGACTCAAGTTGCTGCTCATGGAGCTGGAACTGCTCCTACCCCCCCCCCCCTCGCAGCAGGAGCCATGGCAGAGGAACGTGAGTGCAAAGGGCACCCCCGGTCAGACTTGCGAGAGGATTGACAATGGCGCAGATAGGCATTGGCCAACTGACTAAATAGGATGTCTCTATAGTAGTTCAGTTTGGGCTCCCTCTCAGCAGGTGTAAAAAAGGGCCCACATTTTTGTCCGGGTCCACCAAGGTGGAGAGCCAGAAGTCATCCTTCTGCCAAATGCTGACAATTCTGCTGTCACTACGCAAGCAAGTGAGCATGCATCAGCAAATATGTGCAAATGACTCGGAGGGACTCACTGCCTCCATCTCCACTGCATACTGCTATGATGTGCCTGGGTCCTCTGCCTCGTCTTCTTCATCGCCCTGTAGCTCCTTCGGCTGCTCCTGCTCCTGTTCTCCTTTCACCTGTGTATAAAAAACACCCATTGTGCTACACATTGATTTTGCTCCAATGTCCTCCTCCTCCTCTAGTTCAGCCCCCACAGGGCTCTCGTGGCCATGAGATCAAGGCACCACGTCTTAAGTCCCCTGACCAGCCAGATTTACCAACATCTGTTCCAGGACATGAAGCAGTGGAATGACGTTGTTCATCCCTAACGTGACCTCCTCAAAGGGCCTGAGCAAAGGGCATGTGTCACGCATGAGCTGCCACTGGCTGGCTGTTACACAGGTGAGTACTCCTGTCCGCTTGGATCATCAAGAAATCGTTTATGGCCTTTCTCTGTTCGTATAGTCGGTCCAACATATGGAGGGTGGAATTCCAATGGGCGGAAACGTCGCATATCAGCCTATGTTGGGGGATGCCATTCTGCCGCTGCAGCTCAAGGAGGGTGTACGAGTGGCTGAAGTGCATGCAAAGTTTCCTGGCCATTTTTAGGATGTCTTGCAGATGGGTGGAAGACTTCAGGAAACGCTTGACAACCAGATTGAACATGTGTGCCATGCAGGGTGCATGGCTCAGCCGTGCTTGATGCAGTGCAGACACCATGTTCTTCCCATTGTCGGTCACCATGGTTCTCATTTTCTGTTGTCGCGGAAAAAGCCAGGATTCGATTTATTGATGAGGAACAGTTCTGCCCCTGTGTGACTCCGTGCGAATTCCTCCCCAACGAGGTGCAGAACAGTGTGACACCGCCGTGCCCTGCACAGGTGGTATGCTGGAGCGGCGCTATGAATTGTTCCTGCAGTGGAGGCTGAGGACACGGTGGAGGATGAGGAGGCAGAGGTGGACATTGTCGCAGGACCAACGGCGTGAGAACGTGAAGGCAGAAGCGGCGTCACCTGTTCAAGTTGCTGGTGCGGCTGTGCAGGAACCACATTCACCCAGTGGGCCATAAAGGACATGTATTGTCCCTGACTGTAGTTACAGCTCCACACGATGGCGCTGCTATGCACTTTGGCAGACACTGACAGGCTCAAGGACTGGCCCACCTTCTATTCTACATACGTGTGCATGGCTGGTATTGCCTTTTGGCAAAGAAATGACAGCTTGGGACTCTCCACCTTGGCACTAGCAATCAGTTCTCTGAAAGGTGCAGAGTCCACCACTTGGAAAGGGAGGGACTGCAGCACCAGCAGCTTAACCAGGAGCGCATTCAGCTTCTGTGCTGTTGGATGAGTGCACGCATACTGTTGTCGCTTGGCAATCGCTTCGTTAATCGATTGCTGACGGAATGACTGATGAGGAGGAGGAGCAGGAGCATCAGGACCGGCAGATGTTGGAAAGGACAGACAGCTCCCTTCGGCTGAGGTGGTGGAGCCTTGACTTCCTAAAATCGGGTGCGTGCCACTGGGTGATGCAGCGGTTGCTGTGGCAGGCTGGACCACCACATTGGAGCCACGGTTTTCCCAGACAACTTTATATGCTGCATATGTTGACACAGGGCCGTGGTGCCAAGCTTTACCTTCTGCCCACAGACTCTACAAATGGCCATGTTCACCTCCTCCGGCGGCTTAACAAAAAACTGCCACACCGCCACATAGGTGATTTTACCCCCCACACTCCGCACTGACTGACTGCTACCAAGGCCGCTTCTGTGAACCCCTGCACCACTACTTTCTGGGCATGTAGGCTCCTGCAAAGCGGGTGGTCTACCGCAGGCATGTTTGGCTCCCGACCTCCCACTGCTGCCACCCCGCTTACTCCTTGCCACGCTAGCATCTTGCTGGCTCCGCTGCTGCCTCTTCTCCCGATGATGATGAAGCCCCTAATTCACCCGGCTCCCAAGTTGGATCAGCTACATCATCATCTTCGAGTACTGTCTGCACGTCACTGATGTTCTCCTTAACGGTCTCTGGGTCAGGAGCCTGACTGCTCACACCACCAACTCCCACGCTACTCTCCTCATCACTACTTGTCTGTCCACCGGACGAAGCAGCAGATGTCTCCTCCACATCTTGGCTGGCCATTAGCTGCTGACTGTCCTCTAGTATCTCATCCTCGCTGTATAGTGGAGCTGAGCCCACAGCATATAATACTTGTCTGGCTGAGGGAACAGAAAAGGACAGAGGCAGGTTGAGGACAGGTGAGGGCACAGGGCCTGCTCCCAGGCCATGCCAACTAAGGGTTGTGTCTGACGAACCCACCGACTCTTGGCTGAGGGTGTCTGATGTCACTTGGGACGAAGTGGATGACCGACTCAACCATTCAAGAACCGCTGGATTGCTGGTCAAGACATGACCGCTAGATGACACTGGGAGCTCAGGCCTCTCGCTGCGACTCCTGCTGCCATATCCCCTTACTCTGCTTTGACATGTGCCTGGGCCAGAAACATTTAGGCCTCTGGCACTCCCCTGTGCAGGGCCTGGCCCTTCTATGTCTGACATACTGTTAGACCAAAAAAGTCTATAATTTTCTCACTTCACAACACAATGGCTAATAAGCCCTTTTGTTCCCCACTAATACACGCTAGAGATGTCGTGAACATAAAATTTTCCGTTCGCAAATGGAAAATTTATGCAAATGTCCGCGAACATGTGAACAGGGCGAACCGCCATAGACTTCAATAGACAGGCGAATTTTAAAACCCACAGGGACTCTTTCTGGCCACAATAGTGATGAAAAAGTTGTTTCAAGGGGACTAACACCTGGACTGTGGGGGATCCATGGCAAAACTCCCATGGAAAATTACGTAGTTGACGCAGAGTGTGACCCTGCATTAATCGCATTGCGAATTCAACTTAGAGCTGGGTTCCTAATGGTTGTATTGCTAGAATATAACGAAGATTGAGAATATAGCGCTATATTCTCAATCTTCGTTATATTCTAGCAATACAACCATTAGGAACTCAGATCTAAGTTGTAATCGCAATGCGATTAATACAGGTTATATTAATCGCATTGCGATTACAACTACTAACACTGCAGCTTCAGAATGAATCTAAGATGGATGCCGTCCTTGATTTTTGATAGGAGGTGGGAGGGTCTGGGAGGGAGACTGATGTACTAGCCCTAAAAAGGGCTTTTTGGGGTGCTGTCAGGACGCTGTCCTTAAAGCAGAGATCTGATGAGTCTTTCAGGACTGGAGTGGACACTGAATACAATAGCCTAGCTATTGATTTCCCTATTAAATCAGCAGCAGCTACACTGTCCCTCCTCTCACTAAGACTGCAGCTTACGAATGAATCTAAAATGGATGCTGTCCAGGAGATGGGAGGGTCTGGGAGGGAGGGGATGCTGATTGGCTGGAATGTGTCTGCTGACTGTGAGGTACAGGGTCAAAGTTTACTCAATGATGACGAATAGGGGGTGGACCGAACATCGCATATATTCGCCCGCCGCGACGAACAGGCACAAGCTAAGTTCGCCGGGAACTGTTCGCCGGTGAATAGTTTGGGACATCTTATTTGCGAATTCAACTTAGAGCTGGGTTCCTAACGGTTGTATTGCTAGAATATAACGAAGATTGAGAATTCAATCTTCGTTATATTCTAGCAATACAACCATTAGGAACTCAGCTCTAAGTTGTAATCTCAATGCGAATAATACTTACAATTATTAATCACTTTGTGAATCCATTTGATGCCTCTATTTCATTGTATATGACGGTTGACTAATGACTATGACTACCACCAACGTTCTGCTGCCTCCGAGGCAAGATATCTGAACTTCCCAGGGGCCATTTGGGCGTGTTTGATAGAAAACGCATCAAAAACGCATCAAAAATTCATATGCGTTTTTATCATTTTTTTATTAAAAATTTTCTTTTTTTGTGTATTTTGCCACATTTGGTTGCATATTTACATTTGGTATAGGCAAATATGGTAGTCTAGATCATGTGTCTATACCAAAACCTAGGATCATTGTTTGACAGCATATTTTCATGTAACTGAATATAGATTTGGGCAGAGTAATGCAAATGCGTTTTTGATGCGTTTTCTATCAAAACACCCAAATGGCCCCTGGGGGGTTCAGATATCTTGCTTTGGAGGCAGCAGAACGTTGGTGGTAGTCATAGTCAACCATCATATACAATCAAATAGAGGCATCAAATGTATTCGCAAAGCGATTAATAATTGTAAGTATTATTGCGATTACAACTTAGAGCTGAGTTCCTAATGGTTGTATTGCTAGAATATAACGTATATTCTAGCAATACAACAACCATTAGGAACTCAGCTCTAAGTTGAATTCGCATGCGATTAATGCAGTTTATATTAATCGCATTGCGAATTAAACTTAGATCTGAGTTCCTAATGGTTGTTGTATTGCTGGAATATAACGAAGATTGAGAATATAGTGCTCTATTCGCTATCTTCGTTATATTTTAGCAATACAACCATTAGGAACTCAGATCTAAGTTTAATTCGCAATGCGAATAATACAGGTTATATTAATCGCATTGCGATTTACAATTACTATTACTGCAGCTTCAGAATGAATCTAAGATGGATGCTGTCCTTGCGTTTAGATAGGAGGTGGGAGGGTCTGGGAGGGAGGGTATGCTGATTGGCTGGAATGTGTCTCCTGACTGTGAGGTACAGGGTCAAAGTTTGCTCAATGATAAAGTATACAGGCGAACGCGAACATCACATATGTTCGCCCGCTGCGGCGGACGCGATCAAGCTATGTTCGCCGGGAACTGTTCGTCGGCGAATAGTTCGGGACATCTTTAATACACGCCAAAGATGGCTTTAGAACATATAACTGCGCCTCTGAACAGCAAATAATATATATTTTTTGACAGTAAGACACGCCAAAAAGGGCTTTAGAACTTATAACTGCACCGCTGAATGGCAAATGGGCTCTTTCTTTTTTGCACTTATACACATCACAAAAGGCTTTAGATCATATAACTGCACCGCAAAACGGCAAATAATATATTTTTTGTGCCACCAATACACACCTAAAAGGGCTGTGATTTTCTCACTTCACCATACAACGGCAAATACTTTTTGTGCCACTAATACACACAAAAAAAGTGCTCTATAACATATAACTGCACAGCTGAACAGCAAATATCTATTACCCAGGCTGTAAAATTCCCAACTAAATTCTGTTCTGCTTCAATTCCTCCCTAACCATTCCCTGGACTTCTATACAGCAAAATAAAAGTTTTAAAGTCTTTTCTACCACTTTCCCTAGCGCCTGATGATGTCTCTCTCTGCACTAAGTACACTGGAAAATGGCTGAATCCCAAGATGGCTGAGGCTATTTATAGGGCTGTGACATCACAGGGGCTGGCTGGCTGCTGATTGGCTGCATGCATGGCATGGCATTTTGGGTGATCTCTCATTCCCAGAGTTCCTTGCTCCCTGTCCTAACACGTGCTGCAGCCATTTTTTAGGAGAAATGCGATTCGTTACTACGAAGTGTGAGGAAATTTGGATTCGGTGCGAATCGAATTTCGAATTTTTCCTGAAATTCGGATCGAATTCCACTTTGTGAACTTCGATTAGCTTATCTCTAGTTCTAATATACAGCACATTACATTGTATCCTTACCTGTTATTTACATTAATCTGGCAATTTATTAACAGGCAAACACTATTAAATAATGATTATTGTATGAATAAATATGCACGGTAAACTTGAGGTTCTGTGAATTCTTTGAATTTTTAGGTGCCTGAAGTGCATAAATAATTCAGTGATGCCACAAGCACCTCTGAACAGAGAAAGAAGAGGCTTTTGAAATGATGCCTCTGAATAGTAGAGCTATAGACACCAGTATGGCAATGTATGCTGAGTGATGTAGGCAAAGGACCAATTCAGCCAGAGCACATCTTTACTCACAGACTGGTCATCGGAATAAAAGGTTACATGATAAACTATGTTACAATAATGAAATAACAGTGCAAGACAATATATACAGGTACAGATATCATTAAAAATTTTTTTACAGTGTACCACCAGTAAAATGCTTGACACAATGGTGCATAAAAAAGAACGCCCTTGGACCCAAACTACACTATTGGTCCTGCAGTTTACCTACTGACCCCTTTTCTAGTATACAGCTAATACTCTATATTATATACCTTTTCTTTCCCAATAGTTGTAGCTCCAATTTTATTAATGGGGCTTGTCTAATCTTGGCTTTTTATGACAAAAATTGAAAAAACAGCCTTTTCAGAAACAGCTGTTCTATGCTCTTTGTGTAGTTCCCATTCACTGCCATCAGAGTTACAGAAACAGTGGAGCAGCATCATTTTCATAACCCTGTCTCCTCTGCAGATGCTTATTGTGGTTATTCCTATCTCGGCCATCTTTATATCCCCCAAAGTGGTGCTAATAAAGTGCTCATCAATTTCCATCAGTTGATCTAGTAGATTGGAATAGAAAGGTCTGAAATTGGTTTGCACAAAATGAAATAAACATTGCACTATGTGATTTAACTCCCCCCAGTAATAGGTATGAATAAGTATTAAATATGCGATTTATTAGGCTTTCCCATTCCACTTATGGTCCCCTGGCCCTGGCCAATATAAGTATACACTTCACATTTTTGTACCTGTTGCTCTTGCTTTAAAGTCCTTTGGCAAAGTCAGACCTGTCAAATATGTAGGATTTTCAAGTAGACAAAAGTTTGGCTGCCATCATATGATTTCGGTCTTCCCAGGCTTGAAGGAGTTGTCCCCTCCTTTACTATTGAAGGCTTATCCTGAGAATAGGCTACTAACATCTGATCAGCAGGGTCCAAAACACTGCAGCCCTAGCAATCAGGTATTTCAGAGTACATCCAAAGGCAGAAGTGGGCGCCAAAACTACACAGATCCTCCTGTCATGAAGTGGATGGAGTTTGTAACTGCAGTACTGCTCCCATTCACTTCAGTGGGAACAGTGCTGCAGTAACCAGCTCCATCCACTACTCAATGGATGGAGATGTGCAGTTTTGGAACCAACTTTCAGCACCTGAGCTTCCCTGAAACACCTGATCTTTAGAGTGAGGAGTGTCAGACCCCCTCCCATCAATCCCATATTGATAGCCTGTCCTGAAGGTAGGCCATCAAAAGTATCACCCCTGAACGAAGGCACGCCGAAACGCGCGTTGGGGTAGCTCCACCCTGGTTCTGCACAGCTTGCTTGTCTTGCGTGAGTCGTTTCATAATGGATGCCTCCATGTGATTTATTGTAATGCTGACCATAGTGTTCTTTACCTATTCAGTTATGGATAAGCCAGATACTCAATTTTTGTAGATGTCTAAATTTGCGGCTATTAGCGACTTACTGTATTACTTTATTGATATTCATGGTACTTGAGAGGACTTAATGACAAAGTGTTTTACTACCTATGGATTTGTGCATAGCCAGGATGGAGCTTTTCTATCTGTCACTTCCCCTTGTTTTAACGGCAATATGTTTGTTATAAACTGAATTCAAATAAAAATGCTATTTTATTAGTACCCTATGGTTCCATGTTTTTGTGATTTGGTAATTAGGAGCTGGTACCTGTTACCACAATTTGTGTTGTTCCCCATATTAGCCAAAACACTTGTTGTTATTTATTTATTAGATTCTGGCGTTTATATAGGGACACCTTCTGGTCGTTTTGTTGTTTTTACATCAAAAGTAAAGGAATGGACAACTCCTTTAAAGGTGCACGTAACTTGCAGACGCTACTAGGAGTAGCTTGTTAGATACAATTTTATAAGATAGTATAGAATGCAATGGTTGCCATACAAAATGCAGTGAGCACCCCCTAGTGGTGGCTACAGGGAGACAGAATGTTATCATTTAACTCCTGGCAGTCAGACCCCTAGCAATGAAGCACCTATCCCCTATGCTGTGGATAGTAAGTAAGTGTTCTTTGTGGGAAAAACTCTTCAAAGAGCTTTCCAGGATTTCAGTATCAATGACCTGTAAATCTCCTCAATCTCTGATCCGGCAGGGTGGTGAGGTGCGGGGACGATGAGTGAGTGCTGCCTCTTTCTAGGCCAGTGACATCATTCTACTGTCACATGTCCTATTTGCAGCTAAGTTCCATTTAAGTGAATGGGCCTGAGCTGCAATACCAAGCACTGCCACTATGCAATGTACAGCGCTGTTCTTGTTATGTTGTGAGGAGGCTGCCTCTTCAAACAGCTGATCAGCAGAGGCGCCTCAGGAGTTGGAGCCTCACCGATCATACACTGATGACCTATCTCAAGAATAGGCCATCAATATTGAACTCCCTGAAAACTCCTTTAAGTAGCAGAAAGAAAAAAATATTACACTTTTATTCTAAGTTAAAATGCATGCAAAGTCCTATCTGAAATGTGTGGGACTATTTATTGCCTTTATTATGAATATGAATATTGTTAAGAACATGAATCAGGACTCAGCTCACGTCTTACACATATTCAGATTTCATATTCACAGTAGCAACAGTTCATTACTGCTAAAATAGCATTAACATTCATGAATACTTTACTAGCTTTGTACTGTATTTTCTGAAGTTTCAGCCATTAAATATAATTAACATTGGATTGTGTTATTCAAATATCAAAGGACACATTGGTAAAGATGCCACATTAAACAACAGTGCAGAGACTTGTAATTCCTCAGTGAGACATCTTGCCGTAATTCATCCTACAAGACGAGAACCACAAATAAAAATGGACACAAAGGGACTGGCAGATGGGAGTAACACAGCAGGGTACCAAAGAAATGGAGATGGGCAGACACTCTGGAGGGATCAGAAATCAAACACTGTCCTTAATACAAAAGTTAGACAGAAAAGACATCGAACTTAACTATCATTGCAATTAAAATTGTGTAAATAAAGTGAAAAGAGACAAATTAAACCGTGAAGAGAAGAAATATTTTCGAACGAAGAAGTAAAACAACAATGCAAATTCTGAGAGCAGTGAATCAGACAGAATGCAGGTCAAAAGCAAACAACAAAATAAACCACCATCATGGTGCCGGCTTAAAATGGACCCCCATTACAGTGCTAGATCAAAAGGAACCGTCATTATTGTGCTGGATAAAAAAGAGCCACCATTACAGTGCTAGATCAAAAGGAACCGTCATTATTGTGCTGGATCAAAATGAACAGCTATTTTAATGGTGGATCAAAATAAACCACCTACTGTATAGTGCTGGTTAAAAAAAAACAACAACCTACCATTAAAATGCTGGCTCAAAATGAACCGCCTTTATAGTCCTGGATCAAAATGAACCGCCTTTATAGTCCTTGATCAAAATGACGCGCCTTTATAGTGCTGGATTAAAATGAACCGCCATTATAGTGCTGGATCAAAATGAACCACCATTATAGTTCTGGATCAAAATGAACCACCATTATAGTGCTGGATCAAAGTGAATCACTATTATAGTGCTGAATCAAAATGAGTCACCATTTTAGTGCTGGATCAAAGTGAATCACTATTATAGTCCTGGATGAAAATACACCACCATTATAGTGTTGGATCAAAATGAGCAACCTTTATAGCGCTAAATCAAAATGAAACACCATTATAGTGCTGGATCAAAATGAACCACTGTTATATAGTTGGATCAAAATGAACCACGGTTATATAGCTGGATCAAAATGAGCCACCATTATCGTGCTGAATCAAAATGAACCACCATTATATAACTGGAGCAAAATGAGCCGCCATTATAATGCTGAATCAAAACAAAGTACCATTATAGTGCTGGATCAAAGTGGGCTGCCATTATAGTGCTGGGATAATTCACCACCCTCATCGTTGCTAACAATACAGTTTCTCTGAAGCGGGGGTGCCGCACAAGTTGTCAGTATGGCATGGGACCAGCCAGGTTTTGGCATCCTCCCTCCAAAGACTCCATAGTAGATGCATGGTCTTTCAAGAGGGATCCATCAAATATGGGCTATGGGCCAATGTAATTTCTAAAGTTAGTGACTTAAATTAAATATTCCAGGTGAAGTGAATAATTAATTCTCTTTAGACAATGGAACCTATCAAGGGATGTAATATATTAGGCCCCAGGAAATGGTCAATTCTAGAAGTTGATGTGTTGGAAGAAAAACAGACAATTAAAAAGATCTAAGCAACTTTGACAAGGCAAAAACTGTGATGGCTAAAGATCTGATTAAAAATCTCTGCTCCACAAGGACTTACAGGTAGTGAGAATGAGTCACATAGAATAACTAGTCCACCAAATGTCTATTGTATCTTACAAGATGGAAGGTAAGGGATGTAGTGAGGGAGAGCAGAAGAAATTGCACACCTGAAACCTTTGCTTAAGTTTACCACTACTTTTCTAAGTTTCTAAGATTTATCGATTATTCATTATGCTAAGTCTTAACTTACTGATGTTTTTTTATTCCTTCCACCTTCACAGCTTTGCCCGACCTTTCACTGAAAAATGCCTTTCTGGTTAATTTTCATACAAATGTATTCTAGTCTATCCACACTACACTGATTTAATGGACAACCATGAAGGAAATAGCATTTTACGTGAGGCAATCACTTACATTTGAAGAGCTTCATTAGTCATGTTGGGTATTTAAAGGACATTTCATCAGTTGGATGTTCTTATATTGTACTATTGTTATCACATAAAGGCTGAGAGCTTCTTCTTTCTGTCATGAATGATGGTACTTTAGCAGCGACCGTATTCATTCTCAAGAGGAAATTGCCATGGACTAGAGAAGCATAGTTACTGAAGGAGAATTCATGAGTATATAAGGCCTCATCTACATGGCACAGGTGAAAGCACATGGAGAATGTGTACTGCCATATGGTGTATGTGCAGCAATATGCTCCCCAGGGTGGCCAACTTAATTTTTATTTATTTATTTATTTTTTCTTATCTAAAAACAGCTTATCTAAAAATCATGGATTTATAAAGAAAACTGGAAAACCAAAATAACCTCAAAGGTTAAAAGTAATACATACAGATAACTAGGAAGAAATAATAATATAACCTTTATTGTAAACTGTGATGATAATCACAAACCCAATAACGTATCCATATACAATCCCAATAACATTAGTTATAGTCCGATTCCCAATAACTTATCAATTACAATCACAGTAATATCCCCAATTCAATTCATGGACAATGGAAAAGAGTCCTCTGTCTGACCAGTAATTAGGGATGGTTGACAATGGGTTGTCTGGCCTAGGAGCCAACACACTTAAACTATGCCCAATTAAATAAAAACAAAAAACACTCTCCAGTCTGTGGTCTCCCATCGTGCCCTTACCGCTGCCCCATTCCCTGCCACTTCTGGTTCCCGCAAGATCAGAAAGTGGTTTGGTCTTGTGACTGCTGTGACCAGTCGCAGGCCTTAGTGGTCATATTTGCTTGAATAATATATCAAGTGACCAAGCCACTTCCTGGCCTTTTGTGGATGGGAAGAGGCCGAAATAGGGAATGGCAGAACATGGACAGTTGAGTTTTATTCTTTAATGGGGGACAGGTGGGTTGCATTAGTCTTAAGGTAACTCCTTCAGAAGATATGACATGTTTCTGAATTGCAACACTTGCACTTCTAGTCTCACCTGAAAGTGGTCAGGAGGTAAAGAACCGGGTGGGGAACATTTATTTTTTTTTTGAGACGTAACTCCGGTACATACGAACTACGTCATCTTTAATAAATAATAGTAGCAAAAGTAAAGCTCTGCCCATGCTAACTAATGCATTATAATAATTTCTTAACCTGTGCCCAAATATTGTGCTTCTGGATTACATTTGGATGGTTTGTGCTAACCTATTTTCTCATTTCTACTGCATAGCGTATACTGTACGTCAGTTCCTGCAAAGTGTAGAGCTACAACAAGGTGTGAACAGAGCATTTCTTACTAATATTATATAAATTGAGTTTCTATCATTGCTTACTTATACCCTTACTTATGTGCTGTAGTAAGCATTCTACTGAAGATCCTAGGGCCCCCAAGAGGAAATGATTCTCAGGGCCCAGCCTCTGCTCCTACAGGACATGTGCGCATCCACACTAATTTTTCTTATCACAGCACATGCAGAATATGTCACTAATAAGATTTAATAGTGTATCTGTTTTAGACGCAGACTGCAAAGGGTCTGTCCGAAAGAAAAGTATATGAACCCCCTTGTTATGTGGAAGTAAAACTTATGACAGTAGTTAACACTACTCTGCGTGCAATGAAATTCAATGAAAGACATAAGGAATCATTGGTGTTTTCTTGATTAGACGGTGGTGGGCCTCTTTTCGGATTGGACCACTCTGCGCAGACTACACATATGCTATATCAAGTCAACTCAAGTTGACCCCAGGGGCCTTTTTTTTAGAGTTACTATTGTGTCCAAGCTTGGGCCCCTGGTGGGCCAGTCTGACCCTGGCTGTAGTGCTTTTTTATTGTATTGGGTCATCTAGAGCAAGAGAGGACCAGGTATCTGATGCAGATTTCCTCTTATCAGGGCAGGTTTTTTTATGTCTGGGTGGTTTGGGATCTTTTCAGTGATTTCAAACAATTATTGAAGACCCTCAATGCCTTCATAGTCAAGGCCTAAATCTGGACAGTGGCATAAAGTCCCATTTATTCCATCAACATAAAGAGCATATAGTATATTCACACCACTAATGGCATTATGTGTATGATCCGGCAGTAATGTTTTCATTACCTCAGATCAGTAATGTAGGTTTTGTTTATTTTATCTCAATTCCCATCAATTCACTATTTGAATCTTGTTCATGGATTTTCTATTCATTCTTAGAAAATCCACAGCTATGAGTTCTGCTTTATCTAGGTTTAATTCCCTTCTTAATGAGATTCCCCAGCCTGTGACATAAATCATTTTCACCAACCTGCTTCAGCTTTCTGCTGTTTTTCAATTTTTTCCAGCCTTCCCAGCAACGAGTCGATTTTAGTTTTGATTTGGGTCAGTTCCTTTTTGATTGTCTGCAGCTCATCTGATTTCACTGGAGAGAGAAAAATGGAGCAAATCATGAAAACAATAATTTTATCCCAACAGACAGATTGCCCAACCATCTCAAATAGTGCACGTATTATGGTGCAGTCATGGGGTATAATTTCTACATCTGTTATTTTCTATATTACCCGTGATTTCAGTAAATATTTTGCAGCAGAGAATGAGGTTCATCTAAAGGATTCCCAAAGTTATCATTAAAGCAGATCTATCCTAGAAAATGGACTTCAATGGGCATTTAGGATACTGAAAATAAACTGCATCTAACATTAGTCTACAGCCAATGTGTTCAGTATACGTGTCCATAAAACCAAAGCAATAAAACAGCTGAAAATTGGAGACATTGGTGGATAAGCCATCAAAAAACATTTTGGGAGAAATGGGCTAACACAATTTCTAAAGTCACCAAGTTGAATGAATATTCCTGGGTGTAGTTATACACAAATCAGCCATAACATTGAATACCACAGAACCTGTTATAGAGGTTGCTCATCTTTGAAGGCCTTTCTGCCAGACCTCCACGTGTTGCCAGACCGGTGGAGAGAAGCATACTTCCTGTTTCACTCCACTGGGTTCCAGCTCCTTTGGTCCCCTGCTGACTCGCTCTGGTCCGTGCTGATAAACTTATGGTTTAACAGGGTCAAGTAGCAGCTGCAGCCCATGACTGGCTACAGCAGTGATGTGTCATCCATGCATCATACGACCCATTGACGTGATACATGAGGGACATTTCACAGGGTTGGCCAGTCACAATTTACAGGACTTAAAGGATCGTCTGATCCTGTGTTGGTGCTAGATTCCAAAAGATATCTTCAGAGGTGTTGGTAGTTCCATGCCTTACAGGTCAAAACCGTTTTGGTGGCCAAAGAGGGGCCTACATAACAAGCAACTATAGAACAGCATAGGGGAATAGAATAAAGTAAGCTGATAAGACCATTGTTTTAGATTGCTCTGATTCCTCATTGATTGGGTTGATACGGCAATACCTTCCATTAGAATGCATTACAATGAAGAGGCCCTTTCAAACTGCTGAGTGGCGAGGTGCCAAGAGTTAGTCCCCCACTGATCTGATATAACCCATGAAAACCCATTGTAGTTACAATGTATAGGTTTAGTTTTAGAGCGGTTTATTCCAAGGCTAAGAACATTGACAATTTTTGAGTCCCCACTGGCTTAAGACGTTCACAATTTCATAGGCCACTATGGTAACTTTGCCTATGGAGGTTCTTTTCTGTTGAATTCCATACCAATCCCAGAGAAAAAAAGTGACATGTCATATTACATAGGTATTCACCTGCATAGAAGCCTTACTTTTAGGGTAGAATTTCTCTAACACATGGCACCCAGAAGAGTATGGTAAGGCAGTACACAGAGTCCCTCTGGGTCCATAATACAGATATGCATGGTACATCACAAAGTGCCATACAGCCATCTGCACATGCTTCTGCAAAAAGAGACTGTTAGATGCAACATTTAGCTCTGCTACATCTGTATGGATACGGTGGGGGGATTTATCATTCTAGGTGTATTTAAGTTTTTAGACTGGAGTTGCTATACGAACCTGCACCAAATGTATCAAAATGGTGCACAGTAATAATAAATTTAGTGCAAGTACAATGTGGTTATGCCTATTTCACTAGAGGTATGTCTGATGGGTGCCTAACCTGAGGTGCAACTTTTTAAAAAGTCATAAAATTTACCTAAAAAAGTTGCAAAAAACCCATACTTGTGAGTTTTTGAAACCACTTGATAAATGTCAAATTGCCTGCAATTTTCTGGCCGTGTAAATATACATGAATACAACATTTGAAATTTGAAGAGAGCAGCGGGATGTCTTACTAATCATAATGAACATTATAATAATTTGCATTTGCACATGATTTATGTAGAATTTTTATTAAAATTGACATTATTTTGTCAAGCAAACTTTCTTAAAGGCTTTAGTAGAAGATGCATTGCCATTCTGCCCGCCATCTCATACTAATGTGATGCTTCTTGGTAATGGAAATTTTTTCTTTTTTTAATAAGGCAGTTGAACATATCTCTGCAATAAATGGTTCTCCGCTGAAGCCATCTTTTCTTCCTTTTGGAGGAAACCTAATCAATGCTATAAACGATCTGTGAATTTGTGCAAATTCAATTTCAAAAGATGTCTAATGAAAAGGAATAAGACTCTGATCTGAGAGAAATGACTTCTGTGAGATGAATGGCATGGGAGTAGCTCTCTAAACCGTCCAGAAGTCAAATCCTTTGCAGAGATGCCATGAATAATCTTAGAATGAATAGACACTATTGCAACAAGTAGATTATAATACCGCATATTTCCAGCATTTGCTTTCAGTGTCATCGCAGAAGAAAAAAACTGCCTAAAAGCTTAAAAGTAAAAGGAGTTTGGGATTACTGACATCATCTTTGCAGTGTCGGATCCTGAATCATCCCGTAAGAATGCACATTTATTTTCTCCAGTTACAAAACAAAATAAATTCTTTATTTATAAGGTGCTTATCTTGAGATACTCACTTTTTCATGTGACTATATAGTGTATCTTTTTTTTTTACCTCTTCAACCCTGGAGAGTTTACCCCCCTTCTGTACCAGGCCAATTTTTCCATTTTAGCAATGGGCCTATCTAACTACAAATAACTACTTACTTTCTGAGCCCACCTACATTTGGTATTAGTTTTTTACAGGACACATTAGACCTTTCTTTTGTGCCATTAGATGACGGATATAAAAAAAAATATAAAACAATATTGAAGGAAAAACTGAAAATGATGAAAACCAATGTATATTTTGTTTTCTTATCATTTTATTTCTGTTACAAGAGATTTCTAAAACGATCACCGTGTGTTTGTACTGCGAAAATGGCTGCTACTTCACTGGGCTCACCGCAAGACTTCAAAGGACTGGAGCACATTTTAGATTTTGGCGGCCTATTTCTCTGTTGCTGATCGTTTTGGCACCGTACTGCCAGGACAGTTGCTGTACAGGGCCAAAACATTAGAAACTCCTTCAAAGTGACTTATTTTTATTTTGACCACCTAAGGTATTCATCATAGGGAAATTTGGCTTTTTTATTTATTTTTTAGAAATGAAAATAAATGATACCATTAGAAAGTACAACTTGTCCTGCAAAAAACAAGCTTATTATTGTTATGTGAAAAATGAAAAAGTTATGGCTCTGGGAAGGCTAGAAGTAAAAAAAAAAAAAAAAAAAATGAAAATGGCACGGTCCTGAAGGGGTTAAGTGGGATAATGTGACTAATTCCAATCTAGAACAATCCCTGTGCCTCACATGGATCCAGAGAGCCCCAAAATTAATTGCTTCAATTTTTCAGCTAGATTTATTTCAAGCTAGCAGCTCAAGGGGTGTGTCCTTTTTTCAGGGGTGTGTGTGATTTCTGCTGCAGCTCAGAGGGAATGTCCATTCTGCTGCAGCTCTCTCCCTATCACAGCTTGTGGGGTGTCTTCTTTCTGCTGCAGCATTGTCACCCTCACAGCTCAAGGTGTTTTTCATTTCTGTAACTGTCACAGCTTCTAACAGTATATCTGGGTGGTGGCTGTTAAAGCATGGAATGAGCATGTGCGACCACCTCAGTGATGTTGATAGAGAAATAGGGAAAAGAATGAACCGTATTTGGCGCTATACAGATATATTTTATTGAATAACTCAATGGTTATAATAAACTTTTAAATATGTGTAATTGCAAGAGTATTTAATGTGTTATAAACTGCACTAGACTTTCTATAGAGATCCTCTTCATTTACGTCTTCAGCAGCGAGAACAGACAGTGCTCACCCAAAAGCTTCTGACTGCTCATTTTAGTGAGTGTCGGGGATCAAACCCTTTGATATGTCAGTATGAATTTACAAAGTGCAGTAATGTTTTACTATTGCTCAGTTTATTATTTTCTCTTCACTCTTTTATGAAATGCATCAAGTTTTAAGAAATGACGTCAATATATTTGTCCAGGCCAATTTCTCCTCGAGTGAGCTATTTTAGGGACTACTTGAAAACAGAGCGTCTTATCCACCGACACAAGGGAGGGACATTGGCATTTGTGCCAAGGTTTCGGGAATGTCTCTTAACTTCAATGTTAGTCAAAGTCACAGCTGAAGCTCTTTCACATCATTTATGGGGACGTTGGACCTAAAATGTATCTTATATTTGCTGCACTGATGAATACATTCTGTTGTTCTCTGTTATAAGCCATAAGTAGATGACTATAATGTTATTCAAAGGAATTATTGACGTGAAGTCCACTACATCATGTCTTTGTACTTCCAGACTCATTTACAAACATAACTGTGAATTCTTTTTTTAGGTATTGTTTGGTAATATACTATATTCCATGGCATATGAATAAACTCTTCTACATTCTTTTAGATATTTTTTGATGATTCCTGTCATAGGGATACTGTAGCCATCACTGTGGATGGGGCAGCACAGTAGCTCAGTGGTTAGCACTGGTTCTAGCTTCCAATCTGACCAAGGACAACATCTGCATGGAGGTTGTATGTTCTCCCCGTGTTTGCGTGGCTTTCCTCCGGTTACTTCGGTTTCCTCTCACACCAAAGACATACTGATAGGGAACTTAGATTGTGAGCCCTATTGGGGACAGAGTGATGCTAATGTCTGTAAAGTGCTGCTGAATATGTCACCGCAATATAAGTGCGTAAAATAAATAAATTATATGAATGGCACAATTGATTGCTGTCACTGTTATGATGGCAGATGCTTTATGATGTCCCCATATTTCGAAATAAGGACAGAAAATATGAG
This sequence comes from Bufotes viridis, assembly GCA_033119425.1. Classification (NCBI taxonomy): domain Eukaryota; kingdom Metazoa; phylum Chordata; class Amphibia; order Anura; family Bufonidae; genus Bufotes; species Bufotes viridis. Next base: position 46,993,545 of record CM065593.1, read on the forward strand.
TAAAATGAAGGCATAATCTGATTTTGGCAATTGTCAATTTACAGCAACTTCACTCAGTTTTCTTTCATCGAGTATATAAGCCTTTTTCATGGTTTGGTGCTTGAGAAAACTTCTTAGCAAGTTTGGGCACACTGAGAAAAAAGGTCACCAGTGCTATATCCTAATATACTCTTTAAAACTAAATTAACTGGTCAAAAGAAGTATACTACTATCATAATGTAATGCTTATGGCTATATCAAGAATCTATATTATGTAATTATTGATTTTCACATTTCATGATCTGCCTACAGGAGGCGCTAGACGCTTTCAATCACACAGAAAACCCTAAAAAATAGTGGTGGCACTAGGGGCATTTCCCTTTCCCTTGCATTTAAATAGCAGTTGGAGGACACTAGTTCGCTATTAATCAGTTCTTAAGCTCAGTGATTAGATGGACAAGGACTTGTCTTAACACAGGGTTTCCGATCGGCTGTAGTGATGCCCACATTCTGCCCAGGTAAACTCTTACTCTTATTTGTCTTGCTACAGATTAATATTACACATGCATAAAAATATTGCCGCACTTGTTTCAATGAACCAAACTATGATTTAAAAGATCAAAAGAAAATACAGTGTATATAATGTTCTTATGTGCAAGTGAAATTATCCATATTCAGTTCTGAGCATTTATATCTCTTATAGATTTATTTCCCAGCCTCTAGTATACCATCAACAGAACTTTAATAGTTGTAAAATAATATTGTTTTAAGTTATTTTGGCCGTATTAGATTCACAATGTCTGCCCTCCTAGATTTTTACTGATGTCTGCAGACTCGAATATGCGCCATACTTATTACGTCTGTGTATTACTTTTCTCCTGGTCGATAAAGTACTTAAAACCTGTCATTTGAAACCACCCAGACAACGAGGGGAACTCCATTAGCCATTCTCAAGGTCGATTTACTTCACAAAGTCAACCTTGATACTTTCACATATGCGTTTAAACTATCCAGTAGAAGAACAGTCTGCAGGAGATCATAGCCAGATAGGGCAGGAGCACTGTCAGACTCCGATGGCTATAATAGGACCTGGTAGGTATCTGGCCTGTTTCTGGCATTAGTTCTGGGATTCGGGTGGAGAAAAAGACAAAATGGGAGTGGCTTAGGAACAACTCTGTGAATGTCCTTGAGTGGCCCAGCCAGACTTGAAACTGGATAGAAATGAAAATGTCCCATCCAACCTTACAAAGCATGTGAAAACCTTGTGGCATCATACTCAAGAAGACTGAAAGCTGTAACCACTTCCAAAGATGCTTCAACTAAGTACTGAGTAAAGGACCTGAATACTTATGTCAATGCAAGAGTTTAGTTTTTCTTTTTCAGAAAAAGTATTGAAGATTTTTAACGTTCTGTTGTCACTTTCTCATTATGGTATACTGAGTGCAGGTTAATGGAGAAAAACCTGACTTCTTTATTAGTTTAGCAGAAGGCTGCAACCTAATAAAATGTGAAAAAAGTGAAAGGGTCTGAAGACTTTCCATATGCACTGTACATGATTGCCTCCTTTCCTCACCAAGATTGCCCTACTTGTTCAATGTCATCCATGCATAGAGTGCTAAATTATAATTTGTGTCCTATCGAAGGGACCAGGAGAGCCCATATAATGTTTAATTGCAGAGTTTTAAAGTCCTACAGTCTCACCTTAGCCATCTCTGATATCTATGAGTGCTGTGTGCAGAATGTCCAGTGTAATCTTTAAGACTGGGCCTCACAGTGCTCCCCTCTGCTTCCCAATTGGAAGAGCTGACAGTGAGAAAGCTATCAGAAGCAGAAGACAAGGGAAGCAGACTAAAGCTGCATCATATGTTTTATAATAACCATACTAGACTTCACCTCCTGCTTTTGATTGATTGGTTTCTCCCTGTCAGCTCTTACAGACAGGAGGCAGGCAGAGCAGTAGGAAGAAACATCTCACAGGGGATTGTACAGTGTGTTGTGGAATTTGAGGAAAACTTAAATCCTCCGCATGTCAATTTTTTTTTACTGATTTTCCTGCCTTTCAATGTGGCGGAGCCACAGCATAAGTGAGATTATTAATTGCAGAGTTTAACCTTTTATTTGCTAGTCCCTTGAGATACATGTTGTGTATTCAGTATAATAGTACTATATTTTCTCCCCAACTAGGTAAATGTAAGTTTTTCTGTAATTGGTAGTTACAACACAAAGTTACTCTTGCAATCAGACAGTTGTCACATGAGACAGCTATGGTCATATCAGTGAATATAATAAATGTACTTACTTTGAATAATTTCTGAAAGTTTGGTATTTTGTTCCTCGAAACACTATTTTGAATAACAATTGGAAGGTTGTTATTTTATGGTCACTATTTCCCAGGTGTCCCCCAACCTGCACATCTGTTCTTGTGTCAGGTCTTTTGGTTAATACTAAGTCCAGTGTGGCCGTCCCTCTAGTCGGGTCCTGAACCAGTTGGGAAAGGTAATTTTCTTTGTTTCTTGCCAAGAACCTGTTTCCTTTATGAGTTCTATAGGTTTTACTTTCCCAGTCTATGTCTGGGTAGTTGAAGTCCCCCATAATAATGACCTTATGATTTGCTTCCTCGCCTATTTAGTTTAGTAGTAGATTTTCTGTGGACTCTGGTATATTCAGTAGCTTATAATAAACTCTGATTATTAGGGGTACAGGTAGGGCAATCTGTCACAAAGACCGTGATTGACGAACAGTGTGCTGTCTTCCTGGCGCTAGAGTTCGACACTTTGCAGGTTGGGTTGACAGATTAATAGGAGGAGCTAGAGAGGATCCAGCGGTCATGGTCCATATCGGAACCAATGACAAAGTTAGAGGAAGGTGGAGAGTCCTTAAAAATGATTTCAGGGATTTAGGTGAAAATCTTAGGGCAAGAACCTCAAAGGTAGTATTTCCTGAAATACTGCCTGTACCAGGAGCCACACAAGAAAGGCAGCGGGAGATTAGGGAGGTTAACAAGTGGCTCAAGAACTGGTGTAGGAAGGAGGAGTTCGGGTTCCTGGAGAACTGGGCCGACTTCTCTGTCGGCTACAGGCTCTATCGTAGGGACGGCTGCACCTCAATGGGGAAGGGGCAGCTGTGTTGGGGAGAAAGATGGCTAGAAGGTTGGAGGAGTGATTAAACTAGGGACTGGGGGGGAGGGTACATACGTTATATGATGGGAAGATAGAGACCAGGGGCGAGGTAGTGGGACTGGGGGGAATGGAAGGAGGGACTAAAGCAGTTCAGAATGAAAGGTGTAGGGTAAAAAATATACATAAACTTCTCAAATGTATGTACACTAATGCCAGAAGCCTGACTAACAAGACTAGTGAACTGGAATTAGTGATGTGTGAGGAGGACTATGTCATAGTGGGAATAACTGAGACATGGCTGGATGATAGCTATGACTGGGCAGTTAATATAAAAGGTTACAATCTGTTTAGAAAGGATTGTCAAAACCGGAGAGGGGGAGGTGTCTGCCTTTATGTAAAGTCCTGTCTAAAGCCCACAATTCGAGAAGACATCTGTGAGGGACATGAACATGTGGAGTCACTGTGGGTAGAAAAATATGGAGGCAAAAACAATAATAAATTACTAATAGGAGTTTATTATAAACCACCTAATATACCAGAGTCCACAGAAGATCTATTACTAAACGAGATAGACGAGGCCGCAAATCATAATGAAGTCGTTATTATGGGGGATTTCAACTACCCAGATATAGACTGGAAAACTGAAAGCTGTACATCCCAAAAAGGAAACAGGTTCTTGGCAATAGCCAAAGACAATTACCTTTCCCAACTGGTTCAGGACTCAACTAGAGGGACGGCCATACTGGACTTAGTATTAACCAATAGACCTGATAGAACAACAGATGTGCAGGTTGGGGGACACCTAGGAAATAGTGACTATAAAGTAATAACCTTCCAATAATCCTTCAAACGAGAGTTTCTAAAGGGAGAAACAAAAATACCAAGCTTCAAAAAAGCAAAATTTAGCCAACTAAGAGAGGCCATAGGCCTAACTAACTGGGACAAAGTCCTCAAAAATAAAAATACAACCACAAAATGAGAGATTTTTAAAAGTATTGTAACATCTAATTGTGAGAGGTACATACCTTATAGGAATAAAAGGCTAAGGAACAATAAGAGACCAATGTGGATAAATAGAACTGTAAAGAAAGCAATAAATGACTAAAACATGAGGGGAGCCAGCAACCACTGAAAAACTATATGGAAAAAAATAGAACATGTAAAAAACTAATAAAAAGTGCCAAACTAGAGACCAAGAGATTAATTGCCAAAGAGAGTAAAACTAACCCTAAAATGTTCTTCACTTATATAATTTGGTAAAAAATATAAATCTGAAGGAGTCGGCCCCCTACACAGCAATGAGGGGGGTGTTGAAGAGAGCGATGAGGGAAAAGCAAAACTTTTAAATATTTTTTTTCTCCACTGTATTCACTGAGGAAAATAAACTGTCAGATGAAATGCAGAATGTAAAAGTAAATTCCCCATTAAAAGTGCCTTATCTGACCCAGGAAGAAGTACAACAGCGACTTAAAAAGATTAAAACAGACAAATCGCCAGGATCGGGTGGCATACACCCCCGAATCCTAAGGGAATTAAGTAATGTCATAACCAGACCCTTATTTCTGATATTTGCGGACTCTATACTGACAGGGAATGTCCCATAGGATTGGCGCATAACAAATGTGGTGCCAATATTCACAAAGGGTCCAAAAAACAGAGCCTGGAAACTATAGGCCTTTAGGTTGAACGACTGTTGTTGGTAAACTGTTTGAAGGTTTTCTAAGAGATGCTATCTTGGAGTATCTCAATGAAAATAAGCAAATAACGCCATATCAGCATGGCTTAATGAGGGATTGGTCATGCCAAACTAATTTAATCAGTTTCTATGAGGAGGTAAGTTCTAGACTTGACAGCGGCGAATCAATGGATGTCGTATATCTGGACTTCTCCAAAGCATTTGACACTGTACCTCATAAAAGGTTAGTATATAAAATGAGAATGCTCGGACTGGGAGAAAATGTCTGTATGTGGGTAAGAAACTGGCTGAGTGACAGAAAACAGAGGGTGGTTATTAATGGTACACACTAATATTGGATCACTGTCACTAGTGGTGTACCTCAGGGGTCAGTATTGGGCCCTATTCTCTCCAATATATTTATTAATGATCTTGTAGAAGGCTTGCACAGTAAAATATTAATTTTTGCAGATTACACTAAACTTTGTAAAGTAATTAACACTGAAGAGGACAGTTTTCTGCTATAGAGTGATCTGGATAGATTGGGGGCTTGGGCAGAGAAATGGCAGATGAGGTTTAACACTGACAAATGTAAAGTTATGCACATGGGAAGGAATAATGCAATTCACCCATACATACTAAATAGTAAAACCCTCGGTAACAATGACATGGAAAAGGATCAAGGAATTTTAATAAACAGCAAACTAAGCCGTAAAAAACAGTGTCAGGCAGCTACTGCCAAGGCCGATAAGATAATGGATTGCATCAAAAGGGGCATAGATGCTCGTGATGAGAAAATAGTCCTACCACTTTACAAATCACTAGTCAGACCACACAAGGAGTACTGTGTACAGTTCTGGGCTCCTGTGAACAAGGCAGACATAGCAGAGCTGGAGACGGTTGATAGAAGCACAACTAAAGTAATAACTGGAATGGGGGGACTACAATACCCTGAAATGTTATCAAAATTAGGGTTATTCACTTTAGAAAAAAGACGACTGAGGGGAGATCTAATAACTATGTATAAATATATCAGGAGTCAGTACAGAGATCTCTCCCATCAACTATTTATCCCCAGGGCTGTCACTGTGAGAGGGGACATTCTCTGCGTCTGGAGGAAAGAAGGTTTGTACACAAACATAGAAGAGGATTCTTTACGGTAAGAGCAGTGAGACTATGGAACTCTCTGCCTGAGGAGGTGGTGATGGTGAGTACAATAAAGGAATTCAAGAGGGGCCTGGATGTATTTCTGGAGGGTAATAATATTACAGGTTATAGCTACTAGAGAGGGGTCGTTGATCCAGGGAGTTATTCTGATTGCCTGATTGGAGTCGGGAAGGAATTTTTTTCCCCTTAAGTGGGGAAAATTGGCTTCTGCCTCACAGGTTTTTTTTTTGCCTTCCTCTGGATCAACTTGTAGGAAACAGGGCGAACTGGATGGACAAATGTCTTTTTTCGGTCTTAAATACTATGTTACTATGTTACTAGTATTTTATAATAGTTTTTGCCTCCATGTATTTCTACCCACAGTGACTCCACATGTTAATGTTCCCCACTTATATCTTCTTGGAGTGTGGGTTTTAGACAGGATCCTTTCTAAACAGACTGTAACCTTGTACGTTAACTGCCCAGTCATAGCTATCATCCAGCCATGTCTCAGTTATTCCCACTATGTCATAGTCCTCCTCACTCGGGATGAGCGAATCGACTTCGGATGAAACATCAGAAGTCGATTCGCATAAAACGTAATTTCAATACTGTACAGAGCAAGCGCTCCGTACAGTATTAAAATGTATTGGCTCCGATGAACCGAAGTTATTACTTGTACTTGGAACCAAACTCGAAATCGGGAAAGTAATAACTTCGGCTCATGGGAGCCAATTGAAAAAAAAAGTTTTATGCGAATCGACTTCGGATGTTTCATCCAAAGTCGATTCGCTTATTCCCACTCCTCACACATCACTAATTCCAGTTCACCAGTTTTATTGGTCAGGCTTCTGGCATTAGTATACATACAATTGAGGGTTTTTTGTATATTTTTTACCCTACATCCATCCATTCCTCCCTCCGGTTCTATTACCTCACCTCAGGTCTCTATCTGCACTATCTTCCCCTCCCATAATGTAATTATCCTCCCCCCCAGTCCCTAGTTTAAACACTCCTCCAACCTTCTAGCCATCTTCTCCCCCACAACCGCTGCACCTTCCCCATTGAGGTGCAGCCCGTCCCTACGATAGAGAGAAGTTGGCCCAGTTCTCCAGGAACTCAAACTCCTCCTTCTGACACCAGTTCTTGAACCACTTGTTAACCTCCCTAATCTCCCGCTGCCTTTCTTGTGTGGCTCATGGTACAGGTAATATTTTGGAAAAAAATACCTTTGAGTTCCTTGCCCTAAGCTTGTGACCTAAATAGGCTCTTCTCTCTCTGCAAGTGCCACACCCTCTGCACTTTGATTGACAGGGCCAGGCAGTGCAAAGGTCTGCTCTGAATTCTACTAAAGTGCAGGGGGTGCAGCAGTTGCGAAAAGTGTAGAGCCTCTAGGTGTAACAGTAATGCCCCCGTTTCTCCTAGAGGCTCATATAGTAACACTTCATTTTTCTCAGCAATATGGGCACATATGAACACCGATGCCTTCAGCTGCCAGATATGCTGACAGATGCCTTTTTAAGATCTCTGTAACAGAAGAAGGAGCACTATAAAGACATCAATAAATTAATCAGAAAATTTGCACCTAAAAATGATATGCTGATAAAATTTGGACATTTACTTTTAAGCACCTATTTTTTCTGAAAAGAGGAACAAGACAAGACTTTTGGGACATACTGATATTCTGTTGACAGCAACAGTGAATTTGACTTCCCTGCGCTTGTTTTCTCCTATGTTTTTTTTGCTGCAATTTTAGTTATGATTTTCTCTTCACAATATTATTTCTGAATTCCTAATAACCACATCACACAGTAATGAAGGGCACTCACATTTTGATGCGGAGCCACTTGAGATGGATCTTGATCCTCCTTTTAAAGAGAAAATCGCTTTGCCTCTGCGTGTTGCTGGCACTGTAATACGGGGCCGTTTTAAGGGGATGACGGCACGAGGAGGAGGAGGAACGCGTCCATGCCCGTAATCAAACAACCTTAAAGAAATTACATTTTATTATTAGGTATCAGATTTACATGTCCTTAAACATTATTATATCATATATTGAAGACTGAGGGTACTTTCACACTAGCGGAATGGCTATTCCGGCAGGCTCTTCCAGCGAGTGAACAGCCTGCCGGCTCCGCCATGCCGCAAGTACCCATGCACTACCGTGCTGCCGCTCTGTCCCCATTGACTACAATGGGGCGGGGGGCGGAGCTACGGTGCAGCACGGACGGAGATTGCCGGACTAAAAGTACTGCAGGTCCGACTTTTTAGTCCGCCGATCTCTGCCGTGCACTGCCGTGTTGCGCTGTAGCTCTGCTCCCCCCCTAATTATAGTCAATGGGGACGGAGCAGCAGCACGGCAGTGCAGGGGTACTTGCGGCATGGCGGATAGCTATGCCGCTAGTGTGAAAGTACCCTGAAAGTAGAGATAACAGAACATCATTGATGCCAGAACGTCTTTATACACAGAGCTTCCTATATATTAAGTTTGAATAGACAGATGTACATAACACCGAAAATGGCGCCAAGCCCAAAACACACATCTGATTTATAGTATGTGGTAGAGAGGTTTTGGCTGCCTCTAATGTAAAAAATATCTGGGGGTTAAGGATCCCCTCTATACTAGACAGATAAGTCCTTTGATGGGCCACTATGCAGAAAATGAATGATTTCATGAAAATTTGTCACATGCTGCATTAGTCTCAAACCCATCACCCAAGACCTCACCAGGACCAAATATTACAATATAAAATAGATATAGACTCTGCTTTATGAATGGTAATGTACATAAATTAGTGTCAAAATGAGGCACAAAGCCGAGTTCAGCTTCGGAGTAATTTATGCGCATAACCGAAGTGTTATGTCATAGACACAAGATGAAGCAGGTCTCGCGATATTTGCTGCGAGATCGCAAAGACTTCCGCAGAGGTCCGATTACATTTCAGGATGCATTCACATGACAGTTTTTAAGGTTCACGTCCCATCTTATTTTGCGGCTCACATGCGGGACCCATTCATTTCTCTAGGGGGCCATAAAAAATGCAGACAGCATACGGATCCATGCGCTGTCCGCATCTGTGTGGACGAGCCACAAAAGATAGAACATGTCCTATTTTGGTACATTTTGCGCACATCCACAATTTGCAGACCGCAAAACTGATACAGTGGTATGAATGCCCCCTTAATCTGCAGCAGAAAAATATGTTTCATGTTTCTGAACCAGTAGTTGGACTGGTTTGTGTTTGCATTGTGCCGTACAGTTTTAACTTGTCATAACTAGTGCTTTTCATCAGGTTTGGGTATTTATTTAACGGTAGAAAAGTATTTGGATCGTGATGGCTCACCTAAAACAGGCTATTGAGTGGGTGCCTCCAGCAATGATAGACTCACCCAGTCTATGAAAAAGTACATAAAATTGATAGTTTTGCTGGGCACACCTCACCTGGTCTTGCACATGTGTATATCAATGTATCAGAATTTGAACAATCGATGCTGTCACTCAATTTTAGTATGTACTTCTAACAACTAGTTTATTCATAAAACCATCAATAAATAAAACATGATTATGTCGAAAATCAAAAATACATAGTTGCAATACAAAAAATTTAAAAAAGTGATTTAAAACATATCAATAACAAAACTATAAAAATAAAATAAAATCGAGGATCAGATCATGAACGCTGGTTCGTATTTAGCGTTCACCCAGCATACATATATATGCACAATGTTCAGCAGATATCTATTGGATATACATGAGGATGTGGTACCTAGAATGCAATCGACACTATATTCCCATAACGTTGTATATCATAATATGTATCAAACTCCGATATAGTATGTCCAATGGAGTTCTTATTTACGGGTTTTTTCCCCGGGTTTGGGTTTTTTGCCTTTTGCGGTTTCTCAGAATGCACTTTCAATCTTACATATATAGTATTTTAGTCCACAGGGGTTATTATGCCCAATTCATGAAATAATTTTAATACTTGTTGAATACAATGTCCAGCATTTGTTGTAAATTTTAAAGAATACCTGGATAACAGCCACGTGATATGCTGCGCTAGAATATCATTATAATAGATGTTATGATCATCTTCCTGCTCACAGATTATTTGTAGCAATCTTAAATTGTTAGTGAGTCGCACTGCAGTTGCACAATGTTGCAGAATGAAATCAAACTTGTCCGCCTATTCGGCGTTACTCACAGTTCAGGAGTGCACGGAGCTCCGTGCTGAATGCGGCTATTAATGAAAGCAGCTGAGGATAGAAAACTTTCGGCGTTCCACGTGGCTGAGGTGTATTGAGATAAATCTGCGTGCCGTTTCCAGGTTATTTCACGACTTGTATTTCAGTTAGGAGCGCTCCTATTAGAAAAAAATTGTAGTCGCTGTACACATCTGCGGGGGGGCTTCTTTCCCAAACGCGTTTCGAAGACGCTACTGTCTTCTTCTTCAGTGGTTGAAGCCCCCTTGCGATCCTCCCCCTCTATTTATACTGCATGCTGGTCATCTTGGTTGTGGAAAAACACGGTGCTGGACTATTCATCCACTCCACTGGTCTCCAATTCACCATTGTATGTTCATCCCACTCATTAAATGTATTTTCAACTTATTTGTGCATATATTGTTTGCTTATATAATGTGATTGTTTGTATTTATTCAGACTTTTGGTTAAATTAATGTCCACCATATCTGAGAATAATCAAAAACACTTGGTGATCTTCCTGCGTTTTTAGTGCGTTTTATCCGGGTTTTTAGAAATCATGGATTATAAACAATAAGTTGCAGTATATATAACCCATATCGGATATTTTCAGCTTTGGGAAAGGGTATACATTGTTAATCACTTCCCCACATTTCTAAATCTTAAATCATTATAATTTAAATCACTATTTCAACTTGTTCTTTTCAGTACATCCATTGAAATTGCATAGTAGTGTTCAAAATGTGTTTCCCTTTGGTAGACTATTTATTTAAACTCATTAGCTGAAAAATCGCACTTGTGTTTTTATTGCGTTATACATGCGTTTTTTCAACTAATTAATAATATGTAATTTTTATGGTGCATATAACAGAATTATCACTTATTTATACTTGTTTTAACTATATTCATACTTTTTGCTCGGCCCTAATGGGTTGATAACCTTTATATTAGAAAAAAGAGAGATATTTACAAAATGATCGACCTAAATGTACTAAATTGTGCCATTAAATGATTTGTATACTGGTGGTGGAGGGGGTCCCCGGCACAGAGTGAGGATAGGGGTGCTGGAATTACAGCCTGACCTCTATCCTCAGTCTGAGGCGGAGCACCCCTAATCCTATATAAATCCAAATATTTCCAAATCGGAATTCAGTCCGCCTGGTAACAGAGTGCCCAGTTCAAATATCCTCCTAGATTCCAATCTAGACATTTTGTTAATATGACTGCCGCCTCTCCAATGTGGTACTACTTTGTCTAATGCTGTAATAAAGGACCCACTGGGATCTTTATTATGGACCAGTTTGTAGTGTTTTGATAAGGAATGTTTTTCATAACCTTTCTTGATGTTGTTTATGTGCTCTGCAATGCGTACTTTCAAAGGTCTTTTAGTTCTCCCTACGTACTGTTTTTTGCAGGGGCATTGGAACATATATATTACACTACTTGTATTACACGTCAGATGGTCTTTAATCTTATGGACATGTCCATTGGTAGTGGAAATAATTTGATTTGTTCTTCTGGGGGTGCTAGAGTTTCTACAGCCTATACATATGCCACATTTATAAAAGCCTATCAGGCCAGCCCATTTATCAAGTATATGTATTTTACTGCAAATCTTGTTTTTTATTGTAGGGGCTACTAATAGGCCCAAACTTGGTGCTTTTGTGAAAGTAATATGTGGATTATCAGATATCGTGGGTCCTATGGTTTTATCTTTTTTTATAAAATGCCAATGTTTCTGTATGATGGATTTTATAATTTTGTGTTTTGGATTATAAGGTAATATTATTCGTATTGTGTCTTCTTTTATTGTTTCGGCAGTGTTATGTTTTTCCTCAAAAAACGTACGGCGGTCTATTTGTCGAATTTTATCAAGAGATTTATTTAACATATCAAGGGGATATTTCTTTGTTTCAAATTGATCCTTCATTATTGTGGCCTCTTCTTCAAATGTCTGTAAATCTGTGCAGTTCCTCCTGATCCATCTAAACTGACCCTGCGGAATATTTATAAGCCACCGAGGTAGGTGGCAGCTATCGAACCATATGTAGCTATTTTTTGCTACCTCTTTTCGATGCGTTTTACAAATTAATTTATTTTCTTTTACTATGATTTCTAGATCCAAAAAAACTATGGATGATTGACTGACATTGGCCGAAAAGCGTAAGTTATATGAATTATTATTTAATTGATTGATAAATTGGTTTAGTTTGTCCATATCCTGTTTCCAAATAAAAATAATATCATCTATGTACCGCCTCCAGAGCACCAGGTCCGCCCCCAGTCTGGGACTGATGTATTCTTCTTCCCACTGGGCCATAAAAATATTAGCATAGCTAGGGGCGAACCTGGTGCCCATGGCGGTACCTTGAGTCTGTAAATAATAATTGGATTCGTAATAAAAATAATTATGGTTTAGTATAAATTCCGCTCCCTCCATTATGAATTCTATCTGATTATTGGGTAAAATGTTTTCTTTATGTAGTTGCTTAGCTAAAGATTGTACTCCTTGTTGGTGGTTTATTATAGTGTACTTGGGTATTTATTTGCCTTACCCTCTTCAGGGTTAGGCTACTTTCACATTAGCGTTTATTTCGGAACCGTCATGGATCTGCAAATAACGCTTCCGTTACAATAATACAACCGCATACAACCGCATGCATCTGTCATGAACGGATCCGGTTGTATCATGTCTTATATAGCCAGGACGGATCTGTCATGAACACCATTGAAAGTCAATAGGGGGACGGATCAGTTTTTTATTGTGTCAGAGAAAACGGATCCGTCCCCATTGACTTACATTGTGTGTCAGGACGATCTGTCTTGCTCCGCACCACATCGCGGATGGGGACACAACCAAAAGAAACGGAATGCATTTTGGTGCATTCCGTTTCGTTCAGTTCAGTTTTGTCCCCATTGACAATGAATGGGGACAAAACTGAAGCGTTTTCTTCCGCTATTGAGATCCTATGACGGATCTCAATAGCGGAAAATGTTAACGCTAGTGTGAAAGTAGCCTAACTCTGTTACATCTACTCAATGCCAGTGTGATACACCCAGGACTTATATAAAGTGTTCCATCTTAGTATATAAGATTTTAAAGTACGTCAGTCTTCAGGTAAAAGTTCTGGTGTTTAGGAAGAAAACTGCATCCACCCACACAATGTACTGCACTGCATTTTGATAGACACATGACAGCTCTGAAGGGTTCGCCGTTTACCATATACTCTTCTAGCGATTGAATGTGGAGATATGTGCACAGGGAGCTCCACTGTACTTCAGTTTGAAAACATATGGCTGACATATTAAATCAGATTCATCTGTTATCATTAGGGTAGGGAAGTCAACCTAATTCACTTTGTCTTTATCGCTGGCTATTAATCACATGCAGGAAAAAAGACGGTTCCTTAGAGATATTACTTCTAATCTCCGTTCATGCAAATGTCTTCTGAAGTAATGAATAAATAAAACCTAAAGTGCTGAAAAAGATGGAAGCCCTTAAATAAATGCAGTTTTACTAATCTGTTGCCTCTCTTAACTTTGTCAATGAATCTACTGAGAAACTTTCATGGTTATGGTGAGGACCTCAGGGAGAGTTTTCAGATAAACGATTATCAATATACTCATAGAATTAGCTAAATGATCAAAAAGACTGGATTAAAGGCCACCCTACTTTAGATTACCCAAAAATATGCATAAAAAGCTACTTTATCCCCTTGAGTCCTGGAAGAATTTTTTATTTTTCTACCCTTTCTTTCCGGAGCCATCATATAGCCTTATGAGGGCTCGTCTTTTGTTGAATAAGTTGTACTTTCTAATGGCACCATTTACTATTGCATACAATGTAGTGGGAAAAAAATTCTAATTTGATGGCATTGGAAAAAAAAATGCAATTCTGTCACTGTTTTACGAGTTTTGTCTCTACATCATTCCCTTTGGGGTAAAACTGACCTCTATCGTTCATTCTCTGGGTGACTACAATTACAACAATACCACATTTATATAGTTTTTGTTTCATTACTGGAAAAAAATTTTTTTCTTTTCATTGCCATATTCTGACCCCCATAACTTTTTTTTGTAGTTATGTCTACGGAACTGTGTGGGAGTTCATTTTTTTACAGGGTGATCTGCAATTTTTATTGATACCGTTTGGGAGTGTGTGACTTTTTTGATCATATTTTATCAATTTTTGGGGTAAGTGAAGCAATGACAAAATGACAAATCGGCCATTATGATTTTTATTTCCGTTCCGTAATTCACGGTATGGGATAAATATTTTTGTATTTTGGTAGTTCAGGCATTTTGGAACATGGCGATACCCATGATCTTTATGTTTTTTATTGTTTATTTATATTCTAAATCTGCAGACATAGGGGGTGATTAAAAGTTTTATATTTGTTATTTTTTTTATATATTTTTTACTTTTTCTTAGCCCCCCCACCCCCCCCCCCCCCGGAGGCTAGAATATGTGATATTCTGCTTATTCTGCTTTTAGCTTATGCTGTAGTTCAATAGAACTGCACCTATGTAGTTCCTATGGTGGCCTGCAGGTGGAACTAAAGCTCTAATACGCTAAGCCTCTTCACAGAGACACAGGGCAACAGAGCGAAGGAATGTCTCCCCGATCACTGCATAGGGTTGCCGTTCATGCCCCAGAAGTGTGCACTTCCGGTTTTTCTGCATTTAGATGTCGTGGTAACGTTTGACCGCATAATTCAAAGGGTTAAATACATTATTACCCATCGCAAACATTAACTCCAGGCCTCTATTGTTTAAAACAGGCTACCTTTCACACAAGACCATCTCTATTCCACTATCTAGGGGGCTGTCTGGTTCTGTTAATATAACCAGTTGGTCCACCAAGATTGAACTGCATATCTAATCCATACTTAGATACAGTTAAAGAACAATGTAGGTAAAGGGTTGGGAAGTTATGCCAGTCCAAAGTGCAATGCTGATCTCTTATCTCCTCCCAACAGTCATGTGATTGCCAGGGGTCAGAAATCTGCATGAGCTGCTGGGTCTTAGCAGACCTAGATCAGCTCTGCAGTGAGGCTGTATAGCATTGTACAACTTCTCTAGGTCTGTATTCTCCTATGTAACTGGGGCTGCACAGTGTACCCAAAAAACCAATGTCAGAATTTCTGCCTTTTCTTTACCCTCCTTCCCAAAAAGCAATATAAAAAAAAGGTTGTATGTACCCCAAAATAGAACCAAGGACAACGACAACTTATTCCACAAAAAATAAGCTCTCGCACAGCTACGTCAAGAGAAAAATAAAACTCATATGCTTCTCAGAATAAAGCTGTGACGGTACCAGAGGCTGATTAAAAACAACATGGCACCCATAAACCAATCCATCAAACTCTGCGCTGTAAAAAAAGTCAAAAGGTGGTCTTTCGATCTTGAACCCTGCAGCGTATCCAAACAGCAGTTTATATACACTTTTTTGGAATTTTTGCACCAAGTAGAACCTGAATAACAATTTAAGGGTTGTGCATTTAAGAGGGCAAAAGCTGGGCACAGCATATTGGGCACTAAAATGCCATATCTGATTAAAACTTGCAATTTTCATTTTACACTGTCCCCTGGTCGTTAAGTTCTGCAAAATACCTATAGTATCAAAATGCTCACTCCACCCCTTGATAACTTATCACTTATAGGGTCTCCAAAGTATAGGTACCTCAGGGTCTCTGCAAATGTGATGTACCACCCGAAAACCATACTAGCAAAATCCAAAAGAAAGTGAAATGACACTCCTTTCCTTCTGATCCATGCAGTGTGCCCATGAAGCATTACCACATATCCACCTGAGGATAGGTCATCAATATTACAAGAGCATACAACCTCTTCCATTTCTGAAAAATACCTGTGGTGTCAAAATACTCACTATTGGTAAATTCTGTGATGGTCTGGTTTTTAAAATGGGGGTCACTTTTTGGGGGTTTCTAATTTTTATTTCACTGAAAAGCCTGTACAGTTGTCGACCAGTGCTTTAAAAATCACCAAACTAGGCTTCGAATACATATGTTGCTCTTTTACTTCAGAACCTGCAGTGTGCCCCAACAGCAGTCTATGAACACATAGGGGGTATTGTTGTACTTGAAAAAAATTATGTAACAACATTTGGGGTGCTTTTTCTCCTATTAAGACATGTCAAATTAAAAAATCTGGGGGCTAAATCGACATTTTATTGGAGATAAAAAAAAATATTTTCATAGCCAAGTGTTTCTAAATTCTATGAAATTCTTGTGGGGTCAAAGCACTCACTACACCCCTTAAAAGTTTCGGGGGTGTAGTTTTCAAAATGAGGTCACTTTTTAGTGGTTTCCACTGTAGGGTTCCTCAAGGTCTCTTCGAATGCGACATGGTGCCTGATAACCATTTACAATCGGCCAAAACCTCCTTCCCTTCTGATCCCTGCCATATGCCAAAGCAGCAGACTATGACTACATATGAGGTGTTTCTGCAGAATCAAGGTAATAAATATTGAGGCTTGTTTTGCTGTTAATCCTTGTTGCGTTACGAAAAATGTATATAAAATGTGCAATTTTGTTTTAATGTGGAATACCTGTGGAATACCTTAACAACATTTCTAATATCAGTTTGAATAATTTCAGGGGTGTAGATTCTAAAATTGAGTCACATGAATGGTTTCCATTATGTAAGTGCCGCAAATTCACTTCAGAACTGAATCCATCCTTAAAAAAGTTGGTTTTGGAAATTTTCTTTAAAATTTTGAAAAGTTGCTTCTAAAGCAATCTAACGTCCTAAGAGTAAAATGAAACTTACAAAATGACGCCAATATAAGTAGATATTTGCTGAATGCAGTGGCATACATAGAGAAGTAAAGAAAGACCCAATAGCAAGGATCAATCCAGCCCCCCCCCCCTCCACACACACACACACACACAGGACAGAAGGGTTTCTGCCTAAATAACCCTTGGGACATTTTTCCACTGCTTCATTTGCTAAAAGTTGTTCCTTTAGAGCAGGGGTGCACAACCTCACACATGCGGCCCTTGATACAATTCTGTGCGGCCCCCAAACATCTGGTAAAAGACATGCAGGTCTATGTCTTATGGCTTCTTACATGTATCTTTCATGTATTCTCCTATTAGATGGGACTCCTAGAACTGCAACTAGTCATTTATAGTATATACTGTGTGTTCAATATGCCAAAAATACGGTATTTCAGTTGGTAATACCCCCTTTATTTTCGGCCCTTGGAATTGGTTCAGGCTGACAATGTGGCCCCCAACCAGAAAAGGTTGTGCACCCCTGCTTTAGAGGGTAGAGTCCTGACCAAGTTTTCACCTCCAGTAGAAGAGGAGATAATCCCAACTAGGGCTGGGCCTCTGTTGCCCTGGGCCCTATAGCAGTCGCATGGTCTGTTGCTATGGTAGTTACTCCCCTGGGTGAATGTTAACAACTATTTTATGAGGAATCACTATCTGTCTTAAAGGCAGAAGAATTCAAATTTAGAAAATTGCATATTTTTCCATATTAAAACCCATAGCAATACTTAGTATGTGCCCCCTACCCAACTTAGGGTCCCATTATGCATGTGTCACAGTCACTTCCAGGCAAGGCAGAATGTGAAGCACAATGCCCCAGATGTACAATGAATTTATGATTTTTTTTAAGTGGAAATCATTTTGATTAAAAAAATATTTAATGAAAAATAAGTTGCCCTCCGCCTCACCCAATATATGCTTTAAAAATATGCCACTTTTTCTAACCTGGCATATATACATTGATAGATCTCCCCTATACAGCCTTAAATTATTGCTTCCTTTCACATAACATATTACAAAACGGTTTGCCTGCAGCCACCACTAGGGGAGCTCACTACATAGAAATGTATACAGTTACCATTGACTGAAGTGGAAGCTGTTAAAATCTCTTTACAATGAGTTCCATGGTGGTTGCATGAAAATGCAATGTTTTTATCTAGGAAACTGAAAAAGGGGTTTATCACCAGTCCCCAGGGGCGGATTGGAAACTTAAAGTGGCTCTGGAAAAAACCTAAAAGTGACACCAGATGTCGGTAGGGCCTGCAATACTGTAGTGCAGCACAGAATACCGCCCCAGCAGATCTAAATACCACAGAGCAGCACAAAATACTGCCACCCCAACCACAGTATTCAACTGTATCACAATCATGAGGACGGTCGTGTTGGCCTGCCTGCATGGAAGGTGCACCACTAAAATCTCCATTGCAAACAGATTCGGATAAAATGACTTTCCTGATAAAAACTGACAATAAATAAGGTCAACATTCAGCATGTCGCAGAGTATATCTTACATAATAACAATATTTATACACACAATATAATGATAAGTTTTGACAAACAATCCAAACACTTTGACAACAATAATCTATATGTTGATGAGGAGTCTAATGAAACAAATGGTTTTTGTTCTTTATGAAAGACCAGTTTGAAGATGAGAAAATAGCTTGAAAGTGAATATCTATGTACAGCCAAAAATTAATGCATGAATTTAAATCCTCTGTCAAGCTAATTACATATTATCTAGATAACTGCTATCTGCTAGCACCACAGTGACTTGTTAGCAATGAAATGTGAAAAGACTTCAGAATTACATGTTGAGGAGATTAACTCCTAAAGAGCACTTAGCTGCCATTATGTAGAAAATACTTGTCAACTTACAGCAAGCAGCTGCCCTAATAAAAAAAATGTAGATGGCATGTAGACAACTTTTAGCATTTACTGTAGTATTTCAACGGAGTCTATGACCAGCAAAATTTATTTCAAAGCAGACTGCCATGTAGGGTAGGTGTCCTGTCATATAACCGTAACTCTCTTGTGAAAATCCAATGATCCAGTCCTGAAAAATGTTTATTTTTTTATTTTTATGCAAATAAGGATTTTGATGCCCCCTGGGCGGAGTCACTCCATCTGGTGCACCATTGCTCCACCGGTAATGCTGCCTAGTACACCTTTAGTTTGATTGACAGTCCCTGAGATTTCAGAGCTGTTAGTAATGACACAGGAGAAACCATGTACACCGAATGGAGAGGCCTCTCCTAAGGTGCATTGGAAACCTTATTTGCAAGGAAATATATAAAAAAAATATTTCTCAAGATTAGAAGACTGCATTTGCATAAAAAGATGTAGCTATGTTTTAAGGGACCCATCCTACATGGTGGTATGCTTACTTTGAAACGGATTTCTAGATGTATGTGCATCACGTGTTTCATAGTGCATAATAACACCACTACATTTGTTTTAAATATAGTGCGTTATTCCCATATGTCCCAGTTTTACGTAAACATAAATAGAATGAAAAGATAGTTGATTCCTCCAGTAAATGAAGGATTTAGTCTGACATATTCCTGGTGTATCAAAAAAAAATATGGTAACTTTACCACTCCAGGCATAGATCACACATGTAACTAGGTAACCAGATAACACAGAAATTAGACCATTAAAATGAACCTCTGATGATAAATGGGGATAAGCGAACTTCATATTTTGGGGTATATGCTGAATTGCGTTATGGATTTAGTTGCCACGGATCATAATGCAATTCCATGACAATATGCATAACGGAATGCCTTTAGAGGCATTCCGTTATTCATTCCGTCATAATAGAAGTCTATGAACAGCATAACGGATCCGTCCTGTCTCCGTTATGGAGGAGAGGACTCCAGCATAACGAAAACCGGGTGGATCCGATATGCTGGCCATAGACTTCTATTATGACGGAATGAATAGCAGAATGCCTCTAAAGGCATTCCGTTATGCATTCCATCATGGAATTGCGTTATGGTCCGTGGTAACAGAGTCCATAACGCAATTCGGCATATACCCGAACACGAACTTGAACTTAAAAATATGAAGTTTGCTCATCCATAATTATAAACAGCTTTCTGTATATCAACAGTACATGTGAATATAAGAAATGTTGCAAAATATGCTGTAAACAGGACTTCATAAACTGAGGGATCAGGTTATAGGTACTGCACATAGAAATCTATGGAAAGAGAGACACAAAGGTGCAGGAGACTACCTGCTATTATATCTCCCATACACACCACACACACATAAGAAGTAATCCTGCTCTTCTATCTCTCTGTAGTACAACCTCAAAAGCAGCAGCAGCACGGAGGACATTACACAGCAGCAATGAGCAGCGTAGCTGTGAATCAATCACTGGGTGGAGCTAGGAAACTTACTAGACCCTTCAGCAGCGTCTCTATATATCTCTCTGCATCCCTTTCACTCTGCAGCTGCTGGCTCCACCCTTTCCTTCTCCATAAACCTCTATGAGCAGCAACTGTAACCAGATCTCTCATTGGGAAAGGACATGAATCTGATAAATGGAGAGAGAAGCATATATTACATCTCTTTCTATCTCTCTTTATCTCTATCTTTCTCCCTCTTGCAAACATTCTCCCGAATTCCCAAATCAAATTTCCAAAGCTTGTAATTCCACAGAATCCAAATTTTTCCAAAACATTTGGGTCAAATTTTGATCCTATACAATGGACTCACATAACTGTAACTTCTAACTGTTACTTCAATTAATATATCAGCATCATAGACCAGTCAATTGTATATGACTGGAGGACCTCTTAAACAAAGTATGAAGAAAGCCTAATGATCAAGACATACTGCTTTGTTCTTCATAGAGTGGGGGTCATCTTCTAAATTATAGTAACTCATTTAAACGGTTATTCAAGCTTAACAGTATCAGATCACTGGATCCATGAGGATAGGTAGGCCATCAATAATCTGAAGCCAGAATACCCCTTTAAGTTTTTTCTGGTAGAGGATCCAAAATGTGTGTATGAAAGTTAAAAAAATCCAGGTTTTTCTTCCATCTTTAAATATTATTTAACAAATGATAATTTGTTCCTCTGATAGTATATACATTTTAACTAGACACCACATTAAAAATGGCATGAAAGATCGTCTTCTTAGAGGGATTGATTTGTTTTCTGTGAACAAGGTCAATACACATTAAAGGAGTTATCTGACTTTCGGTGCGCTGCTGGTCCAATTATATACAGCGGCCACTTCCGGGATCACATGCTGTACATTGGGCATATGATCCTATTCTGGTGAGAACCCACAGAACATGCATAAGAATACATCTGTCGCCACAACACTAGTGAGAGACTCATTCTCACACATGCACTGTGGGTTCTAACCCCAGGATAGGATCACATGTCTAATGTACGGCATGTAATCCCAGTGGCCACATATAACTGGACCAGGAGCAGAACGCAAGTTGGATAACCCCTTTAATGCAATATAAAAGGGAAATGAAAGTCTCACCAGCAAATCAGCAGCAAGGGTGTTTAATTTTTACGAAAGGCTACACTGTGCTTGCATAGGATACTGATTGTATTAGTATGATACTACTCAGTTTACCAAATGTTGCAGGCGGTAGCAAGAAAAAATTCCAGAAAAAAAGCTGCATTAAAATTGTATAACAAGATATTGATTAAATGTAGGTTTGATTTAAGCTACTTTCACATCTGCGTTTCTCCTTTCCGGTATTGAGATCCGTCATAGGATCTGAATACCAGAGGAAAACACTCTGTCCCCATTCATTGTTATTAGGGACAAAACTGAACAGAGTGCACCAGAATGCATTCCGCTCCGTCTGCTTGCGCCCCCATCTCGAGCAGCGTTTTTCTGTCCGGTATTGGATGCTGAGCAAAATGGATCCGACATTACACACATTGTAAGTCAATGGTGCAGGTTCTCAGACACCAATGAAAATGGATACGTCCCCCATTGACTTACGAAGATTTTAGTGACGGATCCGTCATGACTATTTTAGAGATAACACAACTGGATCTGTTTATAACGGATGCAGCTGGTTGTATTATCGTGACAGAAGCGTTTTTGCTGATCCCTGCCGGATCCAGCAAAATCGCAGATGTGAAACTAGCCTTATTTGTTTTTATATATGGGAGGTAAATAGTTATCTACATTTAGAATTATAAATATCTATGAATTCTTGAATTTTCATGTGGCCTTTTTCATAGAACCATTGCAAGCATCACTGAGGGCGGATGGGGAAATAGACTGCTACATTAACTTATGTGAAATGAACAATGTCAGAATAAATGTTCTATTCGGTTCTTCTGCGATTTAATACCCTCTTTAGAATTCATGTTTGATGCTGATAACGGCTCGCTCACTGACTAAAGCAGTCTGGAGACATTAAAAACAAAGAACTACTGTGAACACTATTAAACTAATTGTATTTTATAATTACCAACGCTTCCATTATTTTACAGGAAGCTGAGTTGTCTTTATGAGAAAGAATAGGTTCACAAATGCAATGCAAAGAACAATAGCTTCTAAAGAAAAGTAACACAGACACATGATTCTGATGTATCTTGTTACAGTAGCTTTATTATACTTTGGAATACTGTACATTTTGGCTTGTCACATGTATTAACTCAGGCATATTTGGCGGAAAATATAAGTAAAGAGGCTTGGCATATTTCCAACTGTATTTTTCATTACTTTTATGCCTTAAAGGCTAAATTCATATTTGAACGGCAACTATTTTGTGAAACTATAAGGTCTTTTACACTCCAATCTCTGAAGGGATGAGTGGGTTAAAACAGCTACTGTCACTGAGAGCGAAAGGTTTCATTATTGTCAGATACAGCACTTGGTGACTTCCACTTCTGGATCTGCTAGTTCCCTTCCCACACCATTTTAAAGGCTTTACCGGTTAGGCATTTCTACCGAGGGCCTGACATCTAAGATATTTCATATTCTCACTAACAGTGGAGGTGATTTGAATTTTTAATATTTTTTTGTTTTTTTAATTAAAAAATACATTTTCAAAAATGTTTTTACTGTAGGTTTTAGTCCACTTAGGTGACTTGAGTGTGCTGTCCTGTGATCACTTGTACCATAGACTGAAATAGAATGCTTTTGCAGTCTATTGGATTTTTACTGGCTGCCTGTCAAACCCTACCATCAGCAGAGCTTAACAGGAGCTTACTATGAGTGGGCTTGGAATATTCGCAATACCTCAGTTTGTCATAGCAACTGATTAGACCCTGGGATTTCACTGTGGCGAACATCCTCCATCTTTTTATCAACTCAGAAGATGCTGTCACTATTGACCATGGCAACTAGGGACTTAAATGACCAGGCTTGGAGTTATCTCTGATCCCGGTTATTCCGAACGGCTAGTCGCTGTATTACACAGCTGGCACCTGCTATTTATGGAGCGGGTTCAGATAGTCAGGCTTCTCCATACTTTCCCGGCATGAAAATGCCATACAAGTATGACATTTTGCTTTAAGGGGTTAATGTGTTGTTGGTCTCTGTTTGTTTTCATGGTAGCTTGTCCTATCTTTTTTATAGGATTAGCTTGAGGCCCCATTCACACGTCCACAAGTGTTTTGCGGATCCACGGATCCGAGTATCCGGAAAACACGGACATCAGCGATGTGCATTCCGCAATTTGCGGACCACACATCGTCGGCACTATATAGAAAATGCCTTTTCTTGTCCGCAATTGCGGACAAGAATAGGACATGTTCTATTTTTTTCGGGAACGCGATTGCGGACCCGGAAGTGCGTATCCCCAATTGTGGACCCGGGCGGGACATCATCTGTCCCCATTGAAATGAATGGGTCCGCAATTCCGTTCCGCAAAATGCGGAAAAGAATTACGGACGTGTGAATGGGGCCTGAGACATAGACAGTTGTCTTTCTCTTCTCAAAAAGAAGAATTGCCTTTTTGTAGGCACTTTGTAACACCTGTACTACAATTGGGCAGTACAGTGTCTCAGTGTTTAGCACTGGTGCCTTACAGTATTAGGGTCCTAAGTTTCAATTTGACCAAGGACAGCATCTGCATTGAGTTTGTGTTTTCTCCCCGCCTTGTTTGTGTGGCTTTCCACTGGGCACTCTGGTTTCCTCCAACACAAGACATACTGATAGGGAACATAGATTATGAGCCCCATTGGGGACAGTAAGTAAAAAAATATCCATATGCCAGTTTTTAGTGTAAAAAATTCTGAAGCTTTTTAAATGACTGTCACATGGGAGTGGCAGGAGTCAGGCCAGGACCGAAACATCGACCTTATCAAATTTATTAAAGTGGTTGTCTCATCATGGACCATGGGGGCATATCGCTAGGATATGCACCTATTGTCTTATAGGTGCGGGTCCCAGCATGGAGAACAGAGCCCCGTAAGTGAAGAAGGGTGCTATTTCCGTATGCCCCATAGAAATGAATGCGAGCGGGGGCAGCACATGCATGTTTAATTCTACGGGGAGCCGGGTTGGTGGTGGCCGGACCGGAGTCCTCCAGCCACCATCTTGCGGGGCCCCGTTCTCGATATAGGTGCGGGTCCCAGCACCTATAAGACAATGGGGGAATATCCTAGTGATATGCCCCCATTGTCCATGATGAGATAACCCCTTTAACATTTACACCTTGAAAATTGTGTAAAAGTGGATTGAAAACTGCTACAATTATCGGCTGGCGTAGTTTTCACTCCAGGCACAAAAAGTGCTGAAAGTGCACCTAATTTATGACAAGATATGCGAGGGAATATCAAAGACTTGTGTAAAAAGCAGGTCTTTCATAAGTGACCCCCAATGTCTGTAAAGTTCTACGGAATATGTCAGCTTTATATAAGTCACTAAAAAGAAATACTTTTTGTAATTACGGTAGCAGTAGAATGTGCTTTATACACATCACTGTTTGTAAACTGTACTTATATATTATTCTAACTTTCTGTTTACAAGTATGTGGACATCCTTGTTCCTTTTACCGTTTCAAGAAAACAAAAACAAAAAACTCCAATATAAGCTACAGCAGTTAGACAGAATCATAGGTACCCCATGCACAACTAGACCTGTAGCTTTACCAGAGGCCAATTTGCCCTATAATATCTCTTACTCCATTGGGAATGCAGTAAGGTATTTCATAGTATGAATTGGCTGTAATAAACTTCCGCATGGGATCTGTTTCATGGGTATTAAAATAGCCAGGGTGGAATAGGTTCCCCTACCATATCTACACGGCCACATAGCGATAGGGCCTCCATTTATGATGGCTCACATTACAGGAAGTTGCACACTGTTCTGGAACTATAGTCTCCCAACTAAATGGGCACCAGCAGGTTTATAAGAGAACCTGTAAGACCATTTAAATTTTAATGCCATCACATACTTTTCCACTGATCAGGTGAATTTTTTTATTTAATAATTCATTCATGTAGGTTGTCATATGTAGGATGCCAAGCGTTATATAATTTTAACAGAATCAGTTATAATTTAAATTTCCAACCCCTGGCAAATCTATAAGTACAAAAAATGAAAATTTCAAACAAGAGAAAGAAAAAGAAGTAGAATCGCATATCCACAAAAAATAAAAAGTTTAATAAAATTTGCAGTAAAAAAAAGCAATTTCTGGATGGAATTAGTCTTGCTTTGGATGGAACTAGGAGTGCTTTGAGTGAAGGGTAGGTTCACACAGAGTCTTTTTGGAGGATTTGAGGCACATTTTCCTGCAGGTTTTTCAGCCAAAGTCAGAAGGGGATCCAGCAGGAAGTATACGTATAAGTCCTTCCCTAATATTTTAGATTCCTTTTGAATCCAGTTCTGACATTGGCTAAAAAAACTGCAGGAAAATCTGCCTCAACTCCTTCTCCAGAAAACACCAAATATGAACTTACCCTTACTGTGTTACTGTAGTAAATCATGGTTCTGGGTCACAGCTGAGAGTTAAAATGTTCTTTGAAGATGAGTTTTTCTTTAAAAACACCTCAAAATTTACGATCGTAGCTCGTCTTCCCAGTTGAGTGTTTTTGAACTTTATTCAACTGGTCCAATCCTTAATCATATCAGAAATACACATTTCTCAGCTTGTTACTTAGCGTCTTTCAGACAATGGTAAATCTGCTTAATTAGGCAGTGATACATCTCTGCTGTCAACTAAAAATTGGAAATGTCTGATAGTGGCATTATAATACAGAATTATTTGTACATAATTTACTTATATGACTTCTAAAATGGCTTCAGAGATAGAACATTATTATACATTTTTGGATAATGAGGTTTCCTGATATTTTAAAATGGTGCACAAATCATTTAAATGCAGCCCTATTTAACACTTACTAATTTGTTTTCTATAGTTGAAATACCTCTGTAAGCTATTCTCACTTGCAGCTCCATGACCATTAGTGATGATCGAGCACCCTGATCTGAATGAGCACATCGGGATCCTATAGAAGTCAATGGGAGACCATTGAAGAGGGGAGGGTGCCTGGTTCATAGGAAAATGTCAGAAATTGATGGAAACATCACTGAAATGGGTCGGGGACAGCATGGGGAGGATGTCTGGATGCATCTCGGACTACAATGTCGCTGCTGGGAACGATGTTGCCCGAGTTGTACGTCACTTTTACAGACTGACCATAAAACTCACAAAACCGAAAATAAAAGCAATTTTAGATGAAAAATTGTTAGGAAACATTCTTTCCTGTATATTTACTTTTATATAAATAGCAAGTTCAGACAAAAATTTTCATGATTTTCGGAACTGGGGCCATGACTGATTGTGTTGGCAGGTCTATCATATGATGATAATGAACTTGTAAGAGTAATGGACGTTGAGCTCACTAGTGACAGTGTATATAAAACTGTAGGTTAGGGTCTGCTGCTGCTTTGTTAACTCTAGATAACTTCTAAGCTGATGGCACGTCCCCGTGATGTTGACGATCTATCGATGTCTGCTCTTTCAATTTTCGATGTTCTTTTATGCGCCTACCATGGTGATAGTTCAGGCAAAAATTGTCATCATTTTCGGAAATGGGGCCATGACTAAGAGGGACGGTCGGTGGTTTCAATTGTGTTGACCAGACTCTGGGATGATGAAACTGAACTTATTGGAAGAGGAACGGCCAGTGGCATGCTTATTACACAGTCTAGATATAAGTGTAGATTTGCGTCTCACTGCTCACAGCAAGCAGAGTTTGTGGAATACAGAAAATGACTGTCTGTCACTGGTATTTTTGAATTAAATATAGGCTGCACACAGTCTAGAAATAAGTGTAGATTTGCATCTCACTGCTCACAGCAAGGTCGCCCTGACAAAAAAAATCAAAAAAATCACCCAAAACAATTTTGGCTGCCTTCCACCTCTAACAATAGTCCTTAAATGGACTGTTAGTTCTTTGAAACGTCTTCTCAATGATAATTTTTAGATGAAATTCACCCTACACTGACTGTCCCTTCCTAACAGCAGTTCTCCCTGACTCGCAATGAGCCAAACCCACCGTGACCGGGTGCTATATGATGAGTTCAGCCAGCCAATCACTGTATTGCCAGTAGAAAACATGTCTAATGGCATTACAGTGATGGCAATACTTACCTGCACGTTTATTGGCTGCTTAGCAAGCGCCAAACGTGCGGGGAGGAGACTCGAGCATGGCGTTCGAGCACATGTGGTACTCGGCCGAGTGCTCGGATCTGCTGAGCACAGCTATGCTCAAGCCGAACCGGTACTCGGCTAAGCATGCTCGCTCAACACTAATGACCATGCTTCTGATCCTATTTTCTGTTTGTATGACCTCCCATGCTTTAAACATGTTTACCTAATCTCTCCCCCTCCCTATAGTACAGTCACATATACTGCCCTCTTTTTTGCCAGCAGCAGATAGCAGAGCAGTGTAGTAAAGCATGAGTTGTCTTGGAATACAATGAGAAATTATAGCACTACCATAAAGGAACTTGTAATAGAGAGGAATACAGACAGTTGTAAATAGAATCAATGGTTGTAAGAGGGGAGAGAAATGATTTCACATTGGTGATCCCACCAACAGCAAGCTCTTTCAGTATGAAAACAACTGTGTTGCACATAACTGAGCAGTATAATAAAAAGGAAACATACCTACTGCTCTGCTATAGTGGCATCTTCAGGTGAGCATGTAAACACATTTAGATACATTTTCCACATTTTCCATAAGCTTATGAGCTTATCAATAAGCTTGAACAGCCAAATTATATGGAACACTTACCGTAATTAAAGGCAAGTAATCACAGGCATAAGGAGTATGTCTATTATAGATTACTAATGGGTCTTGCCTAAAGACTCCAGAAAATGTCAATACAGTATATGTGCTTAATGTGCACATAACTTTTATTAAGCTAGACATTCTACCTGGTAGCATTGTTCATTCTGAATAAAGTGATACCTGTTCTTTTGAAAATTGGATAAATGAAAAAAAAAAGTGGGGAATCGGAAGTAGTAGGAAAGAAAGACGAAGACATACAGGTAAGACACATGGACCTGCAACCACTGTATTATAGCACTAAAGTCACTAAAGCAATATACAAACAAAAGGTTATATCATATATAAGATGGAAGAGGAGGGATACTAAGGATTTCCAAATGTTTTACAATAATTTACTTGGTATCTTCCAGGAACTGACAAAGGAGGCAATTCTTGATTAGAGTCATCAAACTAGGAAGGGAGAGCAGGACCATCTCGGGGTAGAAATTATGGAATTAAACACAACAAATATTTTTTTTTAATTTCTCAATTCACATTGTATATTTATATATTATTGTATTACTTACAAAAAGAAAAACTAAAATGCCAAGATTGAGTAAAATAGCAGAAAGGGAAAGTAAATATCTTTTTGTTTGCTTTTGTACTTGCCCTACCAATATTTCTACATGAACATTATCATTGTGATGGAAAAAGAATCCATTCTAGACATTTCACTGAAATAGAGATAGACTTTCTTTTAACAAAAAACTAAAGCCATAGTATGTCAGTTATCTCTATAACTGTCACGTTATCTAGCGGGAAGAAGTAGACTTGTTGTAAAAAGTCAATTTTCTTGTTGAAGTGGAAAGAAATGTTAGCTTACATATTACAAAAATACATTCTCCTCAGAATTGTGCACTGTATCCTCTAAATTGCACTTGTAGGTAATAAGGATATATAGTGGCATAATCCACACAAAAGAAAATAATAAGAACTTTCTTAAACCTTTATATGTGACTGGTCTTAAAAGCATGACTACTTGGCTGGATAAGAGGCGCATTTATTTCAGCAACACCGGTATAAGATGCAGCCAAGATTTCTAGGACAACATTTTCTTTCTAATTGAGATTAGATAAGCGCAATCCAAATTTTTCTTACATTTGGATACAATTTGGATACAATTTGACTACCTGGAAAAAAACAAATGTGGTCTTAAAACTAAGGTCATTAAATGCATTTTTGAAATTCATTTTTCAATTGTCATGTTTGATATTCGCAGCAGTATAGTCAAGACTGCACAGACAATTCTGGGGGTTCAGCTTCTGAGTTTGGACACAGTGCATGCTAGCCGTTTGCGGAAGAGGGCGAGCAGCATTATTAAAGATTCAACCCATCCAGGTCACAATTTGTTTGCACTGTTGCCATCTGGTAGGAGATACAAGACCATTAAAGCACGGACAAATAGACTAAGAAACAGCTTCTTTCCGAGTGTTGTGACATCATTGAATTATGCTGTTTTTCTGTCTTCTCTCGCAGATATATGAGATTATTATTGCTGTGGTGGTGAGATATATTATTATTATTATTATTATTTATTTTTAGAGCGCCATTCATTCCATAGCGCTGTACATATCATAAGCGGTGCACATACATAATACAGGCAATCGCCTTAAGCATGAACAACACAAGTTACAGACTGGTACAGAAGGATAGAGGGCCCTGCCCGTGAGGGCTTACAATCTACATGGTATGGGGGATGGAGACAGTAGGCGAGGGTGAAGCTGGTCATGGCGGTATAGAGGCAGCAGTGTCACTGGTCGTAGGCTTGTCTGAAGAGGTGGGTTTTCAGGTTGCTTTTAAAGGATTCCACTGTAGGTGAGAGTCTGATATGTTGGGGTAGCGAGTTCCAGAGTATAGGGGATGCACGGGAGAAATCCTGGAGGCGAGTGTGGGAAGAGGTGATAAGAGGAGAGGAGAGAAGGAGGTCCTGTGAGGATCGAAGATTGCGTGTGGGGATGTATCGGGAAAGTAGCTCAGAGATGTAGGGAGGGGACCGGTTGTGGACGGCCTTTTATGTGTTGGTTAGTATTTTAAACTGAATTCGCTGGGCAATGGGGAGCCAGTGCAGGGACTGGCAGAGGGGAGAGGCAGAAGAGTAACGGGGGGAGAGGTGGATTAGTCGGGCAGCAGAGTTGAGGATAGATTGTAGGGGTGCGAGAGAGCTAGATGGAAGGCCACAGAGGAGAATGTTGCAGTAGTCTAGGCGGGAAATGATGAGGGAATGTACAAGCATTTTTGCTGATTCAAAGTTGAGGAAAGGGCGGATGCGGGAGATGTTTTTGAGTTGGAAGCGGCAGGTGGTGGAAAGGGCTTGGATGTGTGGTCGGAAGGAGAGGGCAGAATCCAAGGTCACTCCAAGGCAGCGGACTTGGTTGACCGGGGAGAGTGTGCAGTCATTGATTGTGATAAATAGGTCTGTTGGGGGGAGTGAGCAAGATGGGGGAAAGATGATGAATTCTGTTTTATCCATATTAAGTTTTAGAAAGCGAGAGGAGAAGAAGGAGGATATGCGAGATAGGCATTGTGGGATTCTGGATAGTAAGGTGGTGATGTCTGGACCAGAGAGGTAGATTTGTGTGTCATCAGCATATAAGTGTCATATATATTGTCTTGGGGAAGTTATTGGATGGGGAGTGAGAGGAAGCCAGTTTGGAAGGATTATGTTTTATAGTTATTGCACTGATATGTTTTTATTGCACTAATATGTTTATATGTATTGCACTGTATTTTATAGCTGTGGTAAATGTATTGCTAAGTATATGGTCTTGGAGTTAAAATTGTGACCTTTTTGGTAATATACTACTGTTGGATAACTGTATAAGTTAAGAAACTGTATTTCGTTGACTTATATCTTATGTCAAAATAGGTTGATTCAGATTTTGGAGAATTGCTCATCATTAATACTTATATGAATATATTGTAATTGTCTAGTTAGAGTCTGTCCTGACAAGTTTCTTTATAGAGAATATTTCACCCCAATTTTGGACTATTATCTATACAGTAATACAGGTGTAGTACTAAAGGTAAGGAGTGTAGATCACTACTTTTTTTTCCTATTGCCCCCTGTTCCTCTGCTGACAGCACTCAAAGCTGCACTGAAATACACAGTCCCGACTAATGTGCTGTTCTAACGGAAAGGACTTGTGCGCATGTAAGGCAGCCCTGACAATGTATTTCAATACAGCTCTGAGTGCTGACAGCGGGGGAACAGGAGGTAGTAGGTATATAAAAAGTAGCAATTTAGACTCCATATCTGCAGTACTACAGATGTATTACTGTAGATAATGGTCCGAAATTGGGGTGACAGATTCACATTAAGGCAAAAATGTGAACAAATGCAATGCTTTTGGGCTGTTTAATTCTATTTCTGCATTAGATCACTTTTTCAAAACAAGTTTACCAAGGACACATTGTCTCTCAGATTTACTGATTCTCCTTGTGGAGATCCAACTAGTAGAAAGTCTTTAAGGCAAAATGTTCCCCAGGAAAGCATTCTCTGTATGTCACTGTATGAGAATCAATAGATGGCACTAGAGAGAAAGTTTTATTCCTTCTTGAGGACATATTATAATGTATGGTGTTATGGGTAAGTAGAAAAGGCAATGGTAAGGTGGTTTGATGTCGTCAACAATAATGAACAGTTATGGTAATTTGACAAAAATGATATACAACAGCAATTTAGCAGATAGAGGAAAGAAAAATGTGGCATGTAGGAGGTTGGGTAATAAATTATAGTTTAGTGTTATTGACCGAACAGGAGAAAATCCTGGTGGACCTGTTGAGGTTAGAGGTTGAGACTAGAGATGAGTGAAGCTTTGAAAAATTTTATTCAGCAGCTTCGTCAAAGTTCTCCAAGAAATTTGATTTGTTATAAATAAGGTATACCCAGGCCACTCTGCCTTAGGGTATGGTCACACGGAGCGGCCGTGCTACGGGCGGGTTGTGACTAAGCTGCAGTGAAGAACCGCGCGGCCAATTGGTCCACAGCTGCCTTTCATTTAATAATGAAGACCGCACTGTATAGTTGGTCTTCATTGTTAATATCCACACGGCACCTTTAATACACCTTTAAACAGGGGCTGTTGGTGGTATGGTGTTTGGCTGGTTAGCTGGGGGCACAATATGCTGGCATACCCACTTCTCCAACCCCAGTGCTCTCCTGCCCTAGAGGTGGGAGCCTGTCTTCTGCCACGTGCTTTTCCTCCTTTTCCACATCATCTAATATTGATGAGAACATGTCATTAGGAACATCCAGCTCCTCCTGTCTCTGCATTTTTTTGACTTTTGAAAAGATGAAGATAGTCATCATTAATACCTGGCCCCCCTTAGGAGTGCAGACTGGATGGTATGGGTTTGCACGCTGGGCACTGGAATAATAAAGGCTTCCATTTTATTGGTATTGAATTCTTCTATTAATCATATTCAGCCACACTGTCCCTAGCGCATGAGTGCTTGTCATATCTCTCCCTATCCTCAGCTCACAGGACAATGGCAGAGACCACAAGGGATGATGGTTTTATAGGGCTGTGGCATCACAGGGGATGGCTATCTGTGGATTGCCTGGTTGCATGGCGTTATGGGTGATCTTGAGTTCCTGGGCTTGTCTTCTCTACACTAAGTTTCACTTTGTAACACATGCAGTTGCCATTTTAGGAATACCTGATTTGTTACCTCGAAGGGCGAGGAAATTCGGATTAATTGCGAATTGAAGTTTTCCTAAATTTCAGACTGAATTCTGCTTTGAATGCTTCACTTCGCTCAACTAGATGAGACATCATGAGGCCGTCTACCCCCAAAAACGATGAATTAGCTCAGCATTCTGGGCGTGCAGTATGATTTCTCATCCATGTAGAAAATTACATTAGTTATATGCAATTGCAATTAGAACATTCTACATACAAGCCAAAGCTTCTGCATGGTTACATAATATAATTCTGTTCCTCCTCTTACATATAGGGTGTTATGTACTACTGTAGGTAGGTAGGTGTATGTGTAGCAATAGTGGTCCATGTATCATTATGGGACTGTACATATAATTCGGGGCACCGTCTAACTATAGTGCTACATATATAGTTATGGTGCTCCTTTTATCACTATTGGACTATATATGTAATGAATGGGATCCTTATGTCACTATAGGACTGTACATAAAATGCTGAGGTCATGAGTAACGATTCAGCAATCTGAAAAGCATAGACTTGACTATAGGGTCCCAGTTTGGGGAAGTCTGGCGGCATGGTCGTAGAAAGCGGGGGGGGATGGGGGCGGCGGATCCGCCCCAGGAAATAATGCGGGGGGACAGGTTTGGTGAAATCCCCCCCAGCGGCAGAGGGGCAATGTGTGTGCCCAGCAGCCTATCAGAGGCCTGATCCATACAGCGCGGGACACAGGCCGGAAGAGGCCTGCATCGCATCGCTTGGCAGAGGTAAGTGTAAGTGTTCATTTTTTTAAATACAATACTTTTACTGGAACATGATTGGGGGGGCCAGGCTCGGCCCTGTTATTATTGGCACATAATGGGGGGGGCCCTGTTATTACTAGCAGATAATGGGGGGGGCTGTTA
Organism: Bufotes viridis; assembly: GCA_033119425.1. Taxonomy (NCBI): domain Eukaryota; kingdom Metazoa; phylum Chordata; class Amphibia; order Anura; family Bufonidae; genus Bufotes; species Bufotes viridis. The sequence continues at coordinate 47,027,309 of CM065593.1, forward strand.
TTCCTGCACATAATGGGGGGGCCTGTTATTACTGGCACATAATGGGGGGGGGGGCTGTTATTACTGGCACATGATTGGGGAGGCTGTTACTACTGGCACATGATTGGGGGGGGGGGCTGTTATTACTGGAACATAATGGGGGGCCCTCTTATTACTGGCACATAATGGGGGGGGTTTGTTATTACTGGCCCATGATTGGGGGGGGCTGTTATTACTGGCTGATGAGAGGCGCTGGGGGGGCTGATGAGGGGCACTGGGGGGCTGATGAGAGGCACTGGGGGGCTGATGAGAGGCACTGGGGGCTGCTGGAGAGGCACTGGGGGCTGCTATGAGGCATGGAGCTCTTATCTGAGGTCTGATTGGGGGTCATTCATATTGGGGTCTGAGCTGAGGTGTGATCTGAGGTCTTATTAACATTGGGGATCTTATTGGGGCTGTTAGCTGAAGTCTGATTAACATTGGGGGTCTGATTGTGGTCTGACCTGAGGTGTAATGAAAAATATTTTTTTCTTATTGTGCCCACTTCCAGCCCGGAGCCCAGCTGCCCAGAGCACTGATCCGGAGCAGCTTGGAGAAAAAGGCCTCACAGTCCCCCACACTCCTTCTGCCCGGCCAAGCCAGCCAGCACCCCTGAGTCTTCAGAACTGTAAGTAAATTATATATAAGAGATTTTTCACACACACACACACTGAAAATTTAACGATATAAACAACTCGCAGTTTACTGAATAAGAATATACCCGGCGAGCAAAAATGCTGTCCCCCCAGATTTTTTTGGGTTCCTACACCCATGTCTGGCGGATAGACTGGCAGTCTGAGTCCTGTGGCAGCTGTAGCAGCACCAGACATATGACTTTAAAAAACAGTGCTATACTTCAAAACACGTTGTTTTAAAGAGACACCATTAAAAAATTGGTGATGTTTTTGCTGCCTGAGATGTTGAAAATCAGACACAGAGCTTTGGCCCAGCACTGAAACCTCCACCTACATTATGTTTTTTGCGTTATGGATTTTATGAAGATTTAAGTAACTAAGTTTCTATGTATTTCATCAAGAATCCTTTCTCTCCTTGTAATGTTCTGTTAGATTGCTTTCCCAAGAGTCCAAGCACAGTTTGGAGACAGGTGGTGAGCAGATCATCGTATGGTTTAACTACATAAAATGTTGATGCTCCATATTTCATTATAGAGATAATATAAAAGTTCGAAGAGCTGTGTCCTATTTTCTTAAAGGGAGATTTACTTGTATTTTTGCATTGGCACCACCTAAGACCAATGTGGCTGTGGATGACCGTTTGCTAACCCTGGCCTATTTTTGTTGGACAATCTGATGTCAATTTAGACCCATCTAAAATAAGGCTCCAATTTTAGATTTTGTATGCCAGGGCTACATTAAGTTCACAATCTACCCCTGAAGCAAGCAAGACTAGAATCCATTAAGTTGACTCGATCATCATAACAGCTCAGAATTAGATGTTTCAAAAAACGTTCCAATAAACTCTAGGCGACCGCCAAAGATAGCAATTAGCTGTCTCTGGCAGGCATATAGAGTTGAATGCAGTAACAGCGCCCAAGCCTATCCACAGCTCTATTCAACTGGGAGAACATGGGCCCCTGCTCCAGTGATCCAGTGACAAGGGCCCAGTGGATAGGGGATACATTATTGTAATAGGACAACCCCTTAAAAGAATTTGTCCTTATAACTCATGTTAACTTAAGTGCTAATGTCTTACGAGCAGCACATGAATATTTCCTTCACTTAGCTTTTGAATTGGTTGCCATTCCCATGATGCCCATGGCAACTTACTGTTTTCATTATGAAACAACACTGGAGAATGTCGCGCTCGTCCACAGGAAACCAGGAGCCCGGACCTCGCCCTGAACCTTGGCGCACAACAAGTCCCAGAATGAAGAGAAAAACGGTCCAGCTTCACTGGAAAACTTGAGGCTTTATTGAATCCCGTGCAGATAAAAACCAACGTACAGCAATGCAAGAAATCGACCGGTTTCGGATCACTATAGGTGCGGATCCTTAGTCATGATGTGCATCAGTGAGAGGTGAAGTCGAGACTAAATAGCAAACCACCAGAAACAGGTGATCGCAATCAGGTACAGGACACACTACCTGATGACATCCTCCACAGATAAAGTACATAGCAGTTACAACATGCCAAAAGACATAGAAAAATAAGATAAAATCAGCAAATTACAGTGATAGAAAAAAGTTAAAAAGTGGAGTGGATCCGCCCGGTGGTACGGTCGCTACATCGATGACCTGCTCTTCGTTTGGTCGGGTGATGTGGCTGCCGTACCATCATTCGGATCTTTCCTCAACGCTAACAACTGTAATTTACGTTTTTCTCTAAATTTTCATAAGACCTCAATATAATTTTTGGATTTGTGTTTGGTGGGGGACGTGGGGGATGGCCGTGTGCAGAGTCGCACGTATAGAAAAGAAACCGCAGGAAATACCATCCTGCATGCGGGATCCTGTCATCCTGTACACACTGTCAATAACATCCCTAGGGGTGAATATATCCGTGCCCTGCACAATTGTTCCTCCAGTGAAACCTGTATTGAAGAAATGAAGACTGTTACTACTCGTCTCCTGGCCAGGAATTATCCCAGTAGACTTTTAAATCGATCAAAGAATATGGTTTCCACTATGTCTCGGGATAATTTAATTTTCCCTAACAAAACGCCCAAGTTTGGTCATAAAGAGAAGCAACTCACTTTTTCCACGAGTTATAGCTGTGAATTTTCACAAATATGTAACATTGTTAAAAAACATTTTCATCTTCTCAAATATGATCAAATTTGGGGTGATGTTGCAAAAAGCGGTGTCAAATGTGTTGCCCGACGTGCTGTCACTCTGGCAAATATGGTGAGCCCCTCTCTATATTTGGATAAACCTGTGTCCCAGCCCACCTGGCTGAGACACATAGGTAATTTTAAATGCGGACATAAAAAATGCACATGTTGCTCATATATGAGGATGGGCTCACAGAGTCACATATTTTGTCCATAAGCAATCATACCACTCATACTGTTCAGCAATACATCAATTGCAACACCACATATGTGGTGTATTGCATAACATGCTCTTTGTGTAATTTACAATACGTGGGGTGCACATCAAACTGTTTAAAAGTTTGAATATGTCGTCACATTTCTGATGTACCCCATGCTAGAATAAAAAATGTTTCTGCCGCAAGTCTGCATTTTGCTGCGGTTCACGATGGTAATACAGACAGCATGTCAGTTCAAGGAGTAGAAAGGGTTAACAGACCAAGCAGAGGAGGTGATCACAAGAAAAAGTTGCTCAATCATGAGTGCTTTTGGATTTTCAAATTAGGTTCACGGATACCATCAGGATTGAACCGGCGTCATGATACCATTCTACATTATTAACATTTTAACTTTTTTCTATCACTGTAATTTGCTGATTTTATCTTATTTTTCTATGTCTTTTGGCATGTTGTAACTGCTATGTACTTTATCTGTGGAGGATGTCATCAGGAGGTGTGTCCTATACCTGATTGCGATCACCTGTTTCTGGTGGTTTGCTATTTAGTCTCGACTTCGCCTCTCACTGATGCACATCATGACTAAGGATCCGCATCTGTAGTGATCCGAAACCGGTCGATTTCTTGCATTGCTGTACGTTGGTCTTTATCTGCACGGGATTCAATAAAGCCTCAAGTTTTCCAGTGAAGCTAGACCGTTTTTCTCTTCATTCTGGGACTTGTTGTGCGCCAAGGTTCAGGGCGAGGTCCGGGCTCCTGGTTTCCTGTGGACGAGCGCGACATTCTCCAGTGTTGTTTCATAATGAAAACAGTAAGTTGCCATGGGCATCATGGGAATGGCAACCAATTCAAAAGCTAAGTGAAGGAAATATTCATGTGCTGCTGTACGTGCATTGCTGTACGTTTTTATCTGCACGGGATTCAATAAAGCCTCAAGTTTTCCAGTGAAGCTGGACCGTTTTTCTCTTCATTCTGGGACTTGTTTTCATTATGCGTTGATGAATTTTTGCCCAACGTCATATGGTCACGACAACCAAGTAGTGGCATTGCCAGAGCCATGTGGCACTGAACAGCTCTTTTTTTGCTCTGAAATATTCTCTACATAAAAAAGTACTGAAGGAAACAGGCAGATCAGAAGGCAGAAAAATGGTTAGAAAAAATACTTGGATCACAGTTGAGGGGAAAGTGATATGGTAACTGGAGGCCTTGAATATACCAGTGGCTCAAAGGATAAAATAATGCCCCATCTTGATCTTGGTGCTGAGCAATTAGCCACTCCATTCAGAAACTGCAAGTACAGTAGTTTTTCAGAAATTAAGATAACTACTAATTACTGCTACACATACTCTTCACCAGCATTTATGTTCCTAAACAGCTTGGTTTGTCCTATTTGGAGGCAACATAAGCTGCAGACATGTGCCAGGGAGTCCTGATTTTCTTAAGCTCCTGGCTCTCTCTACCCTCCTGCCACTTGATACAATAGGATAAAAGATGCCAATTAGTGGTGGGGAGAGCCGGGAACACATAAGGACTCCCTGGTGTACACTAGCAAATCGGCTGGGTTGATTCAAGTACCGTAAGGTATCTGTCACCAGTTTTGGCTCTCCGAATCCTTCTTTATTTAGGGGAGAAAACTTATTTGAAATAAGAGCTAGTGATTTGTATAGTGCAAAAGTTATGAATAAATACCGGTAGCTTTTTATTGAATTCAGAATAACCTGCTTTGCAGCCTGTAGTTCCTTTACCGTAAATTATACCGTATTTGTAAGACTACTTCCTTGGTGGTTTAACCCCTTACATGCACGTCACAGCTGGACGTGACTTAAGGACCAGCGACGTACATGTACGGCACAAGGTCCGCCTGGTGCTAGGAGGGAATCGCGGTGGAATCAGGGTAACATGGCTACTCTTACTGGCAGGCATCCACCGGCAGCACCACCTCCTTGCAGCTCCAAGTGCTGCGGTTGGCCGGTCAATGAAGACCGGCACATCTCAGTGCCGGAAGCAGTATAGAGCTGCGGGGTGGGTCAGGGTGGGGGGGGGGGGGGAATCAGGGGGAGGTGACAGTGTGCTGAATTGGTCAGCACCTGTCTCCTCCGAGGTGACCGGACACCGGAGTTCGGAGTCCCCTGCCAGTGCTGCGATTCGCTGGAACAACGCTCCAGCCAATGGCAGCGCTATAGCTGGACATGAAAAGGGCTGAACCTCCCTGTATGCAGCCGTTCTAGCTGGTGACTGCATGCAGAGAGGTTCTATGCTTTTCTGTGCTGTTTGTTGGCTTGCTGGGACTTGTGGTGCACCACCACTGTGATTTCCTACGTCATGTTCGTGGGTGTAGCTTGCGTCTCATTTGTTCCCATTGCATTGTTGGTCCTGCAGGTGAGTGGGATGGGGCTGTAGGCTGCTTAATACCTGTTCAGACCTTGTTCACACACCATAGGTAGTCTAGTGGTAGGACCCCATGTCATGCTGAGATACCGTGTAGTGGTGCCTAAAGGGGCTCGATATGTTCCTGATTGGAAATATTGGCGAATCTCTCAGCTTTTAACACCAGAGTGAGGGGTTAGCCAGTGTTGTCAGTGCTTATCCATGTGGTGCATCTTTTTTCTGTGAGTTATGTGTTTATATATTTTCATCCGCACATGTTTTATTTTGTGTAGGATGTTTGTGTGAGTGCTTGTGGTTCGCGCGGCATCCTCCATTGTATGCAATTTTTGCTGGGGATAGCCGTTCAGCTGCACAGACTCAGGGCTGAAGTGTTTACTGTGTAACTGCAGGCAGTTAGGAGACAAATGCTGGGCACAGGAGCTGAAAGAGAAGTTCTGCAGAGCATTGCAGGTAGGGAGAAGATCCTGTGTATATTAGCAGTGTCATTGTACAGCTAGGACTTGTAGTTCTACACATACAACATGTTGCTGAGTCTCCCAGCAGGCAGACATGTCACTTAGGGCAGCTCTTGTATTCTCTCCCTTAGCAGTGTCATTATACAGCTGGGACTTGTAGTTCTACACATACAACATGCTGCTGAGTCTCCCAACAGGAAGACGTGTCACTCAGGACAACATTTGTATTCACTCCCTTAGCAGTGTTATTATATAGCTGGGACTTGTAGTTCTACACATACAACATGCTGATGAGTCTCCCAGCAGGCATACATGTCACTCAGGGCAGCACTTGTATTCACTCCCTTAGCAGTGCAGGGGGAGGGGCAGAGATTGTTGTTATTGCAAGTAAACAAAGGCTAGCAGAGAATCAGGGAAATGAGAAAATTGATTTTTTTTTTACTAAAACTTGCTTAGCTTAGATATATATCGATGACCATCAGATTTACAGTGCTATATTTTTTTTAAAAAATCTGCTAAAAAAGTCAAATTTTGAAATTTAATTCCCATTTTCCTTTAATTCTCGTGGGACACCTAAAGGGTTAACAAAGTCTGTAAAATCAGTTTTAAAGAGCTTGAGGGGTGTAGTTTTTCTAAAATGGGGTGATATTTGGGTGGTTACTAATATGTAAGCCCCACAAACTGAATTTATAACTGAACTGGTCCTTAGAAAATTGGATTTTGGAAATTTTCTTTAAAATTTTAAGATTTCCTTCTAAACCTCTAAGCCTTCTAACGTCCCCAAAAAATAAAATGTCATTTTTAAAATGATTCAAACATGAAGTAGACATATGGGAAATGTAAAGTAATAACTATTTTTGGAGGTATTATTATGTATTTTAAAAGTAGAGAAATTGAAATTTGCAAATTTTTCAATTTTTTTTGTAAATTTTGTATTTTTTTTAAAATAAAAATGAAATATTTCGACTCAAATTTACCACTGTCCCGAAGTACATAATGTGACGGGAAAACAATCTCAGAATGGCCTGGATAAGTAAAAGCATTTTAAAGTTATCACCACATAAAGTGACACTTCAGATTTGCTAAAAATGGCCTGGTCCTTAAGGTGAAAAATGGCAGGGTCCTGAAGGGGTTAATGAAGTGGAGTCAAGGTTACTAACTTTGGGGTCTAGCATAGAGGGGTTTAATAGTTTTGGTCAGCTGTAGTTAACCATAGTGTCATCTGCTGACCATTGTAACAGGTTGAGTAGTCATACTAGCCAGGGTCAAAACAGGGGGGAAAATGTCAAAGCCAAAACGTTATCCAATAGCAATAACGGAAACAAACCAAGTCAGAACCATGGGAGACAAAGGTACAGAGATGCTAAGGCAGGAGACTGGTCACTAAAAACGTTTTAGGTCAAACATAGTAAAAAGAATAAATACGAAATACATGGACTAATCTGGCACACATAAGAACTAGGTAGAATGTAAAAACTGACATTGAGCAATCTCATAGCAAGATCCGGAGATCTCACTAATTTGGCTCTCAAAGGTACGACCACACGGCGTGGTTGTGATCCATACGAGTCGCAGACATCTGCGTTCAAAAACAGGATCACGACTGCGCAGTATGGTCATACCCTAACTCTTTGCCTGGCTTCTGGAGCCAGAAAAGGTGGATTCATCACAGCTCTCAGGCAACAACACCCTCTTCTACCTACTTGCCTGACTTCTGGAGCAGAGAATGTTAAAGAGGACTGAGAACAAGTACATCTGGCATGTAACGTTTTTGCATGCCCCTATTTCTAACACCACGGTCTTTCCATTATAGATGAAAAATTCCCAACTATCTATTGTACTTGCTTTCTTTATACATGAACCTCCTGTGTGTTTCCCTTCTGCCCAGCCATCTGCTAGAGTATATACTCTGTAGCTATTAAGGAGTGTGTGAGATCTTGACTAGCTAATAGTTTTGGTCCAGACTCCAGAATCTCTATATGATTTAGCAATAACTATTGCACTAGAAAACATTAGGTGACAGGCACAATGAAACACAAAGCTGAAAAGAGGACACCGCGATGAGCAAACATCGAGATCTATTTGCCCATACTCTAGCTGTGATGAAACTACAACTCCCAGCATGCTCCATTCATTTCTATGTAGTTCTGTAAACAGCCAAGCAAGGGGGGCATCTTGTGAGTCGTAGTTTTTATCACAGCTGGAGTGCCAGATGTTAGCCATCAAAGCTTTAGGGTCTACCATTAGATCATAATCTACAACTACTTACTTAGGTGAAGAGGGGACATTTCCATATGTAGATATGTTCCCTTATCGTATATGCAATTTTTTTTACAGTTATCGGGTAATGATATTTTAGGGGGTAAAGGAGCTACAATATTAAATTGAAACGTAGATACAAGATGTGTGTGTGTGTATATATATATATATATATATATATATATATACACACACATACAGTATAACATATATGATTAAAAAGTAATAAAAACTGCACATACCGACTGTAGAAATCCTCTCGGTAGTAATCGTAATCAAACTCATAAGTGCTATGGAAAGAAAACAAAGAACAATAATGATCTGGTGCCTGAAATAATTACATTCATTGATGTCTGTCGAATGAACGTTGCAATTTAGCTCCATACTGAAAGACATCATTTTCGGCCTATTTTCTGAAAGTGCCTATAAGATTAGTTAAGCATGGTAATTTCTCAGTCGTCTAAAATGTCACATCAAACTACCATTACAGCTACAGAACGTTTCAGACATCGTAGAAAACTATGGAGGAGAACAAATTATTTGCATATTGAATCATTTGTGAGCTGTGGATGAATATTAATAATGCTTTTGCTCCTAGACGCATATGCCAAATGCTTCACCTTCTAGTCAGTTTATTAGCACTTTAGGTCTGAATTTTTATTCACAAATCTGAAACTTTTTTCCAAAACATGTTTAACAACACATATTCAAAGATTCATTACAATAAGGGCTCATGCACACGACTGTGTGCTGGCACGGGCACCGACCGTGGGGCCGCCGCATGTGGATCGAGGACCGCATCTAACGGTCCGCACCGCAAAAAAGTAGTGCAAGCACTACTTTTTTGCAGGACAGAAAACCCATGGAAGCACGCCGTAGTGCTTCCGTGGGCTTTCGATCCATGCCTACGTTCCGCACTGCACCGCATCTCCAGGATTGAATGGGTCCGCATACACGATGCAGAGAGAACACGGGGTGCAGGGTGCATACGGCCAGTGCCCGTGTATTGCGGACCCACTGTATGCGGGCCGGGCAACAGTCATGTACATGAGCCCTTAGGCTGAGTTCACATCACCGTTTAGCTTTCCGTTCTTCTGAAAAAAACAAAAAAACAGGCATCCATTTGAGCCATTTCTGTCTAAAATCCAGATGCCTATTGATGCAACAGACTCAGTTTTTTTACGGTTTGCTTTCCGTCCTGGGAAGCTGAGCAAGACAGATCCGTCATAACCCACAATGCAAGTCAATAGGGACGGATCCATTTTCTCTGACATAATCTGACATAATAGAAAACGGACCCGTCCCCTATTGACTTTCAATGGAGAGAAACTATTTCAGATTGACTGTTTTTCCCACCTCCCCAAAAAATGAATAACAGTTAATCAATAAAAGAACGGTACCCCCACATGGTGGCATTGAAAAAAGTAAGCTCCAGTCTAGCACAGCTAAGTCACTAGTCAGTGCGAAAATAAAATAAAAAGATGGATTTTGAAATGCTATGATGAAAACGCTAAAAAACAGCATTCTGAAGGCTGAAAAAATACAACTATGGGGTGGGCCCCCAGAGTCAGTTCTACTGGTGGGCCCTAGGCACCCCATCCAACACTGAACTCAGCAACTGATGCGGTAGTTTGTGCCTGCCATGTCTCTAAGATGCCAATTACAGACACAAGCCAGCCATCTTAGGGTTTTGTAAGGATAGTGATTATAATGGTGAAGATTATATGTTTAGTTATTTATGTAGATTGAATTACTAGGTAGAAAGTTAGGTTCTATCAGTAGGGAGAGCATAGGGGCAGTTAGTGTACTGTGTGTCTTACATTCAGGGCTGGAGTTGTTCAAACTTCATGAGTTGCACTGCACAAAGATTATTTAAAGGGAACCTGTCAGCAGGAAATTCACTGATAAAGCAGGCATGCTGCCTTGTAGGGCTCATTCTCCTGAATATAATGTTACCTTTCACTTGGTGATCTGTTGCTTTATTGTGGAGAAAAAGTACTTTTAATCCATATGCTAATGAGCTGATTTGAGTCCAGTACTTAATAAGGACTCCAGCATTTTTTCTATTCCAAGCTGTAGCCCCTCCCCTATTTACTTCTTCAGATGTAATAGGGGCATGGTTTATTACATCATTCATTCATTTTAATAATTGTTTATCAAACATGTGTTTATCATCCCAATTAATAAACTAGCCCTTATTATAATTGCTAACTTTAATAGTATATTCCTCCCCTTTTTTTACCTTAGTAATATAATACCTTAGCATTCCCCGTTATTCGTTTTCCCGCCAGTTATTAAAGTGAATGCCTGGTTTATCAGTAAATTTCCTGGTGACAGGTTCCCATTAAAGAGAAATTAAACATTTTTTTTTTTTGAATGAGCCAAAAACTTGTTGCAAAGCTTCTAAAGTTGTGGCTGAAAGTTTTCACACAATCTGTAGCTACCCATAGCAATATATGTCAGTGTCAGTCTGACATTATTTACAATCGCTGTTGTTGCTCTAAAGAACTTGAAGTGGAGAATTTTTTATTTTTATTTAAAAAAGAGAGAAAGACAAGAGACAGAAAGATCACAGAGAGTCATACACCAATTTACAGGCCAACTGGGGCAATGTTGATTTCGCTAGAATCTATTCTACAGGGTGGGCCATTTATATGGATACACTTTAATAAAATGGGAATGGTTGGTGATATTAACTTCCTGTTTGTGGCACATTAGTATATGTGAGGGGGGAAACTTTTCAAGATGGGTGGTGACCATGGTGGCCATTTTGAAGTCGGCCATTTTGAATTCAACTTTTGTTTTTTGAATAGGAAGAGGGTCATGGGACACATCAAACTTATAGGGAATTTCACAAGAAAAATAATGGTGTGCTGCGCTGCCCGGCACTGTCAATCAGAAGAAGAGGAGCGTGGCTGCAGGTGGGAACACGGAGCCTCTAGGAGCAGGGGCAACGCTAATTTGCATATTATATAAAACCATTTTATAGGGTTATGACAGGTCAGAGGGGCATTTGATTTACCTTATTAGGTTGGTCTGCCCATAGCTAATGTCAGACAGCTTATGAGGCCAAATCTGGTGACAGAAACCCTTTAAGATTATTTTGAAATGTTTTGCCATGGACTATGACCAGTGATGAGAGAAATTCTATGCATCACCATATTCTGGCTCGTGAGGTCCCAGTAGAAAAAAAAAATTAAAGGCCACTTTTTGTTTATTGTTGACCAATGTGTTTGTGAGATGATTATATGGCATTTACTAATATACCCATTCTTGAAATTCTGCTCCATTTTCTATATTTCTTTAGTTACACCCCGTTGTTTGCCAAGTGTTTTGTGCTGTCCATAAAATGGCTGCTGATGGAGAGTCATGTCACCAGGCAAATCACTTCCATGTAATTTAATGCACGAAACTTCCAAGAGAACAAGTGCAGATGCAGATGTCAGAATGAGGCATTGCATGGAGGTGATTTGCCTGGTCACATGACCCTGTGTAAGCAGCCACTTTATGGACAGGACCTCTGTGTGGACAGCACAAAATACTTTGTAAACAAGTAAGCATATCTTACAAAATATAGAAAATAGTGCAGAATTTCCACAAACGCTATATTAGTACGTGTCATATAATCATCTCACAAACATATTGGTCAGTGATAACCAGAAGGTGGCCAACCCCTTTAAGAAGCCGTGGGGTATAGTGCTACTATCCAACCTTTTCTAGGCCACAAGAAGTTCACAATAAAAACCTGATTGAAATGAACATGTATATTTCTAATGATACATCTCCTCTAGCACTATGTACTATACAGTTATACATAATTTCAACTTCTACGCAAAAATAAGGAGTCAGGGGTCGTAAATTTGCTCTATATTTGAACCACCATATCCTGTATTTTATTATGTTTGTATAGACTTTGAATGAATTGCTCTGCGCTATTTTAGTTCATGAGTAATTATCTTTTCTTCCAGCTACCAGTAGCTACCTTTTTATCCTGAGCTGAGCACCACTTACATAATGTTCTGTATGGACCATTAATCTAATTAAAGTGATCACATTATCCACTCTTTTGATCTATTCTGTATATATATATAAAAACAAAAAAATCCATAATCTTTTCCTTTAATTCAGATTTTCCAGACTGCTTAATAATTAAGGTGGTGTTCTTTCGCTGGTTCTTCAGCACCTTATCTTATAGATTTAATTATCAAGTATCCGTAACAGTTTGAGGGAAGAAAAGAGGAGTAGGGTGTCACAATGATTGGTAGGACGAGGGTGCTGATAGCAATAAGAAGGAGGAGAACCCTTACCTACAGGCACACAAGATACCAGAGTGGCTGCCGATATGGCTGACAGCGGGGCTTTCTCTTATGTTAGAATTGCACTTTTTATGTACATAAGGATTTGGAAGTCATGTTCAGTTTTCATTTTTGACTGGAGATGCACCTTAAAAAAGAGATCCTGCGCACTGCCTCGCCGGGGCATGCGCACTGTGATGCCCATTGTGGGCATGGCACCACTTCAACTAGTGCGCATGTGGCGGCGAGGCAGTGCGCTGACGCAGGATCTCGGCTAGACCGAAGAATTACGCAAGGGAATAGGAGGGCGGGCATAGGCATAGGCAGAGGCTGGGGCGGAGTAACAATGAGATGAGGCACAGCAGCCTGGGCTCCTACACAGTCGCCGCCCCTGGGCACTTAGGAGTGCTCATTTGCATATGAATCAAACATCGTTTTTCCAGCTTCTGCAAGTGTAAAGAAAATAACAAAGGTACCATTACATTCATGTATAGGTGTGCGATAGGACAATGTAAGCACTGTTTATGGCAATATGGAGGTGACAGACTCCCTTTAAGGTCATCTGTCATCATCTAACATCTGTGAGTTCAGATTCAAGGACTGCTTTTTATAAATGATTCTGTAAAATGTTTTTTCTGCTGGTGTACATGACTAAAAAGTACATTTTCAAGGATTACAAAAGGTGAACCTGAGTTTAATCGATACAGTGATTAGCACCCATTTATAGTTGATATTATGGCGAAATATATGTTTCACAAGAAGAGTCTTGCGTATATTTGGGCATCTTGCGGAGTCTCTAATATAACTAATACATACCACCTGACCCACTAATTGACCTTCCACAGTCCTGATCAAATGCTGAAACTTGTCACATACTCTTCTCCGAGTGTTGTTGGTGAACCTGATGAAGGGCACAGTTCATCACTGAAATGTGTTGTTCGTACCCTTAACTAATAAAGTCTGTCTACAGTAACCATTTGTGTGAAGGTATAGAGCAACCTCCTTTTATCCTACCCACATCTCTATTGTGTTTACTCTGGCTTCGGACCTTATAGGATGGCGATGAGCAGCAGACCCACAGTTGTAGAAGACTGGAGAGGTAAGGTAAGCAGCCTATTGTCATCAATCTCCTAACTTACTTGTTCCTATAGTCCTACACATTATAAGCCTCTGCTTTTCTGTTTATGCACTCTAAGTCAGTCAAGAGCGATGAATCAGTTGAATTTTAAGAAACAGGAAGTGGCTTGTTTTCTAGAAGCCCGAGGGGTGGTGATCAAATTTTCTGGCTTAATGAGTAGTGCTTTGAAGGTCATTTTAGTGTAATTTCATATGCTTGTTGAGCTTTAAAGGAGTTGTCTCACTTCAGCAAATGTCATTTATCATGTAGAGAAAGTTAATACAAGGCACTTTCCAATTTATTGTAATTCTTCATATTGCCTCCTTTGCTGCCTTGATTCTCCATCGCATTATACACTACTTATATCCAGAGGTTATGACCACTCTGCCATCCAGCGGTGGTCATGCTTGCACACCAGAGGAAAAAGCACCGGCCTCTCTGGTGGCCGGGACCGTGGGAGCTTGCATAGGCACATATGCGTAGCAACTCTTGTCCCGGCCAGCTCGTATCTGCTTTGCAACGGTTGTCATAACCCTTGGAAATGAAAAGTACATAATGTAAAGGAAAAATTAATCAAGCAACAAAGGAAGCAATCTGGACAATCACAATACATTAGTAAGTGCCTTGTATTAACTTTCTCTACATGATAAATGTCATCTGCTAAAGTGAGACAACCCCTTTAAGGTTAAAGGCTATGAACACATTTGAGGACAATTTTTTATCTGCAGACTGTCACTTTCTGTTTTACACTGAGGTCTGTCATGTTGCTGTTCTGATGGCTAGATGTATAGCCCTTATCTCTGAATTTCTGACAGCTCATAAACACTTATTTAAGCCTTATTCTTATTAGTTTGATAGAAATTTATTTAGCTATAGTAAGTGTTTATAAGTTGTCAGAGGTTTGTAGATAATGGCTTCTCAGACCAATTGAGATAAAATGTTTTATTTTTACTTTTTCACAGAAAAAAATTACCCCAAAAGGTCTTCAACGCCATTAATGTTTGCACAAATGCTACACTCTGGCAAGACTGACCGGGTGATAAGTTCCCTTTAGATGGGTATTTTAAATGTTTTGAGAGCCAGAGACCTTTGAATTGTGTCAACTTTAATCACTAAATTGTAGCACTGCATCTTTAATATTGTCAGTTAATTATAACTATGTGTAGAGCCAGGATACTGGGATGTGGGTCTTGGCATAATAAAAAGATTATCAAGCAAACATACCTATATTTAGAAAAATGAACTCCGTATTATTAACATCACCTGGTATTAAATTACTATAATCGAGTGTGCCCTGTGGGCTAATACAGGATAAAATTGCCTTTGCTTTATTGTGAGAACAGAGGAGGGCAGAACTGGTATCCATGGAAGCTTAACATAAAGCTATAGGAGCAGAGGAAAGGTAATACATAGCTGTAATTAAACTGCAGATCAAGCTGTGTGCATGCATTTCATTTCTACGTATCCTCATGAATATCATTCACGTCTAGTAGGACTTCTGGCTTTTATGCTCTTGTTTTATTGCATTTTTATTTAGTCTGCTGGTACATATTCATACCAAGGCTGACATTCATCCCAGCCTTGGTATGATTTTATGCTTTATTTTCAATTTAACTGAATGGATTAAACCACTAATGCGCACAATGCATCAAATTTAAATTGCAAAAAAACAACAGTATTTCTCGCAGGCACATTGAAGATCATAATAATCATCAGAATTGTTCAAAAATTCGATTTGGAAGCTTTCATTTGGAACAAGCAAACTTTTGGGAGAAATTTCATTTGGCATGAAACACGTTAAATCAGGAAGAGTGTATCTTGCAACATAACAGTACATTGCAGAAACATGTCCTGCTTAGCGCCGCAGTCCCGGGCGCCGTGTTCAGCAGTGATCTGCGGCCAGTGCTTCCCATTCACCGCTGCAGTCCTGGGCTCTGTCTATGTAGGTATTGTTGTTCTGGGATCCGCTCCTCAGTTTCTCAGCCCTGGCCACAGCATGATTGCTGTTTGTTTCCTGCAACACTTCCTTAAGGGCTGGTGCGTGTCACTTCCTGGGCTTTATGGGTTAGGTCATGATACCTCGCTGACCAATTCTAGCCCTACTGCACATATATAAGTGGCTCAGCCCTCTTCCCAGAAGCCACAGTGTCAAGGTCCTGGTGTCCTGATAAGGTTCCTCATATCCGCTTGTGTGCCTGTGTTCCTGGATTCTGCTACACATTTGATCCCTTCCTGCTTGCCTTGACTCTCCTGTTGCCGACCTGGATTGCCTAACCTGTGCCGCCTGCCCTGACCTATTGCCTTTCTGATTTCCACTCTGCCTCATCCTCGGTTCTGCACCGTTGCTCCTGGTAACGACTCAGCCTGCTGTCAACGCCTGTACCTCTGGTACCTCCTGGACTGCCTATCCTCCTCAAGAAGTAGCGACCTGGTGTTCCCCTTGGGAAAGTCTATCCCCACCATCAGAGGTACTGTGAAGATCGAGGGGTTCACTTAGAGAATGCCCTTAAAGAGGTAGGACACGTGGCAATGCCACCTCCTGCTGGTTCAGGTTCTGCTCGATGTCCTGCTGCTGCTGGCTGGTTTCTTCAGTTGGTTGTTGAAGAAACGTGGTCATCAGAGACTCGAGACTCAATTTACTGCTGACGAGGCTGGTGCTGCTCCTGAACTCCACCCCCACTCCTCCAGCAGTCATAACAGTGGAGTGTGAGCGCAGAGGGTCCCCCCTGTCTGACCTTCATGAGGACAGGCAATGGCACCCATAGGCAGCGACCAACCGACTACATAGAATGTCTTCATAGTAGTTGAGTTTATCATCCCTCTTAGCAGGTGTAAAAAAGGCCCCCATCACAGTCCCTGCACTATTCCTGGCCTGCCCTGCAGTCTCTCTATGCTCTCCCTACAGTGTAGGAAAACTCTTCCTATAATCTTCCTACACTGTCCCTGCACTGTCCCTGCCCAATATTCTACAATTACAGGCTTTCTTAAACACTGTCCTTAGTGCTTGTCACGTCTCACCCTATGCTCAACTCACAGTCAAATGGCAGAGACCGCATGGTATGAGGTTTTTAAATGGTTGTGACATCACAGGGGCTGGCTAGCTGCAGATTGTCTGTCTGCACCGCATTATGGGTGATCTCACGTTCCCAGGGCTCCTTACTTTCACTTTGTAACACGTGTAGCCACTAGTTTTTAGGAAAAACACCATTTGTTACCACAAAGCGCAAGGAAATTTGGATTCATTGCAAATCGAATTTTTCCTAAGCTTCGGATCAGATTCCACTTCGGATGCTGTGCTTCACTCAACAGTAATAAGAACCATCTACATCAAGGTTCACACAGATACTTACACAACTATTTATGTTTTGCAAAACTGTTTAATGATGACTTCTGCATGTGAGGCAGTGACAGGGCTCATGTATGATGGACGGTATGTATCTCCGAGAATGGTGCAAGAAACCTATTAAGGAGATACATATTGTGGTTTGCTGTGGTGCACCTGAGACGTGCCACCAAGGTACCCGACCTTGGTGGAGAGGAATCCAGAAGCTAGAGTGTCCACTAAGATAGTGGACACTGTTGTTAGCTAGTATAGCTGGTTACAGCTAATCCGGTCCTGGCTTTTACTGGGAGTAAGCAAAGAGCTGGGTTGGTGCTTACTCCCCACGATCCACTCCGGGGTTTATAAGTGGCTCATGTCCACGATTTTGTTTTAACAGTGAGTAGCAGGAGGCAGAGTGTGTCTGTGGAGTGAGAGGCTGCAGATTACACACTGCAAGGCACGTGTGAAGGAAACACTGGCCTGTGGACTGATTACCTGACCCGGCTGTGATCTGGCTGTAAGGCTAGTTTCACACTAGCAGCAGCCTCCTCTGGCAGGCTGCTCACCCGCCAGAGCAGCCTGCATGATCCGTGCTGCCGCTAGTGCATGCGTGCCGCCGAAGGTCCGCTCCAGC
Organism: Bufotes viridis; assembly: GCA_033119425.1. Taxonomy (NCBI): domain Eukaryota; kingdom Metazoa; phylum Chordata; class Amphibia; order Anura; family Bufonidae; genus Bufotes; species Bufotes viridis. The sequence continues at coordinate 47,044,803 of CM065593.1, forward strand.
CCCATTGACTATAATAGGGGCGGACCCGAGTTCTGGCAGCAGCACGACAAACATGCCCAGAGGCGGCCGGAATAAATACGACAGGCTGTTCACCCGCCGGAACAGCCTGCCAGAGAAGGCTGCTGCTAGTGTGTAATTAGCCTAACTGAACTGTAAGTTGACTGGAACAAGCAATAAACAGTGTTGAAGAGACTTTGTTGTGTCCCTGCCTTTCTTCAAAACTAGTCATAGGAGCCCACAGCATTACAGCAGCAACAAAAATACGTGTTGCACACAGATGGATTATGGCACTGATTTGTCACAGATTTGTTGCAGATTCTCAGAATTTTCTGTCTGTGTGCTAAAAATGACTTAAGGCTTGGGCTTTGGTGAACATTGCATGGAGGTACAGTAGACCCCACAATTGCTACATGGCCCATGGGGGAATTAAGACGCTGAGATGTTTTCACTGCTTTCAGACCACTAGGGTAAGACACCTATCACAGTGCCAGGAGACATATTGGTTTCTCCCCTATATTTTCTACAGAGGAATCTGCCAAATGTAAGTTGTTCCTCAGGAACACATGGTTTCAGCTTTATGTATTTTGCCCAATTATGAAATCTGATATATAATCCCCATTGCTATTTATGTATGGTATCAGATCCCTGATGAATCACGTGTAGGGGTAAAACACATCAGGATGTTTTATTGTAGGACATCTGTATCTAGGACACTAAGTGCTCAGGCACCCATTTCTGTCATTTAGGAAGCTCTTACCGTGCATCACACACTGGTTCTGATATTGTATACAGGTCCAAACTAGCCTTATATCACAAGTGGTGACACTACTTCTGATAGTTTACCACTGTGGTTGAGCTCAACTTATACATTTGTACATATTTATTGCCTACATCGGCTGAATGAGCACCACAGACCCCATATCTTTTCCATAGTTGCTACTGTAGTCATAAGAGTTACAGAACCCCCATCACAAGGTATTCCAGGGTGCGATAGCACATAGGTTGCTGTTCAAAGCTGCCCTTTTGTCTGTATCAACCTAGGGCCCCAGTACTTCCAAATAATTCTATGACCAGTGTAGCTTTTTTTTTTTTTTTTTTTTTTGCCTGATTGGCACAACGTTTTAGTGGAGTACGTATCAACTGTTTACATATTGGATTATGTCTGCTTTTTATTTTAAATTGATTTTTTTTTTTTTTTCTGTAGACAACAAAAAGTTCTATTTTATGTGGTTCTGGCATACTCATCAAATACATTTTTGTCTTTTGCAGACCAATTTCATTTTTGACCTCAATGATATCCATTGATATCCAAGTTTATACAGATCCTTATAACAACGCCAGTTGCTATTACTGCAGAACTGGTCTTAACCTGAAGCAGTCACATTTCTTAAGTTATTAAGATACCACCAAGAGACACAGTAGGGTTAAAAGAAAATATATGAAGCATGTATCAACAGTAGAAGGCAACAAAATACACATAAAAAACTCACCAATAGATGACAGGAACTGAATGATGATGGCAACTGATGAATGAGATAGAAGTTTGGCAATGGAGCAGATGGAAAATGGTAATGGTATTGAGGTAGATAGTGGTGAATGACATTGAGCAGAAACAAAGATACCGCAGAACTGTCTACTGTCCCTGCTCTGCAATATAACCCAGCAAGACAGCCAAGACAAATCAAAACCAAATAGCAAACAGAAAACAGGTTCCAGAAAGCACACAACTACTAAGCTAGCAGCAGTGAAATACAGTACAACCACAGGCCCCAGATGTTTTGAGATGAATATTCTTTTTCTGATGTGCAACTGTGTCGCACAGACAGTTAACCTTAGTCAGATGTCAAACTCCTGGCACCCCTGCTGATCAGCTGTGTGAAGCGGCACACATGTAAGAGCTGTTTAACATAGTAACATAGTTTATAAGGCTGAAAAAAGACATTTGTCCATCCAGTTCGGCCTGGTATCCTGCAAGTGGATCCAGAGGAAGGCAAAAAATAACTGTGAGGTAGAAGCCAATTTTCCCCACTTAAGGGGACAAAAATCCCTTCCCGACTCCAATCAGGCAATCAGAATAACTCCCTGGATCAACTACCCATCTCTAGTAACTATAGCCTGTAATAATATTACACTCCAGAAATACATCCAGGCCCCTCTTGAACTCACCATCGCCACCTCCTCAGGCAGAGAGTTCCATAGTCTCACTGCTCTTACCGTAAAGAGTCCCCTTTTATGTTTGTGTACAAACCTTCTTTCCTCCAGACGCAGAGGATGTCCCGTCATCACAGTCCCAGTCCTGGGGATAAATAGATGATGGGAGAGATCTCTGTACTGACCCCTGATATATTTATACATAGTTATTAGATCTCCCCTCAGTCATCTTTTTTTCTAAAGTGAATAAAACTAATTTTGATAATCTTTCAGGGTACTGTAGTTGCCTCCATTCCAGTTATTACTTTAGTTGCCCTCCTCTGAACCCTCTCCAGCTCTGCTATGTCTTCCTTGTTCACAGGAGCCCAGAACTGTACACAGTACTCCATGTATGGTCTGACTAGTGATTTGTAAAGTGGTAGGACTATGTTCTCATCACGGGCATCTATAACCTTAAATTTGTCAGTGTTAAACCTCATCTGCCACTTATCTGCCCAAGCCTCCAATCTATCCAGATCACTCTGTAGCAGTATACTGTCCTCTTCCATGTTATTACTTTACACAGTTTAGTGTCATCTGCAAAAATTGATATTTTACTATGCAAGCCTTCTACAAGATCATTAATAAATATATTGAATAGAATAGGGCCCAATACTAACCCCTGAAGTACTCCACTAGTGACAGTGACCCAATCTGAGTGTATACTGTTAATAACCACCCTCTGTTTTCTATTACTGAGACAGTTACTTACTAACCTTTTATGAGGTACAGTGTCAAATGCTTTGGAGAAGTCCAGATATACGACATCCATTGATTCGCCGCTGTCAAGTCTAGAACTTACCTCCACATAAAGCTGATTAAATTAGTTTGGCATGACCGATCCCTCATGAAGCCATGCTGATATGGCGTTATTTGCTTTTCATTGAGGTACTCCAAGATAGCATCTCATAGAAAAGCTTCAAACAGTTTACCCACGACAGATGTTAAACTTACCGCCCTATAGTTTCCAGGCTCTGTTCTTGGACCCTTTTTGAATATTGGCACCACATTTGTTATGCGCCAATCCAATGGAACATTCCCTGTCAGTATAGAGTCCTTAAATATCAGAAATAAGGGTCTGGCTATGACATTACTTAATTCTCTTAGGATACGGGGGTGTATGCCATCCGGTCCTGGCGATTTGTATATTTTAATCTTTTTAAGATGCCGCTGTACTTCTTCCTGGGTCAGACAGGGCACTTTTAATAGGGAATTTTACTTTTACATTCTGCATTTCATCTGACAGTTTATTTTCCTCAGTGAATACAGTGGAGAAAAGAATATTTAATAGCTTTGCTTTCTCCTCATTGCTCTCTGCAACTCCCCCTCATTACTTTGTAGAGGGCCGACACCTTCAGATTTATACTTTTTACCATTTATATAATTGAAGAACATTTTAGGGTTAGTTTTGCTCTCTTTGGCAATTAATCTCTCGGTCTCTAGTTTGGCTGCTTTTATTTGTTTTTTACATATTTAATTTTTTTCCTTATAGTTTTTCAGTGCTTCCTTGCTACCCTCCTGTTTTTGTGATTTGAAATGCTTTCTTTTTGTCATTTATTGCTTTCTTTACGGTTCTATTTATCCACATTGGTTTTTTTCTTGTTCCTTAACTTTTTATTCCCATAAGGTATGTACCTCTCACAATTAGATTTTAGGATGCTTTTAAAAATATCCCATTTTGTGGCTGCATTTTTTATTTTTTGAGGACTTTGTGCCAGTTAGTTAGGCCTATGGCCTCTCTGAGTTGGCTAAATGTATATTTTTTGAAGTTTGGTATTTTTGTTCCTCCCTGAAGAAACACTCTTTTGAATGACAATTGGAAGGTTATTACTTTATGGCCCGACGTGCACAGCATCATTTGTAATCTATAATGCTGTAGGCTCCCGTGCGCACGAACAATGCCGTTGCGGGACATATGGCCCGCTCAGGGACCGCATGTCTCGGAGGGCATACGGTCGTGTGCAAGAGGCCTCTGGCTTGATTCATTTTTCCATTACATTATATACTGCTCATTTCCATGGTTATGACCACCTTGCAATCCGGCAATGGTTGCGTGCTTGCACAATATAGGAAAAAGTGCTGGACTGTCTGGTAGCTGGGACCGGATGAGCTCACATAGGTTGCTGCTTTTTTCTGTAGTGTGCAAGCATGGCCACCACTGATGGATTGCAGGGTGGTCGTAACCATGGAAATGAGCAGTGTATAATGTGATGGGAAAATAATTCCAGCCAGCAAAGGAGGCAATATGGACAATCACAATACATTAGTAAGTGGCTTGTATTAACTTTCTCTACATAATAAATGCTATTTGCTGAAGTGACACAACCCCTTTAAGTCATGTTTAGCTACAAAGTAACAAGCCCTCCAATTACCAAGAAAACAAATTATGTTATACTCACCACTTTCTCCAGCATCATTGTCTGCCCTGCTGGTCTGGTCTGGTCCTCCTGCTGCTGCTTGCTTACTATTTGCAGTGGGGATGTGCCCGTACAGTGCACATGACCACTGCAGCCAATTACTGTCCTCTACTACAGATACAGTGATTGACTATAGCGGTTACTTGCTGTACACATGCACATCACTGCTCACATCATCACTGCTGCAGTCAGTCTCTTCTTCAGTAGACAAAATTTCTTTATATATTTCTCAGTTTCAAAGGGGTTATTTCACTGACCATTTTTAAAAGCTCAGACCAGCATTAAAAAAAGAAAAAGTCGTACTTACCTATACTGATCCTCTACTACTCCTGTCCACACAGGGTCTCCAATTGTTTCTGATTCCTGGTCTCTCTTGACATATGGCAAATGCCTTATCAGCCAATAACTGGCAGGAGCAAATATTTAATAATTAATATGAATGCATAATAAAGGAGATTTTATGGTACTAGATTGGTGGGGTCCAACTCTTAGCACCTCTGATGATCAGCTGAGGCTGCAGTGCTTGTGCAAGTGCTGTGGTTGCTCTTTGTTGGTTACAACAGCACATCTACCTGTATGCCGCCTGCTTAGCAATGGAGGTGCAGGGCATTGCAGATTCATGCCATTGCCTTGCCACTATTGATAAGATGGCCATCTGTTACTAAAGAACTTTAAACAGCTGATCGACAGGGGTGCCAGGAGTCAGACGTCCGCGGATCTGATACTGATGGTCTACCCTCAGGAAAGTTCTAAAATCATCTGGACTTACTTCTCTTTTATTGTACAATTATAAACTAACTTGTTACAAGAAGTGAAATATGACTTTGAGGACACATGTTGCAGCTTCAGTAGAGCTCAACACATAGAGGCCCGATTGAGGGAAATGAAAGTCAGAAAGTGTAAGTGGAGAGCTACTTCATTTCCTTTTCCAGTTTTTGACTTGACCTTTACAGTAGATTTATGAAGCTGTCAGACACAGTTATAAAAATGTGGGGTTTAAAGACGAGTGCCAGAATTTTGCTCTTTCAGTCCATTGCATTTTTTACTGCCTGGGTCTTGAAATCATAGACGGGGCCATAACCTTTTCTTTTTTTTACAAGTTTCTCAATGACAACACATCATCATATTTCACTACATCGCACTTTTCAAATCACCATTTACATTCCTAGTCTACTGTAAACCAAGCAAAATCAATGTTTTATAGTAAACCCCTTCATGCAGAGGATACACAACCCATATATCAATAACCAATTAAGTGCATGCTGCCGGAATTTTGCCAAAGGCGTAATGGTATGCCGTCATGCATTTGTAGTGAGGTTGGAAAAAAGCTCTCTCCAGGTGACTTTGCTGACAGGCACCTGTGACTTCGTGATTACATATACACAGAAAAAACTAAATGACATTCATCCTAAACCTTACCCTTGAGCTCTCATCCATCATGATCATATGAGATTGCTCAATCAAAATTACATCTGCGCCTAAGAACTCGAGTAGGAAAAAGTGAAAAGTACTACCTGTTTAGTTGAGTGCAGCTCTTACTTCCCACTCGAGTACTGGCAATGATGGTTTTACTCTTTAATATATTACGCAGTTTGTGATCATGAAAATTTGTAACCACCACTTGGGACCCCAAGTAAATTTATATTCGGGTGCTTCCATTGCACCTAATCACTAGAGTCCACACCTGTTGGCCCTCTAGGCCCAACTCTCAGTTTATCAGTGCAGCCTGGGCACTTCTATTAGTGCTCTACAGCAGGGAAGAGATTTCCTGCCCATCCTGTGCCACCATGCAGCTGAATGGGCTACATAGTCATGTCTGCTCTATTAGCTATTTTTCAGCCAACTTATGGCCAGCAGGGGCCCTCTGATCTCTGGGGCTCCAAGCATTTGCTTGGTTTGTGTAGAGGTAAAGTCTATCTCAGACCATAGGAATATATCCCATGTTGTGACCAGCATAATACAATTTTGAAACGCATATCCGCTGGAATATGCTACGATCTACAGTAATAACAAATCACTGAAAAAAAAAATGCCACTGAAATGATGGTTATCGATGACCTGTACATACTGCAGTACTCTCCTGATGTATGTTTTCTCTTTCTTTTCTTTTTTTTCCCCCTCAAAATTATTTAACCATTATTAAAGGGGTTCTCTAATATAGATGAGATAAACTATCTTCAGGATAGGTCATCAGTATCAGATTGGAGGGGGGTTGGACACCCGGCACCCCCACCGATCAGCTGTATGAAGGGAAGGCGCACACAGTGTGCACGTGCCGTCTCCCGTCCCTCTCCTGCTCACTGAATGCTATGTCTATAGCAAGCAGGAAGAAGGAAGAGAGACGGCACGTGCACACTGCGCACGCCTTCTCTTCATACAGCTCATGGGCAGGGGTTCCAGCTTGTCGGACCCCCGCTGACCTGATATTGATGACCTACCCTGAGGATAGGTCATCAATATTAAAAGCCTGGGGAACCCCTTTAATACATAATTTTAAAATAGAGTATGTACATAGGCCTTCCAAGCAATAAATAAGAAAGCTTACGAGAGCAGGAAAGCAATATGGAATGCAGAAGATTGCTGTAATCATCTGAATATATCGGCACTTGAAACTTTAAGCTCTGAGCTCAGTGGGTGTTCCCTAGGAAGCTGCTATGTCTCTCACAATGATATGGCTCTTCATGTATATTCAGTAGGGGCTCTGGCTACAGATACTAAGGAGTTGATCAGCAAGATCCAGGGAATAGGATTGCAGCATCAGGATTTGTTGTGCAGTCAGTGTGCACATGACTATAATGGAGCTGTGTACAATAAATATTTAGAGTCAATTCTTATTGCCAAGTTGCATTATAATAATTTACTTTTGATGCCTTGGAGCAAAGAAGAAAATAGTTGCAAAAGTTGGAATATGCATAAAAAACAAGTGACATATCTAAATAAATGCAATAAACTATAATAAAGCACAAGGTACTACAAATAAAATACATACTGTATGTCCCTTACAGTAAATGACTGAAGTGATGCTGATTTTTGCATCTGGTTGTAAAGGCCCATGAGATGTCATCTTATGTGATTACATATCAAAAATAAGGAGAATGCTAAAATATGCTTTCTATTCTTCAGAGGACCGGAAACCAAAATGCTATTAAATGATACAAGATCTTTCGTTTTCAAATGATTGAATCAGATAAGTTTTGCTTGCAGGCACATCGCAAAATAAGCTATGTGGTGCAATAATCATCCAATTTAAACAGTGCATTCAGCTCATTTATACTGAATTTTAATTAGCGTACAATATCGCAATTACCGCTCTGGGCCATTAATATATTCTGCCATTAATTTTATTCCATTTACATTACAATTTACTGCAGGCACTTGTAATAGCCCTAGTATTATATATTCATATCTGTCTATCTATCTATGAATTAGACCATTTTATTAAGTAGTTTGACAGTTTTTTTTATAGTAATTTATATATTCTATATATAAGGTATATAGACTTCAATGTGTGTATTCACTTATCAGTGGTTTCCATGGACCGTGGGTCAGTGGTGACACCACGGATGCATGCCTTATTTTTGTCCATTGTTATGGATACCCCAGCACATTATAGTCTATGGGTCCATGAAAACCACGGAAACAACACAGATGCCATCTTTGTTTGGTCTGTGGTTTTCATGGATTGTTGAGCTAAGCCCTGGAAATTTATTTTTAGTGGATGACACACGAAGCGCAAAAAATGGACATTCAGACCAAACACAGATTATTCATGAACATCTTTATGGATGAGCCACTGACCATCTTGTCATGGATGTCATCATGGGCAAGCACCTGTGATGGAGGCCGAGTAGTGTCAGACACGATTCTCACATACCAATACCCTGTGGAAGATTGTTAGGAATGCATCAAGGCTAGGGACAGGATTATGCATAGGCAAAGTTGGCAGCTGCCTGAGGCCCCATTGACTTTGGGGGGTGTTTAAGCATCTGAAAATGATCTAGGCGCCAGGGTCCGATGCATGCTTCATGGGTAAGGAAATGGCTGTTTTAAAAGTACAAGGGATTGGAAAGAAAGGAAGTGGAGCGCATGACTATGAACATGCTGAACCTCACAGACAAAAGTGGAGGAGGACACCTTCTAAACTGAACTGAGCACCAAAAGCTTGACAAACCCATGAGTGGGGTTATATGGAAATATTTTAAGCCTGGTCATTTTTGATAGTTCTTTATGCAGTCATTTATGATTTGTGGTCTGGGGCGTTTATAGTATGATAGACAAAATGATTGCTGCTAATGATTGAAAATCAAAATCTTATTTTGGAAATATTATCAGAAGACCTAATTCATTGGGATAAAAATTTGTGATTAGAATGAATAAGAGATGATGTATGGCTACAGTGACAGAAAGAGTCGAGTTCACTAGGGGATATCATGGCAATCTTAAAAGGTTTGTCTAGGTGCTAGATATTGAGTACCTATCCTTACCATAGGTCATCAGTATCCAACTGTTGGAAATACAACACCCAGCACCCCTACCGATCAGCATCCCCCCTCCTAATCTGATTTTAATGACCTATCCTATGGATAGATCATCAATATCTAGAATCCAGACAGCCCTTTTAATTACACTTAAGATAAGAAGACTGGAACACTGATAAAGTAGATCAGTTGCTCACAGCCACCAACTAGGTTGCAATTAGATCCTCTGAAAAATAAGACCTGGAATTTGATTAATTGCGAAGTGTAACTGCTCCATGTTTTCCTTGCACTACATCCAACCAATCTACATAATTAATTATCACTTAAACATGGTAAAGGTATTCTCTAGCAATGGGATTAAATGAAATTAGACTAAAATCTTTACAAATGTTAGTAACGTCAGTAATGTCTCAAGTTCAGCATTAAAACTGGAAATATCTTCCAAAGTATGAGCCTCAAATTTAAACCCCCAAAATCCATTATGTGGCTCATTGGCATTCAATATACATTATTTAATGGCCGGAAAGTAAGAAAAAACACATAAAACACATGGTTTACTTTTTTTGTGGCACGTGTATGTATAGGAAAGAGCAGCTTGGTACAGTAAACAAAGGACACTACTTCAGCAGCCAATGAGCTATGATGGTCCACAGACCCATCAGCATTTTCTGGCAAATATGCTGATTTTATACACTGAACATGATGTGAATAGACACTATAAAACTGCTTTCATTAAAATATTTTCTCCATCTAAGTCTGTCTTACTAGACGAAGAAAATGAGGAGCACAATAAACTGTGCGAGAAGACAAATGCCCTCAAAAAACTTTTGAAAGGTTGTAAATTATTCCCAGTTCCAAAATAATACATATTTTTTGCTGCTTTCCATTTTCAAGCTCATTTTAAGGAACCCTGTCTAGTGCCGTTTTTATCGATTTCAATTTAAAAGCAGATAAGTAATAGCTTCCTTATCCGTAATAATTGCCCAGAGTCTCAGGTGCTCTTGACATCGCTGTCAGGATGTAGGCATGCATGATTGATTATCCAATTTATTGGTAATATTGTACCTGTCACTGTAGTTCAGTTGTGCCGGCTTTGACAAGTGCAAAAGGGTGTCCGTGACAGTTGCGGGAACAAGTGATGGGTTTAAGCATTCGGATGTTACCTCATACTATTCTGAATGACAGGTTGATAAATTAAAATTTACAGTTGAAGAATACGACTTGGAAAAAAAGGAGCCTGGTATTGATAGCAAGGAGCCAGCATTGTGTAAGGTCAAAATTTCAATCTTCTATAAATTGTTTACCGCAACCTTCCAGTCTAAATCCAAGAGCTGACCATAGGTGACACTTGCCTAGTCAACATACCTGGTGTATTCCAAGGGCAGTGGAGAGAAGGGTTATCTTAGACTTTCCTACAGCGTTTTGCGTGGGAAAGTCTGAGATGGTGGCAGTCTGATGGGTACCAAAAAGAAGGAACAGAGACAGCATGGGAGCAACAGATGGCACTAGGTATGTTGACTATATGTATGTGTTATGTATTGTCAACTTTTAGGATTGGACTGGAGGTTTCCAATAAGCGATAAGTAATTCCACAGTAAGGCTTTTTGCCCGGGAAGGTTTGCAAAATAGCTCTCCACCGGAAGGAAAACAATTTACAGTAAGGAGGGCTAAAAGGACAAAAAAAAAAGACAAAAATTCAGTCACTCAAGGAAGAAAGAAAACTGTATCACTACTGCCATCTATAAGTGACTATACTGTAAGTTAAAGGGGTTGTCCCATGAAAAACATTTTACAGTTTTCAAAGCAGCATCTGGATCTGAATACTTTTGTAATTGCATGTAATAAAAAAAATTTGCATAGCCACCTGCTGTTTTTTTTTCTTATTTCTTATTTCTTTGTCTTGCTCACTGAAATGGTCGCACATGCTCAGTTTCATCCTCCAACTGCCTACTGAGCTGTGATAAGAAGAGCATGGACACGCCCCCTGAGCTACAGCAGAAAAGACACTCCCCTTGAGCTGCCGGTTTGATATAAATCTAGCAGAGCAATGAATGGTGAGATCTCTGGATCCATGTGAGGTACAGGGCTGGTTCTAGCTTTGTTAGAAAGAGATTGTCACGTACCGAATGATTTCTGATTTTCATTATTTACATTAGTCATCATGGGATAACCCCTTTTAACTGCTAAAGGACCGCCTAACACAGGGATGCGTCCTGCGGGCGGTCCTGTAGCTCTGAGACGACGCATCGGCGCGTCATCTCGTGAGAGCCGAGACTTCCTGTGAACGCGCGCGCGTTCACAGTGAAGCGCGTCTCAGGAGTTCTGCTACAGCCTGCCAGCGATGATCCATCGCTGGCAGGCTGTAGATGCGAATTAAATCGCATCAAAGAGCTATATCAGACGCTGTTTTGTGAACAGCGTCTGATATAGCTGCTACCTGGTCCCTGTGGTCCCATTTGCTGGGATCGACCACCAGAGGACCAGGTAACTATGTAAAGTTGCACCAAACACTACACTAACCCCCCCACCCCCTCACCTATTAACCCCTTGTTAACCCCTTGATCACCCCATCTAGACCCCCTGATCACCCCCCTGTCATTGATCACACCCCTTGTAAGGCTCAATTCAGACGTCCATATGTGTTTTGCGGATCTGTGGATTCACGGATCCGCGGATCGGATCCGCAGATCCTCAAAACACGGACACCGGCAATGTGCTTTCCGCATTTTGCAGATCCGCACATTGCCAGAACTATATAGAAAATGCTTTTTCTTGTCTGCAATTGCGGACAAGAATAGGACATGTTCTATATTTTTGAGGAACAGAAGTGCAGACCCGGAAGCGCGGATCCGTAATTCCGGATCCGAGCGGGACAAAGTCTGTCCCCATAGAAATGAATGGGTCCACAATTCCGTTCCGCAAACAGAATTTCGGACGTGTGAATGGGGCATAAGGGTCCCTTATCACCGCCAGTTAGTTAGCTACTTGTTAGGTAGCTAGCGCCCAGCCAACCGCAACGCAGTCACTGATTTTGGCAAATATTTTTTCATCCACATTGATCGATGCGAATGAAAAAATCTGTGCCGTTCATCATTTATTTTTTTTTTTCAGCGCAGAGGCTGAACGGAAAAAAAAAATCTCATTACCCATATGCTCAATATACGGAGAATCGCAGATACTCCTAATGCTGGCCATACGTGTAATGATTGCGGAGACCTTCAAATGCCAGGGCAGTATAAATACCCCACATGTGACCCCATTTTAGAAAGAAGACACCCCAAGGTATTCCGTGAGGGGTATGGCGAGTTCATGCAAAATTTTATTTTTGTCACAAGTTAGTGGAATATGAGACTGTAAAAAAAAAAAAAAAACAATTTCTGCTAACTTGTGCCAAATTTTTTTTTTCTGTGAACTCGCCATGCCTCTCACGGAATACCTTGGGGTGTCTTCTTTCCACAATGGGGTCACTTGTGGGTTTTTATACTGTCCTGGCATTTTAGGGTCCTAAAGCGTGAGAATCCAAATGCGTAAAATGGCCTGTGAAATCCTAAAGGTACTCATTGGTTTTAGGGCCCCTTTGCGCATCTTGGCTGCAAAAAGTGTCACACATGTGGTATCACCGTACTCAGGAGAAGTAGGAAATGTGTTTTGTGGTGTATTTTTACATATACCCATGCTAGTGTGAGAAATATCTCTGTAAATTGACAACTTTGAATAAAAAATGTAAAAAGTTGTCGCTTACAGCGATATTTCTCACACGCAGCATGGGTATATGTAAAAATACACTCCAAAACACATTGCCCTACTTCTCCTGAGTATGGCGATACCACATGAGTGACACTTTTCTGCAGCCTGGGTGCTAAGGGCCCTAAAACCAATGAGTACCTTTAGGATTTCACAGGGCATTTTTACGCATTTGGATTCTCACGCTTTAGGGCCCCTAAAATGCCAGGTCAGTATAAATACCCCACATGTGACCCCATTTTGGAAAGAAGACACCCCAAGGTATTCCGTGAGGGGCATGGCGAGTTCACAGAATTTTTATTTTTTGGCACAAGTTAGCAGAAATTGATATATATATTTTTTTTAATTTAGTTTTTTACAAAGTCTCATATTCCACTAACTTGTGACAAAAAATAAAATTTTACATGAAGTCACCATACCCCTCACGGAATACCTTGGGGTGTCTTCTTTCCAAAATGGGGTCACATGTGGGGTATTTATACTGTCCTGGCATTTTAGGGGCCCCTAAAGCGTGAGAAGAAGTCTGGAATCCAAATGCGTAAAAATGCCCTGTGAAATCCTAAAGGTACTCATTGGTTTTAGGGCCCCTTTGCGCACCCAGGCTGCAAAAAAGTGGCACACATGTGGTATTGCCGTACTCAGGAGAAGTAGGGCAATGTGTTTTGTGGTGTATTTTTATATATACCCATACTTTGTGTGAAAAATATCTCTGTAAACGACAACTTTTATAATTTTTTATACAAAGTTGACAATTTACAGAGATATTTCTCTCACCCAACATGGTTATATGTAAAAATACACCCCAAAACACATTGCCCTACTTCTCCTGAGTACGGCGATACCACATAAGTGACACTTTTGCAGCCTGGGTGCTAAAGGCCCAAATTCCAACGAGTACCTTTAGGTTTTACATGGCGGCTCACAATTTAGCCCCGCCCAAAATGCCAGAACAGTAAACACACCCCACAAATGACCCCATTTCGGAAAGTAGACACCCCGAGGTATTTTCGGAAAGTAGACACCCCGAGGTATTCACTGAGGGACATAGTGAGTCCGTCTGAGATTTTTTTTTTTTTGCCAGAAGTTAGCAGAAATTGAAACTTTTTTTTTTTTTCCTCAAAAAGTGTCATTTTCCGCTAACTTGTGAAAATAAATGAAATGATACATGAACTCACCATGCCCCTCCACGAATACTTTGGGGTGTCTTCTTTCTAAAATGGTGTCATTTGGGGGGTATTTATACTTTCCTGACATTCTAGCACCCGAAGAAACATGACAGGTGCTCAGAAAGTCAGAGCTGCTTCAAAATGCCGAAATTCACTTTTTGCACCATAGTTTGTAAACGCTATAACTTTTACCCAAACCAATAAATATACACTTATTGGATTTTTTTTTATCAAAGACATGTAGAACAATAAATTTAGAGAAAAATTTATATAGAAATGTATTTTTTTAAAAAAAATTTTACAACAGAAAGTGAAAAATGTCATTTTTTTGCAAAAATGTCGTTAAATTTGTATTAATGGCAAAAAAAGTAAAAATGTCAGCAACAATGAAATACCACCAAATGAAAGCTCTATTAGTGAGAATAAAAGGAGGTAAAATTCATTTGGGTGGTAAGTTGTATGACGGAGCAATAAACGGTGAAAGTAGTGTAGTGCGGAATTGTAAAAAGTGGCCTGGTCATTAAGGGTGTTTAAGCTAGGGGGGTTGAAGCGGTTAATAAGCAAATGCCCTAGCTCAACTTTTGATCAACATTTATAATGCAGGTCTTTTTTAATTGGCAGAGGGATCTGGATGTGACTGCTTCCTCTTCAGCCATATGTACTTCTCTATTTGACCCTTTAAACATGACTCAGGTTGTCAGCCAGGCCACAGACACGCATCTATAGACTGAAGTTTTTTAAAGTTGTTGCTCCTCTTCAGTGCAAAGTGACTCTCATTGGCTATGTCATATCTACTGCCTCTTAAAGGTAGAAGAGAAGTAATCCTCAAGCTTCACAGTGATTTAATAGTATTAACCACATAAATAAAAAAAAAACATCATCATAAAGGTGACCGGTAATGTCAACAGCACTCTTCACTGTTGGAAAATTATGTTTGATTACTTTAATTTGGTGGGCTTTAATATCACAAGAGCAAATGTAAGTACAAACTTAACAAAAGGATTGTGAGGGTTCTCAGAACTGGAGATAACTTTTCCACATTTGTTTCATGTTACACCCACAAACTTAAATGTCTTCTATTGTGCATTTATGTTACAGACCAACACGAAGTAGCAAGTATGTGTTTAGAGAAAAGAAAATGAATGATATATGGTTTTCAAAGTGTGGCATGTATTTGTATTCAGCCCCCCAGTCAATACTTTGTAGGACCACCTTTCGCTGCAATTAGAGCTGCAGGTCTTTTAGGGGTATGTCTCTAGCAGCTTTGCACATCTAGAGGTTGAAATTGTTGCCCATTCTACTTTGCAAAATAGCTCAAGCCAGACCTGGTAGGGAGAAACCACTCAGTAGCACCTTCTCCCTGTACCAGGTCTTGTTGTAAATACTGATTTTTCTATTGAACACAAATGTCTTGTGATTTGTTTTGGGTGAGTGAGAGAGACCCACTAGTTCCACTGGAAAAGAGATGAGCAAGACAAGTCTCCATCCTAAAAGAAAAGAAAACGGAGTGTAGAAAAGTAAGACTTGCATATATTTTCCCAGAAATGCAGAGCAGTGGCGGCTGGACTACAATACTCCTCATGCATACTTGGTAGTCTCCATAATGTGAAAGAGTACCCCGAGAACCCAACAAAGTTCAGCTAACCAGGGCAATTTTCTTTAGAGACATGTAGTTTTCTGCTTGTTTTGGAAGGAGAAGCATAATGCCCAGAGACACTCAATTTTCTTTTTCCTTTAGGAGAGAGAACTGTCTTGCATGTCTCCTTTTCAAAATTCCAGGTGGTTTGCTCTTGTCTTCTGGGCTTCTTATTTTCTTGTCTTCTGGGCCTATGTTTTTTGACTGAAAAAATATGGGTTCTAGGCAACCTTAGAGTGTTATATAACAATTTTCAGAATAACTGGAGCATATTTAATACGGACCTAAATTGAATTTCAAGAAATGTGCTCATCTTTAATTCCTGTTCTTGTTGATGTTATTAATAGTCTAGGCTCTTGAGGAAGGGTGTGACATTTTTTTTAGCAATGCTTGGATATTGATTTATTTCATATTCAATGTTCTTCTCCGCTTTCTTACTGAAGGTAAGTAAATATCTATGGCTTTGGCATACTGAACAGGTAGGTCTCTTCTCTAGGGATTTTCACTTTCTCAAAGCTAGACACATCCAATCCTGTTGATTGACAAGAATGAATTTCGAGTTATTTGACCGTTTACCTCAGCATTTAGGAGTGTATATATCACCTGCTCATCTGGGGATTTTAGAATTGCTCAAGCCTGCTCAGGGTCATTGACAGGTGTGTAATACAGGTAATGTGTGATTTGTGGAAAAAGGCTTCCGAAAGCTGAGTGTCAAAATGTTTAAAAAGCCATTCAAACATTAATATTTCAAGTCTCCAAAACCACTTTTCTGTTGAACACTAGTTGGTTTTATGCTCTAATATTTAATGTTAAAAATCTATGCATTACATATATGAAGGGTACTGAGGGCTTAGGATTTATATTGCTTTTTAATAATTGTTCTCATTCAGCTGTTTAGTAGTGTTTATGTAGTGTCTCCAATACAATTATTGTTGTGATTATGTCTACATACATGTGCTATGAAATTAAAATATTACAGGGGTCATTGTGACAAACCCTTCTCTAGTAACAGCTTCCACGGCAATCTACTGTGCCCTGCTTCTGAAACCCTGTTCTTTACCAGGGGACATGCTGGCCACTTGATGGTTTAGTGCCTCTCCAATATGGCTCATTGAGAGGATTCTGAGTGGGAGACCCTCGTTTGGATGATCTTTTGCTCTAATAGGTCATATAGCTAAATGGTTAGTCCTGATGAGATTAATTTAAAAGGAGTCCGACAGCAGCTTTCAGCCTATATAACTGCTGACAGTGCTAAGCAAAGATCATTGACAGTAGGGCAAACATTACATTATGGATTCTATCATTATCTGTTGCAATAGAAGGTAAGCAGCACTACAAGCCCACAAGTAGGGTAAGTATCATGCCAATAATCCAGGTACTTGGTGAGAAGGTCCAATTTAGGTTGGTACACGCAGATGAGGCTCCAGGCTGGGGGTCCGCTGTAGTAGCAAAATAATTTAAAAATCTGCAGCACTCTTCCAGTGTAGAAAGGTTGGTATTATTTAGTTAACCATCACAAAACATTGTGACGATTCGACTAAAGAGTCTTTATCAAGCCCTTTATCAAGGCTTGATAAAGACTCTTTAGTCGAAACATTGCAATTTTTGTTGCTGGTTAAATACCGAATTTTCTACACTGGAAGAGTGCTGCAGATTTTTCAATTATTTTAGATCATTATCTGCTACAGTCTAAATAGGAACTTTTATTGCAACATGCACCCGCTCAAGTGCCCAGGAGGCGGCCCCTCACTCTGAAGTGCTCTCTATGGTTAGTTACTTTTGAGCCCCTCCCCTAGTGACTACCAGTAGTGATGAGCGCATAGGCAATATTCGAATTTGCGATATTTAGCTAATTTTTGGCCTAATATTCGCCATAAACTTGCAAATTCGAGAATTCATGATCTTCCGTCATTATTTACTTAATTGCAAAAATCGGCAATGTTAGATATTCGCAGTAAAAATTAGCGATTAGAATATTCACGATCAACACTAAGGGGTAGGCAACTTTCCTATTGGTTGCTAGATGTTAAGTGCCGATATTCACGATAAATTAGTGATACTCGCGATTAGAATATTCGCGATCAACACTATTCGCGAATACAAATATATAGCACTATATTCTAAATGACCGTGAATTCTCGAAGTGGAGATATTCGCGAATAAAGTTCGCAATTTGAATATTCACGCTCACCGCTAGCAACCAGGAGACCACCACAGCTATCAGAGATGAAGGGACTGTGAAGCATTCAGTGCAGAGAGCACTTCACTGTGAAGCACGACCTTCTGGACACTTGAAGGAGCAGTGCATGACAGAATAAAAGCTCATACTCACATTGCTGCTGATGGTAAAAGCTCTGTGTCCTGCTCTCCCCAGCCTCTTCCTAGCACGGTCAGTAGTTTTGCACGGTCAAAACTGCTGACAGACTTCTTTTCAATTCTATATTGCCCAACGGAATATGAATAAAGTCTGCTGCAAATAACTACGCTTTTAAAACAACTTTCATTTTTACACATACTATCTGTATTCTGATAGGTTAAATCACTACCATGGTCACCTGTGCCTAATACGTTTCTTGTATATACATTTTCTCTGCACATTATGATACCAGAAAGAGCAGAAAGGTGTACTGTTTGGAGAAAGTCACCAGGATGGTGCAATCAATCTCCAAGGTGACACCATTGAGACTCTTCCAGCTCCTATCCTTCTGGATATCGAGAGCATATACTTATCTCTTGAAATGCTTTGAACTAGGTTGTAGATGCTACAAATTTAATGACAATATGCTGAGCTACCAATAGCCACTTCAGAACTTGCTACATGTCAAATGCTCAAGGTATAAAAACAATCTTCGCTCTCCCTTTTACTTTAGTGCAATGTGCATTAAGAATGAAGCATGTCCCGCCACCACCACTACTGAACACAACGAGAGTACTACAACATTTCCTATATTCCATTCTATTCTATAGTATGCTTTATTACTTTTATTACAGTATCTTATTTATTATTTAGCATGATTTTATTAGTGTCATTTTCAGTATCATTATTATTTATTATCATTATTTATTACAGTATATTATTTATAAATGCCACAGTTTACAGTCATTAAAGGGGTTGTCCGCTTTATTTATATGGATGACCTATCCTCAAGGGGAAGGGGAACGCCCGCCGATTAGCTGTTTGAAGACAAGGCTGCGCTTGTACGAGCGCTGTGTTCTCCTCACTGTTTACCTGCTTGCTGTCACAACAGCAGAGGTGAGTGGGTGTAATTACACTATAGAACTGAATAGAAAGAAGCTGTCCCATTGAAGTGAGTGGGATAGCTTAGGTATAATTGCACCTGCTCACTGCTGAAGTTGCAACGGGGAGCAGATAAACAATGAAGAGAAAGCAATGCTTATACAAGCACAGCCTTCTCTTCATCTGCTCGGCAGGGGTGTCAGGAGTCGGATCCTCGCCGATCTGATATTGATGACCTATCCCGTAAATAGATCATCAATATAAATAAAGCAGAAAGCTCCTTTAATGTAATCCAGTGATATTCTGTACTCTGTTTCTCTGCAGGCAAATAATTTGTTAAATACATCAATTTTGACAGCACAAAGCTGTCACTAGAGGGGGCTAACAAACCATTTCTCTCCATTTTAGGCCTCATGCACATGACTGAGCCATATGCCAGAGACTGTGGCACATAGAGCCATCTGGAGGTGCTATGTGGCATGTAACATTACAGATACTGTATATTGTTTCCTAGTAGCAATGCCTGTAAATAAGAATAACTCTGCAATATGGTACTTCGAACATGGCACATGGAACACTTTTTTCAATTTCAGTCACATTTATTACTGTTACTATTATTACAATTGTACCTCCATACAACTTAGTAGAGGTACAGAGCTGTGATACAGCTGGGTGAATGAGGCCTTAGCCAATGGTAATTTATTTAAGGTATAGAGAGGTTATTAGGGACAGTTTTATGGAAAACACCCATAATAACCAATCACAGCTAAGCTTTCATTTCTCAGGAGCAGAATACAAAAAAATTTCGCAAGTGTTTTCTGGCTACCATCATAGGGCGCCGTGCTGTGCGACATAGGGTCTCAGCCTCTGGGCTGAGTGTATGTAATTTGATTATATGTTCACTGAATTTGGGAGTGTGTTTGATATCCCGTAACAGTAAAACAAAGTCTGTTCTACAAGAGCTGGTGTCGTTTTCCTTGTTCGTGACTTCGCTGTATCCTGTGGAGCCCACCCCGCTACACGGCTTACAGCAGGAAGAGAACTGCAGCAGAAAGAATGCACCCCGAGGTGTGATAGAAAGAGCTGCAGCAGAAAAGACACAACCCCTGAGATGCAGCACGAGGACACACCTCTTGAGCTGTGACAGGAAGATAGCTGCAGCGGAGAGGACATGACCTTGAGCTATGACAGTTACAAGGCTGTCCTTTCTGCTGCAGCAGAAAGGACACACCACCTGAGAAGGAACACATCAAGCTGCTAGCAGAGAAATTGTGGCAATGAACTGTGAAGATCTCTGGATCCATGGTACAGGGCTGGTTCTAGCTTTGTTAGAAAGAGATTGACATGTACTATATGATGTCTGATTTTCATTTTTTACATTAAAGGGGATGTCACACTTGCTAGATTAATTTTTCCATGACATTATACAGTGCTCGTTTCTAGAGGTTACGACCACCCTGTAATCCAGCAGCGTTGGTCTTGCTTCTATAGAAACAGTATACAGTATAGGAAAAAGCGCCGATTTTTGGGGGGCCGGGACCATGAGGCAGCACATAGGAAAGCATGTGCAGCAGCTCCCGTCCGACCAAGGGTGGGATTCAAATTTTTAGCAACAGGTTCCCTACTCAACAGCGGACACGCAGCATCACGACACATGTTTACATATACATACACCATATATATGCAACACACATAAATACACCATGTACATGGTACTCTTACATAAATGCACCATATATGTACTACACACATACCACCCAACTTTTAAAAAGTCTAAGGACTCGGAGCTAAACTATGGAATGGAAGTGCTCATGTCCAGCTGCTTCGGTAATTTTAACAACCGGATCTGTAGAACACAAGCTGAACTCTTGCACCAGGGCCCGTGAGCCATTAGCTACGTCCCTGATAATAACAATACATTAGTAAGGGCCTTGTATTAACTTTCTCTACATGATAATTGCTACAGTATTTGTTGAAGTGAAGCAACCCCTTTATTCAGAACACAATACATCTGCAGTATCACAGGTAATAGTCTTGGCATTGATGCTTTTTCTTACAAAGTTGATCTTTTTTTTTTTTTAACAAGCATTTAACAAGCCTACATTTTCTTTATCCTCCAGATACTACCTGGCTTCCAGGACACAGTGCAACGAAGCCTTCTAAATCCAAATACAGTAATGGCCGTGGTCTTCTCCTTGTGTCCTGCAGGCCCACTGACTTCACAACTAGTATTACTGGCCTGGGCGTGGCTAACCCCCGTTCACTTCACTGGGGCTTAGCCCAGACCAGTGATACTAGTCGTGACGTCACTAGGCCTGAGGTAAACAGCATGAAGGCCGAACTGCTGCTGCCAGCGCCGCTGCCTTCTCCCGGGTGTCGGACCCTGCCAATCAGATGCTGATGATCTATTCAGAGGATAGGTCATCAGTAAAAAAGAAGCTGCAGAACGCCTTTAAGTAGCAGACATCTAGAAGCGCTGAATTTTAAAAAAAATAGTGCAGCCCCTAGAAAAGAAATACTATATAAACATATTCTGTCCATATTTACAACTTTAATTTTCCCATTTAAAAAGTCCTGGAATCCTAATGTTTGCTTAGCAAAGTCATGATTACAGCTTTGCAAATGAGTTAACATGCAGTAAAAAAGAGGAAATATATTTGTAAATGTCTTACGGCAAGAAGCTATCATAAAAAGCTTCTACTAAAAGCACACAATTTAGTAGTAAGTGAGAAAAACGCTGAAACCAAAAAGCTTATCTTTGCATATTTCCTGGCACATTGCTGACTGATCGTATTACAATTTTAGCTCAGTACCAGCCCCATACTCATTAATCGGTGTCTACCCTGTTTGGTTACCAATCTACCATTTAGCCCCCATGCACACGACCATATATATTTTGTTGTTCGCAAACCACAGATCAGCAAAATACAGACATCGGCTGTGAGCATGCCGCATTTACTTAATAGAACTGGTTATTCTTTTGTGCAATATGGCCGAGAATGGGACATGTTCTATAACCGGCTGCCAGTTGACAACCGTGCGCTGTCCGCACTATTTGCAGCCCTATAGAAATGAATGGTTCCACGTGTGATCCACAAGAAATGTGGATCAGACACGGACTTAAAAAACGGTTGTGTGCATGAGTGGTCAAGGAATATGGTGCAGCTATAGAGCTATGTCAGGTTGTCCATATGGAGAAACGGGGCAAACCTTTAGTAAATAAGTCATACAGTGTGCAACATGCAAGTCACTTTTTTTCCTGACACTTCGGGAGTCTCACAAAAATGGGCTTTCCATTGCAATGACACCATGCTTAGTATCAAGAGCAGCATCCAAATAAGTATCATGATTTTACTTGGAGTATACGAGAGCAGAGAGGGAGGTTGTTGTTGCCTCTCAGTAAGGCTAACTTTACACATGTGGCAAAACATTCCGGCAGGCCTCGCTGGAGACTGCCGTGTACCTCCAGCTGCTTCCTGAAGTGTAGCGAAATGTGTGTTGAGGGTGTCTGCCGTATGGGGCACTTTGGGATCATCGCAATTATGGGTATTTATATACCATATTTTTCTCCCTATAAGACGCACCTGCCCATAAGACGCACCTAGGTTTTTGAGGAGGAAAATAAGGAAAAAAATATTTTGAACCAAAAGGTGTGCTTTTGGTGGGTTTTTTACTAATGGTGTTCTGTGCATGACAGTATTATGAAACACTGTTATGGGGGATCTGTGGATGACACACTGTTATGGGGGATCTGTGGATGACACACTGTTATGGGGGCATCTGGGGATGGCACTGTTATGGGGCATCTGTGGATGGCACTGTATGGGGGCATCTGGGGATGACGCACTGTTATGTGGGGGAGCTGGGGATGGCACTGTTATGGGGGTATCTGTGGATGACACTGTATGGGGGCATCTGTGGAGGGCACTGTATGGGGGCATCTGTGGATGGCACTGTATGGGGGTATCTGGATTGCACTGTATGTGGGTATCTGGGGATAACACTGCTATGGGGGGAATCTGTGGATGACACATAGCATCTTATGCTATGTGTCAGCCACAGATTCACCACCATAACAGTGGGTGTGATGACCCCAATACAGGGGCTGTGGGCAGCATCTTGCTTGCTAATGACAGCGGGGCCCAGTGCAGTAACTGTATTCTACTACACCGGGCCCGCGTGGCGTCAACCTGCCTGTGCCGCCTGCTTCATTCATAAAGTAGGCGGAGCAGGCGCGTGACGTCACGCTGCCGCCTCCCGCCCGCCCAGCCTCCTGACTCCAATCTTGCCTGCGATCTTACATTATACTAGGTAGGGTAATACTGGCAGCATTAAGATTATACCTTAGTTTTAAACATCGCCTGTAACTACATTACTACAGCGGCCAGGTATAGTAGAATAAAGTTACTGCACCGGGCCCCGCTGTCATTAGCAAACAAGATGCCGCCCACAGCCAGTCCTCATTGATACACACGCCGGCTGCGCTCTTTAGCAGCGCAGCGGTGTATCAATGTTTGCTGCATTCGCCCCATAAGACTATTTTCCGCCCACTTTTTGGCGGGGGGTGCGTCTTATAGGGCGAAAATACGATCCTTTGCTTTGTAATTTTTGTCCACAAAATAATGTTATCTCTGTGGGAGTCTTTTTGACATTGCAGCATAATAGGACTTATGGTTATTTAACCTCTTGTGCCTGGTAATATTGCATGGTTGGTTTAAATAACTACCTCTATATTTATTATTTACTATACATGTACATATGTCATTTTTTATCTTGATACTCTGTAGTATACTGCATATCTATTGACTCTCACTAAGTTATGATGTGAAATATGTTGACTACTTTCCTCAATGTAGTTATTTGTATGACTTGTTATAATAATTTAAATACAGTCATCCTTATTAGTATCCCATTGGCCTTGTCTAAACTGGCCGATATTGACTTCTCTCCTGTAGCATACAATTTGGTGCTTTGGCCCTATTTTTATATCCATGTTATTATTTATGAGATTATTAAATTTGACTTTTCTATTATGGTCTATTATTTACCTTTTTCTGGTGCTATTGGCATTACTATATGGGTTATTTGTTCAGTCTAGTCAGACCCCTTTTGTTTATTAGCTATTATTGAGTTTTGATCGGTATTTCTACCCTTTGAAACTGAGACAGCTGGGGAAGTTTACTCACAAGGTGTGGGCCGAAGTCTCGGCTTGATTGCATTGATTGCCTCAAAATATTAAGTAAAGGACACCTTTTTTGTCCAGGCCACTTTCATTAGTTTGTTTTATAAATTATTTTGTTGAGCCACAGCAGGCACTCCATATTCCCATGGTTTTACCCCATTATTTGCATTTCCCATGGCTGGAGTGCTGATTCTGAAGTTGTATTATTTAATTGAACTTATTTGAAATATATTAATTTCGTATTTCCCACACTATAAGGCAAACTTGTTTTCTCCCAAAAGTGGGGGGTAAATGGCAGTGCATCTTATAATACAAATCCTAATGAGTACTTCCATTATGTGGAGCAGAAGAGGTAAGTTCTTTTATTTATTTGTTGTCTTATCTGGTCTGATGGAAATTGGGGTCTGATTTGGGGGTCTGATCTGAGGTCTGATGAAGATTAGGGGTCTGATGAAGATTAGGGGGTCTTAACTGGGTTTTGATGAAGATTAGGGGTCTGATTTGGGTGTGTTATGAAAATTGCGGGTTTGATCTGAGGTCTGATTAAGATTGGGGTCTGATCTAATGTCTGCTGAAGATTTGGGGGTCGAATGAAGATGGCGCCTGATCTGAGATCTGATGAAGATTGGGGGTTTGATTTGGGGATCTGATGAACATTGGGGGTCTCATCTTAGGTTTGAATGAAAAATATTTTTTTTCTCATTTTCTTCCTCTAAAACCTAATGGCCTTATGGTGTGGAAATATAGTATATATAAAATGTGTTAAATTCTATTTTGTTAGAGAATTGTTAGAATTTTTTATATGTCACAGATGATATCAGAAAATGAGGAATGCTGATAACTAAGCACAATCATATAACAATATGTAATTAAATATTCCGGTTAGAACTAGACTTTCAAACACACAATAGTAGAATAATGCCTCAGGCGGCACTTTTGCAGAGACAGCAAAGTACTAAAAAAAAAATGCATTATGGCCTGTACAGAACACAGCTGAGATCAGTGGTCCTGGCAGATACTTTATACAACAAGGAAGAAACTGCAGTGAATAGCACTTATGGTGATAAAAATCAAATGGAAAAGAAAAGTATTTATGTACATTTTCAAGAAAAGGTAATTGAACCATTTGGAAGTACCTGGATTTCTTCATTGATTACTAATAAAATGTGGACTGATTGTACTAAGTCACAGTTATAGACAACACAATCTAAGTTAACTAATCACAGGCAGTTATAATGTCCATGTCTTTTATTGAGCTCATTGAACAAATATCCATAGTGCAGGAGGAAAAACTAAGTTAACCTCTATGTTGATGACTTCTCCAAGAACTACAGTAATTGGCAAAAGGTGTTTTAATTGAAGAGATGAGATTAGAAGAGTGAGATTCACATGTGCTTTGCCCATTAAATGAAGGCACACAAAGCCTAGTTACTGACAAGCCATTCCATAAAGCAAACATCTTCAAGAAGACATCAGAAAAAATGTTATGGAGACCTATGAAGCTCAAAAAGGCTACAAAGCATCCATAAAGGCTTGGTGTACAATCTATGGTTACACAAATCTACAAATGGATACAATTCAGAACTGTTGCCACTCTCCTTAGGAGTTTATGTCCTGTTAAGATCACTCCGAAAGCACTCCTATGAGAGATGAGAAAGAACCCAAGGCTAACAGTTAGGTAAGGCTACTTTCACATAGGCGTTTTTACTCTCCAGTTTTGAGATCTGGCATGGGATCTCAAAATGACAGCAAAACACAGCCATTTGAATAATATAACCAGGTGCATCCATTCAGAATGGATCCGGTTGTATTAAATTGTAATGAACATCCTGAAAAAACGGTATCCGGCACCGTTGATTTACATGGTTTTTGGTGTCAGCTCCGGCATGTTCAGTTTCTTATGCCACACACAAAAATGCTGCTTTCAGTGATATTTTTGTCCGGTATGGGAACGCAACAAACCAGAATGGAATGCATTCTGATGCACTTTGGCCAGTTAGTTCAGCTTTGTCCCCATTGAAAATGAACAAGGACAAAACTAAAGAGTTTTCCTCCGGTTTTGAGATCCTCTGCCGGATATAAAAATACTATTATTAGTATTAATTACTAATTACTATTACTATTAATTACTATTATAAAAATACTGAAGAAAAAACTGCAGAGGAAGCAGCAGTTGCAAAAAAAGAAAAAAAAAAAAAAACATTGTGGCTCTTCTCAGATTTGCCATGGTGTTGAGACACGTCTTGGACACCTTTTTGATTGTGTGCAGTATTTAAAGAGGACTTTTCACTATTCCTGACATGTCTGTTTTAATAGCTTCATGCATTCCCCATGCAATAGCAATTCTGGAACATCTATTCTTATGGCTCTATTTTGTGCCATTTCTTTTTTTATTTCTACTAGAAGTTATGCATGTATTGCTAGCAGTCTGCAGTAAGGGTACAGAGGGGTGGTAACCAGTTGGGGATGTATACCTGCAGTGTCGGACTGGGGTATCTAGGGCCCACCAGTAAAATTTATTTTGGGGGCCCACCGTATGGATACATTCAAATATAATAAATATTTTAACAAGTTTTTTATATAAACATAGGCTGGTTGAGGTACTGTACAATGAATATATGTATATAGTGCAGTAAGTTTACTGTGTTATGTACCACTTGTGCAGGGGTTGGAGACTAGGGGCCCACCTTGCTCAGGGGCCCACCGGGGGATTCCCCTGTACCCCTGTGGGCCAGTCCGAGCCTGTATACCTGTACAGTCTGAAAATGGCAGCACTGATTGGATACAGAGTGAGTCTGTGCAGGTACACCCCCCCAACTTGTTACCCCTCTGTACCCTAACTCCAGACTGCTAGTAATTCATAATTTCTAGTAGAAATTATAAAGGAATAGCACAACATAGAGCCATAAGAATGGATGCTTCAGAATTGTTATTACATGGGGAATGCATGAAGCCATTAAAACAGGCATGTCAGGAGTGGTGAAAGGTCCTCTTTAAATCTATGGTGCTCAATTTATTATTAATGTGAATCAGCCCAGTATTCGTCACATAGTCCACAGTCACAGAGAGTCGGGATGCCTTACGGACTCCTGCAACCTGATGTTATTTAAAATGTAGGCAGCATTTTAGGGTTTGACCACCTGGAGTGGGCGTGACCCGTTTGCGGTGCTGCCAGCTGCTGTTGAGAACCACATGGCCAATAAGGCCCCAACTAATCAACTAACCAACGAATGCTGCACGGTATAGCACCTTTAATACTGCATGTCCATTAACAATGAAGACCAGCTATACAGTGCTGTCTTCATTAGTTAAATGGGTTCTTCAGGAATTAAGAAAATGAAAATACTTAAATATTATTTTATTATAAATATATTCCCAAATACCTTTCATTACTTGTAATGGCTTGTTTTGCCTAGGGAGCAATCATCAGGGGAAATAAAATGGCTGCTGTCCTATTAGTTCACACAAAATCTGTCCTAATCACACAGGAGGACAAGTTACTTCACAGCATTGAGCTAAATTGCTGCCTCATCCTCCTCTCTGCTCTACTTGTCAGGGATTATGATCCTGAATACAGCGGGAAAAAAATCTAAATGGCTGATTCATCTTTTTTGATTATCTCACCTCCCCCTAAAAAATGTAATAAAAAGTTATCACAGTCATAAAGCAATGGCAGAATTTCTTTTTTTCAAATTCGACCCCATCAGATTTTTTTTATGCAGCTTCCCACATGCAATAGTAAATGGTGCCATTAGAGAGTACAACTTGTCCCACAAAAAACAAAAACAAAGGAGAGCAGAGAAATAAAAAAGTTATGTCTTTGGGAAGGCAAGGGGAAAAAAAACAAAAAAAAAACGGAAAATTGCTGCATCAGAAAGGGGTTCTCTCCACAAATAAGTATTATTTTTTGTTTGATAAAACATAGTAAAGGGAATCTGTCCTGTTCATGTGACACACAGCTACAGTATACAGAGCTGTGTCATGCGTGTCCATCACATGACCACGAGAGATCTTTATACCCTGGAAGTAGTTAGGTCCATGGGCACATTTTACAACTTTTCATTGTAAAATCAATAACCATTATTCAATAAAACCTGGAATGCCCCTTTAAGCCATTTACTAACCTTACAGGGATAAATTGTATTCATTCTTTTTTACTATTTCATTTTTCTCTACAATATAAACTTTAATGAACCTTGAATAGCTTGCTTTGCCATTCCCAAGTAAGCTACAGTATATACTGTTTTGTGACATGCTTTACGGCAGATAAAAAAGCATAAAGGTTGTCATCACTCACATAATAGCCATGGACATAAAAAAAAAAAAAACACATAAAAAGAAAAAAGAAGGCATCACAAAAAATATATACAGTTCTACTAGAGATCACAGTTCTACCACTATGTGCTTGCACAAAATTTTCATAAGTTTCAAAGTGTAGAATTGAAAATGTTACATCATAAAGTCCAACTGCAGTCCATGTGTAATCACCAAAGCTAGTGTTGAGCGAATCAAAGTCCACAAAGTAGACTTTGATCCGAATTTCAGGGAAAATTCGATACACCGAAAAGCTGAATTTCCTCGTGCTTCGTGGTAGCGAATCAATTTTCCCTGAATGGCGGTAAAAAATAAAAAAAAGTCAAACTTACCTCATGCATTTGATTGCAGCGAGCCGACTGCCACCATCTTGATTGGAGATCTCACACAAAATTTCTCGCACGGTGACGTAAGACATTACTACCGTGGCCAATGCGATGACGTCATCACGGGCCGCACAAGATTTCAAACTAGATCTTCTATCAAAATGTATAGACAAGACTGTTGTGGTGGCTCACCTTGCCAGTGTAGCGGATGAGGTGCTACTGTCTACCTGATTCACCCAAATCAGGAAACCAAAACTTGTAAAAAAGAAGAAAACGTAATAGACAGGCACTCACTCAGCTGGAAGTTTGCCAAACAGGTAGAAATCACTTTAGGAATGATGTGGTTAGTAATATATAGTGTACTTTTTAATAACACAATCAATATAAAACTGTAAAACATCAATAAATCAATAAATCCATAAAGGTTACTAGAAAACAAAAAGTCCTTAAAAAGTCACCAAAGTAAAAATAAAAGTTCAGTTCATATCAAGATAGATAGATAGATAGATAGATAGATAGATAGAAAATCCAGATGAAGAGCCAAATAGGTATTATTTACACCGGGATGTCTTCAAAGAACATCCATTGTGGGCTATGTCTCCCACTGGGGTAATGCCCTCTTTTGGGGGGGGGGTTATTTAGTAGTTAAATTGGAGTATGTCCATTAGAAAGGGGTATAACCCATTTGGAAAAGAATACCCCATATTCAGGGGAAGAGGTGGGCCCTTATTAAATAGGAGGAATATCCTCTTATCTCCCTTATTCAGCTTCAGTCAGTTTTCAGGCCCATAGTGAAGATTGAACTGTTATTAACTGTGGTGTTCCACCTTGGGTGAGTTCTGTGGCTTTGTACCTCTAATTCCCCCGCAGTCTGTCTCTGGAGCTTAGAGGTTCGCACGGGCAGCTTGTGCCTGGCGCGTCTCTCCTCAGTTCGGCGCGTTTGGCGCGTCTCTCCTCAGTTCGGCATCCCACGTGGCAGTGATGTCACCGGAAGTTTTGTAGTCCGTGTCAACGGTGGGATCTGTTAGTTGGCTCCTATTCAAATAATGGAGGTGGTATGTCCAGAGTGGGTATAATTTGGATGAAAATCCTGGTACTTGGTCCGGAGTATGGGTCCAAATTGGGTCCAAATTGGCAAAGCATTTCAGGGAGTGTCCTTTCCCCTTCATCAGTGGATGAGTGTTGGCTGGGTTTGAAATAGAGACAAGCAGACTTTCTATCGTTCCAGACTGACTCACGTCTTCGGTGCAGTGACAAGCATTTGCATGTTGCTGATGTGTAACTTTTTTTTTTATTATCTCTGTTGGATCAGCGTTAAATAGAACTGTCAAACAGATGTTTACATGCAGAAAATCTGCCAAGGACTAATGTGCCAGTCTCCAGGATGAAATGTTCCTCAGCAAAGCTTTTACGCTGCCTTGTGTCATGTCTACATGATGAGTTCTGCTTTCTGCCGTTTGCCGTATGGTGCAATTCTATCGGAATAATTATCTGTACTTTCTCTGAAATCTGTAGTCAGCGCAGGATTTGTCATTCCTTCTGTTTATAAGAAGACTCAGAAGCATCAGAAATGTGCGCATGAAAAAATACAAAAAGTGCCTGAAAAAATAGACTACTATTATATATTTAATTGTACCTATTAAGTAAGGGCGTGTTCACATCTGCCATAGAGACTCTGTTTGGGGCCTCCATCACAGATACCCCTAAAAAAGAAAATAAAACAGTCCACATGCAGGAGTTTTGTTTCCGCCAAAAAAGCAGGTGTCTGAACGGATACCGAATGCCCCATTCTAGCAATAGGTTCTGTTCGGCTCCATTCATGTCCGTTATGTGCCGGATAGACACTTCCATTATTTTTATTGTCATGGGCCTCTTTATAAATGAGACGTATACTCCAGCAGCTCATGGGAAATAATAAATCAGTGTTAAATACAGTTTTTTCATGAATTCACCCCAAAGTCTCTCCCATACCTGCCTCTCTGCACATCATGCAACTTCAGCTGGGTACACATCAGCTTTTTGTCATTCATATAACGTATACAAAAAACATTTGCCTCTGATTGATGCCATATACTGTAGTGGCATCTTTAACCATAGAGTTTCATTGAAAAAAAAAACTATACGATAACTTATACAATTAATGACTGGACTTTAGAGGATGGAAAAGCACGGTGTGCTAAACTTTTGTATAACTTTTTCCCCCCCAATACATACGTTAAAAGGGTGACAAAAATGTAATGTGTACCCAGCCTTAAAGTGTACCTCCAGTGAAAATTAAAAACTTCACAATGTAGTTAGATCATCATATGCAGTACATAACTTTGTGATGCCTCTTATACTAAAGGTCAGCAGTTTGAGCTGCTGGCCTCCTATTCTTCCTGCAATACAGGGAATTGTTTTCATTGTCTAACATGTTATCATGCCTCTGAAAAAGTCTCCTTTTTGAAGGGATAGTCAATACTTTTGACCAAAATCCCACTTTTCCTAATTGTCCCCAAAACAATGTCCCAATGTTTAAATGTTTGAATCAGGATATCTATCTATCTATCTATCTATCTATCTATCTATCTATCTATCAATAATTCATCCATTTTTCTAGATCCGCAAATGCCATTGGCAGGGAGAAAGTAAAGGGTCACAATAATTGAAATCTCCTTCTACTCTCTCCAATAGTGAAATGCATGCGGCATGCAGCCTACATGAGAATTAAACTACCAATAGAAGGCTATTTTTCTTTTTAATTCTGAATAAAAAAAAAAATTGAATTCATACAAACATATCCTAAAAAGTCTTTAAGTGGATCACTAGAGGTATGCTTTATGCTTCCGTGAATAGAAGATTAGCTGCTCTCTGCCACTCTGGTCCTCCACACCGGCTCCTGCATGTCAATGTCTGAATCCTTGGACTGTTTAAATCCAGAGCTGCATGGATATGGTCACATGCTCAACTACAGCCAATAACTGGTTTCAACAGGGATGTGACTACAAGCGGCACATCATCACTGAAGCAAGTGATTGGTCTTTATTCTCGGAGAATCTTATTAGGCTACTCTATCTAACTTCTTTCTTACTCTCTTGTTTTTTGGTCTAATGTTGAGTTAACCCCCTGTAGGGAATAATCTCTAAAGCTTCCATAAAATCTCTAGGAGACAAGTAGAGCCCTGGAGGTGAATTGATCCCTCCAGTTGAAGAAACCATGGTGGAAGCCCAATCTCCTTTTTAGATAGTTGTTCAAAATATAAATATGATAGGTCACAGAAGTCTTTATAAAGATGATGTCTTTAGTGAAGAACATTTCATGGGTTTTGATCACAGTTTGTTTCTAGAGTTTTGTGAAACGATAATTGCAAAATAATATCCTCAATAACGAGGCATAGAACACCAATGGTCTGGCCTAACTGTAGCATAACATTCCTCTTTTTTCACTTCTTTACACTCCTGTTCACGTTAGCAGAACTTATTACAAACTGACTCCAAATGGTAAGTTCAGTTTCTTATAAAAAAATGTATTTAACTAGCGAGAAGCTGATTGCTTTGTACGTCTTCATGTTCCATAGTTTTTACATTTACTGGTTACCAAGCTGAGATCATTTTATGCATTCTAATTTTCTAGACTGTGGCTAATACGTTATTTCAAGTCAGGTCTTATTTTAAACAAATTCGCCTTATAGATATGCACATCTGTTGCCGGGAGTTATTGGCATCCAAATTTTACGAGAGGAAGTACATTCACAATCAAACCCCTTTTCAGTCACAGTCTGCTGATTTTCCAATTCAACTGGAGTTTAAAAATATACTTAGACCTTGATTGCTTTTCTAATGTAGTCCCTTGTTTCTAAACCACCTTAAGAAAATTTTGCACCTGTTTGAATCGCGTAGGAGAATTAGAATGTAAAGCACCGTATTCATGAATAGTGAATAGGATGGGATTGCATTAGCGTTTGCAACTGCAAAAAGGAATATTTTGCCGCATCATTTTGCCAATTATATGGCCATAATTAAGTGGTGATCCAACGGATTGCATCTATATAAATTCTGCAGCAAAGAACAAATACTGATAGCAGACCCAGAGATGTCGGAGCTGTATACCAATGCAATTAAAACTTGCACTATGGGGTCCATTGATGGAACATAGATTCTCCAAAGACTGCACAGGTTGGGTGTTCTTCACAGTCTGCCTCCCTTTTGTCATTCGGCTAAGGATTATCTTAACCCCTTATGGACCGGGCTCATTTTCACCTTAAGGACCAGGCCATTTTTTGCAAATCTGACCAGTGCCACTTTATGTGTGAATAACTTTAAAAGGCTTTTACTTATCCAGGCCATTCTGAGATTGTTTTTTTGTCACATATTGTACTTCATGACACTGGTAAAATGGAGTCAAAAAAATTCATTTTTATTTATTAAAAAATTTAGCAATTTTCCAAGTTTCAATTTCTTTACTTCTACAATACATAGTAATGCCGCCACAAAAAGTTATTAATTTACATTCCCCATATGTCTACTTCATGTTTGGATCATTTTGTGAATACCATTTTATTTTTGGGGGACGTTACAAGGCTTAGAGGTTTGGAAGCAACCAGTTCAGGTCTGAAGTCACTTTGTGAGGCTTACATAATAGAAACCACCCAATAATGACCCCATTCTAGAAACTAAACCCTCAAGGTATTCAAAACTGATTTTACAAACATCGTTAACCCTTTTGGTGTTTCACAAGAGTTATTGGAAAATTGAGATTCAATTTCAGAATTGCAATTTTTTGGCAAATTTTCCATTTTAATCCATTTTTTTCAGTAACTTAGCAAGGGTTAACAGCCAAACAAAACACAATATTTATTGCCCTGATTCTGTAGTTAGAAACTCCATAAAAGTGACCCCAATTTGGAAACTACTGGATAAGAAGGCAGTTTTGTTGGGACTATTTTTAGGGTACATATGAGTTTTGGTTGCTCTATATTACATGTTTGTGATGAAAGGTTACCAAAAATAGAAATTCTGAAATTTCATCTCCATTTGCCATAAACTCTTGAGGAACACCTAAAGAGTTAACAAAGTTTGTAAAATAAGTTTTGAATACCTTGAGGGGTGTATTTTATTACATGGGGTCACTTTTATGGAGTTTATACTCTAGCGGTACATCAGGGGTTCTTCAAATGGGACATGGTGTCCAAAAAAAGGCCATCAAAATCTGCCTTCCAGAAACCATATGGCATTCCTTTCCTTCTGCGCCCTACCGTGTGCCCGTACAGCAGTTTACCACCACATATGGGGTGTTTCTGTAAACTGCAGAATCAGGGCAATAAATTCTAAGTTTTATTTGGCTGTTAACCCCTGCTTTATTGCTGAAAAAAATGGATTAAAATGGAAAATTTGCCAAAAAATAGCTGTTTTGGCACCGTTTTTATTTTATTTTTTTGACTGTGTTAATCTGAGGGGTTAGGTGATGGGGTATTTTTATAGAGAAGATTATTACGGACGCAGCGATACATAATTTGTCAACTATTTTGAAACTTATTTAGGTTTAACACTATTTATCCTATTTGAAACAAAATACATTTTTTTTAGTATCTACACAGTCTAAGAGTCAGTTTTTTAAAAGTTTTTATCTGATTGTCTTAGTTAGGGGCTAATTCTTTGCGGGATGAGACGACGGTTTTATTGGCACTATTATGGGGGCCATATGACTTTTTGATCGCTTGCTGTTACACTTTTTGTGATGTAAGGTGACAAAAAAATTCCTTTTTTGCACAGTTTTTTTTTTTACCGTTAGATCATGGGGTATTTTTATAGAGCAGATTATAACAGACACGGCGATACCTAATTTGTCTATTTTTTAAATTATTTTCGTTTTATAAACTATCATTTTTGGAAAATAATTTTTTTGGGGTGTCTCAAGTCTGAGAACCATAGTTTTTATTTGATTGTCAGTGGCTAAATGGAATTAAAATTGGGGAAGGGGATTAAAAATGTAGTACTCCATGGAAGTGTGGTACTCCCTGAAGCAACCAATAACGCAAAGGTCTGGATGATCGGGGCACGTGTCACACTGAGTAGTGGTGTCCTTCCGTATCCCCCTCATGTGACACACTCTGCATTTTTTGGGGGTCCGTCCCTTTTTTCTAGTATGGGGGACCACACCTAGAAAGTGTTGGCCAGGGACGACCTGGGCACCTCCAGTTCCCGAAGTACTCCGGCCTGCTCTTTCCCGGTCAGAAAAGATCAGGTCCTTGAGGACTGCCTCATAGAACTGAAGGAATTTCCCTGTGTTGCCAGCACTCCGGGACAGCACAAAAGAGATGTACATAGCACCTGTACCAAGTAGATTGCAACTTTTTTGTACCATGCCCAGGTTTTGCACATGGCGTTATATGGCTTGAGGACTTGATCAGAGAGATCAACTCCTCCCATATACCGATTGTAGTCGATGATACAATCGGGCTTGAGGACCGTTACACCTCGCACAGGGACAGGGGTGATGCCGTTACCATGAATTGTAGACAGCATAAGGACATCCCTCTTGCCCTTATATCTGACCAGCAACAGGTTTACACTGGTAAGGGCACGGGTCTCACCCCTGGGCATAGGTACCTGGAGGGGGTAGGTAGGGAGGTCGCATAGATTTTTCCACACGGTCCTACAAGCGGACGTGGATCTGGCGGCGCGGGACTGGGACAAGGGTGTACTAGTATAAAATTTATCCACGTACAGGTGGTAACCCTTATCAAGCAGTGGATGCATAAGTTCCCATACAAGTTTCCCACTAACACCCAGAGTGGGGGGACATTTTGGGGGTTGAATACGGGAATCTCGCCCCTCGTACACACGAAACTTGTAAGTGTACCCTGAGGTACTCTCACAAAGTTTGTACATCTTTACGCCATACCTCACCCACTTTGAGGGAACATACTGGCGGAAAGTGAGTCTCCCCTTGAAAGCAATGAGAGACTCATCATCCGCGACCTCCCTTCCAGGTACATAGGCCTCCAAAAATTTGGCCCCAAAGTGATCGATGACTGGCCTGACTTTGTACAGGCGGTCATAGGTAGGATCACCTTGGGGGGGGGCAACATGCTGCATTATCTTCATAATGCAGGAATTTCCGGATGGCCTAAAACCTGGAGCGTGTCATGGCCGTACTGTAAAGTGGGGTCTGATAGAGGACGTCCCCATCCAGTAATGCCTGGCACTGTTTTTTTTGACTATAGGCCCATGTGCAGCACGAGGCCCCAAAACGTCCTCATCTCGGTTGCACTTTCCACCGTCCAGCCACCTGACCTAGCCAAAAAGGAGCCCGGGTGTTGAGCAATGAACTGTTGGGCGTACAGATTCGTTTGCTCCACCATCAGATTCACAAAGTGGTTACTGAAAAAAAGACTAAAATAGTCGTATTCAGTGAAGTCCACTGTGGGAATCTGGATTCCTGGTTGACCAACAAAATCAGAAATCATGGGCTGAAAATTCTCTGGGGTACACCATGCAAATTCACCGGTGGGGGGCTCAGGTGAACTTATCTGGTGGGCCGGAAAGCTAGTGCGAGCCCCAGAGCTGCTTGTACTAGGGTGGGCCACAGGGTCCCTAGCATGGCGGTCCCCTTGCTCTGCCTGGCTAGATGATGAGGAGGACGCGGATGACAAAAGGAACATGGGGTCATCCTCGTCCTCATTGGGGATCTCGGACTCATCTGGGGGTATGCCTCCTCGGCCGAGAACGTCCGGCGGGCCATAGTGGAGTGTGTGTGTGCATGGAAACCTTTATTCAGTGTGCGTGTGTGTGGGGGCACGGATGTTCCCGGACTTTCCCTAATCCGAACAGAAAAAACAAAACTAACTAAAAAAACTAAGCATAAAAAAATGTGGAAAAAAAAAACAAAATTCAAACTCGCTGATCAGCCGCCCGAAGCTGGCGGCTGATGGTGAGGTGGGGTGGGCGATGCGCTAACAGTGGCCGGACGCTAAAAATTGCCGACCACTGTCAGCCTACACAAGAAAAAAATTGCTTGTGCCACACAAAATGTGTGTGGGGGTTGGGGGGGGTGCAAGGGGGCAAGCTGCAGCATCCCTGGGGGGTCTAGGGTCACACAACTGTGCTGTGGACCCCAGACATTTGATCAGAGTGATGCAACAGTTAACTTTTTTTATTTTACTCTAAACTCTCCCTAAGTCTCCCTGCCTGACCTCACCATCACCTCACAGGATCTAAGGATGGTGATTGGTGGTGTATTATCACACCACCGATCATCATCCTATTCCGGGTTATCGGGTCACCAGAGACCCGACTAACTCGGAAATACAGCAAGCCGCAGGTCTGAATTGACCTGCAGTTTGCTGCGATCGCCGATACAGAGGGTCACAGGACCCCCCTCGGCATTGTCACAGGGTGCCTGCTGAATTATTTCTGTAGGCACTTTGTTCCAATCATCCCGCACTGCACGGCGGTGATCGGAACTACACAGGACGTACCAGTACATCCTGTTTCCTTAAGTACCAGGACATCAGGGCATACCGGTACTTCCTATGTCCGTAACAGGTTAAAGTATTTTTTACTTTAAAGCTCATGCACAGGTCATATTATGGCTCCATATTATACTGAATAGTAATAAAACTCATAGAGGTCCCTTGGGGTCTTTACTGTAAAGCCATACACCTCCAATTTTATACAGAGGCATACAGATTTTCTTTTAGTTGGGTTTCAATAAAGTTTGATGCAGATAAAATTGCTTCATGCATGTTTGTATGTACAGCAGAAAGAGAAATCCAGCATTCATGGTACGAAGACCAAGAAGGAGAGAACAAACAAAATGTCTATGCATTTCGGATACGGATCCTTACTTATGACTAAAAAAGTAATGAGTAAGGATTTAGTGATGAGTATGGATTAGTGTGTATAGATCCGAAAGGCAAAAACTTTTGTTTGTCCTAACTTTCTGTTTTTAAGACACTTCAATAGAGGTCTTCGTTCCATGGATGCTGGATTTTCCTTTCTGCTCTACATTATTTTTGTGTGACTCCTGCACACTCTTATTCAGTGGAGCAGGTGAGCTGGACCTTTTCTGCTTTTATACAGATTCTTGTTTGTATATGGGGATAATATTTCTGCACATGTGAAAGCTGTGTTTCTCTGCCTGCTTCCATAAGCATGAGACCAAATATCTATGGTCCATCCTTAGGACAGGTCATCTATTTGATTGGCTAAGTTCTGACTTCTGGACAATACATTCCCTTAAAGGGGTTATTCCATGATTGATTTAAGATTAAGAAATAATAGGTCATCAAAATCTGATCAGTGGTGGTTGAGACCCTGGACCCACACCGATCAAATGTTTCAGAAGGCACCAGTGTTTCTCTGAGTGCTGCATCATTCTCCATTCTCCATACATAGCACCATACATAGTATGTCGGCTGTGCTTGGTATCGCGCTCAGCGTCATTCACTTCAATGGGACTGAGCGCGATACCAAGCACAGCTGCTATACGTTGTACGGCGCTGCGCTTGGAAAGCACGGAGAAGGCCACAACCTGGAAAGGATAGGTCATCAGTGTCTTAATCCCGAAAAATCCCTTTAACAAGCATATTCTAGGTTATTCTTTATTCTTCATTCTGTATTATTTTTATACTATAGCCCACTTCTTGTAAGTGTTCTGCTGGCTTCCAAATTATGATATAATATGAAGCCATTTGATCTTTCTTTTCAATTAAGACTGAATAAATTCTCTTTCATGATGATCAGCTATTACACAACGTTTAAACCAGCTGCAAAGAACGTCTCTCTGGAGGACCAAGCACCTTCGTCTATCATCCAAACAACCTCTTGATTTCAGCAAGCTCTGTGAAAGCTTAATTTCTCCTGCTAGCTCTGCAGGGAAATTGAACACTGACTGTTTGATTTCTTCATAGGTTATTGTTGACCTCAAGTATTCTTAGAAGAATGAAACCCTAATTTGATTCCTGTCAGGGGAGCCCTACTGAAAAAAAGAGAGAGTGCATTTAGTTCTAGGACTTGTACTTTTTCGGTCAACCTGTCTGTACCCTAATCCTGGTTTCATCCCTGAGGACAAGGAACATCACCACAAACCCAGACAAAATCCTACATATTTGCCACTTGTCTTCTACTTGTGGCAGACGCACAGTGAAGCACAGTGTCTTCTGTCACACTTTCAGCCAGACTGATTAGGGCACAGACATTTAGAGTTGACTCTCCAGCATCTACACCTTCTGGACTACAATCTGAGAAGGCTACTAAGAACACTTTTAGAAACTACAGGAGTGGAACATCAGGCGGTGGTCTTGCATGCAAAATGCTTCTAGGTAGCCTTTAAAGGGGTTTACCATTTCAGAAATTGGTGGCATATCGCTAGCATACCGCCTCTGGAACACAAACCTATACTTAGAATGGAGCACGCAAAGTCCGAGAGGTCGCACCACGCATGTGCGGCCAACCTCCATTTATTCCTATGGGAGTACTGAAAATAGCTGAGAGCTAGCTTGGCTATTTCCGTCAGCCCCATAGAAGTGAGTGGAGCGGAGACTGAACTTGCGCGGTGCGCCTTCCTTTTCATTTCAGTGTGACTTCTGAAAATAATCGATGCTGGGCTATTTTCAATACTCCCCTTGGAATGAATGGAGGACGGCCACGCATGCGTGGTGTGCCCTCTGTGACTTTGCTGGCTTCATTCTAAGCATATCCTATCCTAAGTATATATAAGTATGTCCTAGTGATATTTCCTAATGTATGAAATGGCACAATCTCTTTAAGTTCAGAAACCGTAAATTCAGTGAGAGCTACATCTGTATGCGCACTTATACTGGGAATACTGTCTTTAAGAATGAGTATAATATCTATATATACTATACTGATTGACAAAAAAAAAACTCACCAGGGAGTTGAACTTTAATGTAACTTTCTATGTGTGACTGCAATGTCAGTGATTACTAAATTGGAGCGAAAGGATAAGTTTATTCGGGAAAACTGTACAACTGAAAGGAGGCTCTAGTCCCTGTTGTGCCACTTCCAGCCTAGATAGAAGGTGAGATACGGTTGGGTATGGAGGTATACAGTTTCTGTATGGCACATTTGCCCACAGATATTACAGCTGGGACTGTAGATCACGCAAACTCATAGGATGCTGAAGGTGATCCCATAAATGCTCAATTGGAGATTAATCTGGTGACTGGGCAGCCAAGGAAGTGTACAACCCTCGCTGCTGAATAATACCAGTTGGAAGCCCTGTGATGACATTTCATTATTTATTTTTTGAGGGTCCACTGTGTTTTCTGTAGCTGGTCTCCCTAAGATCAGCTATTGTCTTGTTTGAGTAGTCTTCAAGGTATAGCCAGAATCCTACTCCGCACTGATGAGGGGCAACACCCCGAAACAGCTGTCTGTGGATGGATACTGGCTTAGGTTTTCCCCGTCACATCCTTAAAGCTTGTAAAAGAGCGGGATCTTGACATAGGGGCCACTTAATATGGTGGGTTTGGTGATCTCTGTAATGGGGACACGCCTTTGCTCGGTTTTCCTTCTTCAGAGAGATATCTGGCTTTCACTGTGTTGAAGACCCATAACTGGGGCTCCACAGTATTTTGCGTATTATTGTTTGCCAGGGAGCTTTGCAATTTGGATTGCTGTGTTGAGACTCTTAAATGAGGCTCCATTGCGTTTTCTGTCGGTGGTCTCCCTGAGATATATATATATATATATATATATACACAACCACTATATTTAGTATACTGCTTTGTTAATATAAGTATTACCTTATCATTATTAACCACTAAACTGCTTTATAACCATGTTTGATCCATCAACAACTTTTAATAAGGCTTTATACTACCAAATACCATTTTATTACTGAAAAACATTTTTACGTTCCAGTCATAGCTGTTGTAGAAAATCCTGCACTGCAGCAGAGACAGTTCAGTGGTGGTTCTGTCATTCTCCTTCAAGCCTAATCAGTGGCTCTTTAAGTTCAACATCATTGATTGTGATCCTCTCAGTCAGAAGATAATCGGTGGTGACACATCTCATAGCTCGAAGGCGGGTGAGAAGAAAATGTATGTGTTTCAGGAAACACCATCATCAACACTTTACACGCAGAGAGTTGATGGATATTACATGTTAAGCGATATCCAAGGCTTAAATGCAAGTGAAGCTATTCACCAAAGACTCTTTCATTTTCAAAGGGATTTTAAATTATTTTAAGATGTGCAAGTATTGGGGACAAAAATATACTTTAGTTTGGACTCATCTTTTATTTTACCTCTATTGCTAAGAGCTGAGTGACCAGTCACAGTCTCATATGCATCAGTGGCGGCTTAGGCTACTTTCACATCAGAGCTTTCCCTTTCCGCTACTGAGATCCATAATAGGATCTCAATAGCGGGGGAAAATGCTTCCATTTTGTTCTCATTCATTGTCAATGGGGACAAAACTGAACCAGAATGCATTCCATCCCGTTTGGATGCATCCCCATCACAGACAAAATAACGCTCCGTCTCGGACACAATAGAAAACGGATCCGTCCCCCATTGACTTTCAATGGTGTACATGACGGATCCGTGTTGGCTATGTTAAAGATAATACAACTGGATCCGTTCATAACGAAAACAGTTGTTTTTATCGCGACTGAAGCATTTTAGGTGATCCATGACAGATCCAGCAAAAATGCTGGTGTGAAAGAAGCCTTACTTATATACTGTCTACCTTCTCTAAGATCTCAGACATTTGATTGCTAATGAAAGAATATAATTTTGCTTACATATTTATATTGCAGTGTAATCCTCTCCTAATAGCAACGTATAGACAGCAACAATGATGGTAGCTGTAGTACTCCCGGTCTCTCTCTTTGCAATCTCTCAACAGAACCATAGGCATACAATTAGGTTCTCATTAACTACTTTTACAAATCTTGGATAGATGGATGCAGATCTAAATCGCGTATTTTTTTATTTATTTTTGTTGCAGCATGCTCTGGCATTTTTATCCCATAGACATCAATTGTTTCTTATACCTTGCTTGAAAAAAGCACAAAAGCCATTGGGGTTGTGTTTTATGGTGTTTTTGCATGCCCCCCTTTTTTTTTTCTAACGCACTTTCCTCATGATGATAAATTGCAAATTTGGAGCAGGTATAGACATTTAAAGGAAATGTGTAATCAGAAAATGACCTATTGTTTAAAGAGGCCCTTTCACTTAGGATTGAGGTAGTGAAATACTTACACTACCTTCCTGTGCGGCCCCCGCTGAGGCCCAGGCAACAGTTTTTTTTCAAAATATAACCCCCGGTTCATCCACTCCAGTCCCCGTTAGTTTTCATATGCCACGATTCTTTGTAAGAGGTGGGGACTTGGAGAGAGTTTTTCCTCTCCCTGGCTGCGAGCCGAGCACTGTGATTGGCTGCGCTCGCAGCCAGGGAGAGGATAACCACTCCCCAGGCAAAAGACAAGTCCCCGCCTCATACAAAGAATCGCCGCATATGAAAACTAACGGGGACCAGAGCGGATGAACCGGGGTTATTTTGAAA
The DNA here is from genome assembly GCA_033119425.1 of Bufotes viridis. Classification (NCBI taxonomy): domain Eukaryota; kingdom Metazoa; phylum Chordata; class Amphibia; order Anura; family Bufonidae; genus Bufotes; species Bufotes viridis. The sequence continues at coordinate 47,087,008 of CM065593.1, forward strand.
AAAAAAAAAAACTGTTGCCTGGACCTCAGCAGGGGGCTGCCCAGGGAGGTAGTGTAAGTATTTTACTACCTCAATCCTAAGTGAAAGGTCCTCTTTAAATCATGTCTTATGTTTTTTCTTGATGATATTTTAAATTTTCCATGTCAATTTCTATATTTAAGCAAAAACCATAAAATCCTGGCCACTAAAAATAATAGATACCATAGTAATAGGTTGGTCACTTGACTGTAATTACCTGCTTATGTTTCCACAGTGGTGATATCATTACAGTCAGGATAAGAATGACAGATAACACAGGATCCACCATTTAAAATAGGTGATTCTCAAATCTTATCTATTCTTCCCATGTACAATGACCTCTGCACAGGTCACAGAGCAAGCCTAGAAAACTCTCCCATAGAAGTGAATGAGGTCCCCTCCTGACCATTGTGTCTATGGCGCTTAGAGCAATTTTCTTAATGCTTTCTAAATGCTCAGACAAAATGGTCGCTCCCATAATCATGTTCAGGAAATAGAATAAAAAAATCTGCAATCAGAAATTTAAAGAGATAAATAAGTGATATATGTTTTAACTGGCAGAAAATATTTTTGGTGACACATGTCCTTTAAGTCTATTCCAACTATTGGTTGGTTTACTTTGAGGCAGAATTATACGCTAGACTTGTGACTCAATGCTGGCACAAAACGGCACATCTTAGGCCTCTTTCCACAAAGCTCTGTTCTCTTTCCAACCCTTTTCCAGGAAGTCAGAGGGAAGTGTAGAAACCCTAGTTGTGCTAAATCACACCAGAATTACGTCAATTTGTTCCACTTTCTAGACAAATTTTAGTTGCAGACACATTAGTATGTCTTGCCCACTATATGGGCAAAAACATCTAAGAAAAAAAGCTTAAAACACACTACAAAAATGCTGAGTACGGCCTCATGCACACGACCGTTGTTTGATTCCGTGTCCGTTGCTTCGTTTTTCGTGATTTTCTGCGGACCCATTGGTTTTCAATGGGTCCGTGGAAAACTCGGAAAATGCACTGTTTGTCCTCCGCGTCCGTGGTCCGTGATTCCAGTCCGTCAAAAAAATATAACCTGTCCTATTCTTGTCCATGAAAAACGGTTCACGGACCCATTTAAGTCAATGGGACCGTGAAAAAATGCGGATGGCCATCCGTGTGTCATCCGCGTTCCGCTTCCGTTTTTTTTGCGGATCCCTTGGCAGGCACTTGGCAAAAATTGTCAGCCTGTCTTTTGGTAAAATCTTTTGGGTCATGTCCGCTAAAAAAAACGGAAGATACACGGAAACACAACGGAAGTAAAAAACGGACACGGATCACTGAACAACAGAACCCCTTTTTGCGGACAGCAAAAAAAAACGGTCGTGTGCATGAGGCCTAACTCAGGATTTTTGAGTTTTTTTTGTTAGTTTTTTTTGCTAAAAAAAACAAAACACACAAGACAAAACTATGAGTGACTGTCCACCTGAGTTTTCATCAAGCAGCACAGTCATGAAGGCTTTCTTTTTCTTGTTCCTTCCTATGAAAAGCACTGGAGCAGACACATCAACTCTTTCAAGTTCAACAGGTAGGATCTCAAATGCATGTAAAAAAAAATAAAAAAAAATAAAGGAAAAGGGTCTTGGCATGACATGGAAGATTTACTTGGCTGATTTATTCACACGCTCTCCATCTGCTTAGCAGCCGTACTGATCCAGAACATGCAAGTGTCTGATTACTGGCTGTCCCTAAAATCACTTGTTTCTCTAGAATTTGGAGCATCTGCTGTTATAAGTGCAGTCATTTCAATGTGATAACAGAATTGTTGGCAATATTCATCGTGGCTTTTTGAAAGGTTTACTTGCTCTGGACAGGTGGGTTTTATCCCACAATGATATATATTGTTAATGAGGAAAGCTTGTGCTAAGCTGAACCTTCCTTAGATTCCTTATGGGACAGTATACTGTAAACAGCTGTTCTCCACAATAACTTTCATACAATATAATCTACAATCTAGTTTGATAAATTTGTGTAATTTCTTTTAATCAGTTTGTCTGATACTTTAAAGGGGTCTTCAGTATAGGCCATTAATATCTGAACAGTGGGACTCTGACACCCCACACTTTTGCCGATCGGTCGTTGCAGTACCTCTGACATTGGAAGTTGGCACCAGAACTACACAGTTCCATCCACTGTAGAGTGGATGGAGCTGGTTACTGCAGCATTGTACCCATTCTTTCCTATTGAAGTGAATGGGAGCAGTGCTGCAGTAACAAGCTCCTTCCACTATACAGTGACCAGAGGCACTGACTTCCAGCACCAGAGCTACTACAGAATATCTGATCGGCAGGGGTAAGGGATATTGGTGATCACTTGTAAAATCCTAGAATACTCCTTTAATATTGTTGCTCAAACAAAATCAGAAGATTTTAAAATAACAAAAACTAGAGTTAACTGGATCAAGAATTTTCAGATTTTTTTTTATTGATCTGCAGGAGCATAAACTTGATTTAAATAGCCCAGCTGAAGATACCACCTGGATGAATTATGGTCTGGCATAAAGTATTATGGAATCTAATGGTAAATGAAGGTGGATCCCTACAGTTGATTGCTGTTAGACTGGCGGTCCATGTCCACAGCTGTCCTGCTGTTCTGGGTAGGCGTAGGCGTGGATCCACTCTCCCTGTGTGTATTGAGAATAGTACTCAGTGAACTTCCTTTCAGAAATTCTACAGTTAATCCTTCCCCTTTGCCCCCTATCAAGCTGCGGATTAAGGTATTGATCAGCCTCTCTATTTAGCAGGGCTGTGGATCCACCCCTTGCCTTAACTTTGAGGTTTTCCATTCTCTAGTTACCGGTGAAGGTGTGATCTCTTGTCTGACTACCCTTGTACCGTACCTTGCCTGTCTATTTTGCTCCTTACTGCTTTTCCCGACCTTGGAACTGCTATCTGGACTTCGCTTGTACTCAGCCTTCCCCAACCTTGGAATTGCTATCTGGTATATATATGTACTCAGCCTGCCCAGACTATGCCTTTTGCCTGAGTCTCTGACCCAGGTGGGTCAACTGTAAAATACACCAGGAATACTCCAGTAGGTAGTGGCCTGGTTGGTTCCCTGCAGCGAATTCCAGATATCTGCACAGGGGTTGAAGGGTGCATACCAGGTAACCACCAGGGCAACACCCTTAGGTTTAGCCCAAAGTCAAACTGGTTAGTTGGCACAGTAGGACCACATCCACTCTCCATTACATTGTTATGGTTTCTAGGAAAGATAACCTTGGAATCAGGGTTTGGGAATCTTAGACTCTGTATGGGCCAGACTTTCAGAAACAAACATGTATTTTTAAAGATTTTTTTCATACACTCTCAGTGCTTGGAGGCATACTACAAATGATAAAATGTCTGCAGTAATTTTAGCAAATAAGTGAGTATAACAGAATAATAATACATGTTTTATTTGTACATCTAGAAATTACTGGCAGTGAAAAACATAAGTGTTTCTCTAAGTTATTTTTCTTTAAAAACAATGAGAATAACAGACAGAAAAAAAACACATTATTATTCTTTAATGATTTTATGCATCAAGCTCCTAAGGGAAGCTTTTCATTGCCTTAATAAACATTTGATTTCAATAGGCTACTCTGGATCAGGAATTTTAATGAGAATTGGGCCTACATGAATGCACATCAGAAAACCTGTGAAATTGTGTATTCCTGAAGTACATCATTGCAGTGTAGCTTATTCCTAGGGAGTACTACTTCTGATTTTTTATCATGCAATAATGTCCTGCACGATGGTCAGGTAATGCCCTTTAGGGATGCACACCCAAAAGAAATAATTTGTTGAGCTGCACTTTTAGCACAGACAATTTCTGTCGACATTACATACATGAGCTCATCTGTGTATTTTACATTTGGATTTAACACTAATAAATTTGTTTATGCACATGGGAAGAAAAAATACATAGGCACCAGTACATACTAAATGGTAAAACACTGGGTAGCACAAAATAGTAAAGGAATTTTAGTTGACAGTAAACTTATCTGTAGCAACCAGTGTCAGACAGCTGCTGCCAAGGCCAATAAGATAATGGGTTGCATCAAAAGGGTCATAGATGGATGTGACGACAACATAGGCCAGCTACTTTACACATCACTAGTCAGACCGCACGTGGAGTATTGTGAAGGTTCATAGGAGGGCAACTAAAGTAATAACTGAAATAGGTGGACTAGAGAACCCAGAAAGATTATCAAAATTAGGGTTATTTAGTTTAGAAAAAAGACAACTGAGGGGAGATCTAATAACTATGTATAAATATATCAGGGGGTCAGTATAGAGATCTCTCCCATCATCTACGGTATTTATCCCCAGGACTGTGACCGAGGGGACATCCTCTGCGTCTGGAGGAAAGAAGGTTTGTACACAAACATAGAAAAGGATTCTTTACGGTAAGAGCAGTGAGACTATGGAACTCTCTGCCTGAGGAGGTGGTGATGGTGAGTACAATAGAGGAATTCAAGAGGGGCCTGGATGTATTTCTGGAGTGTAATAATATTACAGGTTATAGCTACTAGAGATGGGTCGTTGATCCAGGGAGTTATCTGATTGCCTGATTGGAATCGGGAAATAATTTTCTTCCCTTAAAATTAGTAAAATTTGCTTCTACCTTATGAAGTTCCTCTAGATCAACTCTGCTGGATAAGAGGCTGAATTGGATGGATGTATGACTTTTTTCAGTCATAGTTTACAAACTATTCTACTACGTTATTAAGATTCTTAAAGGGATTTTCTGGGGATCAGTGGATTGGGGATGGGATCTGATGGATCCTCCACCACTGACATTTCAACCCTGATCCAGCTCGCATCTCATCTCCACACTCTGGAAGGGCCAGGAATGGCCTGCTCTGCAAATCATTGGCTGAAGCTGGCCAATGCTACAAACACTGAGAATTTTCATTGAGAACTGTATATAAGCATTATCACAGCACTCTTCCCAACAGTATAAAAAAATACATGGACCTACCTGTATAAAGAGGAAATTGGCCTTTTACTTCCTACTAGCTTTGGTCTATAAGGTTTTGGTTCTCCAGCCATGTTGATGTCTATAAGAAAATGAAGAATTGCATCATTACACAAACCAGTAAATCAATTGTAATCTACACCTAAATTTGAATTTGTTATGAATCATATTACTTTTAGTAACAAATTCCCAATTTGGAGCTAGTGAGTTTAAACTCATCCTAGACATTAGTATTTATTCTTGCAGGAACAATCTAGATTCTTCATTTGTCATTGGACATCAATTCAGAAGTTTCTACCCTCATGGAAATATGTACATAAGGACTTATCAGGTGTTCAACAGTGAAGACACCAAAAACAACCCACAATTCTGAATGATAAAAACGTCATGCATGCTGATAGTTTAAATAATTGAAGATCCCCTTGTCTCAGTGAGCATCACTAACTATATTGTTTAGGGCTTTTAACACTGAATATGCAATTGTATTAGCTTGGTTAAAGGGGTTTTCACACTTAATAAAATGTAATTTATCATGAAGAGAAATACAAGGCCCTTACTAATGTATTGTGATTGTCCATATTGCCTTCTTTGCTGTTTTGATTCATTTTTTCATCACATTATACACTGCTTGTTTCCAGGGGTTCTGACCAGCCTGCAAACGAGCAGCGGTGTTCTTGCACACTATCGGAAAAATCACTCGCCTCTCTGGTGGCCGGGTCCTGTTCCAGCCACCTCGTATCTGCACTGCAGTGGTGGCCATAATTCCTGGAAATAAGCAAGTGTATAATGCGATGGCAAAATAACTCAAGCCAGCAAAGGAGGCAATAGGGACAATCAAAATACATTAGTAAGTGCCTTCGCCTACATGATAAATGTGAGTTGCTAAAGTGAAACAACCCCTTTAATAGCATAGTTACTTCTTTGTGCAATTTTGGTCAAATATTTTAATACTTATAGCTTATTCAGGTCAGTTGGGCAAAATTGAACAACTTTTGTGCCAAGTCTAAAACTACTGAAATCACATTTGGTTTCACCTGTTACAAGACCCATTGACTATAGTTCTCTGTGGTCAAACACATAGATTGTAGTTCACATTTGTTTTCTTTGACTGTGTATAATTTTTAAAACAAGCCTAAAAAAAATATATATTCTCATGTTCCACATCCTGCAAATTCTGATGTAAACACAAGTGTAATGAATCCGGTTGTTGATAAGACTGCAGAACTGGATTTTACCTAGGGAAGTTAAAGAAGTACTAACAGTGTATTGGTACTGAGAAACCCCAGCAGGGCTGAAGAAGAAATATATGAACTAGCACACATCAAGAGCGGCAGTCAAAATATACACAAAAATAACGAATCAATAGATGACGGGAATCGAGTGTTTTTAGCAAAGGATGAAGCAGGTGGGAGTCTGGCAATAGAGAAGATAGAAGATGATAATGTTATTTAGGTAGAGAGTGGATAAATCATGGTGAATGGAAATACTGTAAAGACAGAGCAGAACTTATCCTGCGCTGCAAAATAAACCAGCAAGACATTCATGGTATATCAAAACCAAACAGAAAACAGATTACAACAAACAAAACTACGGTGAAAGACAATAGAACCACAGGTCTCATTATACACGCCGGCTGCCTGCTTCTATAAGCGTGCTCACACCTGATCAAGGGCACTCATTATGCCTGAAACTTTGTAATGATGAATTGCACCCCCATGTCCGGCTGAAAAAAATCACTTAGCATACTACTAATCTGGAGTGCTGTTTCATCTATCCTGTATCAATTGAGTTCCACAAGGTGGAGTTTGGAACAACTGTGATGTGCACCCAAACCGGTCATAATTAGCCCGAGTGCTGTGATCACTAGATTAATGTTGTTTATCCCGTAGTCCTGGCAACTGACAAATAAAGTGGCCTCCCCAAAGGGTACGAGCAAACGCAGGTGTCATGAGCTGCCACTGGCTAACATCAAAGTTACATAGGGGAGTACCTCTGTCCGCTTGTATCATCAAGAAATCATTTATGGCCTAACGGCTCATGGGCCCTGGTGCAAGAGTTCAGCTTGGGGCCCCCTTTCCCTCAATGCTTTGTGTGTCTTCCTATGCGGCACAAGGGTCTTTGGGCCCCCTTAGGCTCCTGGGCCCGGTAGCGACTGCTACCTCTGCACCCCCTATAGCTACGCCCATGATTGTCCCTGCATTAAAGGCTGAGGATGAGGAGGCAGAAGCGGACATTGTTGCAGGACCAATGGCATGAGAACGTGGAGGCGGAAGCAGTGTCACCTGACCAAGTTGCTGCTTTGGCTGGGCAGGAACCACATTTACCCAGTGGGCTGTAAAGGACATATATTGTCCTTGACCATAGTTATAGCTCCACACGTCGACGCTGCCGTGCACTTTGGCAGACACCGACAGGCTCAAGGACTGGCCCACCTTCTGTTCTACATACGTGTACAGGGCTGGTATTGCCTTTTTGGCAAAGAAATTACAATTTGGGACTTGGCTCGGCACAAGCCGTCAGTTCTCTGAAAGGTGCAGAGTCCACCACTTACAAAAGTGATGGACTGCAGTACCAGCAACTTGGCCAGGAGCACATTCAGCTTCTGCGCCGTTGGATGAGTGCTCGCATACTGTTGTCTCTTGGCAATCGCTTTGGCGATCGATTGCTGACGTAATAACTGACTAGGAGGAGAACAAAACAGTAGGACAGACCCAACCCTTCGTCGCCAATCCGACCTATATTATTGTGGTGGTGCCAGCGGTGTTGGATCCTGGTCATAAACCCCTGTTCACATAGCCAAAGAGAATAAACCGCAGCACTCTTGAAGTCGAAACGTCGCATACTGGAGAAATAAAGAAGAACTGACACTGACTACAGGAGTGCTGCAGTTTATTCTCTTTGGCTATGTGACTAGGAGGAGGAGAAGCAGGAGCATAAGGACCAGCAGATAATGGGAAGGACAGACAGTTTCCTTCGGCTGAGGTGGTGGAGCCTTGACTGCCTGAAATCCGGTGTGTGCCACTGGTGATGCAACAGTTGCTGCAGCAGGCTGGACCCCCACATTGGAGCCACAGTTCTCCCAGGCCACTTTATGGTGGCACTGCATATGCTGACGCAGGGCCGTGGTGCTAACATTGGCACCTTGACCAAGCTTCACCTTCTGCCCACAGATTCAACAAATGGCCATGTTCACCTCCCCCGGTGGCTTAACAAAAAACTGCCACACTGCCGAGTAGGTGATTTTACACCTAATACTCTGCACTGACTGACTGCTACAGCCACTGCCTCTGTGAACCCCTGCACCACTACTTTCCAGGCCAGTAGGCTCCTGCGAAGCGGGTGGTTTACCCCAGGCATGTTTGGCTTCTGATCTCCCACTGCTGCCACCCTGCCGGCCACGCTACTGACTTCCTGGCTCCACCGCTGCCTCATGCGAATGCTGCCACCCTCTTCTCCCGATGATAATGAAGCCCCTTCGTCACCCGGCTCCCAATTCCGATCGGCTACATCATTATCGAGTACTGTCTGCATGTCACTGATGTCCTCCTGAGCCAGGAGCCTGATTGCTCGCAACACCAGCTCTCACACCACTTTCCTCTTCACTACTTGCCTGCCTACTGGAGGAAGCAGCGGATGTTTCCTCCAGATCTTGGCTGGGCAGTAGCTGCTGATTGTCCTCTAGTAGCTCGTCCTCGCTGTATAATGGAGCTGAGCCCACAACATATAGTACTTCTCTGGCTGAGGGAACAGAAAAGGATAGAGGCAGGTTGAGGACAGGTGAGGGCACAGGGCCTGCTCCCGGGCCATGCCACCTAAGAGTTGGCTGGGGGTGTCTTGCGACGAAGTCGAAGATCGAGTCAACCATTTAAGAACCGCTAGGTTGCTGGCCAAGACATGACCGCTAGCTGACACTGGGAGCTCAGGCCTCTCGAAGTGACCCCTGCTGCAACGCCCCTTACTCCCCTAACTTTTTGCCACTAATACACACCAAAAAAGGCTGTAATTTTCTCACTTGACCACACAATGGCTAATAAGCCCCTTTTTCCCCCCCCACTAATACCAGCCAAAAAGGGCTTTAGAACATAGAACTGTGGCTGTGAAAGGCAAATACATTTTTATTTTTGCAACTAATACATGCCAAAAAGGGCTGCAATTTTCTCACTTCACCACACAATGGCTAATAAGCCCCCTTTTTTTCCCACTAATACACGCCAAAAAAAGGCTTTAGAGCATATAACTGCAGCCATGAACGGCAAATAAATGTTTTTTTTTTTGCCACTAATACACGCCAAAAAGGGCTTTAATTTTCTTACTTCACCACACAACAGCTAATAAGCTCTTTTTCTTTTTCCCCACTAATACATGCCAAAAAAAGTCTTGCCAAAAAAAGAAACTGTAAAGGAGGCCGGGAACGGCAAATAATATATAATTTTTGCCACTAATACACGCCAAAAAGAGCTGCAATTTTCTCACTTCACCACACAACAGCTAATAAGCCCCTTCCCCCCCACTAATACACACCAAAAAAAAGGCTTTAGAACATATAACAGCGGCCATAAACGGCAATTTTGTTTGCCACTAAAACACGGCAATAAGGTCTTTTCACACTTCACCACACAATGGCTAACAAGCCCTTTTTATTTTTCCCCACTAATGCATGCCAAAAAAAGACTTTACAACATATATCTGTGGCCATGAACGACAAATAATATTTTTTTTGCCATTAATACACGCCAAAAAGGGCTGTAATTTTCTCACTTGAACACCCCCCCCCCAATAATACACAATAAAAAAAGGCTTTAAAAACATATATATAACTTCACTGCACAAGGGCTAATAAGACCCCAATAACAAGAACGATTTGTGGAATTTCAGAGGTATTGCAAACCTGAAATGAACAGTAGTATAATGGCAATTTGGATCCACAGTCAGTGCAGAAAGGTGTAATAGGATTGTTCCTATTACCCAGGCTGTAAACTCCCCTTTTGAACCCTGCTCTGCTTCAATACTGTGGAATAATTACTCCCTATCCTTTCCCTACACTTTTAATGCTATTTCCCTGAACTTCTACTGAGCAAAATATAAGTTTTCAAGTCTTTCCTAGCACTGCCCCTAGCGCCTGCTAACGTCTCTCCCTGCACTAACTACATTGGAAAATGGCTGAATCTAAGATGACTGAGGCTATTTATATGGCTGTGACATCACAGGGGCTGGCTGGCTACTGATTGGCTGCATGCATGGCATTGTGGGTGATCCCTCATTCCCAGAGTTCCTTGTTCCATGTCTTAACATGTGCAGCAGCCATTTTAGGAAAAAATGCGATTTGCTACCACGAAGCGTGAGGAAATTCGGATTCGGTGCAAATCGAATAATTCCTGAAATTCAGATTGAATTGCACTTTGTCAGCTTCGATTTGCTCATCTCTAGTCATGAACAAGCGCTCTCTCCATAGAAGTGAATGGCAGCGCACCAAACATGACCGACCACTGCTCTCAATCACTTCTATGGGCCGTAGAAAAGGAATGGAGGGCAGCTGCACATGTACAATGTGCCCTCCACCACTTTCGGGGCTCAATTGTGGGACCCACACCTATCAGACAATGGGGGCATATCCTAGTGATATGGCCCCATTGTCTGAAATAAGAATAACCCTTTAAAGGCTCCATAGCAAACATTGTCCAGCAAGAGAAAGACCTTCAGCCCAAAGGTGCAGAGCATAGTCTGACGTTGAGGTCTGCCCTGTGGTTGCATTATATAAGGGAAAGTGTCTATTTCTGGATGCTTGTACACAAGCCAGCTAGATATGCACAGTGTGAGAAAATTTGCTTTAAAAACACATATTGGGCTAATAACTGCTACTGTCAACCTGTAAAATCTGAGGAAATTGCACTTGTGTAAGAACTGCCAGCCCATGCATGCTGAGAACTGGTGAACGTAAACTTGAATCTTCACTAAAGGGCTGTTCTACTGCATAACTGCTTCATCACTGCCTTCACTGCTGCAAGAAAGGAAAGAAAGGTGTGCCCCTTATTTCAGGGGAATGTCAAGAGTAAGTACTAACTACAACCACCATTTTTGCTATTATCACTCCTATCGTCTCCTCTGCTTTCCTCCACTGTGGCTCGCTGCACATACATTAATTTAGGTAAAATATTTGTACCGATTCAATAGGTTTTGTGCATCCCTAAGGGTCTAAGTTAAATCCCACAGAAACTACCATTGTTTTCCTTAAATCCATAATTTAGATCCATCATCAAATTTTTAGCAACTTGAATGTCCCTCCCTAGGACACAAACACATTCACTGTGAAGACCAAGCATAGGCCATGTATTGCTCTATGGAATGTGGGTGCAGCCTCTGTATCTTTTATTCATTTACTGGGTGTGCAGATTTACTTATCTTTGCAAACAAAGACTGTTTAAATTCTGGAATATTACAGTAAATATGAATTCAATACTATTATGTTAATTACTTCATTCATATGTTACTGCTATCCAATAAGCTATTTGTGGGTATCTGTTTTTAGAAAAAGTACCAATGCTTTTCAGATGGAAATACATATGAGCAGACATTTAATCCTTTGAAAAACCGGCAATGTATCAGTGGCAAATTCGGCATCAATTGCCTACAGGTTTGCCATGTATATTGCTATGGATTTGAATCTATTCATTGCAAACAGTGAAATCTGTGATACAAAAAATAGAGAAACTGAAATGCTGCACTGCAGGTCAAGTTCCACAAAATATGGAAATAAAATAAAAAAGAGTTCTATCTATGTGAATGAGATTCACAAAATCTCATCTACACAGTGCATATATTGACATGTATTGAATGAGCATGTCAATTGTTTGTGTGGATTTCCCGTGCAGCTTTTACTCTTTGCAATGCAAAATTATTCATCTGGGGCAAATACACTTCTAAGTCTGCTAGAAAATCCACATGTAACATGCTGTGGATTCAGTGTGGAAAAACAATGAAATCTGCAAGAAAATCCATGCGGCAAATCTGCATAAACTACACTGCCATATGCACATACCTTTGACAGCCTGCCATAAGCCTTCATGTTCATGTCTAGAAGCTAGAAAATCTTTCCAAAATCCTCACAAATTTAAAAATACAAGTCTACCAAATGATCAACAATGAACTCAGCACCTGATGGTAAAGAACAGTAGAGCACTGAATATTTTCCAAAGCTGAAGCATGTTATCAATTAAAAGGGTTTTCCAGGATAAGAATATCAATGACCTATCCCCTGGGAGGTGCCGGGTGTCAGATCTGTGGGGGTCACCACCCTGATCAGCTTTTTGAAGAGGCAGTGTCGCTTTGGTGAGTGATGAAACCCATTCACAGCTTATCAAGCACAGCGCATTACCTATACATTGTTTAGTGTCTTGCTTAGTATTACAGCCCAGGCCGATTCACTTGAATGGGACTAAGCTGCTTCCCTGACGAAGGAGCACGGCAGGCTCTGAAACGCGTCGGATGCTTTTTGACCTACGGAGGCTTCGGTATCTTCCACGGTGATGTCACCAATAGTGGTTTCCCGGGCAACTGTCTTATAGGTTCCCCCGCACGGCGCGTGCTCTCGGCTGGAGCAGCGCTAGTGTCAGGAGGTAAATGAAGAGGATGCTCCTTGCAGCATTGCAACAGAGAGGAACAGGAGATAAGGACGGCAACTTTTAACCCCACACATGAACTTAAGCAGGTAATCGACCTCACAGAGCAACAACTGTGTATACTTTCATCTTTATGTTTTATTGCAGTACACCTACCAATATTTGAGACTACTCCTTATACTGGACACTGATAGGTTCATTTTAGCATACATTTTAGACTACAGGCCCCATAATGAAAAGGGAGAAGTAGTATAGAACCTCAAAGCTCTATACTGGGAGCGCAATTAAGTCTGTCACCCAGCACCAGTATCTTATATCACCCATACGGGGGACAACAGGACCTAAATAGAATGAGCCACCATGCTGACCTTAATTATGGTCACATTCTGATGGTGTATTTATAACAGAATCATACATAAAGTCCTTTTCTCTGCTGAATATGAATTATGAGAAGTCTACTGTTGGTGAAGGGAACCATTTTGATTATGATCAGAACAACGCTACAAATTTTAATGTCATTCTAGTCAGTTATCTCTCCTAAGGACTGGTTTATTCTAAGCACGCTATAGGAAGACATTCTGCTCTATTGCTGTTTTTCCAATACTACTTTTTTCAGCTCTTGCTCATCTCAAAGATGTTGACAGGAGGTGCTCAGTCCATGAATGAACCTTCAAAAGAATGTAATTATAATCATAATGATTGCTCTCTCTGTTAGTAGATGGTTCATTTGACAGATTATATTGGATGTGTTATGTTACCTCTTGTATTTGTCAGCCTTTATCTGGGAGCAATTGGCATGAAATTGCTCACATTTTCTTAGTTTTTTTTTTTTTTTTTTTTGCTTCTTATTTGTTCTCAACTAGATGCAGCAAAATTAGTCAATTACACTTTATATCTAGATCTTTAGAAACAGAGATAATTGTCGGGTAATCCGACATTCCATCACCTCAGTTTTAAAAAAATCCCCTTTCCAACAAAGGAAATGTTAATCACATATCACTATTTAGACATCGACCATATTAGTGTTTCATGCACCCAGTTCTTCCCTGTGTAACTTCATCTTGAAGGTCATTTTTAGTCACCACGTAGTTCAGTCCACATGTTCTAATGTGCAATTGTTTATGCCATTCCTGAAATATATGTGAAAATTGCTATAAATTGCAAATAAATATTCAATTTTTTTCAAGACATTGTTGTATTATTCTTAGTACAATATATATATATATATATATATATATATATACAACTCAGGTACCTATGGCGAGCCCTGCAGCTGGCTAGGGAAATCACGGTTCTATTTGATGCCTCTTCCATGCAGTTAATAAACATTTTGTGGGTCAATTCAGAATTTCTATCCATAAAGTTTTTCATAAGAATTCATTCATGGCCAATCATTGTAGAAAAGACCTAATTTGTATAATCTTTTTACTGTGTATTTATACTGTTTATCTGGTGCTAATGATGTCCTGGAAAGAAACCACATTACGTTGTTATCTAGGGGGATCTGTAGACTGTTCAAAGCCCAAGCGAATAGATTCCCCCAAAAATCATTCATAAAGCAAGCAGAACAAAAACCTATTTACATAAGCCATAGGAAAAATACATTATAGCACATAAATAAAGGCATAAAAAGAAATAAAACACAATGGATTTTGCATTGCATGGGATTTATTTTCCATTTGAGCCCAGCTCATTCCTTCTATCAGCAGGCAACACAGCCTTGCATCCAAACTACGGTGTGAAAAATTCAATACTTGCGCTTCCTATCATCTTAGTGAAAATGTAGAGCGTTCACATTTGTATTAGATTCTTGACTTTCTTGGATAATCTCTTCTACCAGTTCCACCAACAAGCGGACCTATTCACAGTGCGGCTAAGCAGCTTATGTATATCTTTCCATACAATATAAGACCTTGTTTGATTAACAGTGGAAGGACAACTCTGCAAACTTCTCCTTGCCTGATAAATGCATCCTGGCTATTTCATTTAGAAAAAAAATCACAGCAATAAACCGTGGCCAAATAACCTGGCTAAAATACCAGGTGGCACACAGTAAATCCAGAAATGACATTTTAAAAAAGCTTATAAAATAAAAATAAACTATATACTATACACACATTGTACAGTGAGCTCCCATATAAAATGTAGAATTCCTGGTTTCAAAGTTTTAAAAAAATACGTAGAAAAAGAACCCAAACTGTACTGTGTGAACCCAACCTTAAGCATCCTGCACATGGCAGAGCTTGGTGTCCCTATGGCTCCACACAGTACAATGGAGCTATAAGAGCTTAAAGGCTATGTACACCATTGGAGGCATTTTTTTATTATTGCATTTCACTCATTTTTGGCTAAAAATTATATTTTTAATTGGCCTTTATTAAAAATATTGAGCAGTTCTGTCACAAAGGGTTAGCTGTTTTTCTAACTTAGAGGTCATAAACACTTATTTAAGCCACATTCTTATCAGTAAGATAAGGATTGAGCTTTGATGAGTGTTTATAACCTCAGAGAGCAGAGATAAGGAGTCCGTCTGCTCCACAGATGACACAAAAGACAAAAAATCCACAGGCATCTATCAGAGCATATCAGCTCTGTACAGAAAAAAATGATTCCTATATTTTTAATAAAGACCAACTGACAAAATGATATTTAGCTCAAAATAAGTGCAATACAATAATAAAAAAAATTGTCTCCAAAGGTGTACATAGCCTTTACGCTGCATCTATACAGCATTATATTAAGGAGGTATTCATCCTTAGAAAAAGAGAGTATATTTCCTTAAAGGGGTTATCCCATAAATAATGTAAAAAATAAAAATCAGACATCATATAGTCCATGACAATACCTTTCTACAAAGCTAGAACCATCCCTGTACCTCACATGGATCCAGAGATCTCCACATTCATTGTTCTGCTAGATTTATATCAAGCTGACAGCTCCAGGGGAGTGTCCATTCCACTATAGCTCTCCCTATCACAGCTCAAGAGGCAGTTGAAGGATAAAACTGAGCATGTGCGGCCTTAATGAGCTGATCAAAAAAATAAGTAATTCAGTGGCACTATACAGATACATTTTATTGAATAACCTAGTAGCTATACAAATTTCATTTACATGCAATTGCAAAAGTATTCAGATCCAGGTGCTGGTTTAAAAACTGTAGAATTTTTTTTTAAATGGGACAACCCCTTTAATATGTTATCTAAATGAAAATAGCAGATTTCTATATTTACAGGCATAATGTAGCCACAAGCATCAGATCTTAGGAAGGGGTAAAGATCATTACTGTGCCCTCTAATAGTGTTGAGCGCGAATATTCGAAAAGCGAATTTTTTTAGCGAATATCGGCACTTCGCTAATTTGCGAATATTTCGAATATAGCGCTATAAATTCGCTATTTCGAATATTCGTTTTTTTTTTTTTTTTTTTAGTTATATTTTTTTCTTTCCTACTTCCCAAAAGTAGTTCTTACCTGTCCTGAGGATTCCTGGCTTCCTGGCTGCTCTAGTCAGTGCCCGTTGCCGCTTCTGCCGACTTCCGTGCTCATGTGGAGCGTCCCCATCCATGGGAGAATCTCCATATACTAAAATGTACTGTCGGATTTGAGGAATTACGTTGAAATCGCAATGCGATTAATTCAAGTTATATTAATCGCATTGCGATTACAACTTAACACTGCTATCTTACATAGGCTAGAATTAACGAATATGGATTGGAATATAGCTATGCACTAGCAGTGCTAAGTTGAAATCGCAATGCGAATACTTTAAGTTAAATTAATCGCATTGCGATTTCAACTTAGCACTGCTGCTATATTCCATATTCGTTAACTTCAGTTAATTCTAGCAAGCTGACCCATTATAAACCCAGCTCTAAGTTGAAATCGCAATGCGATTAATATAACTTGAATTAATCGCATTGCGATTTCAACGTAATTACTCAAATCCGACAGTACATTTTAGTATATGGAGACGTTCCCATGGTGATGGGGACGCTCCATGAGCACAGAAGTTATGGTTGGCTTGGTAGAATTAGCGAATAGCGAATATGACGAATGTATTCGTCATATTCCTCAAAACGAAGATAACGAAGTATTCTACATCTTCGTTTTAGCTACCTATTCGTCTCGTCATCGTCAACTTCGCTATTCGCTAATTCTAGCAATCAAATAGGAAGGTTGACTTACCAGACAGCTGTGTTAAATTAGCTATGCGATTTTTTTTTTTAATACAATAATTATATTACTTGATAAAATTATTATAAGTATTCTATTTATTAAAAAAAAAAATATAAAAATCGCATAGCGAATTTAACACAGCTGTCTCTATAGTCAACCTGCCTATTTGATTGCTAGAATTAGCGAGGTTGACGAATAGGTAGCTAAAACGAAGATGTAGAATACTTCGTTATCTTCGTTTTGAGGAATAGACGAATACATTCGTCATATTCGTCATCCTCGCTAATTCTAGATATGAAACCAATAGGAAAGTAGCCTTAAGTACAAATCGCAATATGCGATTATTTAAATCGCATGTTAATCGCGATAACTAGAAAAAATGACGAATATTCGATTTCGACGAATATGAAACGAATATTCATTCGAATATTCGCGAATTTCGTCGAAATCGAATATGGCACCTGCCGCTCATCACTACCCTCTAAGTTGTCAAATACGTACCAATTCTAAGTGTTAAAGGGGCAAGATGGGACACATAGCCTGGCTCTTTAAAAACTGGATCAAAGCTGCAGGGAAGTGTTTCTAAGCCACTGAGAATAGCAGAAGGCACTCACAATGACGAGGCTGATAAGTAGCAGGCTATATTCCATTCCATGCATTATCAGGGAATTTGAAAAGGGTTTTGCAATGAAAGATTCCCCAAAACATTAGGTAACCAAGCCCTAGCAGATTATTTTATCCTATTGAAGAGGTTCTCCACAAACCTTGCTTGTTAGAAGGATTTCTTCACAATAAACTCATCATAAAGTGTCCATCTGCTGGAAACCCCATTGATCAGCTGTGATCTGTGGTGAAACCTGACATTTAGGCTGGGTTCAGACTTGCGCGTATTTGATACGCGCGTAAAACGCGCGTTTCTGTTGCGCGTATCACAGTGCGTTTTTGCAAATAGGAAACGCGCGTCGTACGCGCATTCATGTGATTGACTACTGTGGCGTCAATCACAATACGCGCGACAAAACGCCCCAAAGAAGCTCAAGAAATTTTTTGAGCGTAGGGCGTTTTTCAGCGCGTCCAAACGCTCTGTAAAAAGCTCAAGTGAGAACCAGGACCATAGGGAAGCATTTGTTTTCATGTGTTGAGCGTTTTACAGCGCGTTTGAACGCACTGTAAAACGCGCAAGTCTGAACCCAGCCTCAGTGTTTAATTTTCCTGCGGCGCCACCGTAGGGGAAATTACACAATGTGCATTCCAATCAATGGGTTATCTATAAAATGCTGGACAGAACAGGTCCTCCAGAGACAGAAAGATGCTGTATATAGATTAATGTACATAGTTTAATGTATAGTTTGCACTGAGTTTGATTCGCAAATCAAATATGAAGCACAGTGTAGAATCTGAATATGTACAAATCATATAATTTGTGCATAAAAAGGACTATAATCTCCATCCCAGGGCTTGTACTATTACAGTACATCAATGTTTTTGAAAATCAAAAACCGTATAAAGCTTCTAGAGAACATTGCTGTAAGTAAAATCGCTGACATAAGGAAATATGAAATGGTAAGGGTTTATCTCCCTGCAATGAGGTCAGACTTACTAAATTCAGAAAATCATGTCTACAGAAAGGTAGTAGATTAGGGGAACTCATATCATGCCTTAACTCTTGAACTCTGATAGAGCAGCAGAACATCTTGGAAATGAAAAGCCATTCGAGGTAGGTTTTCAAGAGCAATGCATGATAAATAGAAGGGGATTCAGCTCTGTCTCCCAGTAGATTATTCCTAGTTAAAAAAAAATATAGGAAGGGTTACACAGTAGTTACCGCTGGCAATGGAAATGAAAGATATCTTGAATGCCACCCAATACAAGACATTATGCTTGGTTTATAATCTGTAATATACAGTGCTGTGGAAAAGTACCAATAGTTCTATATGTGTATACTTGTCACGTATCATTGTAAAATTTACTACTTTTGATATTATACAAAGATAATCTCAGTCAACATAAAATGTCGTTTTCAATTGGAGTTTTTTATTTATTGAAGGAAGAATGCTGTTCAGCCATACAGAAAGAGTAACTGTTCACCTTAGCTACTAAATCAACCAGTTAATCCAATTCAATTAAAATTGTTGTCAATTTCACTAGCCATACTAGCCTGATATGATTACTGTCAGACTTGTTAAAATTAAAAACATCACTTAAATAGAACATGTAGGGCAATGTGGAGTAAGCTAGAAGGTCTCAAAAGCAGCACATGAGGCCACTTGCTAAAGATGTTCAAATACAGATGCGAACAATAAAGTCATTTGAATTCTAACAGTCTGGAAAGGGTTAAAAAGCCAATGATAATGATTTGGAATCCACCAAAGCTCTTGAAACAGTGGTGAATCTTTTTAGATGTGGCTGACAACTCATAGAAAAGGAAACTAAAGAACTAAGTCAAAAATCTAAAGAACTTTAACCCTCAATTTTTTACATTAAGGTCAATGTATATGATTCCACAATAATAATAAAATAAAACGACACTGAGCAAAAAAGGTTTCCATGTGAAAGTTGCAAGGTGTAAACTACTGTAGACCAAAACTAACACAAAGGCCCGTCTCAAATTTGCCCAAAAATATCTAGATGACCCCCCCAATACTTTTGGAATAATATTATGTGGACCGATGAGTCAAAGTTGAAACTTCTTGGAAGATGTTTGTTCTGTTACATCTGACGTAAATCTAAATTCCACTGTAAGAACATTATACCTATAGTCAAACACGGTGGTGGTAGTGTTATGGTCGAGGGCTGCTTTGCTTCGGCGGAACATGGATAGAACCATGAATGCTGCTCTTGATCAGAAAAACCTAAGCAAGAAGGTGTGACCTAAAGCAGTTATGTAACAGGAAAATGGTATGACACACAAAAGCAATTCCACCTCGAAATGGCTCAAAAGGAACAAAGCAAAGTTTATGGAGTGGCTTGAATACCATTAAGATGCTGTAGCTGACCTTAAACGAGCAGTTCAGGACAATTTCAATATTCCTACACAGTGATGTAAAAGACTCATCACCCTTGGGAACATGTCAAACTTTTTTTTGATTAATTATGACAATTTCTTATTTTACCATTTAGACATATTTCTGCAATATGTCCAAGACAGAGGAGCTTCGCAAACACATTTGATGGAAAAACTGCACTGCTTGCATTTTGCAAAATTACAGACACCTTCGGTATCGGACAGAACCCATTGTAAGTCAGTGGCATCCACTGAGCACCACCAGTGCCTATTGTATGATCAATCTGGCATGAAGCAGATGGAAAAAGAGCCTGACATAGTTAAAACCCGAAAGGCATCTGAAGGACGGACCACATTTAGCTAATTCTAGTCCCACCAAGAAAATCTTCTTGGCTCACCAGACTTCCTTAACTTTGGCCCAATAGTTTACAGATTTTGTGTTTTATTGATTAAAAATAAAATCCATTCTTTATTATTAGTTTGGTGAAATGATAGTTCTTTCTTAAGGTAAATATTAAAATGTTCCCATAAAATAGGGCCTGAATGGTTGATGTACCATCACTGATACATATACAGGAAATCCCAGCAGACGTTGCTTCTTAAGGTAAATTTATTCCATAGCAATAAAGATATGTCCTCAATCCAGGACGCGTTTCGGCATGCAAGCCTTTGACAAAGGCTTGCATGCCGAAACGCGTCCTGGATTGAGGACATATCTTTATTGCTATGGAATAAATTTACCTTAAGAAGCAACGTCTGCTGGGATTTCCTGTATATTCATCGTTTGGAGGTTGCTCCTATCCCGTGCAGCGCACCTGAAGTGAGTGCTGGCCAGTCTTCTATTACACAATCACTGATACACACATTAATCAGTAGATCAAAGGGTGTGAGGTGCTCTTATAGGTGTCGTGCCTCTTCTGCTAACATTGGATTTCGCAGCCCCTCTATTCTCTGAAGTCAAAATGGCAACTTGGCAAGATACTCAGCAGAGCTTTACAGCACCTTCATTCTAACAATCAGTGGGGATCCCAGTCTATACCCCTACCAATCATAACCATTAACGTGTGTTTTTGACAAGCCAAACATTGTCAGAGTATGACCTATTGTTTAAATTAAGTTTTTATGTTCAACATTTTAAGGCTTCTTTTCAGTGTTGTTTTATTTTTATATTTTATTCTACATAAAAAATCACAAAATCCAGAAAATTCCACACTAGTCAGTGAGTCCTAAACAGGCTAGTGACGTCACAACCATTGCTCATGTGGCCTAGGCGCAGCTCAGCCCCATTCACTTGAGGCCATGTGACCAATAAGTGTGACATCGCTGGCCCAGGGTAAGAAGCGAGAAGGCGGTGGCACACACAGGAGCGCTGGAGCCTTCTTAAACAGCTGATTAGTGAGGGGCCTGGATGTCCCACCCCCACTGATCAGATGCTGATGACCTAGCCAGAGTCAGATAACCCCTTTAACAGTAGGTGATGATCACATCTCACCTTCTCCTGAGCATGGACCTCTACTATGGACACAAAGGATGCCACAACACTCTCCAATTGAAGTCAATGAAAATCTCCAGACTACAGAGTCCTATGGTGCATGTGGCTGCCTAAGAGCACATCTCTGAATGCTGTTAACTGAAGCTCAGGCAAGATGGCTGTCCTTATAATCATATGCTACCCTTACAAAAATTGAGCATCATAAAATAAAAACAGATTAGAATGTAAGAATATGTATCAACATCTGTCTTTACTTAGTAAGAACGACTAGGTTGAAATATTCCTTTTAAGACTGGGAGATTTGTAAAATTTGGAACAAATAAAAGTTGTATTTTTTGGTGTTTACCAACCAATCACTGTTTTTATTTTCCAATCATTTGTATATTAATTAGAGTTGGACTCAAATTGATTAAAACATTTTTTTTTTTTATAAACGTCCACTTTAAGGATTGGAAAGTTTAGGATAGATTTACATAAGCGTTAAGAAATCCAGCAGGCTGTTCCAGCAGAGGAACAGTCTGTCATAGAACACCACACATCCGGTATAGCCAGATAATGCCCTGGATCCTCATTGACTATAATGGGATCAGGCAGTCTCGTGCATGCATTACTTTTTGTCTGGCCGAAAGACAGCATTTCTGCCACAAACCATGTGGATCCCTATGGGATCCCATTATAGTCTATGAGGATCTAGTTGTTATTGGCATTATTCACCTGTGCTGGATACTGTTTAGGCCTCTTGCACACGGCCGCTGTGCTCCCGTGGCCATATTGCGGGTCGCATATGGTGGTTCCGCAATACACGGGACACCGACCATGTGCATTCCGCATCAAGGATGCGGACCCATTCACTTGAATAGGTCTGCAAATCCGGAGATGCGGTGCGGTGCGGAACGGTAGCACGGAACGGAACCGCACGATAGCACTATGGCGTGCTTCTGTGGGGTTACGATCCGTGCTTCCGCTCCGCAAAAGAATAGAACATGTTCTATTTTTTTGTGGAAAGGACGAATCACTGACCCATTCAAGTGGAATAGATCTGGAACCGTCCCGGCCGCCGCCATCCCGGACGCAAATTGCGGTCCCCAATGCACGGAACGGAACCAATATGTTCAACTGCAAGAGGCCTTACTCTGCCAGGCTGTTCCTCTGCTGGAACCGCCTGCCGGACATTTTAACGCTGATGCAAAACTAGCCTTAGTGAAAAGTTAAGCAACATAAATGAATAATAGCAGTTTAAATTAGGTGAAATAACAAAAAATACTCTTAATTCCTCCAAAGCTGGAGTGGCTTTGAAATATAAAAGAATTTGAAAGTCAATTATGTTCATATAAATCCTTGTCAAGAAAACAGAAAAGAACTGCATAAACCAGCTCAAAATATTTTGCTGATAAGCTTTGATTGCCATGGTAGCTCGAATGACAGCTTGCTGACTCTAAGTGAAGTGCTAACTGCGTGATTATTTCTCCGTCGTAACTGCATTGACCTTTTAAAATTACTCTATGCTTCAACTATTTCATACTTACTGTAGTGTTGTCTCATTTGCACTAACAGATGGACTGTGGGCTCAGGTCTACTTTGACCTTGTCACATTGAATGGAGAGGAATTCTTGTTTTTTATTACTGTCTTTAGCACCGCAGTTTTGATGCTTTTGTGAACAATGTACTGAAATATCCAGGAAATTATAACCATTTAATGAATTGCATCTATTAAATATTCCCTTCTGATCAGAGGGCCATAGTAAACTCTAAGAGCTCTTAGTAGTTTGCACATTCATAGTAATATTCATTTCAGAATCAAATGAATATGAAAAATGTTCAAAAATGTTTTTGAATGTGGACACATTTACAAAATCCTACTCTTATCTTGGTGGAGGTCTAAGAGGCTGATCTCCAAGAAATGAGTGTTTATGGTATGAACTATGGCTCTTCTAACAAACAACATATATTCTAGTCACACATGGAATATTAGAATTTTTGAATTTTTGAATTGCATGGCTGCTATGTTTACCATATGTTTGACCAAATTGCGTGAGTCCACCCTTCCACAACAAGGTCTCTCCGTCTCACTCTCTCCCAAATCAAATTTCCTATGATTCTAACGCTATAGAATCTATTTTTAAAAATTCAGCTCAAGTTCTGATTCTATAAATCCAGGACAATATAGGAAGGAAAAAATGGCAAAACTCTTACAAATAAATAAGTGAAAAGAAAAACACTTTATTCACCTATGTGGTCGCAACTGTTCAGTTCATTGATAGAGCCTTTTTCAAGCTCAAATTACAAGATGGGCCAACCCCTTTAAACCATTTCAACAGTGAAACATGTATTTAGTGCATACAGTCATTGCCCATCCTGCAAGGCTGATTGGTGTGTGGACGGAAGAGGAGGAGGACTCAATAATAACATCATAGTCTGCGCCTCCAGTTCTTGTATAATGTCATCTAATGTTAATTGCTTAATCATTACAAGACTACTAGGGCTGGGCCACTCTGCCTCCCCGAAACCCTGCCTTTCCAGCTCCTTTATTCACTGCAGACTGCCACTGCCCTGTCTATGTTTTTGTACCGGATGAGTCACGACCCATCACTCACTGGCATATCGTATTTGTGTTTATTTGTACATAAGCGTGTACATTTGTATGTTTTGTCTATATATATGTGCACATGCGTATCAGTATGTGTTTCTGTATTTGCATGTTTCTCTCACATTGTAATATATCTTGCATGGATGTGCATGCGTGTCACATCATTATACATACTGTACTGCACATATGTGCAGATCTATATGTACAGATGTAGCCATCTTTACTTGACACATGGCGCTTTATGCTATTAACATTATTCTATTACAATGGCATGCTATGGTAATAGCACAGGGCTCCATCTGTCACATTAAACATCACTACATGGGAAAAGGGGGACCCTTTCAAAATTTTGCTATGGGGCCCCATGATAACTAGTTACTCCCCTGATTGGAGTGGAATTATTTTCAGAAAAATCCAATGTGCATTACTTAGCACTTGGGCAGTACAATCTCTCCTTGGGGACAGAGCGTCTTAATCGGCGTGAGACCTATAGGCTATACACATTCCTCTGGAATTCTGGGAAGCATGGGATGCAAATGAGCTCTTAACAAGCTCTGCCTCTAATGCCACCAGATGTAAGTCAGCTATCCCAGTGATGGGCAACGTGCGGCTCTCCAGCTGTTGCAGAACTACAACTCCCAGCATGAAAAGCCTGTCTATAGCTATCAGCCTACTGCAGGGCATGGTGGGAGTTGTAGTTTAGCAACAGCTGGAGAGCCGCACTTTGCCCATCACTGAGCTATCCTATACAGTAAGTCAGTGTTCAACCCCTTAAATAGGCTTTGAGACACGATTAGGATATTACATAAGCCAGCACCTCATTTGCAGATAGCCGTTTTTTTTTAGGGGGGACGACGACGACGACTTATAGGCTGTACATGCTCTTCTGGAATTCTGGGAGGAAAGGGATGCAAATGAGCTCTTAACAAGCTCTGCCTTACAACTGGTGGCATTAGAGGCAGAGCTTGATAAGAGCTCATCTGCATCCCTTTCCTCCTAGCACTGTAACCATTCCTTCTATGAGCGATCTAGTAATCAGACTTTGCTGATCAATTAAGGCATCAATATTTGTGTTGAGTTAATATAACAATATAACTGATATAACAAGTGCCAAATGCTTAGTCACTGACGTATTACAGACTTTTATGAATATCACAAATTCTAGTAAAGGAAACTCCAGGCACTACTTAGCAGCAATGTTTATTGCATAGTAGTAGAAGAGGGGGCAGGTGGATGACAATGGTGCTAGGCAATAATACAGATTTATACAATGCACTTTCCTCCAGATGCTTTTGATTTCTTGAAGCTGTATGCAGAATTTAAGATGATTTTGTTATTACAGTCCTTAAAATGAGATTTTAAGAAGATCCACTGGGAAAAGGATGAATTCAGTTTAATGAAACGTGTGCACATTTTTCTATCATCGGCAGATGAGACAATATGATAAGAACATTCATTTATATCTTCCATTTTCTATTTACAAAGCAGACAACTTTAATATTTCCGCGCCTTTGCTTCCAAAACCTACTGTAAAATTTCACACAAGACTTAGTTCAAGCCGCGCATTGTATCTTGAAACATTGATTTAAAGGAGAAGTGCACTCATTATCACAAAAAAGGGAGTCACAATAAGTGAATGGTGAAGGGGACTAGCAAAATGGCATATACAAATACAGGGGAGGGCTGGCAAATCCAGTGAAGTGGCCCATTGCACCACCAAATCAGCTCACCATCCACGACTTCACGGCACACGGCGTACGCAAAGGGCAGGGGAGATCGGGAGGAGGAGCAAGCAAGTACCGTATTTTTCGCCCTATAAGACACACCTAGGTTTTAGAGGGGGACAATAAGAAAAAAATATTTTTCATTATACCTCTGGTCAGACCACCAATCAGACCCCCAATGTTAATCAGACCTCAGCTAACAGCCCCAGATAAGACCCCAATAAGACCTCAGATCAGACCCCCAAACAGACCTCCGCTCGTACCCCAATATGAATAACCCACAATCAGACATCAGATAAATTCCCCAGGCCTCTCAGTATCCTCCAGTGCCTCTCATCATCCCCCAGTGCCTCTCATCAGCCCCCAACAGCCTCTCATCAGCCCCCAGCAGCCTCTCATCAACCCCCAGCGCCGCTTATCTGCCCCCACCGCCTCTTACCTGCCCCCAGTGCCTCTCACCAGCCCCCAGTGCCTCTCACCTGCCCCAAGTGTCTCTCTCATCAGCCCTTAGCAGTCTTTCCAATCTCCATGAGCCCCCAGTAAGCCTCTAGCAAGTTAGCAAACTATCAGCAGCTCCTAGTGCCGTCTAACCTCCAGAACAAAAGTGTCTATCAATCAGCACAGACACTGCTGTGTGCGCATTGGCGTGCACTCATGGCCCTGACCTGCTGCAGCCAGCAGCCAGGGCGGGGAACGTCAGGTCTTGAGTCTTAACTCGGGTCGGGTTGCCGTCGCTATCCTCAGTCACTCAGTTAGGGGGGCAGGCGCGCTGTTAATCTCAACTGGGACGACAGAGAGACTTCTTCTCCTGCCCTGTGTGCGCGTCTGTCTCCATCCGGCCAGGCTGGAGCGCTGGCTAATCGCAGTGCTCAGCTCAAAGCCTGGGAGAAATCTCCTCCCATATGCGCCGGCGGTCCTCGGCCCAGCGGCCGTTTTTTTACATGATTTAGGGCAGCCTGGGGGGAAATTGCCTCCCTGCCCCCCGTCCCAGCCCCGCCCTTGTACAAATATAAATAGCAAAAAGCTTGGCATATAAAAATATTGAATATATATAAAATATCACGTTGTTTACAGTTCCTATGTAGCGCTACATGTCTCCATGGTTGTCTGATTCTTCAAGGATACTCATCCACCTGTCCCCACCTTCAAATAAGGAGTTGGTATTAAGTTTGCAACTATAGGGACAGAATGAATTGCACAGGAGCAGTATATGCAAAATGGTAGGATTTTTTAAAAAGTCGTAAAAGCGTTATGTGAACCTCTTTTTAAGCTAAAAACAGGTGAATGATACATCAGGCCAATTTTATCTGTGTCAACCAGGAGTGCTTGTCCAGCCACTGCTTATTTCTTTTTTAATCAGATACATTTTTATTATTATTTTGCAAAAATAAACAGTATCATTCTACAAAATTCTTGTCTCATAGAGTATGTTCGATATAATGCAAACATATACATTGTACAAAACGGAATAATCCAAAAACAGGATTCCTACCACAAAGAACCCAACAACCAAATTCCCCCCCCCCACCCACCCATTGTGAGACCTTATCATGAGTAGGTAAGCAAAAACCTGTATAAAACTCCTTGGTTTAGTAGCAGACCATAACATCACTTGCACAATATAGAGCTTCAACCCACTGGGCTTAAATAAATACAATCAGCTCCACCCAGGTTAGAGAGAGAACCCGAGAGAACCCTCAAACTACTTTGCAAACTTAACCATGTGCTACAGACTCCAGATCTGTCGATCCAGGGGCCCCAAAAGGTATCAAATTTCGACATGCAATGTATACTCCTCTTTCCAATCTTATAACTGTATTCATTCTGCCAATGAATTCCGATATGCTTGGGGGAAGCGGCTATATCACTTTAGCAGCTAGAGTTTTGCGTGCCTGATACAGGATTCTGTTAATGCCAATTATAGCAGTTGGTGGCAAAAAAAACGAATCTAACATACCAAGCAAGCAAAACCTAGGATCCAATTTATAAGTAGCGCTATAAATTATGTTTAATAAAGTGATATCTGTCCAATAGCCCTGTAGCGCACTGCAATTCCACAACATATGGAGCAATCCGGCCCCTTCTTCCCCACATTTCGGACACTTGGAGTCAGATCTATATCCCACCTTCCATAAGAATATTGGAGTTCTATATACCCTATGTATCAAATAGAGTTGGGATAGTCTAGCCTCTTCTCTAAGGTTTAGAGTAGGAATCTGTGCAAGGACTTCCTCCCATTAGCCACTGCTTATTTCAGTAGAGATGTAATTCAAAGTTTCTGGGCTGCAATGCAAAATCTTGAACAAGACCCCCATAGCAAGTCCATTTATAATATTGATGTCTTCTGATGTGCCAGAGGGATCTTTGGCTACCCCTGGACATTGTATTGCTACTCTCTTTCTTATTCCAGGAAAGAAAAGACAGTACATAGATCAATAAAATTACATCTGGACAGTGGCCTAGCGACATTTGGAATGATATGTACATTATACACAAAAAGATATGAAATCAATATAATATCCACTTTTTTAAGTAAATGTACCTCCTTGGAACAGCCAAGTATTAGCTCACCTAAAGGATAACATTCTTAAATTGTAATATACAGCCTATGTATATTCTACAGTTGTAAATTGAAATCCTACAGGTTTTGGAATTTACCATTATGCTCAAACACAACAAACAGAATAAAAAACTTATTTACTGAATGCTGTGAATATTTTAAAATAAAAAAGGAAACTTGCTGTAATAAACTGACTTGTCTGGGCTTCAGCGACGCGATACTCAGCCTTGGCACAGCCATTTCGGAAGAGAAACTCTGCTGAGCCATGCCCCTTAGTAACAGGATGTAATGCTCTGTTTCTCCCCGAAGCGGGCGTGTGCTGGGGGGGGGGGGGGATTAGTAGTGGGCTGATTAGCTCATCTTCTCTATTACTGTGTACTACTGTCCCTGACTAATGGAGCGCCGAGTCATGAACCTATCAGGTTCTGATCCAGGGACTCAGCGCTCTTTTTAAATGCCTTCCTGGCCATACACCATTGCCAGTGATAATCTTGTTTGGATCACTAGCTAGGTTCCTTGTTCCTCATTCCTGTTTCCCTTATTGATATCCTGTGTTTCTGACCTTGGCTTGTCTTCTGACCAGTCTTCATATTTTCATAAATCTGGTATTGTGTTTGTCTGTCTGTGCTTGTTTGTCTCTGTAGCGTAGAGGCCATTGACCAGTTGCGGTCTAGCCATCTAGAGCTTGTACTGCAAGTAGGTAATGCAGTCCAGGACATCACAGTCCTTGCCCTGCTCTACTGACATGACACTTGCTCACCTGCTAAATCCTCCCTCTTTTCAGTGTTACTGCTCTGGTTCTCCCAGTTGTCCTGGTTTCGGTGCTCCAGTGTAGACGCCAATGATTACTCCATGTGATTGCTATGGCCAATCAATGGCCTAAGTGGTCACATAAGATCATTGGGTACATCCTCACTGTAGCTCAGAAAAAAATAAAAAGACAACTGGGAGCACTGAATTGGCTGCTCTGAAACTGCCTGGCAGTGAGCAGGGGGGTAACCCTTCTCTTTTCATTTTAAAACATTCCTAGCATTCTACGATTTTTTGGGGCACATGGAAAATCCTTTTTACAGAAGTTCCACTACCCTCCTTTGTCATTCTAAAACGTGAATCATATTTGTTTCTGTCTGGTCTATCACTGAAAAATCTGTAAATCTATACACTTCATGTATTTTTTGTATTGTTGTTAAAAAAATGTATCCTAATGACAGAACTTCAAGTAGAAATTATTTTTTGTCTGTGTTATTTTATTTAATTTTGCCTGAGGACAATCCATTTCAAAAACACGTTTTACTTTGTCCAAAAGTAAATCAATTGATGGTGCCCTGTGTGAGATCCATTTATGAAGATTTTATTTGAAAGCTATTGCTTACGGCAGTGATTACCTACATTATTACCACAGGGGAACCCTGAACAATATTTCCACTCCTTGGCAACCTCTAATACTAGAGCGAATTGAAGTTGACAAAGTGGAATTCGATCCGTATTCAGGAAAAATTTGATTCGCACCGAATTTGAATTTCCGCACGATTCGTGGCAACGAATTGCATTAAAATGGCTGCTGCACGTGTTGAGACATGGATCAAGGAACTCTGGGAATGAAGGATCACCCACAATGCCATGCATGCAGAAAATCAGCAGCCAGCCAGTCATGTGATGTTACAGCCCTATAAATAGCCTCATCCATCTTCGATTCAGCCATTTTCCAGTGTACTTAGTGCAGGGAGAGACGCCAGCAGGCGCTAGGGACAGTGGTATAAAAGACTTTAAAACTTTTACTT
The DNA here is from genome assembly GCA_033119425.1 of Bufotes viridis. Lineage (NCBI taxonomy): Eukaryota > Metazoa > Chordata > Amphibia > Anura > Bufonidae > Bufotes > Bufotes viridis. Next base: position 47,116,955 of record CM065593.1, read on the forward strand.
TGCTGTATAGAAGTTCAGGGAAAGGATAGGAAGGAAGCATTTTCCACCGTATTATTGCACAACAGGATTCAGTAGGGAAGTTTACAGCCTGGGTAATAGGAATAATCCTATTACACCTTGTTGCACTGACTGCAGATCCAAAGTGCCATTATACAGCTCTGTAATTCCACCAAACCGTTCTTGTTATTTGGTCCTACATATTTCTACATCTTATTTGCCCTTGTGCGGTGCAGTTATATAAGTTCTAAACTATTTGCTGTTGTGTGGTGAAGTGAGAAAAGTACAGCCGTTTTGGCATGTATTAGTGGCAAAAAAAAAGTTGCCGTTCAGCGGTGCAGTTACATGTTCTAAATATTTTTTTGGCGGTATTAGTGGCACAAAAAAAGTATTTGCCGTTGTGTGGTGAAGTGAGAAAATTACAGCCCTTTTTGGCGTGTATTAGTGGCAAAAAAATATATGTTTGCCGTTCAGCATTGCTGTTATATGTTCTAAAGCCTTTTTTGGCGTGTATTATTGGCAAAAAAATATATATTATTTGCCGTTCAGCAGTGCAGGTATATGTTCTAAAGCCCTTTTTGGTGTGTATTAGTGGCAAAAAAATATATTATTTGCTGTTCTGCAGTGTAGTTATATGTTCTAAAGCCTGTTGTGGCATGTAAAAGTGGAAACATGAAGGGCCTATTTGCTGTTCAGTGGTGCAGTTATATGTTTTAAAGCCCTTTTTGGCATGTATTAGTGGCAAAAACATATATATTATTTGCCATTCTGTGGTGCAGTTATATGTTCTAAAGCCTTTTGTGGCTTGTATAAGTGGAAAAAAGTAAGGGCCTATTTGCCGTTCAGTGGTGCAGTTATAAGTTCTAAAGCCTTTTGTGACATGTATGAGTGGAATGAAGTAAAGGCCTATTTCCTGTTAAGCGGTGCAGTTATGTGTTCTAAAGCCCTTTTTGGCGTGTATTAGTGGCAAAAAATTTTATATTTGTCGTTCAGTGGTGCAGTTATATGTTCTAAAGCCTTTTGTGGCGTGTATAAGTGGAAAAAAGCAAGGGCCTATTTGCCGTTCAGAAGTGCAGTTATATGTTATAAAGCCTTTTGTGGCTTGTATAAGTGAAAAAAAAATTAAGGCCTATTTGCTTTTCAGCGGTGCAGTTATATGTTATAAAGCCATTTTTGGCGTGTATTAGTGGCGCACAAAAAAGTATTTGCTGTTGTGTGGTGAAGTGAGAAAATTACAGCCCTTTTTGGCCTGTATTAGTGGCAAAAATATATATATTTGCCATTCAGCGGTGCATTTATATGTTCTAAAGCCCTTTTTGGCGTGTATTAGTGGCACAAAAAAAAGTATTTGCCCTTTTGTTATGAAGTGAGAAAATTACAGCCCTTTTTGGCGTGCATTAGTGGCAAAAAAATATATAGATTATTTGCCGTTCAGCAGTGCATTTATATGTTCTAAAGCCTTTTGTGGCGTGTATAAGTGGAAAAAAGTAAGGGCCTATTTGCCGTTCAGCGGTGCAGTTATATGTTCTAAAGTCTTTTCTTGCATGTATAAGTGGAAAAAAAAGTATTAGCTTATGATTTATTAGCCGTTGTCTGGTGAAGTGAGAAAATGACTCTTTTTGCGGTGTTTTAATTTATTTTTTATTTATTTATTTGATCTAACAGTATGTCAGACAGAGAAGTGCTACGCCTTGTACAGGGGAGTGGCAGAGGCCTAAATGTTTCTGGCGCAGGAACAGGTCACAGGAGAGTAAATGGGGGGTGGCAGCAGGGGTGACTTCAAGAGTCCTGAACTCCCAGTGTCAGCTAGCAGTCGTGTCTTGACCAGCAACTCAGTTCTTGAATGTTTGACTCGGTCATCTACTTCGTACTGATGTTCATATTAAGTCTGTTACACTCTCATATTGATCCCCCCTATTTATTTAGGGATCCCAATACTGTGGGGCATAAGCCTGTGATACAAGGGCAGTCTGCCCATTATCATATTTTACCAGAGGCTTTTAATAAAGATTTATTACTTTTGTTTTAAGTATCTATACAGGCAGTGATTTTCAAATTTACTTTACATACGTTACCTCATCTTTATCCCAATTCCGCGAATTCCTGCACAGCCATGCCAGCAACTTGGCCAGGGGTCACCGCTTCCGCTTCCACATTGCCACGCCGTTGGTCCTGCGACAATGTCCGCCTCTGCCTCCTCATCCTCCACCATGTCCTCAGCCTCCACTGCAGGGACAATTCACAGGGGCCATCCAGCATACCACATGTGCAGGGCACGGTGGTGTCACGCTGTTCTGCACCTCGTTTCCCTGGGCGAACGGAGTCACACAGGGAAGGAACTGCTCCATGTCCTTAGTTAGGAAATCAAATCCTGGCTTTCTCCGCGACAACTCAAAATCGGAACCATGGTGACCGACAACGGGAAGAACATTGTGTCAGCGCTGCGTCAAGCGCTGCATGGCTCACGTGTTTAATCTGTTTGTCAAGCGATTCTTGAAGTCTTCCACCCATCTGAAAAACATCCTAAAAATGGACAGGAATCTTTGCATGCACTTCAGCCACTCGTACACCGCAGAGCGCACCCTCCTTGAGCTGCAGCGGCAGAACGGCATCCCCCAACTTATGTTAATATGTGACGTTTCTACCCATTGGAATTCCACCCTCCATATGTTGGACTGACGGTATGAACAGAGAAAGGCCATAAACGATTTCTTGATGATACAAGCGGACAGAGGTACTCCCCTATGTAACTTCGATGTTAGCCAGTGGCAGGTCATGTGTGACACCTGCCGTTTGCTCAGGCCCTTTGAGGCCTGTATGGAGGCGTTATCTAGTCCCTGTATGTAGTTGTTATCCGGTCCCTGTATGGAGGCCTTATCAGGTCATTGTATGGCGGTGTTATTATTTGGTTGGAGGGCTAATATATTTACAGTGTATACTGTAGATTCCAGTATCTTAAGCTGTAGTGTGGCCTGTATTTCCCAGTAGAATAAATGAGCCTTGTAGAACACAGTCCACACCACTGACCACCAGGACCAACCTTCTGTAATATAACCTACAGTACATGGCAGCTTCCCTTCTCTGCCATGTTGCTCTGCTGTGTGCTAATGCTTATTTTGGCATACTTAAGCTGGGTTCACATCACCTTTCTGCCATGCGTTTAACATATACAAAAATGTATACCTTATCAGATGACTCAGATTGATGTCATACAGTAGCATGGACTAATCTGTATGGCAGTATAATTTCTGTGGTATAGTATTTAGGAAAATTGGGGAGCACAGTAGGCACAGCATTCTGGGCAGCACCAGGATAATACTGTCGGGGTAGCAGGGTGGGAGGAATGATGATAATAGAAAAGTGAGGAATCTAAGATGTCTGTTTGGCAAATTCTGCAGAGACTAGATGTGGTTGAAGGAAGCTGTCTGGCCCGAATGGAGAAGATGGGGAAAGAAAATGTCTACATCAGAGGAACCGTCACCTGTGAGGCACTGGATGTGAAAGGTATATAGTGCTGTATGTTTATTAGTGTCCATGCAGCAAGTAAAATATGTCTTTAGTCCTAGGGCGAGCTTGTGTGTGTGTTTAGGGCAGATAGTTTGAGAATATGGCACATATGTATTGGGGCTTGTGCCCCGGATCTTTTGAGACTCTAGCAACGCCCCTGCTGACATCATCATTTCTTTGACCCTTCTTCTGATTTGTCAGAAGGAAGAAAAAATAAGACACACAACAGATCCTGTCTTTGTAACAGCTGTAAGGCCTAAATGACATGGTCCCAATTTTGCATCAGAATTGGCTTATGGTTTGGTAGCCAAAAGCAGGGGTGGGTACAAAACACAGAAGACATTCAAATATTCTGTTCATGTGTCATTGTGTCGTCTCTGTTTTGGATCCACGCCTGTTTTTTTTTGGGCTTTAGCCATACTGATGGATTACTGACTAAATGCTGACCAAGTGAAGGCGGATGCTCCACAGACAGGATCCGTTTTTTGGGGGTTATTGTTCTGACGGATCAGAGGAAGGGCAAAATAATCAGTGATGTCAACACAAACTTACTGCTGACACCCACTCCACTCTGTCGGGGGGGCTCTACTTGTATAAGCGATTAATAGAACAGGTGTAAAAGAAGTGCGCTCTTTCATGCTATAGTAGGATAGTGGGCCTCTGCACGGTTCTTTATACTTGACTCTAACATTGACCTGTAAGACTGAGTTCAAACTTAAATTATTTGGTCAGCTTTTGCCCCGTAACTGCCCAAATAAGTGAAATGTGCAGTGATTCTAGGAGCGACGCCTGTCATCTACATGTCATACTGACTCACAGTATTGTTTCACTATGAATAAATGTGGATCAAACCAAATTCTTTCGGAAAATTCTGTGAATCGGCCAAATCAAATTTTTTTGAAATTCGCTCATCTCTATCTAATACCTTTCCTGCCTGTTTAGGGCAGGGTAAAGTCTGACTCAGATATGTTTAATGCTTTGTAAAGCATCTTTAAGCAGCTAACATTGGTATGACATCCCTATTGTAAAAGTGACTGTTCTTGATGTTGTTGTGTTCTATGGAACCTCCGATCAGGGCTCAATGTTCCATGGGTCCTGGGGACCTTTGTTGGGAAACACTAATTTACAGTATTATATGGTTTTATAAGTGAAATAGGTTTTAATATTTGGGAACAGATGTAAGAATGCAGCAGTTACCTATCAGCTTTTTCTCCTTTCACTTTCTTTTTCTTTCTCACTTCTCCTCTTTTCTAAAACGTAACATGGACATGGAGGAAACAGAATTTATTATTGTTCCCCAATATCAGTCAGCTCCAACACTAGTGTTGAGCGCGAATATTCGAATAGCGAATATTAATCGCGAATATCGCAACTTCGATAATTCGCGAATATTGCGAATATACTGCTATATATTCGTTATATCGAATATTCGTCATTTTTTCCATCTGAACAAATGATTCCTCCCTGCTTAAAATGCTTGTGGGTCAATGAGTCATCGGCCCACAAGCAAGAAGCAGGGAGGAATCATGACTTTAGATGTTGAAAAAAGACGAATATTCTAAAAAACGAATATATAGCACTATAGCGAATATATTCGTTTTGACATTTTTTAGAATATTCGTCTTTTTTCCCCCTCCAAACAGTACAGTTAAACCCCTTTGGCATACTCCTCCCCACAAGCGTCCCGTCACCATGGGAACGCCTGGTGGTTAGAATATACCATCGGATCTGAGTTAGATCGTGAAAACTCAAATCCGATGGTATATTCTAACACAGAGGCGTTCCCATGGTGATGGGGACGCTCAGTTAGAGTATACCAACACGCGCATACATACCGGCTCCCTGCTGCCTGGAGGCACCTGTCCTCTGACAGGGCACTGTGATCTGCACTATTAACCCCTCAGGTGCCGCACCTGAGGGGTTAATAGTGCGGATCACAGCACCTCGTCAGAGGTCGGAGTGCCGCCGAGCTAGCAGTGCTCTCCCTCACTATTAGAATCATTAATGGGCAGTGCGCCTAATTCCCCCCTCACCAGTATTACAAACAATGATTGGTGGCCAGTGCCGATCCCCTATTAAACATCATTGGTGGCCAGTGTCGCCGACAATCCCTCCCCCGTATTAATTATCGCTGGTCAGTGCGCACTCAATCCCCCTCCTCCCCAGTAAAAATCATTGCTGGCAGTGCGCCTCCTCTCCCCCTCCATCATTGGTGGCAGCGGCAGCTCGATCAGAGTCCCAGCAGTGTAATGCTGGGGCTCCGATCATTACCATGGCAGCCAGGACGCTACTGCAGTCCTGGCTGCCATGAGCTAGTCAGCATTGCAGCTTACCTGCTAGAGCCGCCGGGCGCTCCTTCTTCTCAAACTCACAGTTTGAGGGAAGGAGCGCCCGCGGCCCAGCGCAGGTAAGTACAATGCTGACTATTCAACCATGGCAGCCAGGACTGCAGTAGCGTCCTGGCTGCCATGGTAATCGATCGAGCCCCAGCATTACACTGCTGGGACTCTGATCGAGCTGCCGCTGCCACCAATGATGGGAGGGGGAGAGGGAGGCGCACTGCCAGCAATGATTTTTTACTGGGGAGGGAGGGGGATTGAGTGCGCACTGACCAGCGATAATTAATACGGGGGAGGGATTGTCGGCGCACACTGGCCACCAATGATGTTTAATAGGGGGATCGGCACTGGCCACCAATTATTGTTTGTAATACTGGTGAGGGGGAATTAGGCGCACTGCCCATTAATGATTTTAATAGTGGGGAGGCGCACTGCTACTCGGCGGCACCCGACCTCTGACTAGGGTGCTGTGATCCGCACTATTAACCCCTCAGGTGCGGCATCTGAGGGGTTAATAGTGCAGATCACAGTGCCCTGTCAGAGGACAGGTGCCTCCAGGCAGCAGGGAGCCGGTATGTATGCGCGTGTTGGTATACTCTAACTAGCTGCCTCCATCACCATGGGAACGCCTCTGTGTTAGAATATACCATCGGATTTGAGTTTTCACGATCTAACTCAGATCCGATGGTATATTCTAACCACCAGGCGTTCCCATGGTGACGGGACGCTGTGGGGAGGAGTATGCCAAAGGGTTAACGAATATGGAATATAGCTATGCACTAGCAGTGCTAAGTTGAAATCGCAATGCGAATACTTTAAGTTAAATTAATCGCATTGTGATTTCAACTTAGCACTGCTGCTATATTCCATATTCGTTAACTTCGTTAGTTCTAGCAAGCTGACCCATTATAAACCCAGCTCTAAGTTGAAATCGCAATGCGATTAATATAACTTGAATTAATCGCATTGCGATTTCAACGTAATTCCTCAAATCCGACAGTACATTTTAGTATATGGAGACGTTCCCATGGTGATGGGGACGCTCCATGAGCACGGAAGTTATGGTTGGCTTGGTAGAATTAGCGAATAGCGAATATGACGAATGTATTCGTCATATTCCTCAAAACGAAGATAACGAAGTATTCTACATCTTCGTTTTAGCAACCTATTCGTCAACTTCGCTATTCGCTAATTCTAGCAATCAAATAGGAAGGTTGACTTACCAGACAGCTGTGTTAAATTCGCTATGCGATTTTTTTTTTAATACAATAATTATATTACTTAATAAAATTATTATATTATATTATATTATTATTATTCTATTTATTAAAAAAAAAAAATCGCATAGCGAATTTAACACAGCTGTCTCTATAGTCAACCCTCCTATTTGATTGCTAGAATTAGCTAAGTTGACGAATAGGTTGCTAAAACGAAGATGTAGAATACTGCTATCTTCGTTTTGAGGAATATGACGAATACATTCGTCATATTCGTCATCCTCGCTAATTCTAGATATGAAACCAATAGGAAAGTAGCCTTAAGTTAAAATCGCAATATGCGATTATTTAAATCGCATGTTAATCGCGATAACTAGAAAAATGACGAATATTCGATTTCGACGAATATGAAACGAATATTCATACGAATATTCGCGAATTTCGTCGAAATCGAATATGGCACCTGCCGCTCATCACTATCCAACACCCCCCTTTCCCAAACAGACCTATGGTATCGATCGTAGTCAACTGCTCCACACTCATTTCAGTCCCACAACTCTGCCTCCTTAGGGTAACCATCAATTCTGCCCTGTCCTTCAAAACACATAGTCAAACCCTTATTACCTTCAACTCAAAAGTATCTCTTTGATTAGCACACTTCTCAACCATGAGTCAGCAAAAATGCTTTTACATACCCTCATCACCTCCAGTCTAGACTACTGCAACATCTTACTCTGTGGCCTCAGATCTAGCATTCTGGTGCCATCTTCAATATTCCATCTTCAATATTGCTGCTCAGTTAATCTAACTCCTGTTACTCCTCTGCCTCATCTCTCTGACAATCCCTTCACTGGCTCCCCATTGCTTAGAGAATCCACTGTAAAACATTAACTACTACTGTACATACAAAGCTGTCCACAACCTGCCCTCCCATACATCTGTGACCTGATCTCCTAGTACCTTTCCACACAAGACCTCCTTTTCTACTCTCCTCTTATCTGCTCTTCATACAGTTGCCTCCAAGTTTTCTCCTGTGCATCTCACATACTCTGGAACTTTCTGCCCCCCCCCACCCCATATAGGACTTCCACCTACCATGGAAACCATCAAGAGAAACCTGAAAGCCCCTACCTCAGACAAGCCTACAACCTACAGTAACTCTGCTGCCACTATACTGCTGTAAGAACAGCTTTACTCTCGCCTACTGTACTGTCTTACTCCCCAATCCCTTTTAGACTGTAAGTCCTCCTGGGCAGGGTCCTCTCTCCTTCTGTACCAGTTTATAACTTATTTGGTTCATGCTTATTGTATTTCTTTTGTATTAAGCATTTATACCCTTTTCATATGTACAGCACCATAGAATAAATAGTGCTTTTATAATAAATAATACGTAGACCACAATGTCCATTTTTCTCCCAAAAAATATGACTGTGGTACACTTTCACAGACAGTGAACTTGGTCAGCATCCAGAGGTCCACATTCCTATACAACCTCAATTCCAAAAAGTTAGGAAAAAATTTGGGGCACTTTGTAAAATGTAAATAAGTGTAAAAAAAAACAGAATTCAATGATTTGCAAATCTTATAGATTTATGTTTTATTCACAATAGATCATATAACTTATATCAGATGTTAAAAGTGAGACATTTTACCATATCATGAAAAAAATTAACTCATTTAGAACTTGATGGCAACATCACATATCAAAAAAGTTTGCACAGGAACAACAAAAGGCTGGAAAAGTAAGTGGTACCTATACAACAAAACAGCTGGCGGAGCAATCTGCTACTAAGTCACATGACTGGGTATAAAAAGAGCATGTTACAAAGGCAGAGTCTCTCAGAAGTTCACCAATCAATGAACATCTGTGTCTATAAATTGTGGAAAAATTTCAGAAACACGTTCCTCAATATAAAATTGCAAAGACGTTGAATATCCCAGCATCTACAATACATAATATCATCCTTGTGTGTAAGAGACAAGGACGTCGGTCATTATTGGATACTCGTGATCTATGGATCCTCAGGCTGCAGAGCATTAAAAACAGGTATGATTCCATACTGTAAACCACTGCATGGGCTCAAGAACACTCTCAGAAATCATTGTCTGTGAACACAGTTTGCCATGCAATCCACACGTGCAAGTTAAAGCTGATCATGCAAAGAAGAAGCCATATGTAATCTGTGGCAAAGTGGAAAACTGTTCTCTGGTCAGATAAAACAAAATGTGAAATTATTTTTGGAAACCTGCCTGCATCTCTGATGGCATAGGATTGTGCTAGTTCCTATGGCTTGGGCAGCTTACACATCTTGAAAGGCAATATCAATGCTGGAAAGTATATTAAGATTTTAGAACAACATATGCTCGCATGCAGACAGCATCTCTTTCAGGGAAGGCCCTGCATATTTCAGTAAGATAAAGCTAAACCACATACTACATCCATAACAACAGCATGGCTTCGCAGAAGAAGAGTCCAGGCGCTAAAGTGGCCTACCTGCAGTCCAGACCACCAACAGAAAACATTTGGCGCATCATGGACCAGGACCGTTGAGCAGTTAAAATCCAACATCAGACAAGAATAAGACAATAATCCTCTCCCAAAAATCCAGAAATTGATCTCCTCACTTCCCAGATGTTAAGGGTATGGCCACACAGTCAGGTTTCTGCTTGTTTTGGAGGCCAAAAGAAGGAGGGCAAAAAAAAGGATGAAACAACATATCTGTCTTGTATTTTCTCATTTTAGGATCTTCTCCTGATTTTGACTTCCAAAACTGCATGCAGAAACCTGATCGTGTGGGTGTACAATTACAGAATGTTGTTAAATGAAGAGGGGATGCTACACAATGGTATACATGGCCCTGTCTCAACTTTTTTGACTTGTGCTGCTGCCATCAAGTTCTAAATTAGTTATTTTTTCATGAAATGGTAAAATGTCTCACATTCAACATCATGTGTTTTATGATCTAATGTGAATAAAATATGGGTGTATGAGAATTGCAACTCAATGAGTTCTAATTTTTTTATTACATTTATTTACATTTCACACAGCATCCCGATTTTTTTTGAAATACGCCTATATAAACTTTACGCCGAAATCTGTGACTTTTCCCTGCTCGATGGCAGGTCTAAAAAAGTGGTTGGGGAAGGGGAAGGGTTGGCAGACCCATCTCCTTCATTCTTTTCTATCCCTGTTTTAGGCATAGAAAATTGTCTAAATTTAAGTCAGCAAGGAAGCAGGATTACATTTAGAAGCGGTGCTGGATACGCCGAAGTTATGTAGAGGCCGACACCTCATCACATAACTTCGGCGGATCCACTGCCAGCAAAAGGGCTTGTTAAGACTGGCATAGTCTCAATAACTGACTGATGATTTTTTTCATGTTTATAATTTTTGCTGAATATCGAGAGTTAAATGCTATAGTTATTATGTTTCTTTTGCTGTATACTACTGAATCATGCTCAATATTAAAACCCCACAATGTAGATGGATTAACTTTCTTATTGGTGATTTCACCGAAGCCGAACAATTGTAATAATTCTACTGATCTGTACGGCATTGATTTTTTTCTGTTTATCTCAGCTAATCTTGCTTTTCTTATAAATAATTACATGGCTACCCTAACGAATGAAACAATACAGAATTATTCTGGAAAACAGAGTTGAATTTACAATTAGCGAATTTATCTTTGAGTAACAGAAGCTTCCCAGTCTTATATTTTCAATAGCATGATGCTTGGACTGAAACATGTGAAGCGATAGCCAGCCTTGACTAATAATAGCTTCTGCGAAACTGTACAGTTCAGTTAATAATTTATGCTGGAACCGGCTATTAGGAATCTGGGCATTTTTTGTTTGCAGCAGTGTTGCTAAGCAGGGCACATTCTGTCTCTTTCAATAGACAATTAGGTTCTATTGTTCATTGCAGGCATTTTTATCCTGCCATGGGTGGAATATACGGTATGCTGTTTAAAGCTGTATTGTTGATCCGTTTTTTTTAAGACATGCATTTTCTGCTAATCGGAGTTAATAACGTGATGCACGGCTGATACACATGGCTATGTATCAATGCTGTAAGACAGTTCTGTAATTTTCCGTATATAGCTGCTACACTTTTTTCTCTTTCTGTATTCTTTATTAACCCCTTAAGGACACATGCCATACATATATGGCGCAGCAGCGAACAAAGCTGTGCCCGCTCGATTACTATATGGGGCAGGCTGCTGTATTCGCCTGCTTCACTGAAAACTCAGATGCCACAGATTAAGCCCTTAGAAAGGGTTTGCAGAGAGAGGGGGCTCCCTCTCTAATGCTATCGGCAGTGCGATCATGTATTTTACTGCACTGAAACAGGCCTCCATCCTTAAAAAGTTGAAATCACATGGAGGGACTAAAATAATAAGTAAAAAAAAAGTTTAAGTTTATAAAAATTATAGGAATAAGTTTCAAGTGTAGAGAAGGTGCCCCTTTCCTCTAATCAAGCTAATTACAATTGCCCAAAAAAAAGAAAAAGTAAAAAAATAGACATATAAGATATCGCCATAGCAACTGCCAATTTATAATTGTCACATGATGTACCCGTCAAGTGAACGTCATAGAAGACTATCACTAGAAAAATTTAAATGGCAACACAAAAACATGATTTTTTTTTCAAAAATGCATTTATTGTGTAAAACAGAAAAAAAAAATTGTATTGCTGCATCTGTAAGGAACTTGCTCTGAACAGACATTTTTAGTCACCTCACCTCGCAAAAAACATAATATCAAGCAATAAAATTATCTTATTTACCAATGAAAATGTCAACTCATTTTGCAAAAAAGAGCTCTCATACAAGACCATTTCCAGGAAGAAGAAAAAAAGAAAAGAAAAAATAATTGCTGCACAAAGAAATGACATAATGACCACCTAAAGAGTTAACAAAGTTTCTAAAATCAGTTTTTAACAATTTTAGTGGTGTAGATTCTAAAATGGGGTCATTTAGGTTGGTTATGTAAGCCCCTTGCAGTGACTTCAGAACCTAATTAGTCCTTAAAAGGAACCTGCTACCATAAAAATTAACACTCAGCATCCTGTAGAGCAGGAGACGCTGAGCAGATTGATATATAGTTTTGTGGGGAAAGATTTGGCATATCTTGTAATTAGTTTATTTAAGTTTCTGCTCCTTCTGGGATTTAAAGTCAAGGAGGCGGTCTTATCAGTGATTGACAGCCTTCCCTCTATAACTGTGTATACAGAGATAGTGGTCAATCACTGATAGAACCACCTCTATGACTTCAGTCACTTATAGGACCGCCTCCTTGACTTCAAAGCGCTGAATGAGCGGTAATCTAAATGACCAAATTACAATTTATGGTGACACTTTCCCCACAAAACTATATATTTATCTGCTAAGATCCTCCTGCAGTTTAACATGCCATCTTTAGCTCAGACACTATGTTAAATGTGACAGGTTTCCTTTTAAAAAAAAAGTCTGTTTTGAAAATGTTCTTGAAAATTTGAAAAATTGCTTCTACAATTCTAAGCCATCAAAAATGTTAAAAAACCTAATAAATATATATTTGCAAAATGATGCTAACAGAAGGTAGACATATGGTGAATGTTAATTCATAACTGTTTCAAGATGGATCATTATCTTTCTTAAAAGCAGAGAAATTAAAATTTAGAATATTGCAAATTTTTCCAAATTATTTGTAAGGTAATTTTCGTAAGGTAAAATTAAAATCTTAATAAAAAATCTGGAGTATCTTTTAACTCCATATAGATAACCTTAAAGTAATCAAACAAATCTATAGTTTTTACATGTTCAAATGTATAGCCTTTTATATTGTATTTGCCTTTTTCATTTCCGTTAGTTATGGTAAGATCATTTATTTTAATCGCATCTTTTTGCATATGGAGACATGAGGACAGACCAGAAAGTTGTGCCAGAGGGTACGACCACACTGCCTGGTTGTGTCAAGGCAGCATGATGTTGTTGTGTACCGCTAGGCAATACAGGTGCATCGGGCCCCAATTAAACTAATTAGGACCCACAATACTGTGCAGCCATTAACAATGCAGACCAACTAAACAGTGCAGTCCTCATTAATTTATGTAAGGCTCACTGCTAGAGATGAGCGAATTTTTCAAAAATTAGATTCGCTGGTTCGCCGAAATTTTTGGGAAAAATTTGGTTCAATATGAATAAATTTGTGGCAAATTATGTTAAAAACCATCTATTTCCTGGCTGCAGAGAGCCTTTATAGTGGTGTAGAACTCTGTGCCTTGCAGTAACATGCATATGGAGTCTGCTTTGGTACTGAAATCATACTATGAGTCCGTATGACATGCAGATGACAGGCATCACACTTAGAATCACTGCACACGTCACTGATTTGGGTCACGGGGCCAAAACTGACCAAATAAGTCACGTATTAACTGAGCCATACTGGTCAATGTTAGACCAAGAAGAAGCGCACTCCTTTTATACTGTCATCAGCTGATTCCACCTAGATGTCTACACAACCTGTTCTATTAAACGCTTATACAAGTAGAGCACTCCGACAGACTGGAGAGGGTGTCAGCAGTAAGTGTGTCTTGACATCACTGATTATTTTGCCCTTCCTCTGATCAGTCAGAATAATAACCCCAAAAAACGGATCCTGTCTGTGGAGCATCCGCCTTTACTCAGTCAGCATTTGGTCAGTAATCCATCAGTATTGCTAATGCCAAATAAAACAGGAGTGGATCCAAAACTAAGATGACACGTGAATAGAATATTTGCATGTCTTCTGTGTTTTGTACCCACTCCTGCTTTTGGCTACCAAATCATAAGCCAATTCCGATGGGACTATACAGGCCTTATAGCCACTACACAGACAGGATCCGTTGTGAGACTCATTTTTCCTTCCTTCTGACAGATCAGAAGAAGGGTCAAATAAATGATGATGTCAGCCTGGCCGAAAGGCAAAATAGTGGCCCAGTCATGAAGTGGGGAGGGTGGGAACAGCATGATAAGTCCACAGAGTGGCTCTGTGACATAGTGTGGATGTGGAAGCAGCATGAGGAGGCCACAGAGTGGCACAATGACAGTATGGAGGTGCCACAGCAGCATCAGGAGGAGGCCACAGAGTGGCACAATGACAGAGTGGAGGTGGAGGCAGCATCAGGAGGCCACAGAGTGGCAAGGTGATATACTGTGGAGGTGCATGGCAATACCAGTACCCGCTGAAGATTGTGGGTGAAAGAAGGAGAACTTGGCATCAGATGTGTGGCATCAGGTGGGTGACAGCATCAGAATAGTAGCTGAGCCTGGTAGCCAGGAGAAACCTGTCTCTTTTGTCAAAGTGTTGGTGTGGCACCATGGATGATCTAGTCTGATGCTTCAGGCATTGGTGTTTGGAAATCCTGGCTGATCCACGCCTGATTTATCTTGATGCAGTGTCCCACTTTGTGCTATATGTTGTCACTTTCAACACTTGCTAAACTGCATATCAAATGTATTGTGGTATCATACTGTTTTTCCCTTTGACAGGCTGGCGGTGTAATTTACCTTTATTCGCCCCTAGGTGGTGCTGCCACCAGTTATATATATAGATGGGGGATGTGTCCAGTCAGTGTGTGTGTTGAGAATGAGAATGAAGAGAGGAGGAAGTTAATGGAGGTGGTGAATCAGAGCAGTCCACAATGTAGTTGCTATTTTAGGCCCTTGGCTCTGGCCATGCTAAGGGTTTATAGAGAACACTATTGCAGCAGCACAGCACAGACCAGTGAGTCTACGTATGGATATAGAGAAAGTCTAGTGGAGGTTAGAGCTAAATTAGTCAATAGACTTTACAAGCACCAATGATCAGGAGGAACCTAAAAGTACCTGGACACAGCCAGATGATTAATGCGCAAAATTATCCTGTGGATCACAATAAATGAAGGCATCCTTACAAATAATGGAGCAGAGGATTTTGCCTGCCGTTAGGGAGACCGCGCTGTGGATTGATAATTACAAGTAAGAATTTATTATATCCAGTACCTGAGTGCTAGAGCGTGGACAAAGTCTAGAAAGATATAGAAAAAAGGAAAACTCCTCAAGTTACAATTGCAATATATAATGGAGCGATATTATGGTGCAAGGAGAGGAAGTCGAAGCTCCTCCCTTAAAGCCCCTACTTCATCTCCAGTGTGTGCTGGCCAGAGAGGAAACAAGATGGTGTGTCCTCGTCAGCCAAACTGGGGCAGCATGTGTGGGGTGATGAAGATGCAGGCAGCATACTTGTCTCTCAAGTGCAGTGGCTCCTGAACAGTAAAGAGGTGGCATTCCCCGTGCTGGCTGATGCGGCATACGCAGCCAGAGTCACCACTGCACTGCCCAGGAAGAATGGCTCTTTTGAAGGACTAAATCCCATGGTTCCCAGAGAGATTACGGCCCATGGGGGAAATATGTGGCTCATATCGGAAAGCTATTGAGGACTGGGCAGTCAGGGTATCGGATTGACCCCAGCCGAGGGACCCAATTTTTGAGAGGAGAACCGGGAGTGTGGTGTGGTTCTCAGTTGAGAGGGGGTCTAGCTTCATCCAAGATGACAAGACCAGGCAGGAGCTGACTGTTAACAGGCGCTCTGTGAAGCACCATTACCTTCCTCAGTCCCGCCACAGCCTATAGAAGGAGGACTCTGTAGAATACACCCCCATGGAGTCCCTTCAGGGTCTATTTTCTGTAGCGTTAATCTGCCTCGAGAAACCTCTGGTCCCGTTGTCAGAACCGGAGGTATGGCCGGATGACCCAGCTGCAATAACCAAAGTGCGCTGTCTGCAAGGGTCGGCAGATGGTGCACTCTGCTTCCGAGAACGGCCTCAGCCGGAGCCGCTCATCCCAGGGTTGCCTACTCCACCTTAGAGATGGGAGGAACACCAGACCACCGACCTCCCTGCCTGTGGCCTATGTGAGACCCCAGAAGGTCTTTGCTATGGCCCTGTCTCCCAGCCGGAAGTTCGGCTGTACCTTCCCAGCTTCCTACAGAGCGAGAAACATGTACCACCATAAGCAACATGTGGCTTCAGCTTCCTCTGATGTGTATGCCTACGGAGTCCTTTTGTTATGGCTTTGAAAATGGAGCAAGAATATTACGCACAATTCTGATGGAACTCCTGATCTTAAGAAACTGGACTCCTGTCATGTCTTGTATGCTGTGGAGATCGAATGCAGACAAAGCAGATAAAAACACATGAATGTTTTTAACGTACTGAAGCTGCATGATTTACTTGTGCATAGATGGTAAAGGCAAAGTCTGCTGGTGTGTTGTCATCTGCGTCTTTATTATGTTTATTGCTGGGCCCATGACGACGTAATTCGGTCCATACCGCAAAAGCAGGTCTACAAACACCCATCAATTTTCCCAAAGAAATACATTTACCCATACATTTTCAGAAAAAAAGCCAGTGTCACATAAAGAATTTCACCACTAAGTACTCCAGTCCATACCGCAAAAGAAAGTGTACATTCACCCAAACATTTTCCAAAAAAAAGCCAGTGTCACATAAAGAATTTCACCACTAAGTAAGTCGTTCCATACCACAAAAGGGGGTGTACATTCACCCATACATTTTCCGAAAAAAAGCCCGTTTGATATTACAAATTGCACCACTACGTAATTCGGCCCGTACCGCAAAAGGAGGTGTACAATCACCCCAAAATTTTCCAAAAAAAAAGGCTGTGTCACAAAGAATTTCACAACTAAGTAATTTGGTCCATACAGCAAAAGGAGGTGTACAGTCACCCATGATTTTTCGCCCCAAAAGTCTGTATCACGTAATAAATTTCGCCACTACGTAATTAAGTCTATACAGCAAAAGGAGGTATACAGGCACCCACGAAATTTCCCCAAAACAGCCCGCTTCACAGAAAGAATTTCACCGCAAAAAGGCCTTTGCGACATGTAACTGCACCGCTGAACAGCAAATAGGCCCTTGTATTTTTCAACTTTTACACTACACAAGGCTTATCAAAAGATAAATGCAACGATGAACGGCAAATATAATTTTTTTTATTCCACTAATACACGGCAAACAGGGCTTCACAATATATCAATGCACCGCAGAACGTCAATTAGGCCCAAATTATTTTCTACTTTCACACAACAGGCTACTCAACAGATATATGCAACGCTGGATGGAGAATACATTTTTATTTTGCCACTAATACACGACAAACAGGGCTGAGCGGCAAATATATTTTTCCTTTTTTCACTAATACACAGAAAAAAGGGCTTTAAAACAGATAACTGCACCACTGAGCAGCATAGATATTTTTCCACTAATACACGGAAAAAAAGAGTTTTAAAACAGATAACTGCATGGCTAAGCGGCAAATATTTTTTCTTTTTCCACTAATACATGTAAAAAAGGGCTTTAAAACAGATAACTGCAAAGCTGAGCGGCAAATATATTTTACTTTTTCTACTAATACTTAACAAAAAGGGCTGTAATTTTCGCCCGTCACCACACAACGGATAATAAGACCTTTTTTCCCACTAATACAAGCCAAAAAATACTTTAGAACATATAACTGCACCGCACAAGGGCAAATAAAACATAGAAATGTTTCCTTGTAATAACCAGCTGTTATCTCTGTGGAAGAATTGTGCAGTCACTTAACTTGGAAGATGGTATTACATAACACCCGTTCAGATATTTGGGATGTAATATAATGTATAACCAAGAAATATGACCAAGAATGGGGTCCAATAGAGCAGGTGTGAAAGATCTTCTATTCAAGATCTTCAAAAATGAATCACAATCCTCCCCTTCGATCATATTATGTTTTATGCTACATCAAAATTGTGATACATAAATCGAGAATTTCCCATATATATGTCTCAGAAGATCAGCCAATTTACATCTTATTCTTCTTACAAACCTGGATATGAGACAACTGGAAGAAGCAGAACACCTTCAACTCTGCCTGCAGTAGGAGACACAGAATGCAGAAGACATGCCCCTTAGCTATGACCTGCCCCTCAGATACTTGCCAGCTTAAAATGTGAAAAATAAGAAAAGTAACTAGAGATGAGCAAATTTCTTGAAATTTGTTTAGGGCGGAATTCTAATGAATTGGTTGGAAGAGTCGATTTAAGAATTAACAAATTCGATCCAAATCAAAAGAGCTCCAACTGGCCTGAAAATTTGTGTATGACACTCTGAGGTCTTGTAAGACTCATATTTTCTCTATTTATTTATTTTCTATATTCCTTTCTCTTTCTCTCTCCGCTTTCAAGCTCTTTACTGCAAAGACAATATAACAATGTCAGAGTGACAGTGATCATATATAGCTATAGGATGACGTTGTTATGCTTTTGAAAAGACATTCCAAAACGCAGTGATTTGTTCTGAACACGCTGTCCAAAAATTATCTTTGTCATGGGAGCCGCAGCACTACAGTATACCTAAAGGAAAAGGCAGGAGATCTGGGGCTGTGTAGGGGTAGAAGTAGTGGCAGCAATAGTACAGTGTGGAAACTAATAGACAAGGCAGTAGATGTGTTACTGTGTAGGGGTAGCAGTAGTGGCAGTAGTAACAGTGAGAGCAGTACAGTATTGAACATGATGGGCAGGCAGATACTGGCAGGGGCATCACCAGGCCAGCAATAAACATGCACTGTCAGAAATGGAAGATCTCTTCATTGGCATTAGTAGGAGGTATGTCAAAATCTTCAAGGATCCACGGATAATGTTTTCTACAATTGCAGAGAACCATTCTGTCTGCTTTAGTGTCACAATGCCACCTGCCGCACTGAATACTCTCTCTGACAGTACACTGGTGGCTGGACAAGACAGTACACTGTTAGCAAACTGGGCAATTTGACCTAGAAGTCGGTGGGGTCAGGAAACCGCAGAAAGGGCACAGTCCTGGTATGACTGAACCGCGTTGTTCAGGCGGTACATACTCTTCTGCTGATGTGCATCAGGTTGGCGTGGCACTTGAAAGTTTCAATCACTGGGATGACAATCAAGTTTGAATGGGCGACCTATTTTATTTAAAGAACAGGAATCTATTAAAGTCTGATTTTCACAGAAAGTGTTTGTGGAAGTGTATCAAAGTATGCACAAAGGAGATTTCTGAAGAGTTTTTGATGCTTGTCATACTAGAGAAGGTTACAAAAGCATCTCTAAAGAGTTTGGACTTCACCAATCCACAGTCAGACAAATTGTATTCAAATGTAGGAAATTCAAGACTATTAGGCACTCAAGACATGTATTAGTCTGCAAGGTCACAAAGAAACTCAAGGTAACCTAAGCAACTAAAGGCCTTTCTTACATTAGCTAATGTTAATATTCATGAGTGTACCATCAGGAGGACACAGAACAATAAAGGTGTGCATGGCAAGGAGAAAGCCGCTGCCTCCAAAAAGAACATTGCTGCCTGTCTGCAGTTTGCTAAGGATCTCCTGAACAAGCCAGAAGGCTATTAGAACAATGTTTTGTGGATGGAAAAGACCAAAAAATAACTTTTTGGTTGAAATGAGAAGTGTTATGTTTGCAGAAAGGAAAACACTGCATTCAAGCTTGAAAATCTGTTCCCTTTTGTGAAACAGGGGGGTAGTAGTATCATCATTTGGGAATGTCTTAATGGAACAATGAATTCTGAATTATACCTGCAAATTCTAGTACAATGTCAGGACATTTGTGGGTGAGCTGAATTTCAAGAGAACATGAATCAGACCAAAGAACTCAAGTCGTACAAGCAAAGAATAGTTAAAGCAGAATAAAGTTTAAGATATACTGCACATATAGCAGGACATGTGGCGACCGGACCGTAGGGGCAATATGTGTAAGTGTTGTGGTGGGCTGATGGGGTAGTAATATTACTCACTGTTCTGTAGTTCCCTGGGCCGGCGTGGAGTGAAGGGAAGGATGGCACAAAATCCTTCGGGGCACTCTCTATTTGTCCAGGGATCTCCAGCCAGATGGTGGTTGAGGTGTCCTTGGTGGTATAGGTGCTTTGAGTGCCTTGGTGGCAGGGTCTCTGGTGTTCGTGACTCCAGCACCATAAGGTGCGTTGAGAGATGGTGTAGAATAAGGAGAGAGTCAGGAGTTGACCTAACAGGAACTTTACTTGAAATATTTGCCTTGAGGTAGATAACATCTACGCAAGTAATGCCTTTGTACATAAGATGGAGGTCAGCTGCCACTCCAGACTACAGGCACGGTGGGATAGTGATAAACTGCAGGTTCCAACTCAATTTTATAGAGAGGAGGATACTTAATTTTATCTTGCTCAACTTGCTATGAAACTTCAGCCTTTTGGTACTCTGGATCATCTGAACTAGCACTTAGCAAACAACAGGGCAGTCTCCCTAGTGGCAGGCATCAGACTTCTGCTCCATTATATTAACAGGTTACTTCAATACTATTAATCCACTTCGTCTCTGACTCCAGGACAGTGGCACTACAAAGGAAAGGATCCAGCAGTCCTTGAGCTTTGTTTCATATCTTTCTTGTCCTTCTCCTGGGTAGTACCCAGGAGGGGCACACAGCTTAAGTTACAGGCTTTCCTCTCCTAACTCCCAACTCAACTCTCAACTAACACCCTGTGCTTGACCTACGCTATATAAATAATGTGACAGCTACACCTAGTGGTGACAGTGTGGAAATGCAGTTAGCAGCCTGTTATGAGGAATTGGCAGCTATTACAAAGAAAATATACAATGACATAAGATGACATATACAAAAGTTTGAAGTTTTCCCTTTTCACACATAGTGGGACACTGCAGACATATATGCATTGGCTCACCAGTAGTGTTGAGCGAACAGTTTGAGCATAGTTCAGGTTCATACCGAATTTTGGGGTGTTTGGGACCCGGACCCGAACATTTTCAAAAGAGTTCGGGATTGGGTCCGTTGTTCGGCGATTTCTTCCCGCTTTCTGAAGGGCTGCACAGCAGCCAATCAGCTAGTGTTTTACTTCTTGCCCTAAGAAGCCATCACAGCCATGCCTACTAATGGCATGGCTGTGATTGGCCAAGTGCAGCATGTGACCCAGCCTCTATTTAAGCTGGAGTCACGTAGCGCCGCACGTCACACTGCTCTGATTAGTGTAGGGAGAGGACGCAGCTTCTGTCAGGGCAAGATTAGGCAGGGAAAAGTCAGCAAAAGCACCTAATGAAGTGATCGATCTACAGCTGTGAATCATTCAACTTCTGCTAGTTAATTGCTCACTGGTTTTTAGGCTGCACAGAGTGTTTTTCTGTCACTTTTTTCTGGGGTGATTGGCAGCCATTTTGTGATTTGTGATTTGTGTGCCATTTTTTTTGCTATATCCTATATCAGGGGCTTGGCTGTGCTTATTGTCACCCCTAGAAACTCAGGAGTCTCAAGTGCTGAGAGGGTCATCCTCAATAACTTCATATGCTACCGTGCATCTACCATTGTATTTCTGTCCGTTAAAGGATATATTACATAAAGTGTTAAAATAACATTGCTGATAGCATAATCCTACATATTTTTTCACACGCTACTGTGCATCTCCGAGTGTAAATCTGCCCAAAAAAGGATACCTTTCATCCAGGGCCTAAATACTAGGCCTACAATTGATATTCCCCTAAATCAGTGGTTACTGCTGTGCCTGGATTAGTGTAATACGGTACATAAATAAATAGGCAGATAGTGTTAGGTGCCTGTAAAAAAAGGCCTGAATTTGAAATCAATACATTGGGCCAAATATTTTTTTTCTTATTGTGGTGCTTGGTGAACGGTAACAATGAGGAAAACATCTAGTTAGAGACGCGGACGCAGTCGTGGTGGTCTTAGTGTACCCTCTGGTGCTGGGACAGGACGTGGCCATTCTGCCACAGCCACACGTCCTAGTGAACCAACTACCTCAGGTTCCAGTACCCGTCAGAATTTACAGCGATATTTGGTGGGGCCCAATGCCGTTCTAAGGATGGTAAGGCCTGAGCAGGTACAGGCGCTAGTCAATTGGGTGGCCGACAGTGGATCCAGCACGTTCACAACATTATCTCCCACCCAGTCTTCTGCAGAAAGCGCACAGGTGGCGTCTGAAAACCAAGCCCATCAGTCTGTCACATCACCCCCATGCATATCGGGGAAACTATCAAAGCCTCAAGTTATGCAGCAGTCTATTATGCTGTTTGAAGACTCTGCTGGTAGGGTTTCCCAAGGGAATCCACCTAGCCCTTCCCCAGTGGTGGAAGATATAGAATGCACTGATGCACAACCACTGATGTTTCCTGATGATGAGGAAATACAGGTGCCAACTGCTGCGTCTTTCTGCAGTGTGCAGACCGAACAGGAGGTCAGGGAGGAAGACTGTGTGGAAGACGATGCAGGGGACGATGAGGTCCTAGACCCCACATGGAATGAAGGTTGTGCCACTGAATTTCATAGTTCAGAGAAAGAGGCAGTGGTGAGACCGAGCCAACAGCGTGGCAAAAGAGGGAGCAGGGGGCAAATGCAGAACAGCCGCCGCCAATAGAGTTCGCCTGCTACTGGCCACCGCCACCAGGGACCGAGCACCCCAAAGGCAGCTTCAAGGAGTTGCCTGCATGGCACTTCTTTAAACAATGTGCTGACGACAAGACCCGAGTGGTTTGCAGGCTGTGCCATCAGAGCCTGAAGCGAGACATTAACGTTCTGAACCTTAGCACAACCTGCCTGACCAGGCATCTACATGCAAAGCATGAACTGCAGTGGAGTAAACACCTTAAAAACAAGGAACTCACTCAGGCTCCCCCTGCTCCCTCTTCTGCTGCTGCCTCGGCCTCTTCCTTCGCCTTGGGAGGAATGTTGGCACCTGCCGCCAACCAAACAGAGGATGTGCCACCGACACCACCACCTGCGTCACCAAGCATCTCCACCATGTCAACCAGCAGCGTTCAGCTCTCCATCTCACAAACCTTGGAGAGAAAGCGTAAATTCCCACCTAGTCACCCTCGAGCCCTGGGCCTGAATGCCAGCATTTCTAAAATACTGCCCTTTGAAAAGCTGTCATTCAGGCTGGTGGACACAGACAGCTTCAAACAGCTGATGGCCATGGCTGTCCTAAAGTATGTTGTTCCCAGCCGCCACTACTTCTCCAAGACAGCCGTGCTTTTCCTGCACAACCAAGTATCCGATAAAATCAAGTGTGCACTGCGCAACGCCATCTGTGGCAAGGTACACCCAACCACAGATACGTGGACCAGTAAGCACGGCCAGAGACACTATATCTCCCTAACTGCACACTGGGTAAATGTAGTGGCGGCTGGGCCCCAGGCGGAGAGTTCTTTGGCACACGTCCTTCCACCGCCAAGGATCGCAGGGCATCATTCTTTGCCTCCTGTAGCCTCCGCCTCCTACTCTGCTTCCTCCTCCTCTGCTTCCACCAGCTCATCCAGTCAGCCTTCAACACCAACTTCAGCACAGCCCGGGGTAAACGTCAGCAGGCCATTCTGAAACTCATATGTTTAGGGGACAGGCCCTACACCGCGCAGGAGTTGTGGCTGGGTATTGAACAACAGACCGACGAGTGGTTTCTGCCGGTGGGCCTCAAGCCCGGCCTGGTGGTGTGCGATAATGGGCGAAATCTCGTCACAGCTCCCTTGCCTGGCGCATGTGCTGAATTTGGTGGTGCAGAAGTTCATTCACAACTACCCCGACATGTCAGAGCTGCTGCATAAATTGCGGGCCGTCTGTGCACGCTTCCGGCGTTCACATCCTGGTGCTGCTCGCCTGTCTGCTCTACAGCGTAACTTCAGCCTTCCCGCTCATCGCCTCATATGCGACATGCCCACCAGGTGGAACTCCACCTTGCACATGCTGGAGAGACTGTGCAGCAGCAGGCCATAGTGGAGTTTCAGCTGCAGCACGCACGCGTCAGTCTTACTGCGGAACAGCACCACTTCACCACCAATGATTGGGCCTCCATGCGAGACCTGTGTGCCCTGTTGCGCTGTTTCGAGTACTCCACCAACATGGCCAGTGGCGATGACACCGTTATCAGCGTTACAATACCACTTCTATGTCTCCTTGAGAAAATGCTTAGGGCGATAATGGAAGAGGAGGTGGCCCAGTAGGAGGAGGAGGATGAGGGGTCATTTTTAGCACTTTCAGGCCAGTCTGTTAGAAGTGGCTCAGAGGGAGGTTTTTTGCAACAGCAGAGGCCAGGTACAAATGTGGCCAGCCAGGGCCCACTACTGGAGGATGAGGAGGATGAGGAGGAGGTGGAGGAGGATGAGGATGAAGCAGGTTCACAGCGGGGTGGCACCTGACACAGCTCAGGCCCATCACTGGTGCGTGGCTGGGTGGATACGGAGAATGATGACAATACGTTTCCCACAGAGGACAGCTTGTCCTTACCTCTGGGGTGCCTGGCACACATGAGCGACTACATTTTGCAGTGCCTGCGCAATGACAGCAGAGTTGCCCACATTTTACCATGTGCGGACTACTGGGTTGCCACCTTGCTGGAGCCCCGATACAAAGACAATGTGCCCACCTTACTTCCTGCACTGGAGCGTGATAGGAAGATGCGCGAGTACAAGCGCACGCTGGTAGACGTGCTCCTGAAAGCATTCCCAAATGTCACAGGGGAACAGGTGGAAGCCCAAGGCGAAGGCAGAGGAGGAGCAAGAGGTCCCCAACGCAGCTGTGAAACGGCCAGTTCCTATGAGGGCAGGGTTAGCATGGCTGAAATGTGGAAAAGTTTTGTCTACACGCCACAGCTAACTGCACCACCACCTGATACGGAACGTGTTAGCAGGAGGCAGCATTTCACTAACATGGTTGAACAGTACGTCTGCACACCCCTCCACGTACTGACTGATGGTTCGGCCCCATTCAACTTCTGGGTCTCCAAATTGTCCACGTGGCCAGAGTTAGCATTTTATGCCTTGGAGGTGCTGGCCTGCCCGACGGTCAGCGTTTTGTCTGAACGTGTATTCAGCATGGCAGGGGGCGTCATTACTGACAAACGCAGCCGTTTGTCCACAGCCAACATGGACAAGCTGATGTTCATAAAAATTAACCAGGCATGGATCCCACAGGACCTGTCCCTCCCTTGTGCAGAATAGACATTTATAACTGCCTCCCCCTCAACCATGCATTCTTGTACTCCGGGGCACATCTTTATTGAATCCTCATTTTTTTAACTTTACCATGATCTTGCGGTGCAACCCAAAGTTGAATGAACCTCTCCTCAATCTGGGCGCCGGGGCCTAAATAACTAAAAGTGGCCTGTTACAATGGTGGGTGACATGAAGCCTGAACCTCTGCCATGCGACCTCTCTCCTCTGTCGTGGGCTAAATATCTGGAAGTGGCCTTCTCCAGTGGTGGGTGATATGATGTCTTATTCCTTGCTGTGGGACCTCTCTCCTCTGTCTGGGTGCTGGGGCCTAAATAACTGAAAGTGGCCTTCTCCAGTGGTGGGTGATATGACGCCTTATTCCTTGCTGTGTGACCTCTCTCCTCTGTCTGGGTGCTGGGGCCTAAATAACTGAAAGTGGCCTTATCCAGTGGTGGGTGATATGACTCTTATTCCTTGCTGTGGGACCTCTCTCCTCTGTCTCGGTGCTGGGTCCGAAATAACAGAAAGTGACCTTCTCCATTGGTGGGTGACTTGAAACCTGATTCTCTGGTATGGGACCTCTCTCCAATTGATATTGGTTAATTTTTATTTATTTTAATTTAATTCATTCCCCTATCCACATTTGTTTGCAGGGCATTTACCTACATTTTGCTGCCTTGCGCAGCCGTCTAGCCCTTTCCTGGACTATTTTACAGCCTTTTTAGTGCCCAAAAGTTCAGGTCCCCATTGACTTCAATGGGGTTCAGGTTCGGGATGAAGCTCGGGTCGAGTTTGGATCCCAAACCCGAACATTTTCGGGAAGTTCGGCCGAACATCCAGGTGTTCGCTCAACTCTACTCACCAGATCATCACACCAGCATTTGGGGCAGTGTATTGCTCCACAGCAAAGGCATGATTGTAGTGGTCATTATAAGGCCTTCATACTCGAACCTGAACATTGTGGGATTACAAACAAACCTATATTGAATGCTAATGATCATACAGTTCCAGTCCATAGAAGTACAGGTTTCTTGATCATGGCACCACTGCAAACAAAGGTAATGCTGTCTGGTTGTCAATATTTATGTTTACAGTTTATAATTATAACCTGGTCAAAGATTATCTAGTTTCTATGGGTATATATTGTCAGATATTGCCACAGTTGCAAATATCCTTTATAAGTGAACTGAATTTTGTCCTGATCATTAACAAAATGTGAATGAGACAGAATGATTTAAGCAAGCCTACATCCACAGATGATCTGTAATTAGTTCTCGAAGATGTTTGGAACAACCTCCATGCTGAGTTCATTCAACAACTGGATGTAAGTGTACCTAGAACTGCTTCTGTTTTGAAGACAAAAGGTTGTCATTCCAAAAATTGATTTAAAGGGGTATTCCAATACCAAGGGGTATTTCCAATTTCAGACAATGGGGGCATATCGCTAGGATATGCCCTAATTGTCTGATAGGTGTGGGTCCCACCGCTGGGACCCGCACCTACAAGGAGAACTAAGCGGGGAGCACTGTGGCTGGAGGACCATGCTCCCATTTATTTCTATGGGGCAGATGGAAATAGCTGAGCGGATGCGCATGCGCAGTGTGCCCTCCGTTGATTCCCCCGCTCATTGTTCCCTAGCGATATGCCCCATTGTCTGAGATGGGAAAACCCATTTAACTTACCGGTAGGTTTCTCTTCTGTTCATTCACTTTGCATTATATCTATAAAAATAAACTACAAAAACTGTTGCACACTTTTGTCTATCTATCTATCTATCTATCTATCTATCTATCTATCTAAATATAAATATGTGCATTTTGTAAACAATGCATAATGCAACATAGTAAATTCTTATGAACTTAAAGGAATTGCCCAATCCTTTACAAGGGATGAACTGTCACCCAGAACTAGTCAACACTATCTGATCAGAGGGTTTCCTATATCCCACACCTTTGCTGATCAGCTGTTTTTCAGCATACCTAGAAGAATGTACCTAGAAGAACTGATGCTATTTTCATTTGATTTAGATGTCTCTCTTGTTCATTCACTTTTCATTTTGTATATATATATATATATATATATATATATATATATATATATATATATATAATAAAAGGGCCTTATTCTATTACTGCATCAATAATCAATACAACTCTTCCTTAGCAGCAGGTTTCATTCTTCTACACATCTGTATTATCTTTTGTAAAATGTCCAGCATCAGAATTCTATCAAATGGGATACCTGGGCTGAAGAGTAGCTATGCAAAACCAGTAATGAGCTCTTGGCAATGTTTATTAAGATGTCTGTGCCGATGCTTCAATGTGACTGTGATCACAGTGTGTTCTAGCCAGAGTGACATTGAGTGGTAACATAATAAATATGTGACAGTGAGTAATGACCAGAGAACTTCCTCTGTTCTAAAGATAAAATGCTACCTTCATTCACAACCAAGAAGCTGAACTTCAAGATGCATCATTGACATTCCTTGTCTGCTGGCAAAAGAGAACTGATGAAAAACATCCAGTAGAGCGGAAAGCATCTGGAAATATCAATGTTCAGGCCAATCTTCTTCTTATGGTTATACAATATATCTCCAAATCCTTTCATGTTCAGGGTCTTATCTTGAGATAAACACAGGGGCAGCACATAGAAAGCTTTCAGCTACTTGTACATGCCACTTTACCATTCCATTTCTGCATGTTAAGATTTTCAAACTCTGTTTGATTCAATTTTTTTAGATTAACCTTAAAGTTATTGTCAATAGGATGGAAAAATAAGATATTTGGGCTTATGTCCAAGCGAAGTGCTGGAAGACATCCTACTGCAATTCAGTTTTCTAAAATAACTCCTATACTTTGTTCCATTGTGTAGAAAGTTATTGTTAGTATGTAATCTCCACCAGCTTCTGTAGGTTGTCTGCTGTCCAACATAAGCTTCATGCACTGTGGGATTTTTTAATGAATGCATTGCCCAAAAATGTCATGCCAAAAAGACATTTTTCATAAGTGATCCTCAGTGATTATGGTTAGTTATTTTTGGTAAAGAGTAAATATGTAGCACCCCAAAAATTGCAAATGTGAGAAGCTGTAAAGCTGGGACTGACTTCTGCTGTGTTTCCAGGAGAGAGGCAGGATTGTTCTCGTGAAGAGATGGGATTGTTCTGGTGAGGAGGTGAGAATGCTCTGGTGAGGAGGTGATATTGTTCTGATGAGGAAGTGATATTGTTCTGGTGAGGAGGTGGGATTGTTCTGGGGAGAAGGTAGAATCGTTCTGGTGAGGAAGTAGGATTGTTCACAGGATTGTTCTGGTTTGGAGGTGGGATTGTTCTGGTGAGGAGGTGTGGTTGTTCTGGTTAGGAGGTGGGATTGCTTTGGTGAGGAGGTGGGATTGATCTGGTGAGGAGGTGGGATTGTTCAGGTAAAGAAATGGGATTGTTCTGGGGGGAAGTGTGATTTTTCTGGTGAGGATGTGGGATTGTTCTGGTTAGGAAAGGGGATTGTTCTGGTGAAGCGGCAAGAAGCCAGTTGATAACAGAAGGTCACATCCCTTTGGTTAAGACTTGAGCAGGAGAGAATGGCCACTTCACATTTTCCCATCTCCGATCCTCTGGGGGGCACAGATGTTGATGCCCACTGAGGGTGATGTCCACCAGAGAGAGAATCTGCAGAAGCAGATGAAGACCGATGTTATGTAAGCTGCAGCCCAAGGGGCATAAGGAACAGAGATGAACCATTGCCAGGCAATCTAGGAGAAGCCCAGCACTAGATCAAAGGATGGAACCATAAGCCCAATTTCAAATGGTTGTGTTGATAAATGTTTGTGCCTCTGCTTAGCTTTGAATACAACCACTATACAACCACTAACGTGAACCTCTGCTTATCAGAACTGTAACCGGCAAGCATTAGTTCAAGTAAAATGTGAATTGAACCTGCTCTTTCCCTGATTCCTTGACCTGTTTTGTGGACTTTATTCAGAGGTTGTACCACATTACATCATAACACCATTCGGCAGGGGCATAGCTAATGGCTCATGGGCCCTGGTGCAAGAGTTCAGCTTGTGCCCCCCTTCCCTCAGTGCTTTGTGTGTCTTCGTATGTGGCAAAAGGGTCTTTGGGCCCCCTCAGGCTCCTGGGCCCGGTAGCGACTGCTACCTCTGCACCCCCTGTAGCTACGCCCATGCCATTCGGTAAAAAGTACTACCAGGTGCATCTACATTTTCACTGTGGCGTTCACTGACGTTCAGGAACGAAAGCTACCATGAGGGGCATTATGGTGCCGTTGTCTCTGCCTTGACTCTGCCCTCACGACACATGCAAGTTGTAGCATTAAATTAAACATAGTTTTCTAATATAAAGTTAAACTTTCCCATGTTGTGCATTATGCCTTATGGGACTTAACGTGCACCTATTGAGGGTTACAGATCTGCAAATTGTGTGTCTGTTATCATGTAAGAAAACTGTGGGTTGTGTGATGTACCTATATCAAAGATACTGAGTGTAGGAATAGTGATGGCACAAATTGGCTATGCCATGTGTCATTGCTATGGACAACATTTTATCATGCAAAATTGTGTACAGAGTATGTAGGAGACTAAGTAGACTAATTAAAAATGGGTATTATTGGTGCTATTATAAAACATTTTATTTTCCATTTTAGACACATATAAAACCCTATAATAACAAGCACTAGGTGGATATATTCATCACTCAGTGAAGGTGCTGTGCTATTCTATGTAAACCACATCACCATGAACTATCACATTTAGCTGTGCTTCATCTGCATTGTTGTGATGCTTTATTTACAATATGCTTTATACAATGTATTTTTCACTTATATCTAAAAAAAACCTATAATATTATTATCGCCAGTACATTACATGGAACACTGTTTTGTTCTGGTTGGCATCTCAGAAGGATCCCTCAGTCCTATATAGAGATGAGCGAATCTTCCAAGATTCAATTTTTCTCAAAGTTTGGTTAGGGTCTGCATCTATTTATTCTGAACCAAAGTTGCTCTGATTGCCCTGGAAATTGGTATTTAACCCCCTCTAGTCCTCTAAATTACAGACTTTTTATGAAAAGCTCCTATCTTGTTTCGTTAATTTTTTATTAATTTTTTTATTTTCTCTCGCCTGTCCCCTTGGTTTGATACAGCGTCAGGTGTAACTGTATCTACTTTCCTCATTGCTGAAGCAAACTGCGGTTATTGCTTGGCCACAACTGACTGCAATTACCTCCTGCCTGGTGGTGCCAGAACACTATTGATTGCTTCCGAATCGAACCATAAAAAATGTGGGTTTTATTCCGTGCCTAAAAAATAGGAGATTTGGAACAAAACTCTGAATTTGCAAATAGATTTGCTAATCTCTAGAGCTATACTTAGAAATGTACAGCGAAAACAGCAAGTGCATTAAGACTTAAGAAATATCAGAGAATTAAACAGGCACAGGGACTGTGAGATCTTCCAGGAATTACTATTCAACCGGCGCGCACCTTATTTCTAACTAATTCTGTCTACTTTCATCTAATAAGCGTCTTTGATCCTTTTATCATCCCGTCATTAAAGCCATCAGTATTCATCTATGCAACAGCAATCAATGAATTCAATCACCAAGCAACAGGGAGAAGATAGAGGTGCAACTGAGTGTGACAACGCTCCAATATTTAATAGAAATAACACTTTTCATGGTGTCAGCAATACTCGCTGCTATAGGAAAAATACAATATCCGCATCAGGCTGCTGCCACACATAGTTTTCTAGTGTGCACTTTTTTGGCCATAAAAACATCCGTAGTGCTTTTGAGGTGTTTGAGTGGCATTGTTGGACAAAGTGTGTTTGAGCACAACCTTTTGTAATGGTGTTTTTGTGCATGTGTTGCAGTTTTGTATAAATAGCTATCCCCTGTAATGTCTCTATCCCTTAAGATACAACGGCCTCAGGATACAATATGTTCAGCATACAATGATCTTTTCTGACCCATCGTAAGTTGAAACCAGGCTCAACACACACAATGTCTCAGACCCAGATCGAACCAATCAAGGCCACTTCTCTGGTAAAATAACTGTATTAGGTGCAAGTTAGCGGCTATTCCTGACTGTTATATGTAAGGACTTGTCTTATCTGTCTTAGTTATCGGCTTATTTTTCTTACATCTTCATTTTCTCTTATTTTGGGGCTTTGAAACCGATTACTCAGGTTACAATGGTTTCAAGATACAATGGTTGTCCTTGAACCAACTAATATTGTAACTGGAGAGACCACAGTATGCCTAAAATGCATTGAAGAAAATAAATGTAATCCAAAAACGCCTTACGAAAACACAACACACACTGGAACTTTTTTCATGCAGGACAAAAAACAAAAATAATGGATGTCTATGGGACAAAAACAGTAGAAAAGGAGTGGAAAAAATCCACACCGATAGAGTGGTGTAATTTCCAAAAAAAATGCAATTGGCTCAAGAAACGGACCTCAAAGCACTATTAGAAAAAAACAAAAAAACATAAGTTTGTGCTGCATTTAATAATTTCCTTAGCTGTGCATGCATGTAATATCTGGAGCTGGTGTTTTTCCCATAAAAAACGCTGTGAAAAAAACGGGCAGTAAGAAAGAACACAAAAAACACATGAGGCAGATTTATCAAAACTGGTATAAAGGAAAACTGGCTTCATTGCCCAATCAAATTCCACCTTTCATTTTCTGAAAGAGCTCTGAAAAAAATTAAAAGTGGAATCTTATTGGTTGCTATGGAAAACTTGGCTAAAAAAGGCCAAAAGAAGATTATACGTGTAAATGAGTGGATAAGGATTTTTGAGTCTCATATGTGGTCCCCACCTTCTACCTACGATCCAAAAACTCACATGCACATACTGACATTACATGCGTATAGGGGAATACTGCACAAAAGTCAAAACAATTTGACGGAAATTTGATTTCATTTGTGCCAAAACAAACAGTGTACATGCTTTGAATGATAGTATTATGTATTTTAGACTCAAGGGGTGTGACTTGGTAGGAAAGGGTGTAGCTTGGTAGGAAAGGGTGTGGCTTAGCACTAAAGGGACGGCCTAAGATGCACCAATCTACACCAAAACTTTGGTGCAAAATTTTCTGCAAACTAAGCTAACCAATTGGTGGTTTAAAGCTAAATTGTCGTGCTGTAATTTTTTATTCAGCGGGCACGAGGCACCACTGTGATTCATTTGGGGCATCTTTACACTGTCTAGTCTAAGGTTATACTTGCTAAATGTTAGTTATTCAGAAAAAAGGCCACGGGTCTTTTCAGTTCCCTATTAAAGGGAGTCTGTCACCTACTTTTAGTGTTCTAGACCGCTCATATCTCGTTAATGTGCATTTCCCCCTCATTTAAACAGTGCCTTTATTGTATATGTCCCACGTAGAGAAGCTGAAAAAACGAGTTTCTAACAATATGCTAATAATATCTCGCAAGTGCCCAGGCCCCTCGCCGATGTGCCGCCTAACTCCCCTTGCAGTCCTCTGGCTCTCCCTGTCCATTTTGTTCGTCATCCTCCTCTGTCTCTGAAATCCATCTACCAGACGGGCCAGGGAGTGGTTATGCAGGCACATCGACGAGGGGTCTTGGCACTTGTGGCCATAATGTCACCCTGGGCGCTTGCGATACCTAATTAGCATATCGCTATAAACTCATTTTTTTCAGCTTCTCTGCATGGGACATATACAATTAAAGGTACTGTTTAAATTAGGGGGAACTGCGCAATAACACGATATGAGCGGTCTAGAACACTAAAAGTAGGTGACAGACTCCCTTTCAAACCATGATTTTATTAGATTAATTTAAAAATCAACAATCAAATATGTCTGGGATCCAATATTAAAGAGGTTGCCCGGGTTCAGAGCTGATCCCGGACTTATCCCCATTTTCACCCAGGCAGCAACAAACGCGCCCCCCCCCCCCCCGCCCGTTATGAGCGTCGGAGCATTTCATGATTTCGCAGGGCAAGGGCCGTTTGTATTTTTTTCACTGTTAGGTGGAGGCTTCCACCCAGCAGTGTATTTGGTGACACCCCCGGCTCTGATGGGTGGGTTTTAGCACTGGTGACATCTCCGGGACTCACTGCTAGGCGGAGCCTAGCTTTACCCATGGAGTGCCCGGTACGTCACTGGATCTCCAGAAAAAGCCTTTGCCCTGCGCTATTCAGAGGAGCTGCTGGGGTGAAAATGGGTATATGTCCGGGTTCAGCCCCTTGAATGCCAACCACACACACTCACACACTGACAGGGAATGTATGGATACAACTAATTACATAATATCAAATAATACATACAATATATAAAATGTCCATTTATTATATACGTGTGGAGGACGTGAATTTGTCCTGCATATATCAAATGAACCACTATATAAACATGTGAGGAACTACCACTGGAGTACCGAAGTTATGAAGAGGCTTCAACCTCTATGTAACTTCGGTGGATCCACTGCCACTTCTAAATGTAGGGCGGCTTCATTCCAAGATGACTCTTCGAGAGCAAATGGATGAGGTAAGTATGACTTTTTTTTTTACACTATTTCATTTAAAATAAATTTGCTACCAGGAAGCACGAGGAAATTCGTCGGATATAGGGTCCATTCACACGTCCGTGTGTGTTTTGCGGATCCACGGATCCGCGGATCCGCAAAACACGGACATCGGCGATGTGCGTTCCGCAATTTGCGGACCGCACATCGCCGGCACTCTCATAGAAAATGCCTTTTCTTGTCCGCAATTGCGGACAAGAATAGGACATGTTCTATTTTTTTCGGGAACGCAATTGCGGACCCGGAAGTGCGGATCCGCAATTGCGGACCCGGCCGGGACATATTCTATCCCCATTGAAATGAATTGGTCCGCAATTCCGTTCCGCAAATGCGGAACAGAATTGCGGACGTGTGAATGGACCCTTAGTCTGAAATTCGGATTGTAGTCCACTTCGTTTCGCTCAACACTATCAGGACCCTCACCGATCAGCTGTTTGGTCGTTGAGTAAATCCCAGCCTGCATTTACTGAGGATAATCCAGTATTTGGAAAGGTTTAAATGAATGCCTTTAGCGCTCAAGCACACAGCAATGACACAAGTGTAACTTCTTATGCAAAGCACGAGGTGAGAAATGTGTATTCATGATGAGTAATGCAGGAGTCTGATCTCATACAGAAGAGCTGCTAAAGTCTGGGTGCACCCCTAGCAACCAGACTGCTAGGCATGACACATGTCATCTTAAAGCTGGATCGGTACTGGGCTGATAACATGTAAGAAGTAAGCAGCTCTTTCATTGAATAATATGAACTAAAACATTGATTTTAATTTTTTCTTCTAAGATGAGGACCTTAGTTTGTATCAATGCTCATCAACATTGACCTCCATTCCAGCGCAGTGATTGCTCTCTGCACCATTGGGATTTAGCTGAGGACACCACACCGCATGGAGAGTTACAGGTCCTCATATGGTGTTAAAAAACAAAACAAAAGACACTCACCTCATCCATATGAGCACCACACGGCCATCTTGATTGAAGATCCTGCGCGTGATGACGTCATCCTGCACCACGCGAGATTTCATGCGGTGTCTTCAATCAAGATGTCTGCGACGTCTTTCGCGCTCAAATGGATAAGGTGAGTATTTTATTTTTTTACCGGATTCAGATTAACCCCTGAAAGCCCTCACTATTATTCTCAGATGCCGCGATCAGCGATGAACAAAGCGAATTTCTTTGTGAAATTCGGTGAAGCAGTGAAATTGAATTTTTCATAACTTCACTTAACACTAGTGCCTTGTATTAACTTTTTCTACATGATACTATAAATGCTAGTTTCTGCCCCATAAATGTGCAGGTAACTCGACCCCACTAATAAACAGGCGGACTCCATAACCATTCCAGTTTAGTGCAGCCATAGAAGACCACATTAGCAGTACCAACCCGACTGTCATCTCTTCCCATAGGCGGCTGACTCTGCTGTTTTCCCTTTGTCATCCACAGGTGAAGATTCCCGTATTTTTCCAATATGGCAAATACCTTCCACGTACACAGTACTTTACAGCTGTGAGCCATGATATGATACAACGCTATAATTAAGGATTTCTAGAAATATTTCTGCATAGTGCATTGCATACATTTACATAGACTGGTAAAAGGGAGTCATACATCTGAGATTATTGACATTTTGATGCAGACTGCTGAAAATCTGTAAATTGGTCCCCTGGCAGAAACCACGCTGGAGGGACAGCCGCACAGCCAATGCCATGTTCATGATAAACAGCCGAAAATACAGACCTTCACACTTACAATGCATCCGCGCTGTGGAAATACGGACCTTGGGAAACAAGTACAGTATACTGTATATAGGTCCATAGGGACTGGACAACATTGCAGATGATCCAAAAAGATTTCCAGCACCATGATTTGTCATAAAATCTTAGTCTTTGAAGCTGGGGCGTTGCTAGGGTCTCAAAAGATCCGGGGCTCAAGCCCCAATGGATATGGCGCAGTTCTCCAATTCGCAATTTGCTGTACTTGTTATATAGCAGCACATACCTTTCACATTCACGGCCTCCAGGTGACATCTCCTCTGGTGTAGATCTTCTCTGTTATCATCTTCTCCATTTGGTCAGGACAACTTCCTTCAGCCGTGCCTCGTCTCTGCAGATGACTCACGGACATCTTAGCTTCCTCCCATTGCTATCATCATCCCCCAACCTGGAGTCCCAACAGTGTTATCCTTCTGCTCGCTGTGCTCCCCAATACCCCCAAACACTATCCTGAAGAAAAATGAGTGCCCCCATAGTAATAGTGCTCCCTACAGTGCCCCCAACCGTGATAATGCTCACAAAGAGTGCCCCATTCGTAGAAGAGCCCTCCAGTATTAATAATACCCTCACAGACCCCTCAGTAGTAATAAGGTCCCCCATAGTGCTCCTAGTAGAAATAAGGCAGATCTATAAGTCCCTCCTGTAGAGCGTCCAGTAGTACAAGAACGCCTATTGTGCCCCCTGGATTTGCAGTGCCCCCTGTAGTTATATTCCTCCCTCCACCATACAGTCCCATGTAAATAACACTATTTTCCTCCCTCTGCCATAGAGTCCCATGTAAATAACATCACACCATCTCTTCAGCCCCCTCCAATATACAGTCCCATGTAAATAACATCCCTCTCTATCTACAGCCGCCTTCAAGATACAGTCGCAAGTAAATAATATCACCACCTCTCCAGCCACCTCCAACATGCAATCCCATGTTAACATCAGCCCCTTATCATTCAGTCCCATGTAAATAACATCATTCCCCCCACCACCAGCCACCTTTAACATACAGTATCATGTATATAACATCTCCTCAACATTCAGTCCCATGTCAATAACATCACTGCCTCCCTCAGACTGCTGTAACATTCAGTCCCATGTAAATAACATCACTCCCTCCCACAGCCCCTTCCGACATATAGTCCCATATAATTAACATTACTCTCTCCCACAGCTGACTCCAACATACAGTCCCATGTAAATAACATAATCCCCTCCCACAACCGCCTTCAACATATAGTCACATGTTAATACCACCACCCTGCCCCAGCCCCCTCCAACATTCAGTCCCATGTAAATAACATCACTTCCTCCCACAGCCGCCATCAACATACAGTCTCATGTAAATAACATCACTCCCTCCTATAGCTACCATCAACATACAGTCCCATGTAAATAACATGATCCCCTCCCCAGCCACCTCCAACAAACAGTTCCATGTAAATTACATCCCTCCCTTCAGCTCTTACATACAGTCCCACGTAAAGAACATCACTCTCTCCCCCAGACACCTTCAACATACAGTCCCATGTAAATAACATAATCCTGCCCCAGCCACCTCCAATATGCATTCCCGTGTAAATAACTTCCCTCCTTTCAGCCCTAACATACAGTCCCAGTTAAATAACCACAACTCCCAGCATTGCTCTGCCTCTCCCTTCACTTACCTCTCCTCATGTAGCAGACATCACCACAGCTTCTTCCCCCAGGACTTCCCCTCTTCCCTGCCATCCTCTCCTGCACTGGTCACATGATGGTGACATCATCGCAGGTCCTTCTCAACCACTGCCTGTTTTACTGGTCATATGCTCTGTGATGTCATCAGGTCCTTCAGCTCTTCCAGTGCATTAGATTCAATACAGTTGTATCTAGCTGGCAGGCAGTACATTCGGGGCCTGGGACAAAACATCAGGGACCCAGGACCCAAATGTTTTAACCTAACAACGCCCCTGCTTTGCAGCACAATAGGTGACGACGTGTTTCAGGCCTAAAACTTGACCCTTAGTCATAATTTTGACTAAGATGAGAACAAAGGGTCCAGTTTGAAGCCCAAAATGCGTCATCGTCTACTGTATTAAAGTGCTTTAAATAAACCACAATTTTATGACAAGTAATGATGGAAAACTTTTTCGACTGGTGCCACTACACCATCCGTGACACACAGCTCTAAACCAGATGATCTGGGACAGCAGCTGGTCAGTTCACTTTCTAGAATTTAACACTCCAAATAAGCATATATACATTAAATGCCCCAAAAATCCCTATAAGAAAGCCAAAACTTGATGCAACAGCTTTAAAGGGGTTCTCTGAGAATGGATATCCCTTACCGTATGGCCAGGTAGGGTGCAGGGGTTAAAAAAGAAAATTCTCGCCTGTCACCAGTGTTCTGGTTCCAGGACTAATCTCCCTTCTCCTTCGTCCCTGGTCCCTGCTGGACCGGAAGGGTGATGGCCATCCAAATGCACAATTAATGGCCTTAGCTGGGGCACTGGTCCTATGCCATGCCTGCACACATCACTGTTGAGGCGACGTGCGTGAAAACGACACATCATACTCCCCACCCAGCAGGGGCCAGAAGTCGAGATGTTTGCTCTGCATTGGAACCTAAGCGCCGGTGACAGGGGAGTCTTTTTTTTTAACTCCTGCTTCTGGCCATATGAAAAGGGGTTCGCATTTCGGAGACACCCTTCAATGCAGTGCAATGGTCACAGTATATGATGTCACCAAACTGCCAAAGTGATTATGATTGAAACTAAGCAAAAACATTGAGAAGCCTAGATACAATGTTGCTTTTTAGGTTTTTAGGCTCAGGATAATGCCTGTGTTTAACTTGTAGTCCTGTCCAAAACCCCAGCGAGCCCCTGAAGAGCCAGAGCAGATAATGGGAGTTGTAATGGCTCTGATGATGATGTGTCACAGTATACACAGTGTGCTCCTTTAGTATGTCTGTCCCTGTGGTTGGTGCAGTGAAGGAGGGGCATACTATATTCTCTCTGGGCACTCACTGTAGCTAGGGCTACTGCCAGATGGTAGTTTGGGGGTGCACTTGATGTTAAATGTCTGTGTGGGTGCAAGCCAGAGCTTGAAATGGAAGTGCAATGACTAGCTGGTGACGTTAACAGATTATTATTATTATTTTTAATTAGAGAGAGACCAGGCCAGATTGAATTTTATAAAAGTCTCTCTTTACTGCTTGCACAATATGAGTTATAGTACATCCAGTAGTTATCTGTACAGAAAAGCCCTCTAGTTACTCCTTCTCTTGTTAAATGCCCTGTTATTGGGGGTCTCTGGCTAGTAACTACAATCTAGCAACCACGGCTGTAGTTTCTGCTAGTCTGGGGTGCATAGGGTGTCTTAACTTGTTTCCCCTTTGCAGCAGCAGGATCTTAAATGCTTTAATCAGAGTTACCTTGTTGTATATCTCTCCTGCTGTAGTCATACAAATCCTCCTCCTTTAGTTCTTTATTGCTTTATCTCCTGGAGTTCGTGGAGATGATGGGGCTCGAGGGCTTGCTGCTGGAGTCTGGAGGAGAGGAGCACATGGAGACTCCTCCCTCTCTACAGGTAGACTCACTGAGATCTTCTGGAACTAGGGGGTGGAGCCAGCCCACACCCTGAGCTCCAGAGAGGGCTGGGCCAGGATTGTTAACTCTGGCCATAGCTCCCTCATGCTGGAACAACTGAGTGTGCAGTACAGTACATTAGCAGTACAAACATTTACATAATAAACCAAGCATTGCAGATACCCCCAGGACAGGAGCATCATGAAATCACAATTTAGTCCGCTACATCCATATACTGGAGTCTAAATGTCAATGACTCAAATTATTAAAACAGACTAAATATTTTATTGTCACAGCAAACAAGGATAGTAGTGGGAGAAATATGCAAAACTACAAAGTTATATGTTATACACTTTGTAAAATATAATACAAGTACAAACCAACAGGTGGAAAGAATAGATAGATAGATAGATAGATAGATAGATAGATAGATAGATAGATAGAAGATAGATAGATAGATAGATAGATAGATAGATAGATAGATAGAAAGATAGAGTTTGCATTTATTAAAATGTTTTCAATGTTTGCATGTGTCTTTGTGCATGGCAGTGTGCTGCTACTTGTAGTCCTTGTTTGCGTTTGCATTGCAGCCATGGTAGAGTGCAGATAGATAGATAGATACATAGATAGATAGATAGATAGATAGATAGATAGATAGGAGATAGACCAAATACATACATAGATGATAGTATTTTTATGGACATAGAGAAATAAATCTATTACTTTTTCACATCCCTGGAGTACTGTGAGCCCTTCTACATGTTATTTGGGAATATCTGATCAAGGTCTGGATTGTGTGCGCCATACTTTGAATACTTCACTATATAGTGCTTCTGTCTCCTTTTGCTTAGATGATAGATAGATAGATAGATAGATAGATAGATAGATAGATAGATAGATAGATAATTGGTAAATAGATAGATAGATAGATAGATAGATGGATAGATAGATAGATACATAGAAAGATAGATGATAGATAGATAGATAGATAGATAGATAGATAGAAAGACAGATAATAGATAGATAGATAGATAGATAGATAATTGGCAAATAGATAGATAGATACATAGAAAGACAGATAATAGATAGATAGATAGATAGATAGATAGATAGATAGACAGATAATAGATAGATACATAGAAAGACAGATAATAGATAGATAGATAGATAGATAGATAGATAGATAGATAGATAGACCATACAAATTCGCCTTTACTCCTATGATAAAGTCCCAGATAATCCATACTTTGTACAATGAGAAATGAAACCCTGCTGTACTGACAAACTCATCTCAGCTACCTCGGCGTGTAGATGAAGTACATAGAGCACTAACAAATGTAATATCCTCAAATTACCAACAACCATGTCAGTGACTGGGCATCCAGCAGCAGACCCAGGAATACAGGATCATTACTCCACAGGACGAGCCTGCCAGCGCGGTGCCCGTCATCCCTGCACCAGGTCGTTAAATGCAATGGGGGTGATCTGGATCCTAAATTAAACAGCCCATCCAGCTAAACTTAAATTTGCAATTCTTGCTGCTGTAAAGCTCTTCATTTAAGAGTTCCCATAGTAACGAGGGAACGACGTCCCTGAGACACGGGTGCAGCACCCCTAAAGAAGGCAACAGAGCCGAACAAGTCCTTCTTGCCAGCGACGAATGCCATTTATTGATTTATGTCCTGACTCCACAGGAAAATGAGCGACCACTGCCGCCTCTCCGGGTTTAGGAAGAAGAGGGGAAATGAAATGTACTTACATCGCTGATTCCTGCGCTTACTCTTGTACATGGTCATGGAGGACGGAGGTGACTTTTCAGCAAGTACGGTAATTCTTTTGATTTTCTTCGCACGGCAGCACAAAGGGAGCGGACTGTGCTTGTGCTTTGCAGAGAGACACTTGGCTCTGATGGGAGCTAACCAGCAATTTCACACTGTGAACATGGTAGAAACCATCCTGCTGAAGTGCGGGGGGAGCACGGCAAGGAGCAAATCATTTGTAACTCTTCGTATCCTTTAGTACCTGACCTTATATCTTTACCAAGATGATGAGTATTGAGTGGAAATAATATTGTTATTGATGGTTATTAATAATAGCAACAACTGTCATTGCTTTTATGTTACTATTCGGGTTGTTAAAAGGACTTTGGAAAATCCTTTCTTTTTCAAAGGGTCTCTCCCACCAGAAGTTAATCAAAAAGTGCCCCCTCCCCCAATCAGCTGTAATCTATGGTGAAACCCAGCTAATAAAATGAATTATTCCATAATTGGTGTAAAAAATGTAAACCAGACATCATATAGTACATGACAGTCTTTTTCTAACAAAGCTAGTACCAGCCCTGTACCTCACATGGATCCAGAGATCTCCACATTTATTGCTTCAATTGCTCTGCAAGATTGTCTTCAGACTGGGGGCTCAGCGGGTGTGTCCTTGCTGTTGCAGCTCTCTTCCTGTAACTGTCACAGCTTCCAACAGGAGATACAGCTGGAGACAGTTAAAGAATGGAACTGAGCATGTGTGTCCACTTCAGCCAGGTGGACAGAGAAATAGGAAAGAGAGCAAACAGCAGGTGGTGCTGTACAGATACATTTTATTGAATAATTATAAAATAACTGTGGCTATACCACATTTTTGAGAAAGTAAAAAAAAAAAAGGGGGGGGGGCGCATTAGCCTCAACTATTTGAGCGGAGAAGAGGTATGATTGGGCTATGTAGGGGGGCAGGCCTGGGCACTTGATGGGGGGGCGTTTCTAGGCACTTTTGAATGAAAGTAACGCCCCTCTGGGCACCTTAATGCTTCATATGGATTAAAGTGAATTTTATGAAGATCAATTAATTTTCCATATCAATATATTTAGACCACTAACTGGCCACTAAGCCTATTTATAGCCACCTCTTCTTGGTCTGTAAAGATCACTTTACTCTAGTACTCTAGTTACCTGCTTATCTGTCATTCTAATACTGCCTGTAATGATATCACCTATATGTATAGATAAGACATATATAGATATAGATTCACAATAGGTGATTGTCAGAGTTTATCTATTCTGTCCTTGTACACTGAACTCTGCACCGGTTACAGAGCGGCCTAGAAAACTCTGCCATAGAAGTCAGTGAGGTCCATTCCTGACCATTGTGACTATGGCCCATGGGGCTGCCGTAAAGCAATTTTTTAATGCTTTCTAAATGCTATTAAGAACAGCTCAGGCAAGATGGCCGCCCCTATGTTCAGGAAATGGAATAAATAAATCTGCAATCAGAAAATAAAAAAATTAGAAAAAAATTATATGTGCTGCCAATCTGGTTTTTACTGTCAGAAAACATTTTTGTTGACGCATTTCTACTTTTACACTAATGTTTTTGCTGGATCCGGCAGGTTCCATTACTGATAATACAATCGTCTGCATTCATTATGAACGGATCCGGTTGTATTATCTGTAACATTGCCAAAACGGATCCGTCATGAACTCCATTGAAAGTCAATGGAGGAAGGATCAGTTTTCTATTGTGTCAGATTGTGTCAGAGTTAAACGGATTCGTCCCCATTGACTTGCATTGTGGGTCATGACGGATCCGTCTTGCTCCAGATCCCTTGACCGAAAGAAAACCGCAGTTTGCTATCCGATATAGGAACACAACCAAATGGAACGGAATGCCTTTTGGAGCAATGCATTCTATTCAGTTACGTTTTGTCCCCATTGACAATGAATGGGGACAAAATAAAATCATTTTTCTCTGGTATTGAGATCCGATGACGGAAAACAAAAACGCTAGTGTGAAAGTAGAAATAAAATAAAAATAAAATAAAATAATGGCGCACAGGAGAATAGAGGCAATTAAATAGGGTGCTCACAGTAAAATGGTTACACCCTAACCACTCGAACAAAAGATAACTGTGTAATATAACTGGGCACTCCTCAGATATAGGGAATAACTATTTATTGGTAAAAAAATTATAAGAATGTGATAAAATAAAATAACTGTATGATAAAATGATAAAATATGATAATATGAATATGAATAAGAAAATAAATAAATAAATAAATAAATTGGTAAAAAAATATTTATTGGTAAAAAATATTTATTGGTAAAAACTATTTATTATTAGGGAATAACTCTACAGTTATTTTATCATATTCTTATTATTTTTTTACCAATAAATAGTTATTCCCTATATCTGAGGAGTGCCCAGTTATATTACACAGTTAGCTAGTGTGAAAGTAGCCTAACCCCTTCACTACCATTGCTGTACATGTACGGTGCTGCTGAGGTTTTTAAACATGGTGTCAGCTCGTGTGTGCAGCAGGCACCATAGTCGATGGGTCTCAGCTGTTTCAAACAGCAGAGCCCCGCGGCTAATATCCATCACCGGAAATAATGCCGTCATGGACATTACAGCCTTTAGATGCTGTTTTCAAGTGTGATCACTGGATCTAAAGGGTGAAAAGCTCTAGAAGCGCGAGTTTCTGGGTCAGGATCGGCATCCCCATGCAGCAGCACATTCCAAATGGTGACACCTAACCCTGTGAAACTGCCATCACAGTGCCCCACACAGTAATAGAACATTATGGTGTACACTACAGTACATAGTGAGAGGTGTAATATACACACAGAAACAACCACATAATGAACTGTCTACATCAACATAAACACACCCACCAGGCACACCATACAGTAGCATGGCAGCATAGTTGAGAAGATTCCTTCTGCAGGGAAAGAAATATACATATACTGTCAGCTGCCAGAGGGTGAAGGAGACTGATTCTGTCCAGAGCCCACCTCCAGCAGCACAGATTAGCAGCAACATCAAGGGGACTCATGGAAGCAAGAAAATAGAAATGAATTTTTACGGTAAAAACATTAGTAAAAACCTTTTAGGTCTGTTGGTAACATGAAAAACTTTCATATTATAATCTATAAGAGTCTAACAAGTTATTTGCAAATCAACCCATATGAGCTTAGGGGCAAGTGCTTATTTTCAAGTCAGTCTAGAATGGGGTTGTCTACTGTTGGACCAGCTCTAGTACTCTGATGGACCAGCCTTACCTGCAAGACACAGGGGCATGCACTGCATTTAATATGGGTTTTCTGCATCGCGCTCGAGCACACGCGGTATTTGGCCGAGCGTGCTCGCTCAACACTAATAATTAGAACTTTGTACTTTCAAACACACGTTTTCACTTGGATGTTAGCCCTGAACTTTTCCCTTTGCTTTGATTTTTATTTTTTATTTTCTATGACCCATTATAACCAGCATAGGCTTGAATCTGTAGTTTTTGGGTTCTGTAAGTGCACTTAAAGGGTTATTCTTATTTTACTTTTATGGTATATCCACAGGATATGTCATCAACGTCTGGAACCACCTATCTATAGAATGGGACCCCTCAACTCTATTTTACCTGGATGCAGCAGCCATAATTGTTGGGAAAGTCAGAAGCAGTCGAGTGGGCTGTACTACCTAATTCGTATCAAAGAGACCCTATAGGGTAGACAGGATTTGCAGTCAGTTAAATCTCACAACATTTTTGCCTCAAGGGAGAGTGAATCCATCTCCACCCATCCTAATTACAATAGTATAAGGGAATATTCATT
This sequence comes from Bufotes viridis, assembly GCA_033119425.1. NCBI lineage: Eukaryota > Metazoa > Chordata > Amphibia > Anura > Bufonidae > Bufotes > Bufotes viridis. The sequence continues at coordinate 47,161,519 of CM065593.1, forward strand.
TTGCGGTCCACAAATTGCAGATCCGCTAAATACGGATGTGGTTTGTGTGGCATCTGCAACCTCAATGGGTCTGCGGTCCGGTGGCAAAGCATAGAACATTTTCTATTCTTTGAGGAAAAGACAGACGGATGCGGACAACACACGAATGCTGTCCGGCAATTTTCAGACTGCAAAATACGGTTGTGTGAATGCACACTAAAGGGAAAATTTACTAATGTAGCACCCTGGAGCCGATACTACCCTTCCTACACCCAGCTATGCCTCTAATGTCTAACCAATAATGTAATCTCTGCATTTGATATTGTGCCTTAATAACAAAGCTTTGTAACTTATGTATTGCATTACATGCACTGTGACTAGTTGTCCAGCAGGTGGCAGTGTATCTGGCAGGGTACCATTAGATAAAATGAAACTTACAATTCCTTTCTCCCCCTTTTTAGGCCGAAGTGGGCTAGTCCTGCTTCCTACCAGGGGAGGGGTTGCAGGAAGCTTAGAGGAGTTGAGAGTTGGAAGGAGACAAGATAACATGGCACAGTAAGGGGGAGTTTTGCCCCCTCTTGCAGCAGGAGCCTTCCAGGGGAAGCAGCTCATACAGCACCTCTGTTCCAGGCAGTTCATAGAATGAGTATTACGAGGGGGTCAACAGCCAAAGGCACCCCACTCAAAGGTACCATAGCTGCTAGAAAGTCCAGTAACCAGATGGAAGCCAGAGATTAGCACATCAGAGAAAGAGAAAGCAAGGTATTCAAGTTCACCTGCCAGTTTACCCTTAGCCTGCTGGAGCCAAGAGAAAGATCAAATATTGTTTGGATGACACAAGTTTATTCAAGTAAATCTGTTAAAATTCAGTCTGGACCCGCCTTACGAGCACCATGACACAAAACTTTCAGGCCACATCCCCACTCGGCATTCTTAACACTGGGACTCGATCACCATGGAGGGTGGCACGTTGAATTAAGAACGGCTTTTTACACTAGTTTTATTTCCCCCCTTGCGCTGCTGTTAGATTTGTGTAATTTATGACGAGGTGTATGCCCCATCATTAATTAGATGCATCTGTGCCAGTCTATGAAAGTCCCTGACTGGAGTTGTTTTTTGCTAACATTTATGCCTTTTTCCAGGCGTAAATGTTAGTAAATTTGACAGGGCTAAAGTCCCTACCCCTGACACTCCCTCCCCCCCCCCCCCACCTCATCACTTCCCACCGGTAGACACAGCGTAAAACCAAAGGGCTCATTTTTTTGTTGGACGATCTGTAGTTTTTATTGATACCATTTTTTGGGAGGTGAAGCGATTCATTCACCATTCCTATGCCATTCACCTATGAGTTTTATATTTTTATAACCTGCCACCTGCAGGCCTAAATTTAAATATACCAGTAATAAGCCTAGAAGCCTAAGGCCCCTTTCACACGAGCGAGTATTCCACGCGGGTGCAATGCGTGATGCGAATGCATTGTGCCCGCACGGAATCCGGACCCATTCATTTCAATGGGTATGTGTACATGAGCGTTGGTTTTCACGCATCACTTGTGCATTGTGTGAAAATCGCAGTATGTTCTATATTCTGAGATTGTAAGGCAACACTGGCCCCATAGAAGTTAATGGCGGCTGTATGAAAACTGCATCCGCAAGCAAGTGCAGATGCTATGTGTTTTTCACGGATGGTTGCTAAGAGATATTGCTTGTAAACATTCAGTTTTTTATCCTGAGCGGGCAAAGCACATTAAATCGCATTGCACCCGTGCAATAAAAACTGAACAACTGAATGCGATCGCAAACAAAACTGAATTTACTTGCTTGCGAAATCGTGCAGTTTTCACTGAACGCATATGCAATGCATCCTGACCTAATCCGCTCACGCTCGTTTGCAAGGGGCCTAATACAGGCTCGGGACTATTATTCAAGTGTAACACCTTCCCGCATTTCAGCCAGGGGAAGGCTTTCCTTCCCGGAAAGTATGAGCTTCCAGGTTTTTATGTCGTTCAGATGCCATGGTTACATTTCACAACGGCATCTGAGGGGTTAAATGTCCACGATCGCCATTAAGGTCAATCGCAGACATTAGCCCTTGGTGTCTGATATGTAAAACAGCAGGCACCCGGCAGCCATGGCGCTCGCTTCACTTTGGAATGGACACCATATTGAAAGACCCACCATCCGCCAAACATGTGTTGTTCCTCTGTTACTACTGATATTGTAGGATTAATTAAACCTAATTAAATCTTGGTTATCTATTCGCTGTTCTGTAAATTTCTGTATTATATACTCTTTGTAATCACCTATTCTTAGTCTGTAGTATCTGGTATAAGTTGGATGTAGACTCCTCATGTATCTAAACTAAAGAATTCCTATGCTTTCCCGACTGACAGCTACATTGATTACATAGGTCATTGTATGGAGACATATAGGTTCTTGTTACAACAGTTGCCATAATGTGATTGGCTCATTTGTATTTTTAGGTTGTAAGAGAAACACCCAGGTTTTTACTAATAAAAGGGATCTTCTTCCATTTGGAGGGAGAGGAAGAATCAAATACCACCAAGAATCATGTCTTCTCATTCTTTTGCCCCAAGACTAAATTTTAAGATTTAGAGCATTTCAGATAACATGGTTGGATCCATTGTTTAAGGATCATACAAAGAGCTCAGTGTTACTAGTAGTTATAGAAGCAATGTCCTATCAGCGCTGATAGTGTTGGACTCTGTAGGGACACAGCTCTTTGACAACAGGAATAGTGGCACCCAGTTGTCAATGTATTCTTACATTTCTAGGAAGGATAAAAAAGGATCAGCACAGAACAGAGTAATGAAAAAAAGATGCCGCAGAATTGTTATTTCATGGGAAATACAAGTATTTACTAAAACAGACATTTCAGGAGGGGTGACAGATCTAAGGCTTGTCAAGTACATGCAACAAAATGGTAATTCAGTGGAATATTCCTCACTTTCTTTTGTGTTCGGTCTACTCTAGCATCACTGCACTTAAAGTGATGATTTTATTTGAAAAACGACCCAGTGTATTGTTGGGTAACAAAACCTCCATGTCACAACAGCTTCACGTAAGTGGTAGTGATAGCTTCATGCTGCTGAGAGTTGTGAAGTCTCGAGAAAAATCAATTTCTGTTCCTTAATCAAAGACTGTGATCATCACATGAAGAACCCTGTAGGAGCCTTATCTTACACAGCTCTGATTGTAACCATGCTTACAATTGTAGGTACAGTGCTCCTGTCCGTCAGCTGAAAAAAGCAGGTGATTTACTATTTCATATTTAAAAAAAATGAATATGGGACAAGCCCAGGGGCGTTGCTAGGGTCTGAAAACATCCGGGGCACAAGCCCACTGTAATTAAATTTGCATAATAAGAATTAACATCAGCCCCCAGTGCCTCCATCAGCCCCCAGTGGCTCTCTTCAGCCCCCATCAGCCACCATATACCTCTCTTCAGCCCCCAGTGCCTCTCTTCAGCCCCCATATGCCTCCATCAGCCCCCAGTGCCTCTTTTCAGCCCCCATATGCCTCCATCAGCCCCCAGTGCCTCTCTTCAGCCACCATATGCCTCCATCAGCCCCCATATGCCTCTCATCAGCCTCCAGTGCCTCCATCAGCAACCCATATGCCTCAATCATCCCTCATATGCCTCTCTTCAGCCACTCATATGCCTCTCTTCAGCCCCCAGTGCCTCCATCAGCCCCCATATGCCTCTCTTCAGCCCCCAGTGCCTCCATCAGCCTCATAAGTAAAATAAATAAAAAAACACTTACCTTTCTACTCCTCACCGTCCGCGCTCGGTCTTCCTCCTCTTCAGTCTGTGCTGTGAACTGGTGCGCACAGTGTGAAGTCACACAGTGACCTTACATGTGCGCAGCCTTCACAGCGGAGAGCCAAGGACCAGGAAGCTGTGAGTATAGAGCTTTCACTGCTTCCCGGTCCTCATTGAATTTGTGAGCAGTGGCCAGCGGGGCTCAAGAGGCAGTTAAAGACGGCCCTGGACAAGCCGAATCCTGAGTTCATCAATTTCTTTTATTTTCACCTAAAAAAAAGGAATGGAACTTAGGATGGGAAGCAAGGAAAACCCACCCCTCCAGCCTTCTGGGGTCTTGGCTGTAGTAAAGGAGGAGAACATCCCATACAAAGCAAAAAAGATGTTAAGCTTCTTATGCAGCTGTATTTTTCTGGCAGGAAGATGGTATTTATGCTGGAAACTTGCTGGATTGCCAGCGGATACCATTATAGTGCCACATAATATGGATATGGTTATGGACTGGACTCTTGACTTGGCCATTTCAAAACACAAATCTTTTTCTTTTAACAAATCTTTATTTGATTTACTAGTGTGCCTTGGGTTATTGTCTTCACCCACCGTCTCTTCGGTTTGAAGACTGCTAGCCGTACCTTCTCCTGTAAAGTGTTTCATTCACCTAATAGTTCATTGTTCTCTGAAAGATCAAAACGGTATCCAGGCCCTGAGGAAGCCCCAAACCATGATGCTCCCTCCACCATGCTTTACAGTTGTGACGAGGTTTTGGTGTTTGTGTGTAATGTTCCTTTTCCTCCAAATATATTGTTGTGCACTTATGCTAAAAAAAAGTTCTTCTTTTGTCTCATCTGTCCATAGAACATTTTCTCAGAAGCCTTGTAGAACAACCAAATAGCTTCAGGCAAACTTGAGATGGGCCGTAATGATTTCTTTGCACAGCAGCAGCTTCCTTTGTGGCACTCATCAATGAACACTATATTGGACGCATAAAGAGAGAGTTTTTTTTTAGCCTTATTCATATCTGTAACAAATCCTAAGAACATTGTTTGCATCAATGCATGGTTTACACTAATCTGTCTTCCTTAAGAAGAACAGATTTGCCACTAACCAGGTCTTGTGTGCCTTTATTTAATGGGCAAAGCACCTGTGAAACCCACACTCCCAATCTAATCTCCTTTTCTGAAACACGTATTCCAATTAGCTCTTGCTTTTTCTCCCGGTGGATAGCGAATAAGTTGTTGTCATAGGACTACCCCTTTAAAATATGCTGCTATCATTAAAGGGGTTTACTAGGAGTAAAATATTAATAAGCTCTTGTCAAGATAGGTCATCAATACATCAATACCTCATTTGGGGGGGTCTGACTCCCAGCACCCCTGCTGATCAGCTGATTGAAAAGGCTGCAGCACTCCAATGAGCATTGCAGCATCTTCCTAGGTTAATGACATCACGTTCATTGATCACATGACCTATGTGTGCAGTATACCAGACCAACAGGGGAATGTCTCTGTGAATTCACGGTGTGACTATAGGTGGGCTGCGGGTAAAAACACAGTTCTTGGTTACCCACAGCTTTGTCGTCCCTGGGCAGGCCTGCACAGTTGACGGGGAGAACAGCACTGGATTCTCCCGGGCACACTCTGCTACAGGGGACACAGGCTAGGTGGTGTTTCGAGGTGCCCTTGATGGTAACTGGGTTTGGTGTGCTTTGGTGGCTGGGCCCCTGGATTAAGTAAAGTCGTGATGCCAGTACCGTTATGGTACAACAATGATGGGAGTAGTAGTGAAGAAATTGAAGAGTGGGACACAAGTTGAATCCAACTCACAACTTTTACTGTCTGCAGGTTCTCAGTAGAAATTACATCCAAATATAAATATACATACTACCTATGTACACGGAGGTAGTAAGATGTAATCCAAGCTAACAGACTTTTTGTGGCTAGGTAGATCTCAGGCATAAGTTCAGTTAAGTTAGTGAGAATATGGCTGACGGGTGTCTAGCTCCTTGCCTTATTCAAATCCCAGTTACGGTGCTTTCTGATCCTTCCTTCTACATAAGTGCAGTTAACAGCTAGCCTGGCTGTAAAACATATGTTAGGTGAGGCTGCCGGAAGCTCAAATCCTTCACCTGGGTACAAAGGCACCTAAAAACGCCAGTATAATGGCTATTGTCCTTCCTTTGTAGTTAAAAAGCAATCTTTCACTTGTCACCCCGGAAGAGTGGGCAGTAGAAGGTAGTCTCACCTCAGCCTTGTTCCTTGGCTTATAACTTGGGATAAGAACACTTGGCTGCTCTGGGCCGTGAAGCCGTAGAGAGAGCTGAGAGGAGGAGGGGGGCCTCTCTCTTTTCCCCCCTGCTCCTCACTCCACACAACTCACATCACTATATCTAGACAACTGACTGACTAGGCCTGAACTGTGGTATATAAAGACTATGGTGCTATCCCCATCTAGTGGTGGATATATGTACTGCACCCTACAGGCTGTTACCAGGGATTTCACAGGATAAATCACGTATAAATGTATAAATGACATGAAATGCAATATGACATAAGATACAGCAACTTTGCAGTGCCCACGTATACAAGTGGGATGCTGCATGGGCAGCTTCGAAGTATTCAAGTGAATATACCTGGGTTGCAATACCAAGCACAGCCACTATACAGTGTATGGCGCTGTGCGTGGTATGCTGAGAGGAAGCTACAATGCTCACCACAGCTCCATTACCTCTTCAAACAGCTGATCAGTGGTGGTGCTGTGTCGGACCCCCAACAATCAGGTATTGATAATCTATCCCGAGAACAGGTCATCAATATTGTAGTCCTGAAAAACCCCTTTTAAATGAACCAGTCAGATCATTCCAAGTAATTTATCGCTAGTGGAAAGTAATGTGCTTCAAATTAGCTTCAATTGGGTTGTTTTCTGCTAGACCATTGGGGCACTTTATAGTCAAAATCTGGCATTCTATAAAGATCACCCTGTCTGCAATCCTATGCAAAATCTTATTTGATCAGTATGATCTGCACCAAATGACCAGTTTGTCTCTGCTACATCGGTATCCAGACATGCAGTCTCTTCTGGTATAATCAATCCCATGACGATGCTAGGATGTTGCGTCTTGAATGGAGGTAGATTTCTAGTTGTTAGAAAACAGGTAATGTTTTTAGTAAAAATTTTAAAGAAAGCAAAAACTGTGTAGCTGGCTCCTTCTGAAAGTATGCATACTGTAAAATAATTTTATGTTGCTCGTTTGTTTTAGGATATTGCTGCACTCCAGTGATTTTACCATTAGTGATCTCCCTAATGCTCTATAAATTGCTGACACCAATAATATCGCTGCTAATAGCCAGCAAGAAATAAATAAAAAAAATAGAAATCAAATAAATGATGTTCTCCTTCAGGTTTAAAAAAAAAAAGAAAAAAAAAAGGAAAGCGGCTGCTGGAATTTGCTTTTCAGAAACACATCATCATATTTTTTAACTGGCATCCCATGATAGGCCAAGGCTTAAGTGCTTAAACTATAAAATATCACTGTCAGTGTAACTATAATATAATGAGCCTGCCTTGCTACAGCATAAATCATTACACCTCACTTCTATGTATTTTACAAGATAAAGCTATGCTCTCGTTACAGTGATAAACTCCATATCTACACGTTATCCATATCCACACGCCCCCCTGCTCCCGCACGATGCTGTTAGGTTACATAAATGAGAAAAAGGTGGGGGGTTCAGTCAGCACGACCCTATATGCAGGTGCACATTGCTATGGCGAAACACACATACAAACGCAAAAACAGAAATGCAATGGCACTCTGCAACCAGCACTCTGCCCTTCCTCCATGCTGGATGTTGAATGAGGCATTAGTGTACATTTTGGCCAAAGCGTAATAAGCCACTCACCACGTCAAGGTCGCCTCCATGAGTGGTCCCTAACACTAGTTCCTACCTGTCATGGGCCACTCATGGAGGCGACCTTGAATTGGTGAGCGGCTTATTACGCTTTGGCCAAAATGTACACTAATGCCTCATTCAACATCCAGCATGGAGGCAGGGTAGAGTGCTGGTTGCAGAGTGCCATTGCATTTCTGTTTTTGCGTTACATAAATGAGGTTGACCACTTTTAGGCCGGTTTCAAATGTGTAGTCTGTGAAACGTGGTCTGTGTGATGGCCGATGGCGGCTTGGTGGATGTGAACTCACTGTATATTGTTCATAACATAAATTCAGCAGATATTCGGTTTCTGGTGTTTGTTCTTTTATTTTCATAGAAAGCAGAGTAACATGCGGCAGTACGTGTGAACGTTTTCAGCTATACAAAACCTTCTTCAGACACTAAGAAATTACAAATAAAGTGATATGTACATACTACAGTAAATACAACATTTACAGTGAACACAGAAAAAAATTCATATTACAGTGGTCGACATAACATGATTATGATAATGTAGACAAGGTAATGTCCGAGGTATGCATCAAGAGATATGTACAAGATACTATCTCAGATAGTATGGTATGGTCTTGGCGCTGCCCTAGGCGAGATCTTTGTGCTGCCCTAGGCGAGACTAAACTCAGGCACCCGCTAATATAAATTTGACCCACCCCTTCCGGTCAAAGCCAAGCCCCTTCCTCTGCAAACCCCACCCTTTCCTTTTTAGGCTCCACACTTTCCTGTTAGAGCTTCATATCTTCCTTTCTGTATTTAAAAGTGAATAACGAACAATAACAGATAGTTAAGGTGACAGAATCCCTTTAATATCATGCAGATGCAATGTCCATGTCACTGGTATATTGTTCCAATTTCCTAGAGTGTCTCTGAATACTTTATAACCCGTCCCCAACACTTATTTAATCATCCTCCAGGCTCCAGACAGTGACAGTAATTTGAGGGTACTCACGTTTTAAATGGGTCTAGACAGTCAGCACACGCTGCGTAGGCCCTGCCGCCCTAGCACTGCCGCCGGCCCGTGGCTCCACCTCCGTGTGACGTCACGGCACGGGACTCACGACGGCAGCGCGGACGCAGGCACGCAGCAGGAGATGTAGTCAGAACGGACTCGGAGGAGCAGGAGGAAGTAAGTAATCAAGGACTTGATTCAAGTCCTTCACTATGCGAGCAGCGCCGGCGATGTCGCTTGCATAGTGAAGGATTGGACTGGATTCGGACCGGACAAGGGGAAAAAATATATTTTTAACTATCACTAAGGCAAACAAGGCATTTTGCCGCCTCATTAGCAAGTGCCGCCCTAGGCAAATGCCTTGTTTGCCTCGTGATAGATACGCCACTGCCCCTCGCACAGCATGATTTGAGAACAGGACAGTAGACCTGCAGTGGGGATGAAAATCATTGACCACTATGATGTACTGAGTTCGGGTCAGCCGAGCTGGATAAAGCGTTCCTCACATGTCCCATTTATTATTAAACCAGACTAAGACAAAAATGATTTAAGCAAGGTGCTCAACTCTACTATGGACATAATAGTAAACATGAACACAATGTAGTATACACTTGGACTTCAATGGCCTCAGGTTGTAAGTCCAGCTACGGCCTGGTAATTAGCAGTAACTAGGCACTAACACGGGTGTAATAACTCTCTACCATAGGATGACCATACTTCCTCTTTTTCTTGACATGTCCTCTTTCTGGGACCTGAAAAAAACATCTTGCCGGGATTTATAAATTACCAAAAATATTTCAAAGGGGGAAGTGGGTGGCCTGGGCAGGCACTATAATCTTCTACAGTGTAAGAGCTGAAGGACCTGTGAAGACTTCACCATCAAGTGATCAGTGCAGGAGGGGCAGGAGATCAGCAGTGGAGAGGAGAAGTGTTACTGTCATGTGAACAGTGCAGAAGAACAGGAGCTGAGCAGAGGAGAGGAAAAGTGTTAAGGACCTGTGATGATGTCACCTGTGATCAGTCGGGGCGGAAATCAGCAGTGGACAATTGGTGGGCCTGAGAAACCTTGCCAGTTGTTGTCAACTTCTCTTAGTCTACCTCTCTTAATTGTCCTCTGATATCCCATAATAATGGTCTGGACATGCTAGGAGTTGTAGTCCTCTCCTCTTATAATCAATTCCTGAAATATCCTCTGATATCTTATAATACCTGCCTGGATATGCTGAGAGTTGTAGTCCTCTCCTTTCATGCCCCCACACTGAAACATCCTCTGATATCCCATTATAACCACCTGGACATGCTAAGAGTTGTAGTTCTCTACATTTATACCTCTGCCCTGTAATGTCCTATTAATGACCTAATAACGGCCTTGATGGCCTGGGAGTTATAGTCCTTTTCTCTTATACCTCCTTCATGTAATGTCCTATGATGCTGTTATGTAGATTATTGTTTTGATTCTGTGTGATGTAATGCCACTCCTACACCCTGCTACTCTCCTTAATGGTCTAACATAAAGTCATCTATGCATTATGTTCCAGGTCTTCTCCATAATGTGCATCTATGATAATGTTTTTAACTGTTTATAACATGTAATATGCCTGGTTCACTAGCAGGTGGCAGCAAACCCAGCAGAGATGTAATTATGTATAATGGAGCTAACCATTCCATTCTAACCCCCCTCTGGAGAGAAGTGGGTGAGTGCTATTTCCTGCAGGAAAGGTGGGGACCAGTTAGAACTGGTTCTAGTTCTAGTACTAGTGGTACTGTGTCTGTTGGTAGGGACTCCATATTGGAGCTCACCGGATTCTACCACATCCCTTGGCTGAACATACGCCCGACCAAATATTGAAGCACAGCATCATGAAGAAAGCAAAGACACTATTTAAGCTTGTCAGGGCAGCAGAGTGTCATATAGCAGAGTTGAGTTTGCCTGCCATGTTAATGCTAAAGCCTGCTGGAACCAAGATAAAGCCTGAAATCTGTTTAGGAAAAACTTTTACTTAAGTAAAGCTGCCATTGAACTTCATCTCAAGGTCTGGACTCAAGTTCTTCCTTAAATCTTCAATTATTCCCTTTATTTATTGCTTCGGAGCTAAAGCCTGGGGTCCAGCGGTGTCCAGGTAGGAGCACCGAGACACACATAAAGAGACATTTGGGCCGCACCACTACACCACTCAGCATTTCCCACACCTGGGACGCGTTATATAGGGACTCTGGGGGAGACGCTCGTTGCATGGTGTCCTCCTTTTGGGGGTTATGAAAGTGGTCACCCTGCTCTACCATGACTTTTCAATGACTTTTGTTGTTAAAGGGGTTGTTTGAGATAAATAAAAATCTTGGACAAACTGTAAAAATTATGGTTAATTAATACATAAAAACAAACATATTATTCTCATCCCCTTTCTCCCTGGCTCTGTTCTCTGTGGCGTTGATCTGGTTTTCTTACTGCTGTTTGCTTGGTCTACCGATGAGAACAGTGATTGGCTGTAGCGGTCACACACCGGATCCTGGCATATCGTTACCGCTACTGTTTGTAAACAGACAGCAGCAGAAGAACCAGAGCAGCGCTGAAGAGAACGAGACTGGAGTGAGTATAACATTATTTTTTTTTATTTTAAGACATTTTAGGGCCTGTTGTTTTCATTATTTTGGAAAAACCCTTTAAGTGTCAAACTAATATCTGCTGCAACTGTGAATTTAACGTATTGCTGGTAAAGTTAATGTTTTTAAGAAACAATCTGGCAGAATAAGGCAAAAAGCAATTCATCAGCCCCATTATTATCCATCTGCCCCCCATGGTCATACAGTTGTCTTTAATTTGAAAATGCAAAATATTGCAGGGGGTATCTGAGGTGGTTCTGTCTTGTGCTCTAAATGCTGGGTGCTGAAAGGAGGCACCATCCGGCTTTTGCCGGGGTTTTTACGTACAAGATTAGGACACCAAACTGAATCTTTGCTTAGATTAAACTAACTGAACATGATATATCCATAAATAATTCAGTCCCTGCCTTAGGGCTGTGCAATACAGATGACCTGCCAACTAAGGCATCTGACCACCACAAATCTTAAAATGCAGACAAAGTATAGTACTTATTAGATTTATTTACAGTATATGCAGCTGCCACTGTAATACTTCAACACAGTATGGCGGTATTTACTTTGGTTATGTGCATCACGTACAGCATATTATTTCTGCAGTATAGTAGGATCACAATTAGGTGCTGTATAATATAGTTACGCTAGCTACTGTCTCTAATGGCTAGCAGAGAATGTCATCTGTGTATTTATTTCCAGGTCCTCTGATACTGTGCCTTAATAATGTTGCTATGTAACTGTATATATTGTATTTTGCGCACTGTTTCTGGTTGTCCAGCAGGTGAAAGTGTATATGGCATAGTAACTTTAGATAGAATGGAACTTACCTTTCCATTCTCCCCCTTTTAGGCAGGAGTGGGCTAGTCCTGCTTCCCACCAAGGGGGATTTTACAGGAAGCTGTATACAGAGTTGAGTTTTAGCGTCCAAGAGGAGCAGACATGGCGCAGTGATTGGAGCGTTCCACCCTTCTGCTGAAGGAGCCCTGGGAAGCAGTTTGTAAAGCACTTTGACTTCAGGCAGTTCACAGACGGAGTATTACGAGACGGTCAATGGCCAAAGACACCCCACTGAAGGTAATAAAACTGCTAGAAAGTCCAGCAACCTCACTGAAACCAGAGATCGGCAAAGCAGAGAGAGATAGAGAGAGAGAGCACAGCATTCAAATTTACCTGTCAGTTTACCCTTAACTTGCTGGAGCCAAGAAATGTATTCAAGTAAAAACTGCTAAAGTTCCCCAAGTCTGGACTCTACTTTCTCCATCAACTCCAACTCCTTTGTTGCTACGGAGCCTAACCTTGGGGAAATACAGTATCCAGGTAGGAGCACCATAACATAAAACTATTAGGGCCGCATCACCACTTGGCATTCCTAAACACTGGGACCCGATCACCCCTGGGGGCAGCCGGTCGCATATGTTATAGGACACTATCAAATTTAAAGGGCATCCGTCAGCAGATTTGTACCTATAAAACTTGGCAGCTGAAGGCATCTATGTTGGTCCCATGTTCACGTGTCCCAGTATTGCTAAGAAAAATGAGCCTCTAGGAGCAACATTGGCGTTGCCTTTACTTCTAGAGGGTCTGCTCTCTCTACAACTGCCACTCCCTCTCCTCATTTTTGATTAACAGGACTAGGCCCTGACTTTTCCTAGTCAATCAAAGTGCAGAGGGCACAGTAGCTTCAGAGAGAGCAGAGCCTATAGGTGTAATGGCAACGCCCCTGTTGCTCCTAGAAGCTAATTTGCATATATTAAAACATAATTTTTCTCTGCAATGTGGGCACATATGAACATGGGACCAACACAGATGTCTTCAGCTGCCAAGTGCACATGTAACAGGTCAGCCAGTGTCATAGGTACAAAAGATGCCCTTTGAGGTGGCTCTTGATAATTTCTAGCTCACATTTACAATAGTTTATATATTTTACATTATATAAGCTATAACATAGATTGATTGCAACAGTCATAATGGGGTTTTTGCCACTTTTTCTGAAGATGGATATGTTCAGGACAATAGTATAATGCTCTATATAGTATAATGTAAATATATACACTTCTGGTTACTTCACCCAATGTCTGAGGGGCGCAGTGCCCTGCAAAGAATCCAGACGTTACCTAAATCAATCAATGTTAAAAACTTTAAATAATTTAAAGGGGTTTGCAGTCCCATATACCTAAAGTTTAATCATTATAGTATGAAAATTTATATAACTTTTCTAAATAAAATAGTTTGAAATCCTTCAGAAACTCTGCTTGCTGTGAGAGAATTAAAATGAGAGACTGTAAGGCTGGGTTCACAAGGAGTTTTTTATTTTTTTTCACAGAATCTTCTTCAGGATTGCAAGTATTTTTAGCAGATTTTTCTGTTGTGGATATTGATGCATTATTTCATGTAGTTTTTGATCCTGCCCATTTCAATGGAAAGTTTCAATGTGGAATCTGCACCCAGAATCAACACGTGACAAATTTTTTCCACTGTTTTAGAAACCTTGAGTGGAAAAAAATACCACTGTAATACAAGGCACTTACTAAAGTATTGTGATTGTCCATATTGCCTTCTTTGCTGGCTTGATTTATTTTTCCATTACATTATACATTGCTCATTTCCAGGCGTTACGACCACCCTGTAATCCAGCAGTGGTGATCATGCTTGCACAGTATAGAAAAATGCACTGACTTTTGCGCACTCCTGGCCACCTGCAACTGTTCAACAATGCAACTTAGCAAACATGGGAGAGAGAACAGCTGAGAAAGTGTTTTCACTTCTTTTCTTGGGACTTGCCATTAAAACAAGGAATTACCAAATTAAAAACAAAAGAAGGAAGGTATATGGAAGAGGATAAAGAACTAGCTGACTGCCTCAATGAATACTTCTGTTCAGTTTTTACAAAGGAAAATGAAGGAGAAGGACCTCAGTTAGGGAGGAAGACTAATGAATCCTTCGATGCATGTGTCTTTAGAGAGGAAGAGGTTCTAAGTCAGCTGTCTAAAATTAATACAAATAAATCACAGGGGCCTGATGGGATACACCCAAAGCTATTAAAACAGCTTAGAGGTGTACTAGCAAAACCATTAACAGATTTATTAAACCAATCATTGGTAACAGGTGTCGTCCCAGAAGATTGGAAATTAGCAAACGTTGTGCCAATTCAAAAGAAAGGTAGTAGAGAGGAATCGGGCAACTATAGGCCGGTAAGCCTGACATCAATAGTGGGGAAATTAATGGAAACCATACTCAAGGAGAGGATTGTGGAACATCTAAAAACCCATGGGTTGATTGATAAAAAACAGCATGGGTTTACTTCAGGGAGATCATGTCAAACTAATCTTATTGACTTTTTTGATTGGGTGACTAAAATAATAGATGGCGGAGGTGCAGTAGACATCGCTTATCTGGACTTTAGTAAGGCTTTTGATACTGTCCCACATAAAAGGCTTATCAATAAACTGCACTCTTTGAGCTTGGGCTCACATATTGTTGAATGGATTAGGCAGTGGCTGAAGGACAGAAAACAGAGGGTTGTAGTCAATGGAGTATATTAAGTGAATAATATTGAAGGTAATGTCGCACTAGAGTGGAGAAACACCTGATAAGGTGCACCCAACCAGTAGATTCACCACAGATCTACAGAGAGGCTGAATAAGAATGTGTAATAGAGGATGGGGCACTCTTACATAAGGGATAGCAGAGAGATAGTATTAAAAAACATGGATTTAATACACAGTAGATATAAAAAGATACAAATGATAGAAGTGCATGTGCAGTAGTGTCGAGATAAAATACACGGAGCCTTATTGGTGAAAAGGATCCGATCAACTTGTTATAGGTAAAGGAGACAGCTATCTGGAAATGTCCTATAATGGAGGGAGGCTGTAGAAGTATCAACGGTAATAAACAAATATCGCCTACAAAATTAATTTCTGTTCATCATCTCTGGTGGATTGCTGTCCGAAATGATAGTCCACGTGAACCATTAAAAAACTCGGGCTGCGTCCCATTCTTCAAATTAGTTAAGCGGTGTCCCGCTAAAAAATAATCTTTAAGAATCGCGATTCTAAATGTAGCTATCCACTGAGTGGATCTTACCGTTGGTGTACAATGTAACGTTCAGTATGGTATTCGATCCTGCCAGCGTCCGGCTTGAGAGTCGTATTCCCTGTACTCACTTTGGCGTTGCACGTGCGGGCTCACGTGTGGAAGGGCTCTCCGATTATGCCAACGTCATCTGGTGGGTTCAGGGTCACAGTAGATAGTTGTTGCACGTCTTTCGGTAAGTTAAAAGATGGGAAAAATCCTTGATATTGATTTAATATCTCATGGGATAAACCAAGCGCGTTTGGGGTTTATACGAATTTAGAAGCACCACCACTGATGAAGGGTGCTTCTAAATTCGTATAAACCCCAAACGCGCTTGGTTTTATCCCATGAGATATTAAATCCAATATCAAGGATTTTTCCCATCTTTTTAACTTACCGAAAGACGTGCAACAACTATCTACTGTGACCCCTGAACCCACCAGATGACGTTGGCATAATCGGGAGCCCTTCCACACGTGAGCCCCGCACGTGCAACGCCAAAGTGAGGTACGGGGAATACGACTCCTCAAGCCATACGCTGGCAGGATCGGAATACCATACTGAACGTTACATTGTACACCACCGGTAAGATCCACTCAGTGGATAGCTACATTTAGAATCGCGATTCTTAAAGATTATTTTTTAGCGGGACGCCGCTTAACTAATTTGAAGAACGGGACGCAGCCCGAGTTTTTTAATGGTTCACGTGGACTATCATTTCGGACAGCAATCCACCAGAGATGATGAACAGAAATTAATTTTGTAGGCGATATTTGTTTATTACCGTTGATACTTCTACAGCCTCCCTCCATTATAGGACATTTCCAGATAGCTGTCTCCTTTAGGCCTAATTCACACGTCCGTCGTGTTTTGCGGATCCACGGATCCGCGGATCCGCAAAGCACGGACATCGGTGATGTGCGTTCCGCAATTTGCGGACCGCACATCGCCGGCACTCTCATAGAAAATGCCTTTTCTTGTCCGCAATTGCGGACAAGAATAGGACATGCTCTATTTTTTTCGGGAACGCAATTGCGGACCCGGAAGTGCGGATCCGCAATTGCGGACCCGGCCGGGACATCGCCTGTCCCCATTGAAACTAATGGGTCCGCAATTCTGTTCCGCAAAATGCGGAACAGAATTGCGGACGTGTGAATAAGGCCTTACCTATAACAAGTTGATCGGATCCTTTTCACCAATAAGGGTCCGTGTATTTTATCTCGACACTACTGCACATGCACTTCTATCATTTGTATCTTTTTATATCTACGGAGTATATTAAGACCATGGTATTGTTACCAGTGGGGTACCTCAGGGATCTGTTCTGGGACCCATATTGTTTGATATCTTTATCGGCGAAATTGCAGAAGGCCTCAATGGTAAGGTGTGTCTTTTTGCTGATGACACAAAGATTTGTAACAGGGTTGATGTTCCTGGAGGGATACACCAAATGGAAAAGGATTTAGGAAAACCAAAGGAATGGTCAAAAATCTGGCAACTAAAATTTAATGTCGATAAGTGCAAGATAATGCACCTGGGGCGTAAAAACCCAAGAGCAGAATATAAAATCAGTGATACAGTACTAACCTCAGTATCTGAGGAAAGGGATTTAGGGGTCATTATATCAGACGACCTAAAGGTGGGCAGACAATGTCATAGAGCAGCAGGTAATGCCAGCAGAATGCTTGGGTGTATAGGGAGAAGCATTAACAGTAGAAAGAGGGAGGTGCTCATGCCGCTCTACAGAGCACTAGGGAGACCTCATCTGGAGTATTGTGTGCAGTACTGGAGACCATATCTGCAGAAGGATATTAAAACTTTGGGGAGAGTTCAGAGTAGAGCTACTAAACTAGTACATGGATTGCAGGACAAAACTTACCAGGTAAGGTTAAAGGACCTTAACATGTATAGCTTGGAAGTAAGAAGAGACAGAGGGGATATGATAGAAACTTTTAAATACATAAAGGGAATCAACACGGTAAAAGAGGAGAGAATATTTAAAAGAAGAAAAACTGCTACAAGAGGACATAGTTTTAAATTAGAGGGGCAAAGGTTTAAAAGTAATATCAGGAAGAATTACTTTACTGAGAGAGTAGTGGACGCATGGAATAGCCTTCCTGCAGAAGTGGTAGCTGCAAATACAATGAAGGAGTTTAAGCATGCATGGGATAGGCATAAGGCCATCCTTCATATAAGATAGAGCCAGGGGCTATTCATAGTATTCAGTATATTGGGCAGACTAGATGGGCCAAATGGTTCTTATCTGCCGACACATTCTATGTTTCTATGTTTCTATGAGATGTATTGGCACAAACCGGTGTGAGAAGGTGAGCCCCATTTTGATTAGTTCTGTGACACTCTCTCACCATTATTGTAAAACTAAAGTTCAAGTCATATTTATCAGTCCTTATTCTTAAAGGCTATGTACACCTTTGGGGCAAATTCTTTATTAGTGTGTTGTACTTATTTTAAGCTAAAAATCTTTTTTTAAATTAGTCTTTATTAAAAATATGGAGTCCTTCGTTTTTGTACATAGCTGAGATGCTTTACTAGTTGCCTGTGGATTTTCTGTCTTTTCCATCATCTGGGGAGCAGACGGGTTCCTTATCTCTGCTCTATCACATTATAAACACTTATCAAAGCTTAGTTCTTATCTTACTGATAAGAATGAGGCTTAAATAAGTGTTTATGATCTCTTACAAATTTACAGATAAGGGCTATTAGATGACTGGCACAAAGTGAAAGTGCCAGTCACACAGTTAGAAAAACAGTTAACCCTTTGTGACAGATTGGCTCAATATTTTTTGATAAATATGATTTTTAGCCAAAAGAGAATAAAATGCAATCATAAACAAAAATTGCCTCCAAAGGTGTACATAACCTTTAAAGGGTTTGCCCTCTGCTTTACAAGTGATGGCCTATCCTTATCTCATCGGCAGGTCCGACACCCTGGAACCCTGCTGATCAAGAGTTGCTTTGGCGCAAGAAGTCTCTGTTCTGTTCTGTCTGTGCTTTGCAGTAATCAGCTCCATTCGCTGCAACACATTTGGAGCTGTGTAGTTATGGCACCAACTACTGCAAAACATCTGATCAACGGGAGTGTGGGGTGTCAGACCCCTGATGATCAGATAAAGATGACCTATCCTGAGGATAGAAAAGCAAAAAGTCAGCTTGGACCAGGCACCCATAAGGATGCGCACTGAGCTTCTCTATTTTTGGAATAGGGGTACTGTATGATTTTTACATTTTTGCTATCCTGAAGATAGACCATCACTTGTGAAGGTGGGGACAACCTTTACGGGTAAGTCTCATGAAATAGTGGCCAGCCCAGCGATTAGCTGAATAGTAGGGACCCCCGTAATCTTCTGGTGTCACCAGGGGAAGCCATATCTAGCCATACAATATGGTATTACTTGCTAGACATTCAGATAAATGGGTTGACCATGTAACACCAGAAAGAGATGAGTTCCACATAGTTTTCTGGCTTATATACAGGGAATAGAGAAGAGGCGCCCACTCTAGAACATGCATATGGGTACAATGACATGAACTATTCCCTCTTGAACTGTACCTAACAGAAGATGTCTTTTTACAGCCTCCACTTTTCACTCACAATGGTCTTCACGTGGTTTCATTCACGTTGGTGAAAAACATCATTTAAAGAAAACTGCCTTTGGGACTTTGCTATCAAATAAACACATCAATAATAAATAACCTTTGCTGCACAATAAGCAATTTACCTGCATCAGAAATTGATAGAAATGTCACTCTGTCAAAAAATCCATTTCTTTCAAGCTGAGTGTGAAAAACCTCAACACAAAGTAGTTTTTGGTGTTTGTCACAATGGGCAAAATGGTTTGTTTCTATATATAGACAGAGAAGGCAATCTCAGGCACCCAGGGGTATCATTAAGTTGCTTCTCCATTCATCCACAAAAATAACATGAAATGTAATTCTATTAGAGAGTAATAACACTGTGTTATTGAAATCTAGACCCAGACTGCTCTGATGAGCCAGAACAAATTAGGAAAATACCATATTAGAAAAAAATGGATACATTATTGACTCTTGGTAATTATTGATCAAGCCTTTGTCAAAGAACTCTTTAAATATTTCAGGACTATAGGGTTAAAGAGGTTATCTCATCAAAGGCAGTGATGGCATCCCATTAGGCTTTAACATCAATTTACCATAGACATCACATTCATTCTGGAAGCCCTAGAAGAGCGGAGTGGAGGATGGTAGTGGTAGAGGCTCTGGATGAAATAATTATTCATAGTTACATAGTTATATAACTAATACGGTTAAAAAAAGACATAAGTCCATCAAGTTCAACCAAGGGATAGGTGTAGACGCGAATCCCAGAAGCAAATGATACTAAGATTTCTACACATTTTCATAAGCATTAATGTTGTTTACTTTTAAGAATTCATCTAAACCCTTTTTAAAACTGTCCACTGTTCCTTCTGTGACCACGTCCTGAGGAAGAATCCCATAGATTCACAGTTCTTACAGTAAAGAAGCTTTGACACTTCTGGAGACTGAACATTTTCTTCTCCAGTCAGAGGCAGTGCCCCCTTGTCTTTTGAGGGCATTTTACATGGAACAGTTTTTCACCGTATTTTTTGTATGGCCCATTTAGATATTTCTATAGGTTAATCATGTCTCCCCTAAGACGCCTCTTCTCAAGACTAGATAAATTCAATTCTTTTAATCTTTTTCATAACTAAGACCCTTCATGCCCCTTATCAGTTTAGTCGCTCTCCTCTGTACTTTTTCCAGCTGCAGAGTGTTCTTTTTATGGACTGGTGCACAGAACTGAACTGCATATTCCAGATGAGGCCGCACTAACGCTTTGTAAAGTGGTAATATTACATCCCTGCCCTGAGAGTCCATGCCTCTTTTAATGCATGACAATATCCTGGTTGCCTTAGAAGCAGCTAATTGACATTGTATGCTGTTATTCAATCTATGTAACTGCAAGGACACCCGAATCCTTCTCTATAAGTGACTCCCCCAGAGTTACATCCCCTAGGATATATGATGCACATAGATTATTACTACCAAGATGCATTACTTTACATTTATCCACATTGAACCTTATTTGCCTAGTTGATGCCCAATGTTCAATTCAGCTTGTAGTTTATGGACATCTTCCATAGACTGTACAGTACTACATAGCTTAGTGTCATCTGCAAAAATAGAAATGGTGCTATTAATCCTGTCCTCGATATCATTAATAAATTAATCAAATAATAGAGGGCCCAGCACTGAACCTTGGGGTCACCACTTATAACCCCTGGACCATTCTGAATAAGAATCATTGACCACAACTCTCTGGACATGGTCCTTCAGCCAGTTTTCAATCCAATTACAAACTATACTTTCTAAGCCTATAGACCTTACTTTACCTATTAAACATCTATGAGAGACAGTATCAAAAGCCTTTGCAAAATCCAGAAACACTACATCCACAGCCGCCCCTCTGTCCAGGCTTCTACTCACCTCCTCATAAAAACAAATTAGGTTAGTCTGACAACTTCTGTCCTTGGTAAACCCATGTTGTTTTTCACATATTATTTACAGTCATAGTGGTAATTCTCACACCAAAGCTTCCTAGGGCCAGGGCAGTGATAGGAGTGCACACCCTTTCTTCCCTCGGGCACACTATGATGTTGGGGCACCTTCTTGATGGTAGTAGGGGTGATCGTGGTGTTATGACTGTTGTACAGGTGCAAAACAGGAGGTGTAGGTACAGTGGCTGGCGAATGTTGCTGGAGTCAGTTATCAGGCCAGTTGTAGAAGATAAATGTCTCTTTTTACTAAAGAACATAATGCATGGATATAGACCAGAATGGTGATTGTAGTACTTCTTCACTCTATCTCTCCAAAGTTTCTCCATGAAGTGGTGACTGTAATTTCGAGCTGAGGGGTACATGATTAAGATATGGTTGGCCAGGACTGTGTCTAAGTGTAAAGGGTGTTTTAGCAATGTCCCTCTGACTGTAATAAAGTCTCAAAGCAGACAGAAACGGTCAGCACTCCACCTCACAGTGTGAACGGTGCAGGAATCCAGAGACGGCAGGCTCACAAAATCAATGAAGAAAGGATCAGCACTCAAATTCAGTTCTTTGCAGCTATATTCCTTTTATTTTGCCCATAGATGAGGAGACAAAATGCTACACGTGTTTCGGCTATGTACTAGCCTTTGTCAAGCATAATAAAGTCTCATCAGGCTAAAACCGCAAATACAGTACCTTACTGACTGACTCCAATGCTCAGCCATGCAGATTCTGGATCTTCTAGGTTCTTTCCTTTCTCTCTCTTTCCTGGAGTACTGTAAAATTAGTAAGATTTTTCTCTCAGCAGATAATCCTCAGAGATGGTGGTTCTCTGGAACTTTAGTCTAGAATTATGAGTAATGGAGCACATATGTAGCTTTTCTAACTTCCTCTGCTAACTTTAGATAACGAAATGATCTAGAGGCAGATCTAAGTCTCCACCTGACTTCCTGCAGGGACTGAGTCAGGATTATTAACCCTGACTAATCCATACACAACTATTCTGGTGCATTACAAGGCATCAACATATTAATTAACATTAAATATGGTTACATAAAAAGAACAGTTTGCCAGTGCCCTATTCTGGGCTACTGCACATTTTGGACCCCCTTTGCTGTTCAGAAAATCTGCAAGAACAGCCATTGACTATAACAGGACATCCAAGAGTAGTTCAAAAAGTTTTCCAGCACTATGACTTATCATAATATTGAGTTTATTTGAAGCACTTTAAAACGACAGACAGTAGGTGATGAAGCGTTTCAGGTCTCAAGCAGGACCCTTAGTCATAATCCACCATATAGACAAATACATGAACAAGAGGACATCGAAGAGGCCTTTAAAGCAGCCAAGCTAAGCCAACAGGAACTACAGTAACAGAGTATTTCTAAAATAAACAACACTTCATTTTTTTGATTGGCATGGGTCACAATGACCAACTAGCCATTGCTGGTGTATTCTACCAATATACAATAAATGTCTTATCTGAAATTCTATCCTTAAAGGGGTTGTCCCATATTGTTGTTACTAAGGCGAGATTAGACACATTCCCGACCACCAGCCGGCCGGGAAACAGCAAAGCACTCAGGAGCTCGCTGTTTCAATAGCTCACATTGTGGTGTATGAGAGCTACGGAAACAGCATAGCACAGCAACAAATGCTGTTTCAGAGTCAGGGATACAGTATAACTTGCTGTGCCGTGCTGTTTCCATAGCTCTCATGCACCGCAACGGGAGCTACTGAAACAGCGAGTGCTGGAGCACTCTGCTTTTTCCCGGCCAGGAGGTGGTCAGCACTGTGTCTCATCTTACCTTAGTAACGCCAAGATGAGACAACCCCTTTAAGTCCTTTAATCAGCCATGGTCGATGACTTTGCAAGTCGATCGCCACCCGTTTAATTCTATTTACATAAATAAACAATCAGCCGCATGTTCTGACGAATAATAGTTCACACAATCACTCCTCCCTATACACTTTGCATTATAGTTGGCAGGACAAATGCTGATTAATATGTCTGCACAACACATGCAATCTATGACAATGGAACATTTTCGGTAGTTGTTTGCTTGTTGAACGGTGGATGTGTATGATGTGCAAGCAGCAATGATACAAACGATTTTTTGGAAGATTCATGCAAAATGGATTTTAGGAAGACATTGTCAAATAAATGCAATTCTATGAGATGTACTGTATGCTTCACATGTACCTATGCGCTACACTATATTTGATACTTTGATCTGTATTATGCTTGTTCAGAGTATTTTGGGTACTTTTAGAAAAAAAATGTGAAAAGGGGCTGTAATTTATATTCTCTGTAGTATCCTGTCTAAACTGAAAGAATTCAAGCTCAAAGTATGACCACTAAAATGACTTGATGAGTTTTAAGGTAAAAATTATTCAAAATGATTTTCTGCTCATACAAGACCACAGGTGATCAAATGATGATATATTTGTAATGCAACTGGTGTGGACCCACTGTGTCAATGAATGCATTTGACATACAATATGGCTCCTTCTAAGGGTCTTATCTAAGTGGTTCCCTTGCTTTTCGACCTTTCACCCTTGTACAGGGATCTGGTCTTTACTTCAACAGAACCACCAGGCCACTATCTCTTGGAGTTATCTCCGTTCAGTGACAGCTGACCATTGGGGATCAAGGGATACTGATGCATGGCACCAAGTAGACATGCTGAGGACAGGGCAGGCAGAGTTTGTTTAAACCGGTAAACCAGCAAAAAGTCAGGGCAGGCGACTGAGGGTGAATATGATGGACAAACAGAGATCAGGATGGGTAGAACAGAAATAGAAAACAAGGATAAACAATAATCAGGAGGCTCTCAGAAAAAGGAATTCTCCCAAACTTCTAGGAAAGTTGGTAAATCACAATAAATAGAGGGCTACAGCCACACCCAAAAGCAGCCAAAAATTAAAGCTAACTGTATGTGAATATGGGATACTGCATCCTTGGTGCCCAAACATGGTCTGAAGGTGGCGTGATGTGTCATGAAAGAGATGTAGCCAATGCAGAACAGGGGAGAAGTCTTCAAAAAGGCGCATGTTCACACACAAAAACATTTTTTGCTAGTTTGCAAACTGTGCAACACTCTGGGTTCCCCCCACGAGCCACTTTAAAAAGTTGACATATTTATTAACAACTTAGACATTTTTTTTGTTTTACCTAAGAAAGAGAGAAATCTTTAACATTTCTAATGAACTGCACCAAATTTATAATTTGTTTATCATTTTCAGAAGTTTGCACTATTCCAGAAATGTCAACTCTACTGTTCAATTGTGTGATTTGTTACCTCCCATTTATCTAATCACAGCATCTGCATAATCAAGTTTGGGGCAACATGATTAACAGTCAGCAATGTCACCACACAGCAGCATTGCCAGCAATCATGGGGTGGCAATCAATGATACTGTTTGTACCAGGGTCGCAGCTAAAGATGTTCTGTTCTGCAATATCCTGCAGGTTATTTGACAGTAAACACTGAATATCAATCAACTCTGGCATATCCACTTCTTTAACCCCAGCGCTCTCCTGCCCTACAGGTGGGAGCCCGTCTTTTGCCATCTGCTTTTCCTCCTTTTTCACATCATCTAATATAGATGAGAATATGTCATCAACATCCAGCTCCTCCTCTCTCTGCATCTTGTTGACTTTTCTAGGACTTGGAGACTTTGAAGGAAGATTTGAAAGAAGTAAAGCCAGCAAAAGGATGGTTATCATTAAGACCTGACCCCTCTAAGGGGTGCAGACTGAATGGTATTGGTTGGCACATTGGTACTGGAATAATAAAGACTTCCATCTTATTGGTATTGAATTATATATCTTAGTTTACGGCTGATGTAGGAAAAAGTAAATTTAGGAATAAAAAAATAAAACTGACGTAGAATACGTCTCCCTGCACTCTCCTTCTCCAATATTCTTCTATTTATCGTTTTCAGCAACACTGTCCCTAGCAAGTAAGCGCTTGCCATGTCTCTCCCTATTCTCAGCTCACAGGACAATGGTGGAGACAGTGCGCGATAAGGGTTTTATTAGGCTGTGACATCACAGGGATTGCTATCTGCGGATTGGCTTAGTGCTCAGCAATATGGGTGATCTCGCGTCCCCGGACTTCTTACTTTCCCTTTTGTAACACGTGCAGCCGCCATTTTTGGAAAAACCGATTTGTTACCATGAATCGCGAGGGAATTCAGGTTTGTTGTGCATCAAAATTTTCCTAAACTTCTACTTTGAATGCTTTGCTTCGCTCAACGCTTCTTTTAGTGTTCCCACTACATGCAGAGGAGGCTATAGCCAGATTAGTGGCAAATACCATCCTTTCCAAAGTCGTCCGCAATCCCTTTGCATCAGCTAAATCTTTTGTAGATCTTTCCCTTTCTGAGCGCTGGGACATAAAGTGCTTGTAGCTTATAGGGGAATGGAATCTCCCTATAGGATCTGCTCCTTGCTGCTGTAAGGTGTTTTATCAGCCATAAACTTCAGAATCTTCCTCCTAGAGAGGAAGGGTAGGGTAAGTCCTGTCTAGCCACATGTGACCTCCTACTCCCTATACAATTTTATGGAATATGTAGTACATGTTTATCATACATAAAATACAGTGATCTTAACATCATTGATTTGCAGTGTATTTCATAGAACAATCTCATCTGGATGACTTGATACGACCGTGTACTGTAATTTCATGGTGGTCCATTGACCTCTCTAGATATCATTACAGTACCACATAAAGTAAGCTGCAGGATCCCCCACTGTTCAGGTCACACTCACTAGCCATATAGAACAATCCCATCTGGATGACTTGAAAATTTCATGGTGGTCCACTGATTTCTCTGCCTACCATGTATTACAGTACTACATAAAGGAAGCTGCAAGACCCCCAATGTTCAGTTCACAGTCACTAGCCAAATAAAACAATCCCATCTGGACGACACGGCATGGCTATGTACTATCATTTAATAGTGGTCCATTTACTTCTCAGGTTACCATGTATTGCTGTACTATATACAGCAACCCACAGGACCCCCCAATGTCCAGGTCGTAGCCACTATTCACATAGAAATATCCCATCTGGATGACTTGACATGACCATGTATTATATGGTGGTCTACTGACTTCTCTGTATGCAATGTATCACAGTACTAAATACAGCAAGCTGGAGGGCCCTTTACGTTCAGATCACTGTCATTATCCACATAGGAGAATCCTTTTGAAAAGTGAGTTGCATGCAGGCCGTTTGCATATTAATTACTATATTTGTTCACAGTTTCAAGAGTCTACCATTATATGACTTCTTATCTTTCTTAGCTGCCATTTGTACATTCATTGTGCTTAGACAATCAGTCAGTCTCCATTATTCTTTCCTTAGTTTTTTTCCCTTTTCCCAATGCAATATGCAGTTCTAGTTTCCTAAAGGGAACACCGCCTCCACTTAAAATATCCGTATATCTTGAGAACTCATTAGTGTCCTTGTGAATAAAGGTCTCTCATGTACTGAAGCGGTAATACCATATATCTTATGGAAATCCAGAGTGCTTTATGGTGCTCTGCACATGTTAATTACTTCCAATATGTGTCTCCTATCTGCTGATCTACAGGCTGATGGAAGTAGTGTTCTCAGCCGGGTCCCTGGTAACAATACCTTTAATTAATAACATTCTGCTTAAATCAATTATGAATTACAGAGCAAAGAATAAGCAGAGATAGCGACTTAATAGGAATCCCAGTAGGTTACCAAGTGCAAGCTTTTATCTTTTGGGGAGGAAAAATGTTCTAACATAGATAATAAATGAAATGTAATAAACATAATCTGTGTGACAGCAAATGACTATAAACCAAGACTAATTTGGATCAAGATATAATTCAATGGGCAGGCTCTGCAGAGAAAAATACAACGAAAATATACTAAGCTGTTCCTATGTGGTGACAAAATAACCTGCAAACTAATAAGTATTGACAAGCGCATTATAGTCTTACTTTATTTATAAGGTTTTACATCCCTTTCCCCATACACCATCTAACTCCAGATAAGAAGGTATTTCTCCTTGTCATTTTATCCCGGCCGCCTGTGAATTCGGACGACTATCAAAGGGACAATGGAACAATCATTGCAAGAGGCGGAATGGATTTGAAAGCGTGTGCCTCTTTTTTAAAATAGTTAATACAGGAGTTTTTTTTTTTAAAGATTCAAGAACTCCTTTTACCTGTCCTATTTTCAGGCAGCATGTTATAAAGCAAGGGTAGAGTAGATTGGTACCTGTGGGAAAAGATCCAGCTTAAATTCTTACTCTGCCTATGCTTAGGAATCCAGTAGAGCAGATTGACAGACTTCCTTTTAAAGGGCATCTGTCAGCAGATTTGTGCCTATGACACTGGCTGACCTATTACATGTGCTCTTGGCAGCTAAAGGCATCTGTGTTGGTCCCATGGTCATATGTGCCAGCATTGCTGAGAAAAACAATGTTTTAATATATGCAACTGAGCCTCTAGGAGCAACGGGGGCGTTGCCTTTACTCCTAGAAGCTCTGCTCTCTCTGCAACTTCTGTGCCCTGCCCACTTTGATTGACAGGGCCAGGCAGTATAAATGTGAACATGCCTGCCTGGCCCTGTCAAAGTTCAGAGGATTCAGCAGTTGCAGAGAGCAGAGCCTCTAGGTGTAATGGCAATGCCCTCGTTGCTCCTAGAGGCTCGTTTGCATTCATTATGCGGGCACATAGGAACGTGGGACCAACACAGATGTCTTCAGTTGCCAAGTGCACATGTAAAAGGTCAGCTAGTGTCATAGGTACAAATCTGCTGACAGATGCTCTTTAAGTAGGCATACTGAGATAGCTGTCAATCACTGGTAGGTCCACCTACTGGACTCTTAAAGGGTTGTCCAGGGTTAAAAAAAAACATAGCCGCTTTCCTCCAGACACGGCGTCACACTTGTCCATGGGTTGTATCTGGTATTACAGCTCAATTACTGTATATTTTCTTCTGCACTTTCCAAACACCATAATTTTTTCATTTCCTGTTCACCTAGCCATATGAAAGCTTATTTTTTGTGGGGAAAATTGTATTTTTTTATGTCAATATTTATTCTTTATAATATTTTTGTATTATAGCTTCAATTGAAAAACTTAAAAAAAATATTTGTGTGGTGAAATTGGAAGAAAATGTTAATTCCGCTAAGGTGTTTTTGAACAAAACAAATATATCTGTAGACAGCATTCCCAGAGATACAAGGCAGGTGGGCGCATGCCTCCGAGGGTTTGGTCCAACTCACGCCCAATTTACTGCCCAGTAAAACACAAAGATAGGCAGCACTCCTAAATTATGCAAATCCGTAGTTCTGGATCTGCATTTGTTCCACAATTTTTCCGCAGACCCCATATACTTGGTGCTTGCAATATAAAGGAGAATGAAGGCACAGTAACAAATTAATAGTGCTACAGACCAATTACAAAAACCTATATATAAAATACCTGATATAAAAAGCAAATAAAGGTGGATTCTATCCATAAATACTTTTGTCTCATCGCTCAAAGACTCCAAATGTTTGAGGTAACCATCTCACTTTATGTTTTATATGGGAATTTTTGCATATTTCATACAGTAATCCAGCGCTCTTAATGCTTTTGTTACTTAGCAATGTTACCTGCTACTGTGATTTTCAAAGGACACTATTCTCTTCTGATTGAGCAATATTTGCATATGTGGTATGCTTTATGCAATCACAGTATCGTTTATGGGAATTATAGCTGCACTCGTGAAACAGAGGGAATAAAAATAAATTCAGTTCTAACCTTTGTATGCATGCTGCATTACAGCTCAACAACTTAGTGGTTGTATGAGCTGGGGTTTGGCCACTGTGCATGAAACCTTAGCAATCTGTCAAAATGTAAACAGGCACAGTGCTTTCAAGAAACGTTGTAATAGTATAAATCAATAGTACGTGCTATTATAAGAATTTTTGTAATATAGCAAATCGGTGAAATATGATTCTTTCTCTACTTAGGAAGCTCTATCCTCCCTCCCAATCCTAAAGTGTTAACTCAGTCTGAATTCACTGCCAAATCTGTTTTAGGAGACCGGACATGCTGTCAGCTAAATGAGGGATCAGATTACATATTGTCTATAGAAGTCTATGACCAGGAGAGGAGGAGCCAACTAAATGAGAAGCAGAGAGACACACACAGACATGCTGCTGCAGCTAATAGTAAGTGTATTCATATTCTATTATTCCTGCTGTAAGAGCAGTGAGACTATGGAACTCTCTGCCTGAGGAGGTGGTGATGGTAAGTACAATAAAGGAATTCAAGAGAGGACTGGATTTATTTCTGGAGTGTAATAATATTACAGGCTACAGCTACTAGAGAGGGGTCGTTGATCCAGGGAGTTATTCTGAATGCCTGATTGGAGTCGGGAAGGAATTTTTTTCCCCATAAGTGAGGAAAATTGGCTTCTGCCTCACAGGGTTTTTTTTCCTTCCTCTGAATCAACTTGTAGGAAACAGGCCGAACTGGATGGACAAATGTCTTTTTTCGGTCTTATATACTATGTTACTATGTTACTATGTTACTATTAATGCCAGACATTATATTACTGCCTTTGCTTTGATTACTACTACTACCACTATTATTATTATTATTATTATTATTATTATTATTTTTATTATTAAAAATAATAATAATAATATTACTACTATTGCTGATACTACGTTTGTAAAATGTTATCTTTCATGGCAGTTTTTCCACAGTGAATTTATTAGGTAAAAACATGGCAGAAATGCCAAGGATAAGGCCATAGGTTCACAAAGATGTATGTACATATTTGAAAGTAGGTAGCTGTCACACAATGTGAATAGATTTTTAAAATCTGTTTAGTACATAACAATATTAGAGATGAGTGAATCGAATCTCACAAAGTGGAATTCTATCTGAATTTCAGGATAAATTTGATTCGCCTCGAAGCTGAATTTCCTTGTGCTTCGTGTCATCGAATCAATTTAACCTGAAATAGTGTAAAAAACAAAAAAATTCAAACTTACCTCCTCCATTTGCTTGCTACGGGCCGCCAGCCTACATCTTGATTGAGGATTTCGGTCGAAATCCTGTGCATGGCCTACGTGATGACGTTATCTCGCGCTGCGCGGATTTCGCTCCAGATCTTCAAGCAAGATGGCGGCGGCGGCGAGCAAATAGTGGCAGTAAGCCTGATTTATTTTTTTATTTTTATTGTTAATACTGTTTTTACACTCAGATGCCGTGATTAGGTATGAACGCAGCATCTGAGGGGTACAATGGCGCTATAGCAGCTCCTGTCATTGCACCCGCTACTTTGAAAGAAAATGCATTTCGTGACGAAGTAATTAGTCATGAAGCGAATTTTCTTGTAAAATTCGGTGAATCAGTAAAGTTCGGGTCCTTACTGAACTTTGCGAGTTCTGGTACCAGGACCCGATCCCAAACTTAGCTGGAAAAGTTTGGGTTTGAGTTCGGTGTTCGGGCATTTAATAAAGCTTTTGAAAGGCTGCAGGGCAGCCAATCAACAAGCTTTTAATCTGTGGGCACTTAGAAGCCATCACAGGCATGCCTAGTAATGGCATGGCCGTGATTGGCCGGTACATTGTGTGACCCAGCCTCTATACATGGATCATGTGTATCACCACCCATCAGCTCTGAGTAATGCAGGGACAGGAAGCAGGCAGCTGCAGCGAGGGAGAGTGTTATTAATCTGGCTATTTGTTTTGTGGGTGACCTATAATGATTTTTTGTGGGTGCAATGCACCATCTTTGTACCCCTGACACAGAAATATAATAATTAATTTGGCTGTTAATTCTATGGGTGAACTATAGTGATTTTTTGTGGGTGCAATGCACCATCTTTGTACCCCTGACACAGAAATATAATAATTAATTTGGCTGTTAATTCTATGGGTGAACTATAGTGATTTTTTGTGGGTGCAATGCACCATTTTTGTACCTCTGACACAAAAATATAATAGTTAATCGTTGATGGGTGACATATACCCATTTTTGGTGTGAGATACACGTGCACATTATACGTGACAGGGAAATTAATATAGTTAATCTGATTATTAGTTCGGCTGGTGACATATACCCATTTTTGGTGTGAGATACACGTGCACTTTATACGTGACAGGGAAATTAATATAGTTAATCTGATTGTTAGTTCAGCTGGTGACATATACCCATTTTTGGTGTGAGATACTTGTGCACTGCATATGTGTCTTTCACCTCACCTCCTTGCAAATCAGCCAAGCAGTCTGAGTCATGCTGCAGTCTCTTATGCTTTTTGATGACTCTGCTTGTCGGGTTTCCCTAGGCCATCCACCTAGCCCTGCCCTAGAAGTGGAAGAGATTGAGTGCACTGATGCCCAACCACTTATGTTTCAGGATGTGGACATGGGAGGACCACCGCAGCACATCTCTGATGATGATGACGAAATACAGATGCTAACTGCTGTGGCTTTCTGCCGTGTGCAGACCGGCAAGGAGGGCAGGGGTGAAAAGTGGGTGGAAGATAATGTAGAGGATGATGAGGTCCTAGACCCCACCCACATGGTATCAAGGTCATGCGAGTGACGTGTGCAGTTCATAGTGCCGCAGCTGTGTCGGTAGTGCCGTCTGTTAGCGGCGTCCTCGTGCTGTTTGTGTGACGTCCCGATATCCCACGGAGCCTAGCCACACGCGTGGCAAACAGCACAAGGACGCCGCTAACAGACGGCACTACCGACACAGCTGCAGGAGCGGTAATGTATAGTCCTCTTTGGACATACATAATAGCATAATCACCATCACAGATTGTTAAAACCATCGGACTATATTTTACAGTTGCATATTTCTTACAGTTGCGTATTTCTTACAGTTGCATACTTTGATTACAATAAGAGATTCCAAGGGTACTGGAATTTATACGAACTACCCAAGACCTCCATCGATTTTTATTGATTTTCTATAGACTTTTTATTGATTTTATGAACGTTTACGTAATTATGTACTAATACTAATGTGAATATATATGGATTAACTATATGGACTAAGAACACATATTAATTTAAAGCCAATATAACGGCTATTCAGAACCAAAATATTGCTAAAATCCCTAAATAGAGGATTTATTTTATCAAATATTAATAAAAATCATCGATTTTACATACCATATGATCAGTGTGCCATCCCTTTATTACTATTTTTATATACTCTGAAGCGCTGGGTACGCTTCTTTCGGATTGAGCACCTGACTTCCATCAAATCAACTAAGTGAGCCGCCATAGCCTTTTATACTTGATAGTGGAGTTTCAGCTGCAGCACACACAGGTGAGTCGCTGTGTGGAACAGCACAACTTCACCACCGAGTGGGCCTGCATGCGGTACATGTGTGCCATGTTGCACTGTTTCGAGTACTCTACCAACATGGCCAATGCCGATGATGCCGTCCTCAGCGTTACTATCCCACTTCTATGTCTCATTGAAAAAACACTTCAGGTGATGATGGAAGAGAATGTGGCACAGGAGGAAGAGGAGGAGGAAGAGGGATCATTTCCACGGTTATCAGACCAGTCATTCACAAGTGGCTCAAAGAGTGATTTCCTGCACCACAGAGGCCAGGTACACAACTGTCCAGCCAGGGCACAATTCTGGAGGATGAGGAGGAGGAGGATGTTGAGGAGGATAATGAGGAGGAGGAACATTGTTCACAGCAGGGTGACACCCAAAGCAGCTCATGGGTATCACTAAAGCATGGCTGAGGGGATACAGAGGACACAGACGATACACCTCCCACAGAGGACAGCTTGTCGTTGCTTCTGGGCAGCCTGGCACACATGAGCGACTACATGCTGCAGTGCCTACGCAACGGACCGACGAGTTGCCCACATTTTAACCAGTGCTGATTACTGGGTGGCAGGGGTCAAGTCCTGGGAAAAAAAAGTGTGGGAACTCACCCAAGTGCCTCCGCGTGACGTCACAGCGAGCGGCATACGCAAAGGGCAGGGGAGGTCGAGAGGAGGAGCAAGCAAGTACCAAATTTTTTGCCCTATAAGATGCACCTCAGATCAGACCCCAATATGAATGACCCCAATCAGAACTCAGATAAGATCTCCATGCCTCATAGAAGCCCCCAGTATCCTCAGAGCAGCTCCCAGTGCCTCTCCATCAGCCCCTAGTGCCTCTCATCAGCCCCCCAGTGGCTCTCATCAGTCCCCATTGCATCTCCATTAGCCCCCAGTGCCTCTCCATTAGCCCCAGTGCCTCTCCATTAGCCCCCAGTGCCTCTCATTAGCCCCCAGTGCCTCTCATTAGCCCCCAGTGCCTCATCATTAGTCCCCAGTGCCTCGTCATTAGTCCCCAGTGCCTCATCATTAGTCCCCAGTGCCTCTCCATTAGCCCACAGTGCCTCTCCATTAGCCCACAGTGCCTCCCACCAGCCCCCAGTCAGTGTCTCTCACCAGTCCATAATATATTTAAAAAAAATCTCACCCTCTACTGCTCCTGGACGCCGCCGCTCCACTTCTTCTGCTGTTGGCTGTGCTGTGAAGGCTGCGCACAGCATGACATCACAGAGCGACTCACTCCTGTGTGCAGGCAGCAGAGCCGACAGCCAAGGACCTGGAAGCGGTGAGTACAAAGCCTTCCTAGTTCTTTTGCCCTGAACGGGAACGGCGTTCCTGCTGTGAAAAAAGTGCAGGAACGCCGTTCCCACCCGTTCCCCCTGGACTCGAGCCCTGCTGAGTGGCCACCCTGCTGGATCCCTGCTACAAGGACAACGTGCTGTCCTTAATTCCGTCACTGGAGAATGATCGGAAGATGCGCAAGTACAAGCGCACGCTGGTAGATGCGCTGCTGATGGCATTAACACCTGACAGCAGGGCTCAGTGGAAGCACAAGGCGAAGGCAGCGGAGGAGGAGGAGGAAGAAGTCACCAACGCAGCTGGGGCAGCTGCACCCCTCAGAAGGGAGGGTTAGCATGTCCGAAATGTGGAAAAGCTTTGTCAGCACACCACAACAACCAGCACCACCAGCTGATGCGGAATGTCTTAGCAGGAGGCAGCATTTCAGCAACATCGTGGAACAGTACATGTGCACATGCCTACAAGTACTGACTGATGGGCCTGCCCATTCAACTTTTGGGTCTCCAAATTGGGCATATGGCCTGAGCTTTCCCTTTCTGCCTTGGAGGTGCTGGCCTGCCCTTCAGCAAGTCTATTGTCTGAAAGTGTGTTTAGCACAGCAGAGGGAGTAATCACAGACAAGCGGAGCCGCCTGTCCACAGCCAATGTGGACAAGCTCACGTTCATTAAAATGAACCAGACATGGATCCCACAGGACTTGTCTGTACCTTGTGCTGAGTAGACAAGTTTACCGGCCGCACACAGCCATAGTTATTCTCCAGGCACTTTCTCTTTGCATACTCTTTTCTATTTCCAAATGTTTTGCGGTCTTCCCAAATTTTTAAAAATAAATAAATAA
This sequence comes from Bufotes viridis, assembly GCA_033119425.1. Taxonomy (NCBI): domain Eukaryota; kingdom Metazoa; phylum Chordata; class Amphibia; order Anura; family Bufonidae; genus Bufotes; species Bufotes viridis. Next base: position 47,195,890 of record CM065593.1, read on the forward strand.
ATAAAGGGATCTAGTTTATCTAGTTTAAAATTATTATTTTTTCTTTTTTTCTATTCTATGTTTTTTAAGTAATTTCCCTATCTACATTTGTTTGCAGGGCAATTCTCCTGCTCTTACCCCCATTTTGCTTCCTTTTGCAGACCTCTAGCCCTTACTACGACTATTTTACAGCCATTTCAGTGCACCAAAGTTCACGTGGGGTTCGGGTTCAAGTTCGGGTCAAGTTCCGGTTTAAGACATTAACGAGTCTGTCATCCCTAATCATGAGACGCACTGACATTATGTTATGAGGGCACTCTTTGGCTGACAATGCTTTATGAGGACCAACCGTTGTATAAGGGCACTCTGGCTAACATTGTTTTATGAGGACACATTTTGACTGAAATAGTTTTATGAGGGCACTCTTTGCATGACACTTGTATAAGGACACTCTTTAGCTGACACTTTTATGAGGACACTTTACAGCTGTCATTGTTTTATGAGGACACTCTTTGGTTGATACTTTTTTATGAGCGCCTAGTATACAAATGTGTGCTTCTCTACAATACATATGTGTTGTTTAACTACTTGTCTACCTCTAAATGGACATTTCTGAACTGAGGCTGTACAGTGTTCTGTTCTGCTGTACAGCCTCTCCGGGGGGTGTATTTCCCCTGTAACTGGGGCTATTATGTCAGCCCCAGTTACAGGAGAAATCAATAGTGAAAAAAAATGTAAAAAAATAAAGTCCCCCAGAGGTCTCGTATGACCTTATGGGGGACTCAAAGTAAAATAGAAAATTAAAAACAAAGTGTTTAAAAAAAAAAAAAAAATGGTTTTACATATAAAATAAAAACCCAATTAATTAATAAAAAAATGTGAAAAATATAAAAATATAAAATAAATTGGACACATTTGGTATTACCGCGCCTGTGACGGCCGGCTCTATAAATATATCACATGATCCACCCCGTCCGATAAACACCATAAAAAAAAACTGCGTAAACAAAAGCCATTTTTGTCATCTGATATCGCAAAAAGTGCAACAACTAGTGGTCAAAAACGCATATGTCTCACGAAATGAAACCAATAAAACCGTCACCTCAAAAAATGAGCCCCTATATAAGAAAATCGCTAAAAAAATAAAAAAAACTATAGCTCTCAGATCATGGAGACATTTAAACATTATTTTTTGTTTAAAAAATGCTATTATTGTGTTAAAGTGAAAAAAAAATTAAAAAAAGTATACATATTAGGTATCGCCGCATTTCTAAAAAACAGCTCTTTAAAATGATTACATGACCTAACCCCTCACATGAACAACGTAATAAAAAAAAAAAAAAACAGTGCCAAAAAAGCAATTTTTTGTCAACTAACATCACATAAAGTGCAACACCAAGCGATCAAAATGGCATATTCCCCCCAAAATAGTACCAATCAAACCGTCACTTCATCCCGCAAAAAATGAGATCCTAAGTAAGACAATCGGTCAAAAGGTAATACAGCTATAGCTACCAGACTTTGGAGACACTAAAACATAAATTTTTTGGTTAAAAAAATGCCATTATTGTGTAAAGCTTAAATAAATAAGAAAAAGTATACATAATATATACTGCCGTGTCGTAACAACCTGCTCTATAAAAATATCACATGACTTAACCCCTCACACGAATGCTGTAAAAATAAAAAAATAAAAACTGTGCTAAAACAACCAATTTTTTGGTCACCTTGCCACATAAAGTGTAATAATGAATGATCAAAAAATCATATGTACCCAAAAGTGGTACCAATATAAACATCAACTCTTCCTGCAAAAAACAAGCCTGTGCACAAGACGGTCAGCAGAAAAATTAAAAAAATATGGAGTTCAGAAAATAGAGACACAAAAACATTTTTTTTTTCAAAAATGCTTTATTATGTAAAACTGAAACAAACAAAAAAAGAAAACAGACATTTTTTATATGTTTTCGTCCGTAAAAACCTGCTCTATAAAAATAGTACTTGATCTACCCTGTCAGATGAATGTTTTTTAAAAAAAAACAGTACCAAAACCTTGCCTAAAAAAAAACTAACATAGAGCAATCAAAAATCATATGCACCCTATCCTGCACTTTCCAAAATGGGGTCAATATTAGGGAGTTTCTACTGTCAGAGTGCATCAAGGCGCCTTTAAATGGGACAAGGCATCTAAAAACCAGTCCAGCAAAATCTGCCTTCCAAAAACCATATGGCGTTACTTTTCTTCTGCGCCTTGCCGTCCACCCTTACAGCAGTTTATGACCACATGTGGGGTGTTTATGTAAACCGCAGAATCAGGGTAATAAATATTGAGTTTTGTTTGGCTGTTAACCCTCGATGTTTTTAAGAAAAAAAAAGAATTAAAATGGAAAACCTGCCAAAATAGTGAAATTTAGAATTTTTATCTCCATTTTCCTCTAATTCTTGTGGAACGCCTAAAGGGTTAACAAAGTTTGTAAAATCAGCTTTGAGTAACTTGAGGGGTGTAGTTTCTACAATGGGGTCATTTATGGGGGTTTCCACAAAGGGACTTCAGACCTGAACTGGTCCTTAAAAAGTGGGTTTTGGAAATTTCCCTAAATATTTTAAGAATGTAATCTAAACTTCTAAGCCTTTTAATGTCCTAGAAAAATAAAATGACATTTACAAAATGATGCCAACATGAAGTAGACATATGGGGAATGTTAAGTAATAAATATTTTATGAGGTATCACTTTCTGTTTTAAAAGCAGAGAAATTGACATTTTTCAAAATTTTTGGAAAATTTGGGATTTTTTCATAAAAAAGGTGAAATATATTGACTCAAATTTATGACTATCATGAAGTACAATCTGTCACGATAAAACTGTCTCAGAACAGTTTGGATAAATAAAAGTGTTCCAAAGTTATTACCACATAAAGTGACACATGTCAGATTTGCAAAATTAGGCCCGGTCTGGAAGTGGTTAAGGGGTACTCTTTCTCATTATAGAGAGCCCCTAGTATGCCAAGTCTATGTGTGCAGTATTGTAGGCCAGGTGATGCCCCTATGGATTTTTGGGGAAATATATTCAAATCAGCTTTCCTAATCTGATGCCAGCAGATGTCAAACTTGATTGTATCTATCTATCTATCTATCTATCTATCTATCTATCTATCTATCTATCTATCTTTATATATATATTCCCAAGAAATCAAGAGGAATTTTGTCTAGCCTACAGTAGTCATCACATTAATCAACTGGTCTCTATAATAGAAATAAAACCCACACAGAGGTTCACTAACGCCCTCTATTTTGCTTTTTTGGATCAACTTCAGGTGAAAAAAAGAGACCTTCAAAGTAACATTCAACTGAAAGTGAGACAAGAGAATTACAACACCCCACTAAACTTACACCTCTCTTAACGAAACATGCAAGCTATTATTTTTTATAAATGCCCGAGGTATGTGCTTTCTATATTCATGCAACAAAATTGTGCAGCGTGCCACCCAAAAAATGTGCAGTAGGTTGTAGTTTATCGCAGGCCCCCTCCATTAGAGAGGGGCCCCCCATAAACCAATCACAATCTCTGTTTCTCACTCATTGGTTTACCCTAAATGGACCACAAAAAATTAGGTTTTGTGTGAATTCGAACTTTTTGAAACATGTATACTGAATCATGAACTGGTAGAACAAGTTTGCTCATTCTTAGATCACTCTTTGGCTGACATTGTTTTATGAGTACAGTCTTTGGTTGACAGTTTCATGAGGTCATTCTTTGGCTGACACTGTTTTATGAGGACACTATTTTGCTGACACTTTCATGAGAGCCCTCTGTGGCTGATACTGTTCTATGAGGACACTCTGACTGACATTTTTATGAGGGCATTCTGTGGCTGACACTGTTTTATGATTACACTCTTTGGCTGACACTTTCATGAGGGCATTCTGTGTCTGACACTGTTTTATGAGGGCACTCTTTGGCTAATACTGTTCTACAAGGACACTGGCTAACAGTTTCATGAGGGCACTCTTTGGCTAACCCTGTTTAATGAGGAAATTCTTTGGCTAACACTTTCATGAGGACACTCTTTGGCTGACACTTTCATGAGGGCACTTTTTGGCTGGCACTTTCATCAAGGCACTCTGTGGCTGACACTGTTTTATGAGGGCACTCTTTGGCTTACACTTTCATAAGGGAATTCTGTGGCTGACACTATTTCATGAGGACACTGTGGCTAACACTTTCATGAGAGCACTCTTTGGCTGACACTGTTTTATGAGGACACTCTGGATGACACTGTTTTATGAGGGCACTCTTTGGCTGACACTATTTTATGAGGACACTGTGACTAACACTTTCATGAGAGCACTCTTTGACTGACATTGTTTAATGAGGACACTCTGGCTGACACTGTTTTATGAGGACACTGTGGCTGACACTTTAATGAGAGCACTCTTTGGCTGACACTGTTTTATGCGTGCACTCTTTGGCTGACACTTTTTTATGAGGACACTGTGGCTGACACTTTTACGAGGGCACGCTTTCACTGACATTGTTTTATGAGGATGCTCTGTCTGACACTGTTTTATGAGGGCACTCTTTGGCTGACACTATTTTATGAGGACACTGGCTGAACCTTTCATGAGGGCACTCTCTTTGGCTGACACTGTATTATGAGTGCACTCTTTGGCTGACACTTTTTAATAAGGACACTGTGGCTGACACTTTTACGAGGGCAAGCTTTCACTGACATTGTTTTATGAGGATGCTCTGGCTGACACTGTTTTATGAGGGCACCCTTTGGCTGACACTATTTTATGAGGACACTCTGGTTGACATTTTCATGAGAGCACTGTTTATCTGACACTGTTTTATGAGGGCATTCTGTGGCTGACACTGTTTTATGAGGGCACTGGCTGAACCTTTCATGAGGGCACTCTCTTTGGCTGACACTGTATTATGAGTGCACTCTTTGGCTGACACTTTTTAATAAGGACACTGTGGCTGACACTTTTACGAGGGCAAGCTTTCACTGACATTGTTTTATGAGGATGCTCTGGCTGACACTGTTTTATGAGGGCACCCTTTGGCTGACACTATTTTATGAGGACACTCTGGTTGACATTTTCATGAGAGCACTGTTTATCTGACACTGTTTTATGAGGGCATTCTGTGGCTGACACTGTTTTATGAGGGCACTCTTTGGCTGACAGTTTCATGAGGGCACTCTTTGGCTGACATTGTTTTATGAGGACACTCTGACTGACACTGTTTTATGAGGGCCCTCTTTGGCTGATACTATTTTATGAGGACACTGTGACTGACACTTTCATAAGTGCACTCTTTGGCAGAAACTATTTTATGAGGACACTCTGGTTGACATTTTCATGAGAGCAGTCTTTAGCTGACACTGTTTTATGAGGGCACTCTTTGGCTGACACTGTTTAATGAGTACACTGGATGAAACTTTTATGAGGGCACTCTTTGGCTGACACTGTTCTACGAGGACACTCTGGCTGACACTTTTATGAGGGCACTCTTTGTCTGACTGTTTTTTGAGGGCACTCTTTGGCTGACACTATTTTATGAGGACACTCTGGCTGACGCTCTTTTACGAGGGCACTCTTTGGCTGACACTGATTTATGAGGGCACTCTTAGGCTGAAACTATTTTATGAGGACACTGTGGTTGACAATATTTTGTGCTACAATACAGTCCTCTGAATAACCCAATTTGATTGCAAGAGGAAAATGCTTTGGGCTGTATATATATATAGGGCCATTCAGTGATTAGTAGGTGACAGCCTCTGTGGAACAGGGGCACCTTTGTCAGAGTGGTTAATCTGCAGTTGGGTAGGGTGATATAGGGATAGATAAGGGAGAGTTTAAGCCACACTTTTCTCTTGTACCCAAAGAGGCCGCTCCGAATTAAAACAAGGGAATCTAATATGAAGCATCTAAAGCGTTCCTCGATTACCAAGATGTATGAGCTCGGAATAAGTTAAAGTGGAGTTGGTACAGGAATCGGGGCACTACACCTTCAAATAGAAATTGCGGTGACTGATGTAACAAACATAGGAATATTGGGGTTTTAATTTGCTTTTTCATTAAAAGTTATGTTTTACGAGGGTCTTTTCATGCAGTGATAGATACTTTTTGCTCTGATGTATAATGAAAAGATTTGCACCTGTTCGGTGTTTTTAGCCAATACCTGGTTTTGGCTCACAGTCACCGATCAAACACTGACCAAATACTGACTGTATAAAAGCTTCCTTGGGTTTGTTATAGCAAGGAGGGTGAATACTTTTCAGTTTTTGTTTTTTTTAAGCAATGCATTTTTTTCCATTCCACTGTAACAATATGGACTCATTTGTTAGGTTTTACATAATTAAAAAAACATAGATAATAATATAGGTATAATATAGATAATAAAATCTTAATTATACACCAGAGCAGTGGGACAATACTTTTTCTTTACCATGCTTCCTCTCTTGCCATATTACAAGATTACTTTTCTCAAGAATCATTATTTCATATACAGTGCCTTGCAGAGACACCATATAGAAGCACATGAGTGCCTATGGGTTTGTGATACAAGGCATGTAAATATGGCAATGTCATATACATGGGCCCCGCATGGGAGCTTAAAATACAGTTATATGTGAGTCTATATGTTATTCACACTATCATTTTTTATCTACCATTCAGGAAAATAATAACAAAATTTTTTTTTATAAAGTAAAATGAAATAAATGATACCTGAGTGCCATCATGTGGTCAAAGAGCAAAACTGAGGAAGGTTTTTTCTACTGTTCGGGTGATACGTGGTTTTACACATTATTGCAGGTATTTTAGCTACAGTATGTGGTTTTCTGCATAGTGTCAGATTCCGTTTCACATCTAATAATAAAAGCTCTGTATGTGAATACTGCCCTACTTTACATTACCCTGATAGTGCTCTTTGGTAATTATCCACCTTAAACTTTATGTGCACTGTTCCAATCAATTTTTATTATCTCATTTTCTCTATAAAGAAATATGAAGCAATTCTGTAATAGGTCATAGTTAACAATTACCTATAATTTTGTTTCTACAGCTACTATGTAGACAATGTGTTTCCACGGTAACAAACAAACAAACCCTGTATAGTCTAATCCTGCAATTATATATTCTTACTTTTGTCTCAGACATTATACACATGCAGTATGTTTGGTTGGCTACCAAGAAGATTTAATTTGTATGCAAATGAGCAGTTAAGTGCCCTGAGGGTGTGCCCAAGCCACTCTGTGCACTCTTGTTCCTTCTGCTTCTTTTGCCAGTCCCTCCTCCTCCTCCTCCTTGATTGACAGGGCCAGGTTCCTGCATAGTCATTTTGCATGGCCCTGACTAACAAGACGAAAAAGAGGGGCATATTGGCACTTTTTTACAGAATGAAGCCATGGATAACTAAGTGAAAGATATCATTACATTCAGCTGAGCTAGTCCTACAAGGCATTGTGCCTGGTTTATCATTGAGTTTCCTGATGAGACTTCCTTTAATTATGACCTATTGCAGAGATTCCCCTAGTGCTGCTAAAAAATCAGCCATATAACCCATCGTAGCAAAGACTTCACAAGACTTCTGAAGTTGTCCTGTACTATCTGGAAACAAGGCCTCAGCAGCAATTCTTTATGTTCAGTAAGTTGCAAGATGGGGCCTCCACCAGTATTAGCAGATACCACTGCAGTGAAGTGGTGTACTTGGTCACAACAAGGCTTATATAGGTGGTACATGTCAAAAATAACATCTACCTGAATGCCAGGATGCAAGGTTTCCCAGCAAGCCATTTTGAAGAGCATCACACTCTCTTTGCTGCAGATTAAACAGCAATATTCACACAGCTTTTTATTTATTTATTTTTTTATTTTATAAATGAAATGATTTTATAAAAAAGTTTCAAATATACTTCACATTGTTTTCAAAGGGAATATGTACATTTAGTGCATACAGTGCATTTTTATTTGCAAGATGGAATTGTATCTCCTATCGTGGAAAAAAATAATAAACATAATCATATTGGAAACCGTGGCAGGAAGTCACCTGTGGATTAGGCCCCTTGGAATGAATTAAGCTGTGGGCTGATTTCACAGCAGTACAAACTACAAATCACTTCAGAAATCTAAGGGTCAGCCTTGGATTTCTGCCATAGGTTCCATGGCAAAAGTACAGACTGGCTTGTTCCAGCATGTATTTCGGTCTGGTTGTAACTACATTGTAACTGTAAACTACAATTTTCCCATTAACAAATATAATCCTCATGTCATGTTCACACATTAAGGATTCTCTTAGGTCTTATGTACAGGCTCGTAAATGCTGTCAGGATACAATAACCTTCTTTGAGCAAAGGATGTGAATGGGGGTTTTACAACCTTTTCAAGTACCCAGTAATAAAATCTGTACAAAATAATAAACTTGTTGCAGATCTTTATCTCTACATCACATTTACTACTGTGGTGGATATCATGCTGAAAATCCATTCAGTTGTAAGGGCGTTAATCGAAGTCTCATCGGTGGATTTCTTCCATAGATTACTTATAAAATCCTTGGGACTGTGTGCATGTAATCCTTTATTAAAAAAAATAAATGAAAACTTTTAAAATGTAGCTGATGAATAAGTAAAAGTTAGACAGTATATAGAAGATAACAAAGAACTGAGCTTCCTTAGTGGTTGATACTTTTTAATGGTTAACTGAAAAGATAATGAGAAAATTGCAAGCCATTGAGTCTACTCAAGTCTCTTCATCAGGTATGTTAAAAACACCTGTAGTACCCCAGAGTGGGCACTACCATTCCTTCACCCTTAATGGCTAACAATAATGTCATCTGTGTATTTATTCCAGGTCCTCCTACACTGTGCATTCCTAATATTGTTATGAAACTGTTGTGTTGTCCAGCAGGTGGCAATGTATCTGGTAGAGAGAGAGATCATTAGATAGAATGGAACCTACTAATCCATTCTCCCTCTTTTTGGCTGGAGCCAAGAGGAAAGATCAAGTATTGTTTGGATGCAAGTTTATTCTAGAAAAGCTATTGAACTTTTGCCAAGTCTGGACTCTTGCTGCCCCAACTATAACTTCCCCTTTATTGCTTTGAAACCTAACCCTGGGGAGCGATAGTATCCAGGTAGGAGCACCGTGACACACACAGAACTAATAAGGCCGCATCACTACTTGGCATTTCTAAAATCCTGGGACACGATTGGCCCTGTGGGGTGGCATGTTGCACACAGTATCTGAAGATTCACATATTTATGCACAACAGTACATAAAAATAGTGAGGAGGAAACAAATAATTGTAGCAGTAAATTCTTGTAGCAGTTATAGATAAGGAGTATAAAAGTTTTAGTGTCCTCTGATAGATACCCAGTCCATGAATGTGATGAATCAAAGAGGTCTGAGGGGCAAATTCCTTAAAAGATATAGAAGGATATAAATCCATGTAACACATTCATTCTTGATCTGAGTGTGTCTAGGGTTGTACTCACATATTCTCCTTTTATGAGACTTGAGATATGTCTGTGATGATGTTGTGGTCATGGCTACAAAAATGTTATGGAGCAGTCAGATCTTTCCTTTTTTCCTTTGTTGTGTGGTGATGAGCGTTCATTCTTTTTCTAAGCTTTTGAACCCTTTTCATCTACATAGAGACCCCCAGTAGGACATTTAATCATAGTAGACCATATCTGGCATAGCACAGGTGAAGTTACCTGGGATTTTGTAGTCCTGATGTGTACTGAAGATTAGTGATGTCGCGAACATAAAATTTTCCATTTGCGAACGTGAACTTCCGCTAATGTTCGTGAACGTGCGAACAGTGCGAACCACCATAGACTTCAATAGACAGGCGAATTTTAAAAACCAAAGGGACTCCTTCTGGCCACAATAGTGATGGAAAAGCTGTTTCAAGGGGACTAACACCTGGACTGTGGCATGCCGGAGGGGGATCCATGGCAAAACTCCCATGGAAAAATACCTAGTTGACGCAGAGTGTAGTAGTTGTAATCGCAATGCGATTAATACAGGTTATATTAATCGCATTGTGAATTCAACTTAGAGCTGGGTTCCTAATGGTTGTATCGCTAGAAATTCTATTACCTGTATTAATCGCATTGCGATTACAACTTAGAGCTGAGTTCCTAATGGTTGTATTGCTAGAATATAACGAAGATTGAGAATATAGCGCTATATTCGCAATCTTCGTTATATTCTAGCAATACAACCATTAGGAACTCAGATCTAAGTTGTAATCGCAATGCGAATAATACAGGTTATATTAATCGCATTGCGATTTACAATTACTAACACTGCAGCTTCAGAATGAATCTAAGATGGATGCCGTCCTTGCGTTTAGATAGGAGGTGGGAGGGTCTGGGAGGGAGGGTATGCTGATTGGCTGGAATGTGTCTGCTGACTGTGAGGTACAGGGTCAAAGTTTACTCAATGATAAAGTATAGGGGTGAACGCGAACATCGAATATGTTCGCCCGCCGTGGCGGACGCGAACAAGCTTGTCAGTGATCATTATTTATGGACAGGTCTTACATTTTGTCTGGTTGCAGAAATTTGTTCCTGTTGCTGTAAGAGATGACAGTGAGGTTCTGAAAATGATGCTTTTAAAATTAGATGACTGCCTATAGCACAGCAGTGAGGGGAAACATGGCTTTCAAACTGTGACTTTTTTGTATTATTGGATGTGTAGTCTCCAAGCCACCCTCCTCATAGTCTCCAGATTTTGGTTATGTGACTACTAGAGGTACTGAATGATTTTCTTGTTTTGTATCATAGGAGTCCACTGCTTGGCAATATGGTGGCTCTGGCTATTTGGTTTTCCACTGTAATTGGATGGTATCCCTGTTTCAAAAATGTGTTTTGAGGCTTCCAAGGTATTCATCTCTGTCTGTAGGAACATACTGTGTGTGTTTGTATCTGATAGCTTGACTGTAGATGAGATTTTCTTATGTGTTTGGGTTGGAATTGCCCCATCTGAGGTATGTTGTGCGGCGGGTAGTTTCTGAAAGAGATGTGTCTATGTGTCTATTTTATTGTTCTGTATCTTGATGATGGTGTCCAAAAAGTTTGCTTCAGTAAAGGAGCAGTTGAGTGTTAAATTCATAGTAATGAAATTCATAGGAATAAAACCGATTGACGTTTTCATGGAACGTTTTTAATTGTTGTTCAAATTCAGTTCAGATGATTATGATGTCATTGGATTAACGATAATAGGCCATAATAATAATGTGGCATGAAAATAGAAATTCAGTTTTAAGCTTGGCCATGAGCAGATTTGATACTGAGGTGCCATTTGGTTCCTATTAAAGGTAGCAGTTTTTTGTAGGTATATGCTGTCGTCATATAAAAGACTTGATATTATCCCCTTAAGGACACATGGCGTTCCGGTACATCATGAGTATTTCCGATCACTGCTGCTCAGCCGGCAGTGATCGGAACAAGGTACCTGCTCAAATCAGTCAGCAGGTACCTTGTTACAATGCCCAGGGGGGTCCTGTGACCCCACTGTATCGGCGATCGCTGCAAACCGCAGGTCAATTCAGACCTGCAGTTTGCAGTGCTTTCTGCAGTCTCTGATCACATTGTTTTTATTGTTAAAAAAAACAATGTGAAAATTTTTTTGTCACCTCACATTTTTGTCACCTCACATTACAAAAACTGTAATAGCAAGCGATCAAAAATTAGTGCCAATCAAACCGCCATCTCATCCCACAAAAAATGATACCCCACATAGGACAATCGCCCAAAGAAATAAAAAATATATGGCTCTCAGACTATGGAGACATTAAAACATGATTTAATTTTGTTTCAAAAATGATATTATTGTGTAAAACTTAAATAGCATCCGTAACAACCTGCTCTATAAAAGTAACACATGATCTAACCCCTCAGGTGAACACAGCAAAAAAAAATTATATAAATACCGTATCAAAAGCCATTTTTGTCACCTTACATCACAAAAAGTGTAATAGCAAGCGACCAAAATGTCATATGCACCCCAAGATAGTGCCAATTAAACCGTCATCTCATTCCGCAAAAAATTAGCCCCTACATAAAATAGTCACCCAAAAAAAAAAAAAAATATGGCTTTTAGAATGTGGAGACACTAAAATCATTTTTTCAAAAAAGCTTTGTTATAAAAAACTGAAACAAAAAAACAACAAAAAGTAGTCATATTTGGTATTGTCGCGTCCATAACAACCTACTATATAGAAATAGCACTAGATCTAACCTGTCAGATCAACTATGCAAATAACAAAAAATAAAAACGGTCCCAAAACAGCAATTTTTTTGGCAAATTTTCCATTTGAATCCATTTTTCCAGTAACAAAGCAAGGGTTAACAGCCAAACAAAACTCAATATTTATTAATAATTATTTTGAATACCTTGAGGGGTGTAGTTTCTTAGATGGAGTCACTTTTATGGAGTTTCTACTCTAGGGGTGCATCGGGGGGCTTTAAATGGGACATAGTGTCAAAAAACCAGTCCAGCAAAATCCACCTTCCAAAAACCATATGGCGTTCCCTTCATTCTGTGCCCTGCCGTTTGGCCATACAGCAGTTTACGACCACATATGGGGTGTTTCTGCAAACTACAGAATCAGAGCAATAAATATTGAGTTTTGTTTGGCTGTTAAACCTTGCTTTATTACTGGAAAAAATAGATTAAAATGGAAAATTTTCCCAAAAAATCGAAATTCTGAAATTTTAACTCCATTTGCCACTAACTCTTGTGGAAAACCTAAAGGGTTAACGACGTTTGTAAAATCAGTTTTGAATACCTTGAGGGGTGTAGTTTCTAGAATGGGTGGTTTCTATTATGTAAGCCTCACAAAGTGACTTCAGATCTGAACTGTTCCCTAAAAAGTGGGTTTTTGAAAATTTCAGAAAAATTTCAAGTTTTGCTTCTAAACTTCTAAGCCTTGTAACGTCCCCAAAAAGTGAAATGGCATTCCCAAAATGATCGATACATGAAATAGACATATGGGGAATGTAAATCAATAACTTTGGCGGTATTACAATGTATTATAGAAGTAGAGAAATAGAAACTTGGAAAATTGCAAATTTTTCCAAACTTTTGGTAAATTTGGTATTTTTTTATAAATAAAAATGAAATTTTTTCGACTCCATTTTACCACTGTCATGAAGTACAATATGTGATGAAAAAACAATCTCAGAATGGCCTGCATAAGTGAAAGCGTTTAAAAGTTATCACCACATAAAGTGACACTGGTCAGATTTGCAAAAAGGGCCTGGTCCTTAAGGTGAAATATGGCCGTGTCCTTATGGGGTTAAAAGGGAATTTCAAGTCTCCGAAGGATAAAATAATCTGGAAGTACAACCTCTGACACACTCAGATTGGAAATTTATGTGCCAAATGGACTTATGTCCTTCTACTTTTCTTAAGAAATTTGACCCTCAGACCTGTTGGGTTCATCACATTCGTGGACTAGATGTCTATCAGGGGACACTAAAACTTTCACACATTCTCTAAAACTACTATCAATTTACTGCTACAACATTTTGTTTAATCCTTCACTCAAATTGATCTGCTTTACATCACTTATCGTATCTACCTCACTGTTCTTATTTACTATTGTGTATAAATATGTGAATCTTCCACCAGTAGAGGACGTCCGCCATACATGTATGGCGATGATGGACATGACATAAGGACCAGCACCGTAAAAGCACCCGCCTGATCAGTGGCACGGACCCGGCAGTCACTGACAGCCGGGCCCCTGCTGCATATGCTAGCATCGGTGAAAACACAGATGTCGACATATTAATTGCTTGTATGCCACGGTCAAAGCATCTCCATCCGGTCCCTGCACTTCCATAGGTATCGGGGCTTGCCTTCTATTGAAGACTGTGAGAGCCAGCCCCCTAGGCTTGGTCTCACAGGCAGGCTGTCAGCATACAAGCTGACAGTCAATGCATGCAGGATATATTGTAATGCATTGCATAGGGAATCAGTCCCCAGAAGTTGAAGTCCCAGAGTGGGACAAAAAGAAAAAGTAAAAAAAAGTAAATATAATATTTTTTTCATAATAAAAAAATTAATTCAAGTAAAAAACAAAAAAGGCCCCTTTCCCAAAATAAAACACATAAAATTGTAAAAAAATTAATAAATAAAGACAGACGTATTGCCACGTCCGTAAAGACTGGCTCTATAAAAATATCACATGATCCACCCCTCACCTGAACACCGTAGAAAAAAATAAATAAAAGCTGTGCTAAAACAACCATTTTTTTGTCACCTTACATCACCAAAAGTGCAACACCAAGGTATCAAAAATGCATATCCCTAAAATAGTGCCAATCAAGCCATCACCTCATCCTGCAAAAAATGAGCCCCTACATAAAACAATTGGGCAAAAAATAAAAAACTATGGCTCTCAGAATATGGAGACATTAAAACATTAGGTTATCACATGACCTAACCCCTCAGATGAACACCTTAAAAAAAAAAAAGTGTGCAAAAAACATTTTTTGTCACCTTACATCACTAAAAGTATAATACCAAGCGATCAAAAAGTCATACGCACACCAAGATAGCACCCATTAAACAGTCATCTCATTCCACAAAAAATGAGACCCTACATAAGACAATCGTCCAAAAAATAAAAAAAACTATGGCTCTCAGAATATGGAGACACTAAAACATGATTTTTTGGGTTTTGGACATTTTCAGAAAAATTTCAAAATTTGCTTCTAAACTTCTAAGCCTTCTATCAAATTTGCCACAAACAAAACCCTGTAGGAGAAAAACCGGTAAAACAATGGAACTGCGTTTTTTTTCAATTCCACCCCATTTGCAATTTTTTTTTACTGCTTCCCACTACATTTTATGCCATAATTAATGGTGGCATTAGAAAGTACAACTTGTCCCACAAAAAATAAGCCCTTATACAGCTATGTGAACAAATATATAAAAAAGTTATGGCTCAAGGAAAATAAGGAAGAAAAATTAAAGCACAAAAATGAAAAAAAAAAAAACTTTGGTAATGAAAGGGTTAAACAACGTGTTAAAACATGCCCGAGGAAGAGACCTGAGCTGTTTCAAAAGCTTTTAATTTTGTCATCATCTTTTTAGTTAACCATTAAAAGATATCAATCATTAAGGAATCTAATTTTTTTTCTAGCTGATTTATAAAATTGTACCCTACTGCCATCTAGTGGCACTTTATGAAATTACTGCTATTTGTATTATGCCATTGAAAAACGATGCTCCATTGAAACTTTGTGAAAATTGTAGATACCAGCTAATCCTGCAAATTTAAGCTTTAATCATTTTTAGTTTAGAGCTGCACTATTTTGTGTTAGGGGATTATTTTAAAATGAAAGCTAATTTTAGCTTTTTGTACAAAATGTAAGCAATTGCTCAAAAGAACTAAAACGTGTTTCTCTATTATGAGAGAGAGAGAGAGAGAGAGACAGAAAGACAGAGACTTTATCATGCAATTGAAGCACTGATTGGGGTAGAATTTAATCAGACCTGAATCGAATCCCATGGAAGATTTGGCTGAATTGAATTTTAAGGAAATTAGTTAATCTCTAGCACACAGCCATGTTGTGTCTCTATTCACCTCCAAAATTTGTGTAACCCCAACGAAATGGAAAAAAATAAAATAAATCAAGATTTTGTTGATAGAAATCCATTAAAATTTATACATAAAAAGAATCCACACAACAGTAAAAATATAGAGGAAGGGTGACACCTAGTGGACAAAAAATGTACAACACCACAGATTAATGCACAACAATGCTCAAGCCATGCAAATATGTTCCCATGCTAAATCAGATATCAATCCAAAAGGCAAGCTGCAATGAACTGCAGTTCAAAAAAGTAATATGCAAGAATTAGATAGTACGCTTACAACCAGACTCTTCAAACCACAAAGTAATAGGCATGATCCACCCACAATGTCCCTCACTTACCTGACAGGTTTCACAAAAAAGAAGCAAACACTTGAAATACAATAGATCACTCTGTGTGTAATGAATCTATATAATATATGAGTTTCCCTTTTTTAATTGAATTACTGAAATAAAATAACTTTTTGATGATATTCTAATTAATTGTGATGCACCTATAGTCTGGAGGTAAGTGGTCAGCCTTGCATATAGATGTCCCCAGTTTAAATCCCAGGAGAGAATTCTAGAGTTTTATATTCCATTATTTTTTTCTTCTATCAAAACCCGGACCCACTCCATGAGATGAATTAGAGACATTACATATAATTATGTTAGTTTGCCATTTATTATAAACAAGAGCATCTAGTTATGACATTATTGTGTTATTGTATTTTAATGATTTATGATCTATATCCAGATCCAATTCCTATAATGCTAATCCATTTCAGGTTTTTTGGGATACATATAATGAGGATGAGAGCATATAAAGAGAGACGTCACAGACCACAGGTATCCACTGATGAAGGGGTCAGACCCCAAAACGCGTATGGGACACCTGTGGCAAAGTGTTTTACACTAAAAAGTATCCCCTCTCCATCTGTTACATCGGATTGATCCATCACCATTGGATGATACCAGGGATTGCCGTGAGAGTAACAATACACCCCGGAGTTTAGGACCCAGCTAGCCACCTCTTGACTCATTCCCGGAGTGTCACGTGGGACGCCACGTAAGCCACGACACCACGCGGGACGCCGCGGGTGCAGGAGGAAGAGACATAGCCAGGATAGAGGTAAGGCAGCGGGTGTACGGTAACAGGGGACCCAACAAGTGGTGGAGAGGAGAAGAGAGCCGTGTGATACAAGCGGCTGGGACACCGCATGTGTCTAAACAAGCCGTGTGATACAAGCGGCTGGGACATCACAGGAGTTTATCCTAAGGTGAACTTGTAGCGATCTGGACTACTACTATTCATATTATTAATAAACCAAGTCTGGATACACCAACAGTATATTTTTAGAGTATATGAACTTAACAATATTTAATAACATCAGGTTATTTGGGACTATTTTTGGTCATCAACATTGTTTTTTTTTTGTTTGTTTTTTGTTTTTTTGCACGGAAACACCTTTATGTGAAATTTTTTTCCACGATCTACTGTTTTTTGCACTGAAGCAATTTGTTGCACTCAAGCACTTTGTTGCACTGAAGCACTTTTTGTTCATTATTTGCACAGGATTATTTTCTATGAATTTTGCACATGAATTGTATGTAGTACCATAACGAAAGAAGCTCAGGTATTATGGTGAACTGCCTACCATAAGGTATTTGGTGCTAGTTATCGAAAGTGGTATTGTCCCGGCTTTAGAGAGGTTTTTATACGCGCTTTTTAATTATATTTCATTAAATATATATTTTGTCCACATATTGTTATCTTTTGGCTTGTTCTCAGATACTACCCAGTGTGCCCCTCATTTGTCTTCATTTTTGCATTTTATCTGGTGACACGTTTGTGGGTATAGTCGCCCTCAGGTGAGCACCTGGTCTTACATCTCATCATCCTGAAAAAGTGCAGCCGCCTCTATTTGGTATAGTCTACAGTTATTTTTTTCTCAATAAACACATAATAAAAGGCCATAGCCTTACTATATTGAGAAACCTCTATTCACAACATGGTAAGGCTATAGTAAGTGATGTATGTGATATGTACATGCTAGGACACAGCTCTGCCCTCAGCATGCAGATGTCTAGCCCTCTCAATCAAGGGGGAGGGGATGTCCGGAGCACAGGGATATTACAAAAGCAGTGCTCCAAGAATTCAGCCCAATCTCCTGGTGCTTCAACATGCTCATTTGCATATGCATAATAACACAGTTATCTCTGCAGCTGTTTAACCCCTTCTTTTTTTTTTAAACATTAGTTTTTATTGCAATACCATCAAGTATACATAAGGCAACATGTGATTTACAGGTATCATGGCATTCTTTTCAATTATACAAATTACATCAAAATGCAATGTAAATGAAAAGACATAGAAAACTGTCTAATAACCTGAGGGAATCGAGATGGCAGTTCTTACATAAATTGTAGCCTTTGCTAACTAATAGCTAATAGGGCATTTCTCAGACAAGACTGCGTATATGATTAACCCCTTCCTGACCAGCGCCATAATAGTACGGCGCTGGCCAGGTCTTTAAAGATGGCGTCCGCTCCTGAGCGCTTCGGGCGCCATAGCCATTGGCGGTTGCCTGCGTTATGTAGCAGACAGCCGCAGCTCATGTCTGCAACCGGCAGTAATGCCGAAAGCGGACATGTAACCCCTTAGATGCCGTGGTCAATCCTGACCACGGCATCTGAGCGCGCTTTCGGTGGTCCTCTGGCTTCCCCATGTGGCAATCAGAGGAGCCAGAGCTTGTGTGCAGCAGGCCCTGTCTTTTTGAATGACAGGAGGCTGCTGCATAGTATTAAATAGTAGTAAAATCATCATAGACTTCAATGTAAGTGCATTGGAGTCTATGATAATAGCAATCAGATGATTGATTGTTATAGTTCTCTGTGGGAACTATAAAAAAGTGTAAAAAAAAAAAGTTTAAAAAAACAAATAAAAAAACATAAAAATTCAATCACCCCCATTTCCCAAAATAAAAATAAAAACAAAAAATAAATTAAAAAATACACATAATGGGTGTCGCGATATGCGAAAATGCCCCTAGCATTAAAATAAATTCACATACTGCAAACAGCAAAACGGAAAAAAAGCGTTTAAATAGCCGATTCGCCATTTATGGTTGCTATCAAAAAGTGATACACACCCCAGAATGTTATCAATAAAAAGTCCAGATCGCCCCGCAAAAAATGAGCCCCCATACAGCTCCGTACCCATAACTATAAAAAAGTAATAGGGGGTCAAAGTATGGCGACAAAAAAATAAAACAGATTTTTTCTCACTTTTACATTTTTTTATCACTATTAAAACGCAAGAAAAACTATACATATAAGATATCACGGATTTGTACTGACCTATAGAATAAAACTAACTGGTCAGTTTTATCGCACATCGAATGTCGTAAATAAAAAGAAACGGTAGAACTGTGGTGGAATTTTTTATTTTTTTTGCAATTTCACCCCTTTTGGAATTTTTTCCCCGCTTCCCACTACATCATATGCAATATTAAATGGTGGCGTTGGAAAGTACAATTTGTCCCTCAAAAAACAAGCCCTAATATGGCTATGTGAACAGACAAATAAAAAAGTTATGGCTCTGGGAAGGCAGGGAGCGCAAAAAAAAAACGGAAAAAAAAATAAAACTCCGGGGGTGAAAGGGTTAAGAGATACAGCAATGAATCAAAGGAGTTTATGAAAAATAGAAGTGATCCAAACTTCCCATCTAGATTGACATTGACGTGACGCGTTGAAAGCTGAGGCGTACATCCTTTCGTACCAGCATTGTTCATTAATGGACTGTAGAATGTTTGAGACATGTATGGGAGTTCTTGTTTTCCAATTGGCTGCAATTTTTTGTCGCATAGCTATGCATGCATAAGAAACTATAGTAGAATGTAAAAAGGAAAACTGTTCTATACCTAGGGATAGAAGAGCTAGAGCCGGGTCTGGGACAATTTAAAATTGGCATATATCGGATAATATCGAAAAAATCTGGTGCCAAACTTTCTTTATTAATCCACATTCCCACCAGACATGTATATATGAACCAATTCTACTGTCACATCTCCAACACACATCTGATATGTTGGGGAAAATACGTGACAGGCACCAGTTTGTGAGGTACCATCTATAGAATACTTTTCGATGACTTTCCAAGTGCCATTGATCATCAGTAAGGCCTCTTTCACACAGGCGTCATGTTTGACGTCCGAATAAGAGGCGGGTGCGTTGCGGGATTTTTCTGCGCGAGTGCAAAGCATTTTAATGCTTTTTGCACGCGCGTGGGAAAAATCGGCATGTTTGGTACCCAGACCCGAACCCAGACCCGAACCCTTCATCACTGAAGTCCAGTTTCAGGTTGAGTATTCTGTTTATTTTATTATTTTACCTTATAACATAGTTATAAAGGAAAATAATAGCATTCTCAATAGAGAATGCAAAGTAAAAAGGGCAATAGAGGGTTAAAAATAATAAAAAAATAAACTCACCTCTTCCATTTGATCGCGTAGCTGCCGGTGTTCTGTTCTGTCTTCAACAGGAGGGGGATGAAGGACCTTCAATGACATCACTGGGTCACATGGTCCAATCACCTGCTTCCATCAAGAAGAGGTGAGTTTATTTTTTTATTATTTTTAACCCTCTATTGCCCTTTTTACTTTGCATTCTCTATTGAGAATGCTATTATTTTCCTTTATAACTATGTTATAAGGGAAAATAATAAAGATCGGGTCCCCATCCCGATCGTCTCTTAGCAACCATGCGGGAAAATCGCACCGCATCTGCACTTGCCTGCGGATGCTTTTGATTTTCCCGCAGCCCCATTCACTTCTATGGGGCCTGCGTTGCGTGAAAAACGCAGAATATAGAACATGCTACGATTTTCACGCAACGCAAAAGTGATGCGCGAAAATCACCGCTCATGTACACAGCCCCATAGAAATGAATGGGTACAGATTCAGTGCGGGTGCAATGTGTTCACCTCATGCATTGCACCCGCGTGGAAATTACGCCCGTGTGAAAGGGGCCTAAAGCTTTCTATTAAATCATGGTGCCAGTGGTCTTTAATTTCCCCCAATTTGTCCCCTTCCTCCATTAACAAATTTCTGTAGCAAAAGGATATGCTGTGGGAATTGGAGTTAAGATTGGAGATCCATAGCCCTGCCATTTTTCACCTTAAGGACCAGGCCATTTTTTGCAAATCTGACATGTTAAAACACTTTAAAACGCCTTTACTTATCGAAGCCATTATAAGATTGTTTTTTTTATCACATATTGTACTTCTTGACAGTGGTAAATTTGAGTCAAAATATTTAATTTTTATTTCTAAAAAAGTACCAAATTTACCAAAAATTTGGAAAAGTCGCAATTTTTGAAATTTCTATTTCTCTGCTATTAAAACAGATAGTGATACATCCCCCATACGTCTACTTCATATTTGGATCATTTTGTAAATTACATTTTCTTTTATTTGGATGTTAGAAGGCTTAGAAGTTTAGAAGCAAATCTTAAAACTTTTAAGAAAATTTTCAAAACCCAATTTTTAAGGACCAGTTCAGGTCGGAAGTCACTTTGCGAGGCTTACATAATAGAAACCACCCATAAATGGCCCCATTTTAGAAACTACACCTCTCAAGGTATTCAAAACTGATTTTCCCAAATTTCTTAACCCTTTAGGTGTTCCATAAAAATTAAAGGAAAATGTAGATGAAATTTCAGAATTTCGCTTTTTTGGCAGATTTTCCATTTTAATAATTTTTTTCCGCTAAGAAAGCAAGGGATAAGAGCCAAACAAAACTCAATATTTATTACCCATATTCTGTATTTTACAGAAACACCCCATATGTGGTCGTAAACTGCTGTACGAGCACAAGGTAGGGCGCAAAAGGAAAGGAACGCCATATGGTTTTTGGAGGGCAGATTTTACTGGGATAATTTTAAGTTGTCATGTCACATTTGAAGACCCCTAGAGTAGAATCTCCAAAAAACGGACACCATTTTGAAAACTACAGGATAAGGTGGCAGTTTTGTTGGAACTATTTTAAGGTATATATGATTTTTGGTTGCTCTATATTACACTTTTTGTGAGGCAAGGTGACAAAAAATAGCTGTTTTGGCGCTGTTTTTCTTTTTTCTTTTTTACAATGTTCATCTGACAGGTTAGATCATGTGCTATCTTTATAGAGCAGATGGTTACGGATGCGACAATACCAAATATGACAAATTTTTTGTTTGTTTCAGTTTCACATAAAGCATTTTTGAAAATAAATATTTTTTAGTGTCTCCTTATTCTGAAAGCCATAGTTTTTTTTTTTTTTTGGGGTGACAGTCTTATGTAGGGGCTAATTTTTTTTTGTCAGTTTGATTGGTACTATTTTAGGTTGCATATGAATTTTTGATCGGTTAGTATTACATTTTTTGTATGTAAGGTGGTGACAAAAAATTTATTTTTTAAACAGTTTTTATTCTTATTTTTTACGGTGTTCACCTGAGGGGATAGATCATGTGAAATTTTTATATATGTCTACTTTTACATTTTTTCACTTTTAACACAATAAAAGCATTTATGAAACAAAAAAATCATGTTTTAGTGTCTCTATATTATGCGAAGTAAAAACGTTGTGGCACACAGAGTGTTGTTTCCGCGACTGGAAGTAGGGTTCCCACCCCAGTATTGCAACATAATAGGAAGACTCCAGTCTAACTTGCGGTTTAGTAGGTAAATTTTATTTGTAAGGCAGTAGTTTCACATAGAGTGACGTTTCGGCCACTTACGGCCTTCATCAGACTTAACAGATAAGACATATAGAAAGTATGATATTAATCACCATGTTGTGAATACGTCATGATAACATTGTTGAATCACCCTAATCAGATATAATGCAGACTAATAATTATTTTCATGATAGGGTGTAAATAACATGATAGGAAACCATTTCAATAATCACAAATTAGAAATCATAAAATCACATGTTTCAGTGGAACAGGATGTACATACAGGACGACTTATAGCATGATTGGTTGTAAATAACATGATTGTAGGGAGTAGAAATAATTTGAGTCCAGTAATCACAAGTCCAGGGATCACATGATTTAGTAGGAAAGCATATATATTTCATAATCTTAGGGTATGTATATGATCACACAGTCCATCTGATCAAGTTCACAGGTAAACAGTTCATCATTATTATTAGCGTGTCCATATAGGTGTAGAATTCCTCATACAAGTGTTCTCAAAAAGAAACCTGAGCTACGGTCACATGATAGTAAGACCACAGGACCATAATCACATAGATACTCCATACATCCAGAGAGCTTGTACTGTAGTAACATTGCCATGGTGCCATGGTTAGGTAGAAATACATGTATTCGCTATTTCAATGGAGAAGTCCCAGAAGGCATCAGTCATTCACCAGTTGAAGGTGAAGAAAAAGAATAAGCTAGAAGATTGTTAAGGAAAAGAGAGAGGCAGGGAAACAAAGTATGCGGTACCTATGGGCCAGGCACTCACCTCAAACTGCGCTGTGCATCGGTATAGATGTGGGGGGTGAAGGCGGTGGGTATGCAGGGCAACGCCTGCTGTTGAGTAACGGAGGCCTTGCTGAACATCGCGGCGTGCAGGGGATTTGTGTCGGCGTCCCGGAAGTGCCAATGGCCTTCCACGCCTCGTTCTGAAATCAGCGCATGCGCACGAGGTGTTAGCTGGGAGCCAAGCCTCGTTCACCTTCAACTGGTGAATGACTGATGCCTTCTGGGACTTCTCCATTGAAATAGCGAATACATGTATTTCTACCTAACCATGGCACCATGGCAATGTTACTACAGTACAAGCTCTCTGGATGTATGGAGTATCTATGTGATTATGGTCCTGTGGTCTTACTATCATGTGACCGTAGCTCAGGTTTCTTTTTGAGAACACTTGTATGAGGAATTCTACACCTATATGGACACGTTAATAATAATGATGAACTGTTTACCTGTGAACTTGATCAGATGGACTGTGTGATCATATACATACCCTAAGATTATGAAATATATATGCTTTCCTACTAAATCATGTGATCCCTGGACTTGTGATTACTGGACCCAAATTATTTCTACTCCTTACAATCATGTTATTTACACCCAATCATGCTATAAGTCGTCCTGTATGTACATCCTGTTCCACTGAAACATGTGATTTTATGATTTCTAATTTGTGATTATTGAAATGGTTTCCTATGACAATCATGTTATTTACACCCTATCATGAAAATAATTATTAGTCTGCATTATATCTGATTAGGGTGATTCAACAATGTTATCATGACGTATTCCCAACATGGTGATTAATATCATACTTTCTATATGTCTTATCTGTTAAGTCTGATGAAGGCCGTAAGTGGCCGAAACGTCACTCTATGTGAAACTACTGCCTTACAAATAAAATTTACCTACTAAACCGCAAGTTAGACTGGAGTCTTCCTATTATGTTTCTATATTATGCGAGCCATAGTTTTTTTTATTTTCTGGGCGATTGTCTTAGATAGGGTCTCATTTTTTGCGGGATGAGATGACGGATTGATTGGTACTATTTTGGGGTGTGTATGACTTTTTGATCGCTTCGTATTACACTTTTTATGATGTAAGTTTTTTTTTTTTTTTTACGGTGTTCATCTGAGGGGTTGGGTTTTATAACCTTATTTTAAATTTAGACCTCTTTAGGTCATTCTCTGTTTACAGCTTGGATTCTGTTAACCCATTAAGGACCTCTGACGTATATGTATGTCAGAAGTCCGGTCCCTAAATATGGCGCCCGCTCGCACATGCAGCAGGCACCATAGGCACTAGGTTTCTGCTGTTTTAAATTGCTAAGACCCGCTGTACATGTATGCGATCAGCCATAAGGCTGGTCGCATACACGTTACCCTTCAGATGCCGTGGGGTAACGGGGCACCGAAGGCGCACTCGGTCTCTCATCAGCCACTGCTTAGCTTCAGGAGCGAGGATCTGTGTTCAGCCTCATTCCCAGGGCAGCTTACTAGCTGGGAGGCTTCCTGCTTCTAGGTCTGCCGTGAGCGCCGAGATG
Organism: Bufotes viridis; assembly: GCA_033119425.1. Classification (NCBI taxonomy): domain Eukaryota; kingdom Metazoa; phylum Chordata; class Amphibia; order Anura; family Bufonidae; genus Bufotes; species Bufotes viridis. The sequence continues at coordinate 47,220,545 of CM065593.1, forward strand.
ATCACTCGGTGCTCGACTTGTCTGTCTGTCGGTCATGTGACGCTGGCCACGTCACATGACCCTCACTCCCCACTATAAATACAGGAAACCTGCTGGCTACAGGTTGCCTGTGATACTGGTCCATTGGTGCTTCCTTGTTCTTTGGTTCTAGTCTGCGGCTGCTTGTTCTGATTGACCTCCTGACCTTGTGACCTCGGCTCGTTCTTTGACCTCGACTTCGTCTCATCATTTGTACGTATTTGCTCTCCTGGATTTGACCTCGGCTCTGACTGTTGACCTTGAATTTGCCCGCTCCATTTGTATTGCCCGCTTCTCCTGGTTCTGACCTTTGGCTTGTTGACCTTTCTTATCGCCCAGTTACGCCCTGTCGCCTAGGGTTAGTAGTGTAAGTAGGCAAGGACAGGGGTTGACGGTGAAGTCAGAGTGCACCTTCTTTCCTTCCTCTCTGATCCCTGACACGTGGTCAAATGTGACCACGGCATCTGATCAGTTCAGAAGTGGAAGTCGCTGAAGCCTCAAGCAGGCTTCGGTGTCTATTTCAGGAATATACTAATACATGCCACTAGGTGGCAGAAGTGTATTGGTATATTGCAAATGAAGTGTTCAATGATGGCTATATAGCCATGAATGAACACAATGGGCAATCTAATGATTGCCAGTTATTGTCACCCAAGGTGACTTAAAAAAGTATTAAAAAGTTTTTAAAAAACTAAAAAAATGCCCCTTTTCCTTAAAATAAAAATAATTAACCAATAAAAAATAAACATAATGGGCATTAACATGTGCTAAAATGCCCATACAATTAAAATATAACAATATTAATGGCATTTGGCAAATGCCATAACGGGAAAAAAATAAAAACAGACAATTTGCCATTTTTTGTCACTTCAACTAAGCAATAATTTTTTTAATAAAAATTTATGAAAAATTCACACACACTTCTAATTGGTATCACTGAAAAGAACAGGTCGTCCCGCAAAAAATGAGCCCTCACACAGCCCTGTACACATAACTACAAAAAAGTTAGAGCTGTCAGAATATGGTTATAAAAAATGTTTTTCCTCAAAGATTTAAATTACTTTTTTTTTGTATTACAACGCATAAAAAATTATACAAGTGTGGTATTGTTATAGCCGTACTGACCTGGAGAATGAAGATAACAGGTCAATTTTACAGTGTAAAATAAAATAAATATAAACCCTTATCAGAATTACCCCATTGGATTATTTTTTCCGCTTCCTACTACATGGTATGCAACCGTAAATGGTGCTGTTAGAAAGTAAAACTTATCCCACAAAAATAAGCCCTCATGTGAATGGAAAAATAAAATAGGGCTATAGGAAGGCGGGGAGTGAAAAACGAAAACGCAAAAATTGAAAATCTCAGGGTTCTGAAGGGGTTAAGACATCCCATTCTCATGACACATATGGTAAAGTGTTCAACAGTAAATTTAGACTGTGAAGGGGTAAACCCAGGCTTTGTTGGTATAAATAAACGATCCTGAGACACAGGAGTCAGAAGACTCTATTGAACACCATTCAGGTGTGTGTGCATTTTGTTCTCTCCCAATCGGTAACGCTCCTTAAGTTCCCTGAAGGAGATTATACCTTTAATTTGGCACCAACAGACAATGATGTTATCCTGACTCTAGGATATTGAAAATATTTGCATTAGCAAACACAATAAAAGCATTTTTCAAACAAAAAATAAATAATGTTTTAGTGTCTCCATATTCTGAGAGCCATAGTTTTTTTTATTTTTTGAGCGATTGTCTTAGGTAGGGTCTCATTTTTTGCAGGATGAGGTGATAGTTTGATTGGTACTATTTTGGGGTGTGTATAACTTTTTGATCGCTTGCGGTTGAACTTTTTGTGATGTAAGGTGACAAAAAATGGATGTTTTAGCACAGTTTTTATTTTAATTTTTTCTACGGCGTTTAGGTGATGGGGGTGAATCATGTGATATTTTTATAGAGCCAGTCGTTACGGACACGGCAATATCCAATATGTCTGTTTTTTTTTGTTTTTTTTTTACAATTTTATTTGTTTTATTTTGGGAAAGGGGCTTTTTTTTACTTGAAACTTTCTTTTTTTTATTATGAAAACACTTTTATTTTTACTTTTTTTTTTTTTTACCACTTTGGGACTTAAACTTCTGGGGTCTGATCCCCTCTGCAATGCATTACAATACAACCTGGGTTGTAATGCATTGGCTGTCAGCTTTTATGCTGACAGACTGCCTGTGAGACCAAGCCTAAGGGCTGGATCTCACAGGCTTCCGTAGAAGGCAAGCCCCGATGCATCAGGCTGCCTTCTCTGCCATCTGGTCACTGCCACTGCAGCGCGGGTACCCGATAAAGATACAGATCTGAAAACCCTCTGCCTCCCACAGTCAGCTTTGACTGCGGCATACAAGGGGTTAATACGCCGGCATCTGTGTTTTCACTGATGCCAGCGTATGCAGCAGGGCTTGGCTGTCAATGACTGCCGGGTCCGTGCCGCTTATTGGGCAGGCACAGCTCTTGCACCCGCCCCATCAGCCCGCCGTATATGTACGGCGCTGGTCCTTAAGGGGTTAACATACAGACAAAAGAAAGGTATAGTCTTAATCAGCATGATCAACCCTAGCAGAAAATACACCTAGTTTAATAGGGTGATCATGCTAACAGAGAGGCCTGACATCTCTGCTACACATTATGTAAAGAAAGACAGTTATCTTTGGATACACAATCAATAAAGCGAGTTTAGGGTCTAATTGGGGATAATTCAGGGATTTATTTGATTTAATGAATTGATAGAGATGTTTTAGCTAGGGACAGGACAGGGTCATTTTCTGTACTGTGTGTTAAGGGTCCTTTTCACAGGCTGAGAATCCGCTAGTTAATCACTTAGGAGCGTTCATAGAAACGTTTATTAGCCACTACCTGGCGATCTAAAGGTGTTGCCAATTATCTGATGAACAAGCAAAGTGATCATTCATCGGGTAATCATATAATTCATGCGGTCACAAAAATCATGTGTTGTGTAAACAACCTCTGCTGCTGGCAAACAATGATTCTGTATAGAGACGGGTGATGGCATAGTGATCATTCCTCTCCATATTGTGGAGGAGATTGCTGCATATAAATGCGGTGGTATCCCTCGCTGACGAACAGGCAAATTCTTCCTTTCCGACAATTGTCTGCAAAATTGGCCCATGTAAAGGGGCCTTTACTTTGCTATAGCCAGCCATTGACAATCCTGTGCTTGTATTGCTATTTGAACCTGCAAACTTCTTTTTCTGATGTGCAGGAGCTAGTTAGCAGCCCAATTTATATCTAAAAAAATCACATGTACTGAATGCTGTTTTTTTAAACGCAACAATAATGGTTTCAGGGAACATGTAAATTAATAATGTCCAGCAAAAGAAGGGGTGAGCGAGAAATACACTTGCCCTAATGCTAACTCTTAAGCTACATTTGCACATGGAGTATCACCCTGATGGCGGATGCACTCTGCACTGGAACCTAACTCTGGACGCTCTAATATACCCTCCATATAGATAAATCAAACAGAATGTAAACCCAAAACATAGAAAATAAACAAACAATGCTGCTCCAACGCGCTTCTTCCCCGTCAGGGTTCATTAGCAGGCCAAAATACAAATAGGAAAATTCATATTAAAGAAGACAACAGTGACGGGACAAGCTCAAAAATCATACAATAAACAGTGGCTCAGAATAGAGCCTCTCACGCTGTCATCCCGCTGTAGCAATGGTAGCAGGCAAAGTCCTCTCTGTTGTTTCTTATTGCGTCTTTTATCTAGGCCTCTAGGGAGACGCTTTTTTTCTCTGGGCTTGAAGAAGCAGGTTGCCTCTTCCCCTTTCCCTACAGCTTAGGGTTTGCCCAGGGTGTACAGATTTAGCCACGAGGGCATGTGCATATCCACCATTAGGGTATGCACATGGGCACAGCAGTTTAGGGAAAGCTTTTAGGGATCGCTAGGAGGTGACCCTTTTCTCCCTAGCTTTCGGGCCTAGTCATTTGTTCTGTTTGTTTTCCTATGTTCGGTTGTCTCCTCACTTATCTACCTATTATGACAGAAATGCGCTCTGTGACAAAGTAATTAGTCCCAAAGCAAATTTATTTCTGAAATTCGGCGTAGTAGCCGAATTAAATTTTCCTAGACTTCGCTCAACACTAATTACAGTACATCAGTTTTCTAAGTACCATCAGCCTACAGATTCACATGTACACAGTGACCTCAAGTGGCAAATAAAAATCTTTCTTAGCTAGCTGAGATTTCTACTAGGGGGATTTCATTCCTTCATCAAACATTACAATAAAAACATTTGATACAGGCCTCGACAGAACATGTAGGTGCGGTGTGCTTCAAACATTTTTAAAGGGGTTATCCCATGAATAATGTAAAAAATGAAAATCTTACATATTCTAGCACAACAACTTCTTTATAACAAAGCTAGAACCAGCCCTGCACCTCACATGGATCCAGAGATCTCCCTATTTCCCATTCATTCAAATAAGAAAGACTTTCAGAGGTCAAATGATGCCACCATGTTGTGCTGAAGTAATACCATTATATTCAGTACCCAAATAATTATTTGTCAAAATTGTACACTATACAGTGTGCCAATAGGCCTGTTAAAAAAATATTGCCATATACTGCTTGAATCATAACGCAATTGCATATTACATGCTACTATGCACAGTAAATAAACATTTATGTACTGTATACTCACAGTTGTATACTCACTTTCCCTTTTTTTGCGGACCCATTGAAATGAATGGTTTCGTATATGGTATGCAAAAAACCCGGAACGGACACGGAAAGAAAATACGATCGTGTGCATGATGCCTGAGGCCCCAGAAGAAATTCAAATTTAAGATGCCAAAATAGGTGCAGTCCTCAAAATAAATACAGACCTCAATATACAGTAAGTAAATACTCCAGACAGCAAAAATGCATGTGAAAACATGAGCCTTACAGACTCCAGACCAGAACCTAAAATAAATTTACCGTACGCACACCAAATAAAAATTAAACAGAAGATCTGAGCACGAGAAAACCACTGAGAGCAGGGTGAGGGGGCTGCTTCAGGAGCGGCTGGCCGGGATGCAGTGCACGGTGGCTCAGCTAGAGGGCGCCTGTCCCTGAAGCTGGAGAAGGACCGCTTCTCCAGTCCGGCCTGGAAGTAAAGAGGACCTTTCACTGGTCCAACAATTGTTAGATAATGATATATACCGTATGTGTAGAGCAGCACCCCGGGATAATAGTAAGTGCAGGGAGATCCCTGGGCGCTGCTCTACATATACATATCATTATCTAACAATTGTTGGACCAGTGAAAGGTCCTCTTAAGTTTCAGCATGCAGCATACCGGCTTATAAGACGACCCCCGACTTTTGAGAAGATTTTTTATGTGTTAAAAAGTATTCTTATACGCCAGAAAATACAGTAGATCTGTAGCATCCCCAAGTCAGGGCAATGTGTGGAACTAACCTGGGGAATGCCAGTGATGGAGAGGCCGGCACGCTGCTCCTCTGGGGCACTCTCTGGGTTCTTGAGGGACACAGCCAGGTGGAAGGTGAGGTGCCCTTGGTGTTATAGTTTAACGTGCATATGGCTAAGTCCCTGATATGTCGTGACGCCAGTGCCAGTAAACGGTGGCACACCGTATTTACAGTAGGAATAACAGAGGTGCAGACTGGTAACTTGAAAACAGAATTCAAACTTTACTGAAGACAGTGATGATACAGTAAGCAGTCTTTCCAACAGTTCCTTTTTGCAGACAATCAAAATTGCAGTGGTCTTACATCCAGCAAGGTTAAACAGAGGGTGATAATACAGGACTTGGAATTGCAGGTGAACCTTACTTTCTTCCTGACTCGTCCTGACTGGAATTGATGCTTCAAGGCCCCAATGCCCCTACTTCTGGCTTATATCCTTGAATCTCCAGTTTATAGAGTACCTCCTCTTGACGTTTAGTACCTCTTGCTCTAGGGATTGCCTCCAGGTTGACTTCTGCTGAACTGGCCTAGGCCTGAGACATGTGGCCTTCACAGACTCCAGGGTCTGCACTGCACTAGCCTGCCTTGGCCTAGCTATATATATAAACTGCTCACCAGCTCCCCAGTGGTCCAATACCCAAATGACACCCTTCAACATTGCTGCAGGCAATTACATGAAACACACAGCATAACAGAATGGTGGTAAGCGGGTATCAAAGTGCCCGTATACTGCATACCCCACAACTTTAAACTGAGTACGACCTCGTACTCCACCACAGGGTCCACCCAGCTGGATTCATCTCCTGAAAGACAAAAGGAAAACATGCAGGCATACATAAACACAAATGAATGACATCTGCATAATTTATATCAGGTCCAGCTGGAAAAGGTGGAGCGTGGTGACAAGGGCGTCGTTCTCTTCCTTCAGGATAAAGAGAGTGGAACTGGGCGCTGACCTGGCACAGCGGATGTTAGGGAATACCAGGATAGTCCATGACAATGAGTGAGTCCATAAAAGCATATCACAGAGGCTCGCACACAGGGAGTCCATCTCTGGGCACAAACTTAAAAGGATGATGCTCACACAGAGGTTCCCTGGGGGTGTATCACAGGCAAGGGCTCGCGTGGAGGAGTCCATTCTTGCGCACAAGCGTCAAGCAAGGTATTTCCAGTAGTAACTGCCCGGGAGGAGACACCACCAGTATAATCAAAGTCCCTAAACGGACTGGCGGACGCCCCCTGTTCATCCGGGTGGACCTTCTCAACACAGGAGTTTCCTCCTCCCTTAGCACCGAGGTAGAAGGGAGAGGAGCAACAGGAGGGTCTCCACCAGTGAGACCCTGATCAGGAACAACAGGAGCCGGAGGATCCTCTACAAGGGGACTGGATCCGGGACATTTTGAACCGGCTCTTCCGGAGGTGAAGGCACAGTAGGTGCTGGAGCGGGCACCAACAAATTTAACCAAGGTGTGAGGAACCAATGGAGTGGTTCAGCATCATTGACTAGATCCGCCACAGCCTGCATAGGCTCCACAGGCTGAGCAGAAAGTCCTGGCACAGGAGACTGGGGTCCGGAGTCTCCAGCAGTGGGCCCCTTTGTCATGCAGAGTTTTAGGCGGTTTCTGTGAACAATTTGGGGACCTTTACCCTCTCGGGTGACCTCATAGGTATGAGTTTCAGCATTAGGGATGGCAGACACAAGATAGGGAGTTCTCTCCCATTTACTGTCCAGCTTACTGAGTGCGGTGATTGTTCTTCAACCACACGGTGTCCCCCACAGCCAAGGGCTCTGCATGGGCCGCCAAATCATAGTCTTTTTGTTGTCGCTCCCGGGCACCTTCCATGCGCTCCTGGACAATTTCTTTGGCATTAAGCAAGCGCCTTTGATGTTCCGCTACCCAGTCAGTTTTAGGCAGGGGATTAATGTCATCCAGCACTTGTACATCCAGGGAATGATCTGCAGGCAATTTACCCTGACGCCCAAACAACAGGTAGAAAGGAGTGTATCCAGTGGAACAATGGATAGTATTATTGTGCGTATACATGAGCTGTGGTAACAGGTTAGGCCAATCTCCTCTGGTCTCAGGAGGCACGGCTCTCAACATTTCAATCAGGGTCTGATTCATCTTTTCACAGAGTCCATTACCTTGTGGATGATAGGCCGTGGTCCGGACCTTTTGGCAATTGTGTAGTCGGCACAGCTCCTGGAACAGATGAGACTCAAGCGCAGACCCCTGGTCGGTGAGGATCTTTTCTGGGCAGCCGTAAGGCAGGAGGAAGTGCTTCCAGAACAATTCAGCGGTCGTCTTGGCTGTCAGATCCTTCACAGGCACTGCTACGGCAAACTTAGTGAAATGGTCAATAATAGTCATGGCATAGGCATACCCTGAGCGACTGGGTGCTAACTTTACGTGGTCAATCGCAACCAGTTCAAGAGGGCGGTACTTATAATAGGGTGCAGCGGTGCTCTCTGATCATGATGTTCACCTCTCTTTAGGGCACAGGCTGTACATTCCCGACACCACCTCTCAATGTCCTCTCTGATTCCAACCCAGTAGAACCGCCTACGGATAGTGGCCTCAGTCTTTTGAACCCCAAAATGTCCAGACTTATCATGATACATTTCTAGAACCATACCTGCATCACGACGTGGGATGAGGATCTGGTGCACTCTGTCATTTGACACTGGATCCAGGCTTCGTCGCAGCAACAGGCCTTTTGAAGGAACAGTTGTTGACGTTGCTTCCACAATTTGAGGAGTTCTGGGTCTGCGGTCTTTCGCCGAATTCTTTCAGGGGTTCTGCCACTGATGAAGAAGTCCAGCAGTTCACCGAGAACTCTACTCTCTGATTGCAACTTAATCCACTTTTCTTCTCTGGATGCAGGCTTATCAAAGGATGGAGGGTCAGAGGTTCCACTGTTGGCAGCTTGAGCTTGGTCCTGTCGAGCAAACCTGTTATAAAATGCTGGCATCTCTACATCTTCCCAGGCATCCCGTTTGTCATCTGGTGCTATCTCAGTGGGGAGCCTTGACAGGGCATCAGCATTATCGTTTGAGCGGCCAGCCCGGTATTTTACAGTGAAGTCGTAATTAGCAAGGCGGGAGGCCCATCTCTGTTCTAAGGCCCCCAGTTTGGCGGTGTTCAGGTGGGCCAAAGGATTATTATCAGTGAAGGCAATAAATGGAGTGGCAGCCAAATAGTCTTTGAATTTTTCTGTTACCGCCCACACTAAGGCCAGAAACTCTAATTTGAAAGAGCTATAATTCTGATCATTCTTTTCAGCTCCCTTTAAGGACCGACTGGCATAAGCTATCACCCTTTCTTTCCCTTCTTGCACTTGAGCCAGCACTGCTCCCAGGCCTTTCTTACTGGCATCTGTGTAAAGGTGAAATGGCTTACTGTAATCTGGGTACCCCAGCACAGGAGGTTCAGTCAACTTCTTCTTTAACAACTGAAATGCAACCTCCCTCTCTTCATTCCATTCAATGGGGACAGGAGTCTTTGGGCTCTTTTTGGTTGCCCCCTCAGGAGTTCCTGGATTGGATCCGCTATTTGAGCGAAGTGGGGGATAAAGCGCCGGTAGTAGCCAGCGAAACTAAGGAAACTCCTCACTTCCTTCACTGTAGTGGGAACCGGCCAATTTCGGACAGCAGCCAACTTATCAGGATCAGGCTGGACTCCCTCTGCGCTTACAACATGTCCCAAGTATTTTACAGCAGGTTTCAGCAGGTGACATTTGGACGGTTTAATCTTGAGGCCGTATTTAATAAGGATTTCAAACACCTCAGCTAAATGTTTTAAATGGTCCTCATACGTTTTAGAATAGATGATAACGTCATCCAGGTACAACAGCACCGTCTCAAAGTTCTTATGGCCTAAGCACCGCTCCATTAACCTTTGAAAGGTCCGGGGGCATTACACAGTCCAAATGGCATGCAATTAAATTCAAACAGGCCCATAGGGGTGGTGAAAGCAGTCTTTTCCCTATCTTCAGGGGCCATGGGCACTTGCCAATATCCGCTGGTTAAATCTAAGGTGGAGAAATAGGCGGAGGAGCCTAGAGCAGTTAGAGACTCCTCAATACGCGGCAATGGGTAAGCATCTTTGTGAGTGATCTGATTTATCTTTCTATAGTCTACACAAAACCGGATGCCACCATCTTTCTTTTTACTAAAACCAGGGGGCAGCCCAGGGACTACGACTGTCCCGGATTACGTTTGAGTCTTTCATTTCTTGGATCATCTCTTTAACAGTTTGGTATGAAGTTGGTGGTATGGGCCTATACCTCTCTTTAATGGGAGGATGAGAGCCAGTGGGTATGGTGTGTTGGATAACACTGACCTCTCCATAGTCCGTTGCATGCTTACTGAAGGCTTGATGGTGTTGCTTTACTAGGTTCAGGAGTCCCTCTAGTTGATGCTGCGGGGGTAGCTTCGTCCCCGACATGGAGTTCCTTCCACCAGGGCACTGGAGAGTCGTCCGCAGGAAGAGGTCCTCGAGTGGCAGGCAGGCGGATGACATCCTGGAAGGAAACCTGGGAAAGCTGGGCAACAGGACAGTGCTTAGTAAGCACAGCAGGATGATCGCTGAGGTTAATCAGACGGACAGGTACTTTACCTTGGGAGACGGTCGCCAGGCACTTGGCAGCTCTCACATATGGGTAGTTCTCCATCTGGACAGGTTCCACCAGGGCCGGATAGTCTTGGCCTTGGACTCCCAGGACAGCACGGCACCACAAGAGGGTTTGGGAGATGATAACGTCATCCAGGTACAACAGCACCGTCTCAAAGTTCTTATGGCCTAAGCACCGCTCCATTAACCTTTGAAAGGTCCCGGGGGCATTACACAGTCCAAATGGCATGCAATTAAATTCAAACAGGCCCATAGGGGTGGTGAAAGCAGTCTTTTCCCTATCTTCAGGGGCCATGGGCACTTGCCAATATCCGCTGGTTAAATCTAAGGTGGAGAAATAGGCGGAGGAGCCTAGAGCAGTTAGAGACTCCTCAATACGCGGCAATGGGTAAGCATCTTTGTGAGTGATCTGATTTATCTTTCTATAGTCTACACAAAACCGGATGCCACCATCTTTCTTTTTACTAAAACCAGGGGGCAGCCCAGGGACTACGACTGTCCCGGATTACGTTTGAGTCTTTCATTTCTTGGATCATCTCTTTAACAGTTTGGTATGAAGTTGGTGGTATGGGCCTATACCTCTCTTTAATGGGAGGATGAGAGCCAGTGGGTATGGTGTGTTGGATAACACTGACCTCTCCATAGTCCGTTGCATGCTTACTGAAGGCTTGATGGTGTTGCTTTACTAGGTTCAGGAGTCCCTCTAGTTGATGCTGCGGGGTAGCTTCGTCCCCGACATGGAGTTCCTTCCACCAGGGCACTGGAGAGTCGTCCGCAGGAAGAGGTCCTCGAGTGGCAGGCAGGCGGATGACATCCTGGAAGGAAACCTGGGAAAGCTGGGCAACAGGACAGTGCTTAGTAAGCACAGCAGGATGATCGCTGAGGTTAATCAGACGGACAGGTACTTTACCTTGGGAGACGGTCGCCAGGCACTTGGCAGCTCTCACATATGGGTAGTTCTCCATCTGGACAGGTTCCACCAGGGCCGGATAGTCTTGGCCTTGGACTCCCCAGGACAGCACGGCACCACAAGAGGGTTTGGGAGTTTGGAGGTAGAGTCACTGGTCTATTATCACCGATCCTGGCGGTGCAGATCTCTCCTTTTCATTTGCAAACCTCTGCTGAGCACACAATACGCTGATGGTCTTTTGGAGGACCTTCTTGGAGGCGGAGGAAGCTGCAGGCAGGGACTGATGGAGAGCTTCAAGTACCTCAGGGTAGCAATTTTTGAAAACATTAGTCCCAACAATCACAGGGTGGCCCCCTTTATCCCGGTTTGTACCACGATCACTCCTTGCTGTGGTAAAGTGGCTTCACCCACTTGGAGCGTGGGTTCCCAGTATCCATGGACTTTTATGGGCTTACCATTGCTTGCAATTATCTCCAACCAGGACTCAGGTGGCTGGGTAAGCAGGCTGGAACTCCAGAACTGATTAAAGGTGGACTGCTGAATAGTGGTGACTTGAGATCCAGTGTCCAGCAACGCTTCAAAAGGCACTCCATTGATCCGGACGTTTATTTTGGGGCGGGACCCCACATAGCAGGGCATCCAGTTTGGATCCCTTGGACCTGTTGTTCTACCTCCCGAGGGCGGTCCTCAGCCTCGAGGGTGACCCGTTTAACTGCCAGCAAGTAGATTCAGTATGACCCAACTTCTTGCAGTAATTACAGGAAGGTCGCTTGCGGTTCCTAAACCGGTCACTTGAACGTCTTCCAGGATCTCTGGGATAAACTTCTTGATACGCAGGGGGCCAGGCTTTTGAGGCAAAAGGAGTTCATCTTCCAGCATTAAGGGTTTCTCCCACTCTTCCAGTTTCCTGCAGACTTTTTCCAGGCTCTTAGTGAGGTAATTGACCTGTTCCATCAGAGCAGCCACTGTATCAGGAACTGGAGTCTGGGCGGCTTGGCTGGCCCCTGGCAGGCTGGTATCCGTTGGCTTAGGATTACGGACAGGAGGTTCGGGATGGGCCACTGGTTCCGTTGGCAGATGTTGTCCCAGAATACTGATGGCCAGTTCTTTAAAGTCCAGGAAAACACTGTTAGGGTGCTGAGCCGACAACATTTTCAATTGTGTTTTTAAAGATTCGCTATTCACACCCGCAATAAATTGTTCTCTCAGAGTTTGATCCTGGGTGTCAACCTCTCTAGGGTCTATATGAATGACAGCCCTCCAGGCCTCTTGGAGGGATAAAGCAAAATCACGAAGTGACTCACCAGGTTTTTGTTTCTTGCTGAAGAAGCGCATCTTTATTTCAGACACCGTCCTGACTTCAAAGGTAGTGCTGAGGCGGTCAAGATCTGCTCTATGGTACTCCTCTCAGAACTGGGCCAGGACATGACTTCTCGGCGGGCCGCTCCTTCCAACTGGGCTAACAGAATCTCCATTTGCTGCTCCGGGTTAATAGGATAGAGCCGGAACAGAGCTAGGATTTTGTCTTGAAAGTCTTTTAAATTATGAGCCTCCCGGCATAACGGAAACCATGGAGCCCCAAAGTAGTATGGCATCGTCAGCGGCATCATGTTGACAGGCGTAATACCGTTGGTGGCTACTGGCTCCCTGGGGGCAGGCTGCTCGGCTGCTTCTGAGTCCGACATGATGCAGATTATTTGGTTGAGCGGTCCCTTTAAGAGGTAGCGATAGGTCCGATGTCGCGCCGGCGGGGTTACTGGCCGGTGAGCGTGACCGATGGGCAGAGTCAGTATCCCCTTTTGGGCCTTGCTAACCAGGCGACCCCTCTCCGGTGTCGGATTATTTCTCCCAGGAGTTGGTACTTACTCCGGTGCAGGCGGTCCAAATCTCGCGAGATCCGGAAGGGCGTCTTCGGGAATCCCTTGCGCAGCGTGCCTTCCCGCGAGGACGTCGGGCTGGAGGGGCGGAGCTTCGGACTTGCTCCGACGGGGAACAGCGTCTGCGTTCTTCTAAGTCCAAGGTAGGTGGAGTCCAGCTTGGGAAATTTGAATAAAGTGGTGACGCTGCAGAGTCTGGCGCTAAGCTTTCCCGCCAGCGATGAGTAGTGATGGCGCAGTAGATAAGTCCACAGTTCAGGCGGCCATCTTGGGCGCCATGATGCATCAATTCAATGACAGCAAGCAGCGGTAGTGAAACAGCATAAAAGTCCACAAAAATGCACTTTGAAGTGGCGATTTTCTTCCTCTTGATAGCGCAACACTGCACAGCGCTTTTGGAGGTCTTTGGGACACTTTTCCGTGCGTTTTAGGTCCGCAAAGTTCAATAAACAAACAGGCGTTTTGTCACTTGGCAAACTGGTTAAGGCACAAAGTTCACGTTTTTGCTCACAGTCCGTAAAACGTGCGTATCCTGTTCGTGACGCCAAAATGTAGCATCCCCAAGTCAGGGCAATGTGTGGAACTAACCTGGGGAATGCCAGTGATGGAGAGGCCGGCACGCTGCTCCTCTGGGGCACTCTCTGGGTTCTTGAGGGACACAGCCAGGTGGAAGGTGAGGTGCCCTTGGTGTTATAGTTTAACGTGCCTATGGCTAAGTCCCTGATATGTCGTGACGCCAGTGCCAGTAAACGGTGGCACACCGTATTTACAGTAGGAATAACAGAGGTGCAGACTGGTAACTTGAAAACAGAATTCAAACTTTACTGAAGACAGTGATGATACAGTAAGCAGTCTTTCCAACAGTTCCTTTTGCAGACAATCAAAATTGCAGTGGTCTTACATCCAGCAAGGTTAAACAGAGGGTGATAATACAGGACTTGGAATTGCAGGTGAACCTTACTTTCTTCCTGACTCGTCCTGACTGGAATTGATGCTTCAAGGCCCCAATGCCCTACTTCTGGCTTATATCCTTGAATCTCCAGTTTATAGAGTACCTCCTCTTGACGTTTAGTACCTCTTGCTCTAGGGATTGCCTCCAGGTTGACTTCTGCTGAACTGGCCTAGGCCTGAGACATGTGGCCTTCACAGACTCCAGGGTCTGCACTCCACTAGCCTAGCTATATATATAAACTGCTCACCAGCTCCCCCAGTGGTCCAATACCCAAATGACACCCTTCAACATTGCTGCAGGCAATTACATGAAACACACAGCATAACAGAATGGTGGTAAACGGGTATCAAAGTGCCCGTATACTGCAGATCTCACATCAGATCCCACGATAAATTCAGATCCCAGAATAAATAACAACCCCAAACCACACCCCAGAATAAATGCAAACCACAGACCCAAAGTAAATTCAGATCACAGATCAGACCCCAGAGCAAAAATACAACACAGTAGAACAAAGAATAAATTCAGACCAGACCCTGTCAATACAGATCCCATTTTTTTTAAAAACATCAGAGATATTTAATATGTACACACAATCTCACAGAAATCATCAGTACAATCCCGTCATAACCTCTGAGGCGTCGTGTCATTCTGTCATTCCGCGAGACCTGTGACTTCAGTGCCGGGTCTCGGGCTGTCACAGCTGGTGGCGCAGCACCGGAGAGGGTATGGGTAGGCGGGTATGGGTTATTTAATGTGCGCACTGTGCAGGTAGCGCAGTCATCCAGCTGCACTGTAGGCATTATAAAAATAAATTGCACAGTGAGGCCCCGAGCCCGACTGGCTATTAAAAGCACTTGTAGGGCTGCGGCCCCCCCCCCCCCATCCTGCTGGGCCCGATCGCGGTGACAACCTCTGCGACCGCGATAGTTACACCCCCTGCCCTCATGCTTTAATCCTATTTCCTGGTTTGTCATGTTACTGCTCTCCCATCATGCCTTAGGGAAGTGAGATGTGCATCTGCAGGAAATGTGACAATAACCAGTTCATTTTCTGTTTCCCCGTATTCAAAATGCTGTGTAACTTGATTTCTAACAGACACTACTTGTGCTAATGTCCATCATTTGTTAGAGCAAAATTCATACTTATGTTTCTCTATCTGTCTATTATCTATCTATCTATCTATCTATTTATCTATCTACCTACCGCATTTTTCGCCCTATAAGATGCACCAGCCCATAAGACGCACCTAGGTTTTAAAGGGGGACAATAAGAAAAACATTTTTTTATTACACCTCAGGTCAGACCACCAATCAGACCCCCAATGTTAATCAGACCTCAGCTAACAGCCCCAATCAAACTCCTAATGTTAATAAGACCCCAATAAGACCTCAGTTTAGATCCCCAATCAGACCTCAACTCAAGGCCCAATGTAAATGACCCCCAATCAGACCCCAATATGGTATCTATCTATCTAAAATGAAAAATAATTCCATGGCACTCCCAAGGATGTGATTCAAAAGTGGTTTTCTTTAATCACCAGAGCGACGTTTCAGTCTTCTTACTGGGACTTTTCTCAAGCATTAATATACATAAAAAGATCCTTAGTGCATATTTATAGGCCCAATGACATAACCGAGGGACCCGAGGGACCCAGCCGCCACAAGCACCCTATACACCTCCGCCATCAAAGGCACCTCAAACTCCATCCTGGCTGGTGTTCCCCTGGTGTTCCATGTCTGTAATGGCATCTGAGAATATAGATTTAGTGGCTGTTACTGAGACATGGTTCAATAAGAGTAATGACTGGGATATAACAATACCTGGGTTCTCTCTATATAGGAAAGACAGAGAAGGCAAGAAAGGGGGTGGAGTGGCCCTATATGTGAAAGATAGCATAAAATCTAATCTAATACAAGTCAGCGAAACCAATTGAGAGTCAGTTTGGGTTACGCTGCAGCTTGGTAATCATAAGGTAACTCGTGTAGGTGTTATATATAGACCACCTAGCCAAGTCAAAGAATTAGATGATCTACTAGTTGAGGAAATGGCTAAAATGACATTGAAAGGGGAAGTTGTCATTATGGGAAACTTTAATCTTCCTGATATAAACTGGAAAACTAAAATAGCTAGTTCTGCCAGGAGTACAGACATTCTAAATTCCATACTGGGATTATCTCTACAGCAAGTAGTTGAGGAGCCAACTCGGAAGGAGGCCATTTTAGATTTGGTATTCACAAATGGCAATTTGGTATCTGATATCACTGTAGGGGAAAGCTTAGGATCCAGTGATCACCAGTCAGTGAGGTTTACTATAAGTACAGTGACTGAGTCACTCCACACAAAAACAAAAGTTTTAGATTTTCGGAAAACAGACTTTTCTAAAATAAGATCAGTGGTATACGAGTCCCTATCAGACTGGAACAATTTCAATGGAGTCCAAGAGAAATGGGACTACTTAAAAGTGGCACTATTGAAGGCAACAGAAAAGTGCATTAGGCTTGTCAATAAAAGCAAAAAAAGGAAGAGACCACTGTGGTACTCAGCAGAAGTGACAAAATCATTAAAAACAAAAAGATGGCATTTAGTAAGTATAAAAACACCCAAAATGAGGATGACCGGGAAATCTATAAGATGAGGTAGAGAGAGGCCAAGCAAGTTATAAGAGCTTCTAAAGCTCAGGCAGAAGAGAAATTAGCTCAGTCAGTGAAAAAAGGTGATAATAAGACATTCTTCAGATACATAAATGAAAAAAGGAAATTAAAACAAGGAATTACCAAATTAAAAACAAAATAAGGAAGGTATATGGAAGAGGATAAAGAACTAGCTGACTGCCTCAATGAATACTTCTGTTCAGTTTTTACAAAGGAAAATGAAGGATAAGGACCTCAGTTAGGGAGGAAGACTAATGAATCCTTTGATGCATGTGTCTTTACAGAGGAAGAGGTTCTAAGTCAGCTGTCTAAAATAAATACAAAAAAATCACAGGGGCTTGATGGGATACACCCAAAGCTATTAAAAGAGCTTAGAGGTGTACTAGCAAAACCATTAACAGATTTATTTAACCAATCACTGGTAACAGGTGTCGTCCCAGAAGATTGGAAATTAGTAAACGTTGTGCCAATTCACAAGAGAGGTAGTAGAGAGGAATCGGGCAACTATAGGCCAGTAAGCTGACATCAATAGTGGGGAAATTAATGGAAACCATACTCAAGGAGAGGATTGTGGAACATCTAAAAACCCATGGGTTGATTGATAAAAAACAGCATGGGTTTACTTCAGGGAGATCATGTCAAACTAATCTTATTGACTTTTTTGATTGGGTGACAAAAATAATAGATGGCGGAAGTGCAGTATACATCGCTTATCTGGACTTTAGTAAGGCTTTTGATACTGTCCCACATAGAAGGCTTATCAATTAACTGCAGTCTTTGAGCTTGAGCTCACATATTGTTGAATGGATTAGGCAGTGGCTGAAGGACAGAAAACAGAGGGTTGTAGTCAATGGAGTATATTCAGACCATGGTATTGTTACCAGTGGGGTACCTCAGGGTTCTGTTCTGGGACCCATATTGTTTAATATCTTTATCAGCGAAATTGCAGAAGGCCTTAATGGTAAGGTGTGTCTTTTTGCTGATGACACAAAGATTTGTAACAGGGTTGATGTTCCTGGAGGGATACACCAAATGGAAAAGGATTTAGGAAAACTAGAGGAATGGTCAAAAATCTGACAACTAAAATTTAATGTCGATAAGTGCAAGATAATGCTCCTGGGGCGTATAAACCCAAGAGCAGAATATAAAATCAGTGATACAGTACTAACCTCAGTATCTGAGGAAAGGGATTTAGGGGTCATTATATCAGACGACCTAAAGGTGGGCAGACAATGTCATAGAGCAGCAGGTAATGCCAGCAGAATGCTTGGGTGTATAGGGAGAGGCATTAACAGTAGAAAGAGGGAGGTGCTCATGCCGCTCTACAGAGCACTAGGGAGACCTCATTGGGAGTATTGTGTGCAGTACTGGAGACCATATCTGCAGAAGGATATTGAAACTTTGGAGAGAGTTCAGAGAAGAGCTACTAAACTAGTACATGGATTGCAGGACAAAACTTACCAGGAAAGGTTAAAGGACCTTAACATGTATAGCTTGGAAGTAAGAAGAGACAGAAGGGATATGATAGAAACTTTTAAATACATAAAGGGAATCATCACGGTAAAAGAGGAGAGAATATTTAAAAGAAGAAAAACTGCAACATGAGGACATATTTTTAAATTAGTGGTAGCTTTTAAAAAAGTGGTAGCTGCAAATACAGTGAAGGAGTTTAAGCATGCATGGGATAGGCATAAGGCCATCCTGCATATAAGATAGGGTCAGGGGCTATTCATAGTATTCAGTATATTGGGCAGACTAGATGGGCCAAATGGTTCTTATCTGCTGACACATTCTATGTTTCTATGTTTCTATGCAACAGAGAGTGTCCCAGAAGATTTTGTGCTGTCTTCCCCTTCACTGCGCTGCCGATTCAGGGAGGCTCCTGCTAACCGTGAGTAACCGATGAACTGCTACCTCCATCGGCCCACCGTGCACCTCACGAGTCGCATAGGGACATATGTATATATCCTGTTCTGCAATAAAATAGTGTATCCTAAAAAGGTGTGTATATATTAGTATATTAATCTCATGGCAATAGGTGAGTGCATAAGTAGTATTATTAATACACAATTAGAGAGTCTTCTGGACCAACATCCATATGCACTAGTTTGTCTCAGAGACTGAATGTTCTATGGTAAGACATGAGTGAGGGTCTATCTGATGGAATCAATTTTTTATTAAAGGCCAATGCTTATTGATAATCCCTCGCACGTTATAACTGTGTTCTGAATAGGTTGTGATTAGAGGGATTCTATTGGGTTGTCTTGCTTTTTTGGTTCAATGCAGTAATGCAGATCTCTAAATGTTTATTGAGAACGGAATTAGGAAAACCACATTCTCTGAACGATTGTACCATTTTGTCAAGTGTCAGGTCTAACTGTATATTGTCACTGACAATTCTTTTTGCACTTAAAAACTGACTAAGGGGCAGTGATTTGACCATCATCCTTGGACGGGCACTATTATATTGTAAGATTGTATTTTTATCAGTGGGTTTAACGTAAATGTCCGTTTTGACAGTATCACTGTCCAATGTAATTGAAATATCCAGGAAATAGATTTCACTCCTAGAATATTCCAATGTGAATTTAATGTCATCATCGATAGTATTTAAGAAGGAAAAGAAAGAAAGTAAATTCTCTTCTGTACCTGACCGTATGAGGAAGACGTCATCGATTTATCGCCACCATCTCAGGATATTCCTGAAATGGGGGGACACAAACACGTACGTCTCCTCTAACTAGGCCATGGCCATGATGGCGTACGTCGGTGCGACGTTTGACGACATGGCCGTCCACCTTCATTTGCAGATAATAGTGATCCCCAAAGAGAAATTAGTTGCATGTCAAGATGATGCGTAATAGACTCAAGATGAAATCCTGGCAACCTTCCGAATATAATTTGAGACTATGTTAATTATTTTTTTACTACCTCTATCCTAAATTCATTTCTGATGGAGGTGTAAGGACTTGTAATATTTAAAGAGGCCAGTATGGCCCCCGGGGGTATAGTAACCCCATTCAGTTTGTTTAGAAAATCTGAATTGTATATATGACCTGGATGTTGTAGGATAGGTCCGTAATATTTTATCCAAGAAGATTGCAGTATTACTCAATATTGAGCCTCTACCGCAGACAATTGGTCTCCCGGGAGGACTGGAAAAAAGTTTATTAATTTTTGGTAATAGATGCAACATAGGTGTTGTTGGATGTATTATATTAAGAAATTCTTTTAATTTCTTATCTATAAAACCTGCTTGTAAACCCATATTTAAAATGTCATTTATTTTCCTTTCAATCTCCCATTTTGGACCCTGATGTAATTTCACATAAACAACATATTATTTAACTGTCTGTATGCTTCCTCTATATACTTTGCTCAATCCATGACCACGCCCGCACCTCCCTTATTATGTCCCTTGGTGTATCCCATGGACTGACAACGATGCGGGTCACATCAGGTTGGATACGCTCATGTGAGCCTGACGGGGAGCTGTGATCACGTGACTCTGGCTGAGAGTGACTTAAGTGACTCCAGCAGAGCGTTGCAGTCGTGTGACCTCGGCTGGGAGGTCATGTGTGCGTTCCACCTTGGTAACGCAGCACGCAGCCCATAGGTTTACTTAGCTAATACGTTACATCCATGCGCAAGCGCATTTAGACCAATACAACGTTGGGAACGCCGTGGGGTCCATGCTGGTTAGTTCTTTATATTGAGTGAATTAAATTGTTTTTAACTATTTACACGAATAGTGAGTAATCATGTTGGGTGATAATTTTATGTGTTAATATGATGAAAAAATCTAGTTTTTACTTTATTACATTAGTTAATTGTATATGATGATCAATTATGTCATTGGGCCTTTAAATATGCACTGAGCACCTTGTATGTATATCACTTCTTGAGAAAAGTCCCAGTAAGAGGACTGAAACATCTCTCTTTCTATGCAGCCAAAAACAAGCGTAGGCAGCTCAACCCTGCCCCTCACCCATCGTGAGCACGGACAGCAATCTCTTGGTTGCTTTCTTCCAAAATCCCAAAAAAAACTGATATTCCAGCTCACCGATAATAAGTGGTAGTTTATTAGTGCTTCATAAAAGTTTTCATAAAAGCCAGGACAATCACATTGTTACGCGTTTCAGACCTCTTATGTATTCGGGTCCTTCATCATGACCAACAGGACCCGAATACATAAGAGGTCTGAAACGCGTAACAATGTGATCGTCCTGGCTTTTATGGAAACTTTTATGAAGCACTAATAAACTACCACTTATTATCGGTGAGCTGGAATATCTGTTTTTTTGGATCTCTCTTTCTATACATCCATAAGTGACATTGTAACTGACATGCAACTGACACAGCAAATAATAAGGGATGAGCGGCAGGGGCAATATTCGAATTTGAGATATTTCGCGAATATTTGGTAGAATATTCGTCATATATTCGCGAATTCTCGAGTTCTTGATTGCGAAAATCGGCAAAGTAATATCTGCATAACGCACGCGCAAAACAGGCGTGGGTCTAACCTACACTGACTATCTCCCACTAACTATCTATATTATATATATAAGCTAACTAACTATCTAATGTCATGGCACAGGAAAGCACAGAGAACAGCAATGACACTGCTGTCTCTCTCAGATCTGCAAAATACTGCATACAGTGGCTGCTGGGGAGGTTCTTATATAGTAAGGGGTAGGCAACTTTCCTATTGGTTGCTAGGGATTTTGCTAAGCTCAGACAAAGACATTGCAGCCTTCTCATTGGCCCACAAGCAAGAAGTGGCGATATTCGCAATTAACATTCGCGATTTGAATATTCACGCCCATCACTACAAATAATGGAGTAGTTATGGAAGGGTAGGAAAAGAAATGCTATGTGCATGTGTGTCCTCTATTACAAGGCTCCAATGCAGGAGGTAACTGTCACAAATAATAGGGAGAGGAGGGACACCGGAAAGACAACAGAAGGGAGAGGACAAACAACTAGGCCTCAAAGCTAGGGAGATTGGAAAGGTCACCTCCTAGGAAACCCCTAGAGCTGGCCCTGACTCCTGTCAGTATGTATGGACTCCGAAGGTGGGAAAATACATACGCCGGAAGCTTAAACACCCTATGAGCCCTGATTTGCCCTAAAGGTAGTGAAAGGGAAAGAGATTACCAGTTCCTTCCCAGGTGAATAGAAACATAGAATGTGTCGGCAGATAAGAACCATTTGGCCCATCTAGTCTGCCCAATATACTGAATACTATGAATGGCCCCTGGCCCTATCTTATATGAAGGATGGCCTTATGCCTATTCCATGCATGCTTAAACTCCTTCACTGTATTTGCAGTTACCACTTCTGCAGGAAGGCTATTCCATGCGTCCACTACTCTCTCAGTAAAGTAATACTTCCTGATATTACTTTTAAACCTTTGCCCCTCTAATTTAAAACGATGTCCTCTTGTTGCAGTTTTTCTTCTTTTAAATATTCTCTCCTCTTTTACCGTGATGATTCCCTTTATGTATTTAAAATTTTCTATCATATCCCCTCTGTCTCATATCCCCTCTGTCTCTTCTTGCTTCCAAGCTATACATGTTAAGGTCCTTTAACCTTTCCTGGTAAGTTTTGTCCTGCAATCCATGTACTAGTTTAGTAGCTCTTCTCTGAACTCTCTCCAAAGTTTCAATATCCTTCTGCAGATATGGTCTCCAGTACTGCACACAATACTCCCAATGAGGTATCCCTAGTGCTCTGTAGAGCGGCACGAGCACCTCCCTCTTTCTACTGTTAATGCCTCTCCCTATACACCCAAGCATTCTGCTGGCATTACCTGCTGCTCTATGACATTGTCTGCCCACCTTTAGGTCGTCTGATATAATGACCCCTAAATCCCTTTCCTCAGATACTGAGGTTAGTACTGTATCACTGATTTTATATTCTGCTCTTGGGTTTTTACGCCCCAGGTGCATTATCTTGCACTTATCGACATTACATTTTAGTTGCCAGATTTTTGACCATTCCTCTAGTTTTCCTAAATCCTTTTCCATTTGGTGTATCCCTCCAGGAACATCAACCCCGTTACAAATCTTTGTGTCATCAGCAAAAAGATACACCTTACCATTGAGGCCTTCTGCAATTTCGCTGATAAAGATATTAAACAATATGGGTCCCAGAACAGATCCCTGAGGTACCCCACTGGTAACAATACCATGGTCTGAATATACTCCATTGACTACAACCCTCTGTTTTCTGTCCTTCGGCCACTGCCTAATCCATTCAACAATATGTGAGCTCAAGCTCAGAGACTGCAGTTTATTGATAAGCTTTCTATGTGGGACAGTATCAAAAGCCTTACTAAAGTCCAGATAAGCGATGTCTACTGCACCTCCGACATCTATTATTTTAGTCACCCAATCAAAAAAGTCAATAAGATTAGTTTGACATGATCTCTCTAAAGTAAACCCATGCTGTTTTTTTATCAATCAACCCATTGGTTTTTAGATGTTCCACAATACTCTCCTTTAATAAGGTTTTCCATTAATTTCCCCACTATTGATGTCAGGCTTACTGAACCAGCATCTCCTTGAGGCCTAGTTATAACAAGCACAAGGAAACAACCAAATACAAACAAACGTGACACTCAACTTCTGAAGCGATGGACGGGCAGGAACACCAGAAACGACTTCACACCAGCTCTGCCAAACCCAAATGAAGCTATCAGCCGCATAGTCAGAAGGGTGAGGTCAGACTATAAAGGGTAGGAGTGATGACCACTGAGCAGCAGCTGAGACAAGGCAAGAGGCCATTAACCCTATCAATTCTGAATCAAGAGAAATCAAGGGGGCTGTTAGATGTCTCCACACTGAGCCAATCTGCTTGATCTCCTGACATCAGTCACCTGAGGGACTGTGACAGTAACGAATAGCAACTGAAAATGGAACTGATTTGCCACAGTGTGAAATGATAGGTTATTAACTTTAAAATAAGATTTTTATAAATGGTGGTATTTGGGGAAAGTGATATAACAGTGGTATCCGTTGGGAGAGATACATTTATATTAGTAGCACAACCCCTTTAATAAAAAAAAGATGTTTTGGGCAGCATGGTGGCTCGATGGTTGACTTTTCTGGTACCTTACAGTGCTAAAGTCATAGGTTTAGGGCATCATCCATATGGAGTTTGTATGTGCAGTACCTCAGAACAGGGGGTATCTGAAAATGGTTTCTTATGTAATGTATTTTTATGTATTGCACATCACAGCATAACCATGTATGGATGGCCCAACCTGGGTTAACAATCCTGGCTCAGCCCTTTGCAGGAGGTTGGGTGGGGATTTAGGATCCATCACCAGCTCAGTTAGGCCAAGTTTACACTTCAGTTATTTTTGTCAGTTATTTCCATGTTATTGTGGGCCAAAACCACGTTTCGGTCAAAAACACAGAACAGGTGCAAATCGCTCCATTGTACCTTATCTCTGACTAGACGTCACTACTGGTTTTGGCTCACAATAACTGATAGAAATAACTTACCAAATAACTGAATTGTAAACTCAGCGTTCAGTTCATAGAGAAAGGAAGGGGTGACTTATGCTCCTTCTTCTTAGGCCCAGAAAATTCCAGAGACTAACAGATCTCTGTGTGAATTACTGCAAGATCTACAGAAAAAGAGACAGACAAAGGAGAGAGAGAGAGGAGAACTTATAATTTGCATGACCAAGCATTGGAGCCAGCAAGGTAACCTGTTAAACAGGCCTGGAGAAAAGTTTGGTCTAGGGAATCTTCATCCCTAAAATTGAAAGCTGACAGAAAGCAACTGCTGGAGAGATGGTAAGGTAACATAGTAACATAGTACAAAAAGACATCTGTCCATCCAGTTCGGCCTGTCATCCTGCTAGCTGATCCAGAGGAAGGCAAAAAAAAAAAAATGTTAGGTAGAAGCCAATTTTCCCCACTTAAGGGGAGTAAAAAATTCCTTCCCGACTCCAATCAGGCAATCAGAATAACTCCCTGGATCAACGACCCCTCTCTAGTAGCTGTAGCTTGTAATATTATTACACTCCAGAAATACATCCAGGCCCCTCTTAAATTCCTTTATTGTACTCACCATCACCACCTCCTCAGGCAGAGAGTTCCATAGTCTCACTGCTCTTACCGTAAAGAATCCTCTTCTATGTTTGTGTTCCACATGTTTATGGAAATAAGACTTTGCGGCTTGAGGAAAGGGTTTCAGTATATTTCTTCGGCCCCCACTACACTTTGACATACACTTGTCATCAGATATAGGATCTGGACCCCACAGTCTGGGCATTGCAGAAAGAGTTGACCAACTGTATGCCTTTGGTTATTTAGGAAGATTGCAAAGTGTACATAGAGAGAGACTCAGGTAGATTACTTCCATCATTACTGTCGCCTATACACAGCTATTTGGAAGAGCCTACTCAGTGATGAGCCTACATCTGAACTGTGCCTATTGCTGCTACATGTACTACAACTCCCATTCTTTATTCAGTAAAATACCTTGTCTATTGTGATCAAAAAGGCCTGGTCATTGACTCAACTATCCATCTGCTGACCCCTATATCTTCACTCCTACCTTGCACTCATCTACCTAACATCAAGGGGACCCCACCTAACAGGCAGAAGAACTCAAAGCATTCAGCATGTGCTCCAAGAAAAAGGATCACCCTCCATTCCCTGGATAGCCCAAGGGAGCGCTGGAGTGAGGACAGCTGCCGGCATCCACCACCACCACTATCAGTGTCTGCGACTACCACTACTACCCTTCTCCCAGCTCTCTCCTCCTGTGGGTTGCAACACTTTCCCAATGCTTGCATAGGTTTCTTCCGATACTCCAAGGATGTAAGGGTAGGAAATTTAGATTGTGAGCTCTGGGAACAGTGAGTGATGACAATGTCTGTAAGGTGCATTGGAATATGTTGCTATGTAAGCAAGCCAAATAAAAAATAGAAATTTGGCTTCATTTAAAGAAACTGACACTCAGAATTACCGATTTGTGTTTGGTGAAGTGTAACATTTAAAGAGTCTTTTCTTGTAGTCTATCCTTAGGTTTGTATATATGTATATATATGTAAACATTCAGGATGTAGAACTGAAAAGTAAAGTACAAGTGCTGCATTATTCCTCATACCGAACAGTCAGAGTCGTAGAGTATATGTGGTGGTCCCCCAGAACCTCAATGCTATTTCCAATGATTACCATTGTCTTCATTCAGTAATTTTTGCACAGGCATGTAACTGATCCATTAGGCTTGAGTCTGTTAAGTAATAGGTCCCTCTTGATATGGTTTTAATTTGTTTTTATGAGTATGAGATTTGTGTCAGTACTATAATTAATAACATTTATGAATTCATAATATGTGTTATATTTTGTATAAACAGTCACATAACTATATGCCATATTTTTTGCTTTATAAGATGCACTTTTCCACCCAAAAGTGGGTCTTATAGAGCGAATACTAGTGAGTGCTTCCATTATGGAAGTGCTCACTAGTATGCATTTGGTGCCGGGAGTGAAGCGCCGCATGTACTAGTGGTACTCACCCTACCCGGTCTTCCTTCCTGGGGCCGGCGCTTCACTGTTCTGACCGTGTACAGTGTCAGAAGATAGTGTGCTCACTATGACCTGACGCTGCACGCAGTCAGGTGACAGAGCAGCGCAGGCTGGGACAACAGGGGAGAGCGACTTCTGCCGGAGGTGGAGAGGAGCTGCGGCCCAGTACAGGTAAGAGGAGGTTTTTATTTTAATTGGATCTGAAGTCTGATGGGGTCTAACATTGAGGGCTGATCTGGGGTCTGATGGGGGTCTGACAATGTGGGCTGATCTGAGGTCTGATGGGGGTCTGACAATGTGGGCTGATATAAGGTCTGAAGGGGGTCTGACAATGTGGGCTGATATAAGGTCTCATGGGGGTCTGACAATGTGGGCTGATCTGAGGTCTCATGGGGTTCTGACAAGGTGATCTGATATGAGGTCTGATGAAGAAAAAAAAATAATATATTTTCCTCCTCTTAAACCTGGGGTGTGTCTTATCATCGGGAGCATCTTTTAAATTACTGTATATACCAGAAAATATATGTGTATGGATCTTGAGGAGTTTTTCTTGGAAGTTTAGGAGCATATCTAAAGTATAGGTGTTTAATTATTCATCCTTAGGTTTGTACCTATTCAATTGGTGAAAGCACACGCCTAGTCACTTTTTATGGGTGCCCATCTTAACTCCCCATTCCAATATCTTGACCAAGAAGTACAACACATCCAGTGTGAGGTAACAATCCAAATTGCAATTCAAGTGAGTTAATTGATTTATGCAGCCAACTTGTGCGTCAAAAATAGTAGGTGTAACCAATCCTTAGGTTCAGTGGGTGAAGGATAATCAGCTGAATGAAGGGGCCCTGTGCCCTGGTAATAGTTTACCCAGCATGAGACAATACTCACAATCCATAGGAATTCGCAATATACATACATTCATGTATGCAAAATAAATGAGGGTTAAAAAACGTCAGTTGCTACCGAAGTTATTACACGACAAAAGTGTGTGCAGTCCCAGCCATTGCAGTAAAATTTCTATATTCTATAAAAACTGCATGTTTCATTTTCACCACTAGAGGGCACTCAAGGATTTCAAACCTTCCAGCAGCTCTTCATGCATTCAGCAACAAATGTTCCCAATCATGAAAGCGATAATTGAAATTAACCATTACCTATCTTTTTGCCTAAAGTCCATAAAACTTATTGGTTTTCTTTGTCGATAAAAATTGTTGTAGATTGATAGACAAAAACATATAATTGCTTTACAGCTTTGTAAAAAATCATGTTCCCTGTCTTGTTCCATTACATCTGCAAGAAATAAAATTACGCTTGTATAGATTCATATTTCCTGAAGCTAGAAACATTGACAGACTTGAAAATGTAACTTATGGTAACTTTTCTGCAAACATAATTAAAGTTTAGATATTCCATTAGACGTCGGAGAAAAAAATCTAGGAACATTTGAGGCAAAAATTGTATGTGTGGACAAAAGCATGAATTATTGTACTTTTGAGTTTTATTTTTATTTCCTTAGATGGAAGAATGATTTGTACTGAAATTTAGGGCAAATCTACAATCATTTCATGGCTGTCTATTAGATACGTTGATGTCACTGAGATTTAACAGTTTAGAGTCTGTTCTGGCTTCGGTACCGGCCAGCCAGACCCCGAATACACTCAACACAACCCTTTGACTTCCATTTGGCTTTCATCAAGGTAATTGTCATTGTTTTGGAAAGAATATCTACAAGTATCTATATATTAAGGGGGTGCTGTCATCAGACACATTACAATAAAACTGTTTCACCTCACACAGTTGAACATCATAGTCTTGGTCCCCTCTTCCTAGGTATCCACATTTCTCAGAAAACTGATGTTTTATAATATGCAAATGTGCCCCCTAGGGCCGTTGTACCTGGTTGCTCCCAGAGGCTCCACTGACTGCCCCTAATGCCACGCTCCCACCGCTGACTGACAGGGCCAGGCAATGAAGATGTACTCACTGCTCTCTTTGCTCCTATGGGGTTCATTTGCCTATTATAAAAATCCATCAACATTTTCTCAAAAATGTGGGCCCTTAGGGAGATGGGACCAAAACCATGATGTTCAACTGAGTGCCAATAAGCCCTCACAATAGGTTTCCTGAGATTAAGCATAATTAGAGATGAGACCTTGAACACTAGGTGTTCATAAAAACAGGGTTCAACAAGGTGAGCCTCCATCCTTGGACTATTCAGTATGATATCTGTTCAGCTGACAGTATGTTTTATTCCATACAAGGGAAGCACTCATTTAGTTTGACAAATACATTCAAAGGGAGAATTTCCTAATCCCTATATTGGGCCCCTATCTCAAGTGTGCCAAAGGTGGCTGCCTACAGTGCCTATTCCTCATTCTGGCCCTGAAGTCACCCCATTCTCTTCACAGGGCAGGGCAGGGGCCTAGCTAAAGGCTCATGGGCCCTGTTGCGAGAGTTCTGCTTCAGTCCCCCTTCCCTCAGTGCTTTGTGGCTAGGGGCAAGAAAGCACATTGCCTTCGTGCTGCCTAAGGTAAAAATTGAAACAACACCCCCCATGGCAAATTCTTGACCTAAACTCTTCCCGCCAGTCAGAGGTGTAACTTCACCAGCATGCACTTTCTATAATACTGATGTCTTCTTATGTGGCACAAGGGTCATTGAGCTCACTCAGGCTCCTGGGCCTAGTAGCTCTTGCTAGCTTGGCACCCCCTATAGCTACGCCCCTGGGACAGGATCATATTTCCAATCATGGCATAGCCACACATTTCTGCGCAAAATCTGCAAGAACATCTGTGGCTGAAATCCACAGTGTAACAAGGGACTGCTGTGTGACCTCTTGTCCAGTAGATGCTGCTAGAACCCAGGTGAAGAGCTGTGTGATTGGCAGGGGAGGAAGTCTAAGAGGTGGGAGGAGGCAGGCCTGTGGAGAAGGAAGAAGAGTGGAGTTAGGGCCTAAGAAGGATTTAACAAGGCAGGGATTTGTGCGTTACTCTGGACAGAGAGCGAGGCCTCTGAGGGCTGCAAAGTAAAGAGGAGGATTTACTGAAAGCTCTGGTGCAAAAGATTGGAGAAAGACAGCCGGCAGGTGAGGTCTTAGTATACATGCCAGTTGCGTAACTAGAAATGACTGGGCCCCGCAGCAAGTTTTTAAATGGGGCACCCTCCCCCAGTAAGTTTTTCACAACAACTTCCTTTAATGCCGCCCCCATTCCTGTGGCTGGTAAAGATCGCTCTCTCAGACCAGGCCCAGCAGCTGTTCCATCCGTTTTCTACACTGTCGATACTGCCACTGTATATCATTTCATTGTGTAATACTGTTGAGGGGGCCCTCTTGGATGGACCCCTTCTGGGTCAGTTCCCCAAAGCAGCCGCTTCCCCTGCTTCCCATATAGTTACGCCCCTAATACACGTGGACAAAGAGAGACCATCACTGCCGAAAAGGAGTAGCGCAGCATCACTGACTGTCAAGTTATTTTTTACTTCAGTAATTACTGCTGTACATTTGACTATTTTTTTCCTAACCAGTCATACCTCCCAACTTTTTGGATGCTCAAAGAGGGACTGTTGGTTTATTGTGTAAAAGATCCACTTTTCCAGCATATTTATATACTGCAATAGTTTTTTTTTATACAATAGCGCAAAAATTATCTGAATATGAAAATTAATAATAATAAAATAATGCAAAGTTATACCTCAGATCAAAAGGAGGGACATTTAAGGAGCAAATAGGGACAGAGGGACTTGGGTCAAAAAGAGGGACTGTCTCTCCAAGAGGGTCACTTGGCAGGTATGCCTAAATATTCAGTAAAGTTCTGCTAAAGCCGCAGTGTTGATCGACAGTACAGAATATAACACCAGCATAAACTGACATGCTACTGATTTAAAATACACACAGCAGGTCAATTTATACTGTGGATTTTTGAAAATCTCATACACTTTGCTGGTACTGTAGAATGCTGCCAATCCGCAGCATATTCATCCCTTGCAGATGCACTCTAATGCCTAATTCACACATCAGTGTTTTGGTCAGTGATTTCCATCAGTGATTTTTAGCCAAAACCAGGTGCGGGTCTAAACACAGAACAGGAGCAGATCTTTCCTCATACCTTATGTCTGTGGAGGCTCCTATCCTGGTTTTGTCTCACAATCACTGATGGAAATCACTGACCAAATCACTGATGTGTGAATAAGGCTTTAGTGTGTTACCCAGGTAAAAACCTTGCCCAAGTATTTTAGGTTTAGCCAATAATCTCTAATCATTAGGTGTACAAACGTGAAAATGTCACACAATACAAAAGCTTCAAACAGGAAGACACATAGAGGGGTCTAGATCATGAGCTGAAGAATTTTTACGCTCGACTAGATCAATACTTTTTAGTAAAATTAAATGACACTTTCCTATTGATTTCGGAGGAGATCTCTCTGCTTTCTCTAATTGTCTTATGGGACTGAGCTCGTAGGGTCAAATCAAGGCAGATTAAACTTTATTCTGCTAATTAAAGGCACATAAGCAGACGTGATCATCAAAAGAAGATAATGTGCCTTTAGCAGATAAATAAGACTTTCTCAGTTCACTCGAGAGGTCAGTACACTTTAATTAGGATAGATGACTTCAAACAAGAGACAGTTACACGGAGCTCCGGAGGGAAAACAAACTCCGTGTTCAGCAGGGTTTACCCTCAGAACTGAGACCTACATTAGTTTTTAATGGCCACCGCAGCGCTCTATTAAACATCTTGCAAGGTTTTAACCCCCTCAACATCCCCCCAGATCTAGGCTAAAGTAAGGATAAGTAATCTGTTTTTCAAAACCTGGCAGGGACACGATATGGAGATGTGGAGTAGGTGATCACTTGGTCACTAGTGGGGAGAGGGTGCAATTCGTTTTTACTTTATATTGAGAAAATAGTTTGCATGGTAAGGCTACTTTCACATATGCATGATGGCATTCCGGTTTTGAGATCCGGAAGAGGGTCTCAAAACCAAGCCAAATAAGTTCTGCTTTGTCCGCATGCATTCTAAATGGAAAGAGATCCATTCAGGATGCATCAGTATGCTGCAAGCTGCTGTTTTGTGTCATCTCAATGGAACAAACCGAATTCAGCACTAAGCAATGTATAATAACCCTTTCGCTACCAGCAAAATACATGCTGAAGAGGCTGAGGGCATAGAAGCTGCAGGCCAACATAGGAGATGAGCAATAGTCAGTAATAAATGCATTTTAAAAATGCCCGATTGTTCAAAATTAAAAAAAAAAAAAAAGAATTTTGTACACTCAAATATGAGCTTCAAAATCATTACAAAAAGTAAAAAAAATTGTTAAAAATATATAAAAAAAATTAAAAATATATAAAAGTTTGTGTATAATGAAAAAAATAAATACATGAATAGCAAAAAATATAAATATCAAACACCCATACTATTAAAATATAACAATATTTTTCCAATACGGCAAATGGTGTAATCCAAAAAAGGTCAAAATGGCCAATATGCCATTTTTTCATTGCTTCTCTTACCCAAAAAAATGTAATAAAAAAAAAGTAAAAACTGTAAAAAGTGATCAAAAAGTCACACTCCAAAATGGCATCAATAAAAACTACAGATTATCCTGCAAAAAATTAGCCCCCACACAGCTCAGTAGATATAACCATAAAAAAGCTATGAGGGGTCAGAATAAATTTATTTTTTACACTATTTAGACATAAAAAACCTATACATATGGGGTATTGTTGTAATCGTACTGACACTGAGAATGAAGGGAAAGGGTCAGTTTTGCCACACACGGAATTCCGTGGGAGCAAAACCTTTAAAACTATGGAGGAATTGCGTTTTCTTTCAAAATCCACCCCAATTTGGAATTTTTTTTTACAACTTCCCACTACATTGTATGGCATAATTAATGGTGGAATTCGAAATTTCAACTTGTCCCGCAAAAAAAAGGCCCTCATACAGCTATGTAAACGCAAATTTAAAAAAGTTATGGCTCAAGGAACTTAGGGAAGAAAAATGAAAAGGCAAAAAGGAAAAAACCTCCGGTATCCTAAGGGTTAATAGTGCTGGATCAGTTTTTTTAGGATCCTAAAAAACCAGATCCATCACCCATTGACTTTCAATGTATTTAGTGACCGATACGGTTTGTTCCATTTCGATTTTACACCACTGCATCCTAACAGAATGGATACATCCTGAAGTGTAACCAAACTGAACTGTTTTGGTCAGGTTTTGAGATCCTCTGCTACATCTCAAAACCTGAGACCAAAACGCACATGCAAAAGTAGCCTAAGAGTAAAAGAAAAAAAAAGAAAAACAAAAAAACAAATAAGTACAATAAAATAAGTGCAATAAAGTAGTGTGAGACTCGCAGGTCCCTACGGGTACGGCCATAAAAAAATGTTCTGCCTTTAAAATTTACCTAAACTTTTGATTATACTTTATTAAAACCTATTCTAAATAAAATAATATTTGTAATATACTTTAATTTTTTTATGGTTTCCTTACAAACTAGACCTGAACTTTAGAGCTTTGGAATCTGTATACTTGTACACCTGATGTCAGTGATGTACTGGTGTATGAATTCCACTGTGGGGCTGCAGTGAGCAATGTACAAGCAGGAGCACACATCACTGCCTCTGTCTGTGCCCGCTCCAGCCTGGCATAGTACATCACCAATGTGCTACTGTATGTCAGGCTTTATTGGATCAGGTGCAGACAGGACCAGTGATGTACTATGCAGAGCTCCTGCTTGTGCTCGCATAGCTCTTCTAAAATCCTGCACTGAGGCGGTATGCTGGCAAGAGCTCTGCATAGCACATTGCTGCTCCGGCCTGTGCCCACCCCCACTAAAGCCCAAGACATCGAGAACATGTTGGAGCAGTGATGTGTGCTCTGGTCTGTACAGAGTGCAGTGTGGCCCCAGTAGAATCCGTAGACTAGTACATCAATAACACGTCAGCAGTGTATGAGTGTATTGGTTCCAAAGTGCTGTAGACACCTGGACTAGAAGTGCCTATTTCATATGGAAAAGTTAAAAAAAAACTATTCATTTTACAACATTTAGAATAGGTTTTACTAAAGAATATTTGAAAGTTTAGGTGCAATTTAAATATTTTACCAATCAATGTTTCCCGTGCATATAGAAGACTTCTAGGGATTGGTGGGAAAGATGCAGGAGAAGACAATTTAATTATTAGCTGCTATTCATAACTTCAAGAGGGTCATAAAAAAAGAAAAACTTTAATGATGAAAAGTCTTTAAAATGTATCTCCAAAAATACTGTACCTTGAGGACCGTTTATCCACCTACTATACAGAGGTGTTGGACTGATGGAACAGCATGTTATGACATTTCTTTTGACCAAATTTTGGGGGCTAAATTTAAAATTCAAGAAGTTTCACCTACAATGGTGTTATATTCCAATAGGATGATTGCTTTTTTTCTGGGCAAAGCTAGCAATAGGATATCTTAGAATAGTTTAAAAGCACACAATATCTAGACAGACAATATTACGTAGACCAGATTTCAATAGATGTCAACTATATAAAGTGAAAAAAATATTTTCTATCACAGGGGATAAAAGGTGCATTTTGATAACAGCCACGGCTCCATCATGTAGAAACCTGGGTTGACCGTGGCTCCCCTGACCCACGCAGACTGTACAAAAGGGAGAAAACGCTAGACCTTATGAGTCGAACGTATGGACCGCGGAGGGTTCACCTAACACAACCGGTTCCTTAAGAAATTTCAGTTTATTTGTAGACAATGCGTTTCAGGGTGCTGTGGACCCCTTTATCAAGTCTGTAGTCAGCAGAGCAGGAGCCGTGGCTGGATTCAGCAGCACGTGGAGAACGTGAGCCAGTGTCCTCCACCTGCTGCTGAATCCAGCAGCAGGTGGAGGAGAGGATTTGTATCCTCAGTATGTCATGAGTAAGGGCTGACATTAAAATAGCCCGAAAACGATAGACAAGGATTTATCAAACTGGATGTTTAACTTTTAATCATTGAAATAAAGTACCATTGCACCGTCTGCGAATTAAGCTGGATTTTTTCTTTCTATTGGATCAATACCGTGGTTGTACCCTGACTATATCATAAATTACTATAATGCAGTCAGTTTGGGGCAGGGTAGCTGTGGTCAGACTGGGAGATGAGGCCGACACATGATCAGTGTTTCCCACACTGATCACGGTCATGTGCATGAGTCATTACTGTAGACAGGCCTTCCTTAGGCTACTTTCACACCAGCGTTTTTACTGGATCCGGCAGGGTTCAGCAAAAACGCTTCCATTACTGATAATACAACCATCTGCATCCGTTATGAACAGATCCGGTTGTATTATCTTTAACATTGCCAAGACGGATCCGTCATGAACTCCATTGAAAGTCAATGGAGGACGGATCCGTTTTCTATTGTGGCAAATTGTGGCAGAGAAAACGGATCTGTCCCCATTGACTTGCATTGGGGGTCATGTCGGATCTGTCTTGCTCCGCATCCCAGGACGGAAAGCAAACTACAACATGAGAACGCAACTAAACGGAACGGTATACATTTTGGAGCATTCCATTCTGTTCAGTTCAGTTTTGTCCCCATTGACAATAAATGGGGACAAAACGTAAGTGTTTTTTCCGGTATTGAGCCCCTATGATGGATCTCAATACCGGAAACTAAAACGCTAGTGTGAAAGTAGCCTTATACCAGTCTTAATTAAAAAAAAAAATATACACTTGAATAAGACGTGCCAAAAAATTCTTAAGAGGGCAGACCTCTTCATTTTGGCACATCTGGAGATGTTTGTGCAACAGAAAATGGAGTCTGCACCAGCAAGGAGCTGGCATAGATTTCTAGTGTAATTTATGCCAGCTTTCTGGCTCAAGTATTGCTAGATTTGCCTGGCTTATAGGAATCACTCCCTCCTGCCACACCGCACACACTTTTTGGAAAAGAGTTCAGTGCTGAGTAAAATTTCTAAAAGTTGCAAATTGTTGTGCAAAATGGGACTTGTGTCAAAATTGGTGAGTTTCCTATATATAACATTAATAAATACCATCCATAGAGACCGGTAAAATGTATAACAGGTAAAAATACCACATTATGGAGTTTACCCATTTACATCTATGCCCAGTTCTCATCTGCCTTAGGCCTCATTCACACTTGAATTCCAGTTTCTTACATAGTGAAAAATCTACCGTATAGCTCATTATAGCATGATCAGCTTACTTCTTTGTGAATGCTGAATTACACACCGTGGATGGAATTTAGCATTTGCGTTGGTTTTGGTATTTGTTTTAAGTCTATCTTTGCTTTGTGAAGTTGCACTAAATTTATGAAATGAAGCACAGTAATAATATATTTGGTACATGGGCAATGTGGTGTATATGTCTGTAACAGTACACTATGGAGATGCCCAGCATGAAGATGTGACTTTTTTGTGACATTCATAAATGTCATACATAGTAACGTCTGTTTTGTAGTTTAAAAAAGTCATAAGTCATGGTGATTGGAGCGGTTTTTGTGACATTTGCCCAAATTTTGGGACATTTGGTGGACCACTCCATTTTTCAAAGTGATCGATGTTTCAGGGCTAAAACTGAGATTAGATCTGGATTATGGCACATTTATTACATGCAACTTTTGCAAATGTTGCTAAAAATTTGCAACCCCACATCAGGCAACCTCCACATGTACTTTAACTCATATAGACATATAAGTGCAAACCACATTGCACTCACGGCAAATATATTATTAAGGTGCGCCATTTCATAAATTTGCTATTGTCCAGGACACCAGTCTTGTCCATGATCTGTGTCAGGTATTGTAGCAATGAATGTGACTAAACTGCAGTACCGGACACAACCCAGTTCTGTTAACCAGACCTGTTTGTCTAATCCTGGAAACATCTGAGATCTAAGTTTAGTTTCACTTTTAATACAATTAAAGACAATGTGATAAACACTGAAGACAGAAATTCAAATTATTTATTTATTTTTTCTTAGTGGTTGAATGCCAGAATCCAAATATTATTATTAGTGTTGAGCGAAATGTCTGAAGTGGACTTCGATACGAATTTCAAGGAAAATTTGATTCGTTGCGAAGCCGAATTTCCTCGTGTTTCATGGTAATGAATCGATTTTCCCTGAAATGGGGTAAAAGAAAAAAAGAAAAATCATACATACCTCATCCTTTGAGTGCGAAGAGCCAGCCACCTCCATCTAGATTGAAGATCCTGCACGAAATCTCATGAGCGGTGATATATGACATCACCACACTGACCGACGTGATGATGTCATCATGGGCCACGCAAGATTTCGCGCTGGATCTTCAATGAAGATGGTAGTGGCCAGCTTTTTGCAATCAAATGGATGATGTATGTATGATTTTATTTATTTTTACTATAGACATTGAACGGCTTATCCCATTAATAATGTAAAAAATGAAAATCACACATCATAGTCGATGACAATGACTTTTTAACAAAGCTAAAACTAGCCCTGTGCCTCACATGGATCCAGAGATCCCCCCATTCATTGCTGATATCAAGCTGGCAGCTCAAGGGGAGTGTCTTTTCTGCTGCAGCTAAGGAGGCATGTCCATGCTCTCCCTATCACAACTCAGGAGGCAGTTGAAAGATAAAACACGTGCAGCCTTCTTAAAGGGGTTGTCCGAGTATTTTGTTTTGTTATTTGTATGTTTCTAACTAATCAAATGTAACAGCTTTACCATGCACTTACTGCATCTGTAGTTGCTACTTTCTCAGATTTCACTAAGGGCCACATGACCTGTGATGTCAGTTTCTCTCCCTGCTCTGAGGATGTTTCATGCATAAGCCTGAGAGAGCAGATATGTGTCTGTACACAAGATGTCACTGTGCTGGCCACACCCCCTGCACTGCCATCTGCTGCTGCTGTCTGCCCTATGTCTCCCTCCCACTGGATACTTCTGGAAAGATTAACCCCTTCAGGAGCACAGACTCAGGGCTGAAGGCTTAACTGAGTAGCTGCAGGCAGTGAGGAGACAAATGCTGGGCACAGGAGCTGACAGACTAGAGGAGTTCTGCACAAGAACAGGTAGGGAGAAGATCCTGTGTGCATCAGCAGTGTTATTGTACAGCTGGGACTTGTAGTCCTACACATACAACATGCTGCTGAGTCTCCCAGCAGGCAGATATGTTACTCAGGGCAGGACTTATATTCACTTCCTCTGCAGAGCAGGATGAGGGGCAGAGATTGGTGTTGTTGTAGGTAAACAAAGGGCCAGAAGAGAACCAGGGAAATAAGGAAATAGATATATTTTTTTTACCTAAAACTTGCTTAGCTCAGTTATATATTGCTGCCCATCAGATTTACAGTGCTATATATTTCTTTTTTTTATAACTCGGGCAACCCTTTTAATGAGCCGGTCAAAAAAATAAGAAATTAAGTAGCATTATAAACTTCATTGAATAGCTCAGTAGCTAACCACAATTTTAATAACATGCAATTGCAAAGGTCTTTAGTTCCAGGTGCTAGTTTGAAAAGTGTAGAATATTTTTCGTGGGACAACCATGAAGTCATTGCACCCACAACTTACAAAGAAATGTGCTTCGTGACAAAGTAATTAGTCGCAAAGCAATTTTTTTTGTAAAATTCGGCGAAATTTTCAAGAACTTCGTTTAACATTAATTATTATTTTACTTTATATATTTAAGCAAAATATTAAGATATTACAGTTATGTTGATGAAATATGAATAGGATATTTTATATTTTACAGAAATCTGTTTTCTATAATTCCTTTACTGAATAGCTACGGATGTAGTAGGGTTAATACTTATGCTTTATGAGACATGTTATCTAAATTAAATGCAACTAAACGCGTTAAGCAATTGCTTTTCAATGGCTTTTGTTTAAAGATAACATGATGAGTTAGGAAATTTGAGTTAAGGGTTACCCCTGCTATATCTGCACTTGGAAGCTCAGAAAGCATTTTGTTATTTTATTGTTGAAACAATTCCTTATATCAAAGCACATTAGTCTAGCAGGTAACAATGCCCTTGGGGAGCCTTTTAAATGTTTTTTTACTGTTATACTTTGAAATAACAAGTCAGGAGAAAAGAGGTTTCTTGTAGAAAGAGAAATGCAGGTGACAGTGACATGATTGATGGATGAAGCATATAAAATGCCAGCCCATATTGAAGTTTTGAACTGAAAAATAACCAAAGTGATTGAGGAAATGACTAATATTAATGCACTCTTTATAACGTGAAGAAGAAATTATTATTTCTTATTAAACAAGGAGTTATTAGAGATTTTACACCATTTTAAAAACCCCCATAAAGAGTTTCCCTATAGAAAGAAAACTACAGTGCCAACCCATAATCAGACACATTTTTCAGTTTTTACTATGTGTGGCGTCCAAAACAACAACTGGGACTGAGGGGCACCTAAGCCACGTGACCAATGAACATTATATCACTGGCCTAGGGTAAGCTGCTAGGAGGCTCTTCAAGCAGCTGATCGATGAGGGTTGGACCCTCACTGTTAAGAAATTGATAATGTCAAAAGGAGTGGATCCAAAACATATGACACGTAAATTAAATATTTACATATCTTTGGTGTTTTGTGCCCACTCCTGCTTTTGGGCACCAAATCATAAGCCAATTCTGATGGGACCATACAGGCCTTACAGCAGCTACATAGACAGGATCCATTTTGCGTCTCATTTTTCCTTCCTTCTGACAGATCAGAAGAAGAGCCAAATAAATGATGATGTTAACCAGGCCCAAAAGGCAACATAGTGGTCTAATCATGAAGTAGGGAGGGAGGGAACAGCATGAGAAGTCCACAGAGTGGCCCAATGACATAGTGGTGAGGTGGAAACAGCATGAGGAGCACATAGAGTGGCCCAGTGACATAGTGTTGACATAGCAGCAGCATGAGGAGACCACAGAGTGGCCCAGTGACATAGTAGTGAGGTGGCAACAGCATGAGGAGACCACAGAGTATTTGCAAATTCTCAAAGTGGTGATATTCGCGATTAACCCCTTAGTGACCAAGCCTGTTTGGGCCTTTTTTCATTGTCATGTTCCAAGAGCTATTACTTTTTTATTTTTCCATCTATATAGCTTTATGAGGGCATATTTTTTGCGGAAGTTGTAGTTTTTAATGGCGTCATTTTGGGGTACACATAACTTTCTGATTAACTTTTGTTAACTCTTTTGGGGAGGGAGATGGAAAAAAAAGCAATACGGCCACTGTGTTTTTACATTTCTAAATTTTACGGTGTACATTTTTTGGTACAGCGATACCAAATATATATAGTTTTTTTTTACGTTTTACTACTTGTTTTGCAACAAAACCTCTTTTTTTAAAACAAAAAATGATTTTGCATTGCCACTTCCCAAGACCCATAACTTTTTAATTTTTTATTCTATGGAGTTGTGAGGGCTTGATTTTTGCGGGACGACTTGTGTTTTTCATTGGTATTATTTTGTAGTAAATGGTGCTTTTGATCGCTTGTTATTTCTTTTTTTTTGTGGCAACTAAAAATAAATGAGCAATTCTGTCTTTTTTTTTTTTTTTACGGCGTTTACCGTAGGGGATAATTTATGTGATATTTATGTAGGCCGGGTCATTACAGATGCGGCAATACCAAACATATGAGGTAGATTTTATTTTTCAATGTTTTTTATTGAAAAGCGTATTTTCAATGTAAAAAAAGCGTATTTTTTTATTTTATGGAATTTTTTTATTTAATAAATATGTTTTTTTTTCTTGTTTTACCACTTAATAGTCCCACAAGGGGACTATAACAAACAGTATTTTGATTGCTTTTAAGATACAATGCATTATCTGTATAATCCACTGTATTTTAACAGCAATGCTATTCTAAAATTGACCAGCAGTCTGCGCCAGAGAGGCACAGGGGGACCCATGCAGTGCTTAGACACGGCAGCCCAGCTTAAGGCCCCTTAGTGACTGCCGTAAAAACACGTATGGGTGGTCACTAAGGGGTTAAAATTAGTGATTTGAATATTCGCGCCGACTATTCATGAGGAGACATGAAGTACAGAGAGGATGGACTGGCTGTGGTAATGTGGGTCTGTGGTAATGGAGACTGTAAACAAGGGCTGCTGCTCACCTTCCTCTCAAGTCTCCTCATCTTCTCCATTCTCACAGAGATTCACCTGTATTCAGGATTATGATTCCTGACAAGCAGAGCAGAGAGGAGGATGAGGCAGCACTATGGCTCATTGTGGTGACGTAACTTGTCCTGTTATGTGATTAGGACAAGTGTGTACTGATAGGACGGCGGCCATTTTATTTCTCCTAATGATTGCTCCCCAGACAAAACAAGCCATTCTAAGTAATGAAAGGTATTTGTGAATATATTTATTACAAAATATTTTTCTGGTTGTATTATGTCTTCTATAGCCTTGATGGATCCGTCATGAACACCATTAAAAGTCAATGGTGGACGGATCCGTTTTCTATTGTGTCAGAGAAAAGGGATCCATCCCCATCGACTTACATTGTGTGTCAGGACAGATCCGTCTTGCTCCACACCACATAACGGACAGAAAAACACTGCAGGTAGCATTTTGGTGTCCACCTCCAGAGCGGAATGGTGACTGAACGGAAGCAAACTGATTCATTCTGAGCGGATCGTTTTCTATTCAGAATGCTTTAGGGCAAAACTGATTCGTTTTGGACCGCTTCTAAAAGCCCATGATGGATCTCAGAAACGGAAAGCCTAAATGCTAGTGTGAAAGTAGCATAAGGAGAATTCCAATTTATTAGAAAAAAAGCCTGGGAAATGTTGGCAGGGATTCTATGAGCTTTCTGGAATGAGTAAGGATTAGACAGTCTGTGTTTGTATGACTGCAAGAAGCCAGGCACAAGACCTGAATGAGGCCTACACCACCACAATCACATTTTGAATGCAGTAAATGAAATAACTGAACAGAAAAAGTTACCATAAGTTTTCTCATTAACATTTCACCATGTGATTCACAAACCTTTCATTATGGTTTTATTAACATTTAATAGTGTGCTCTTGCAGCTTGGTGTCAGCCAGGTCACTTGTTTTCTAAGCTGGTATCCTCTTAGGCTTGGGGCAATGGAGTAATCCAAATCTACGAACAATTTTTGATTAATGGTTTTTCAGCTAGAGTGAACAAAAGGTCATGATAAATGGTAGAGACAGTCTTTACAGGCTTAGGAAGGAGAATGTTAAGTTAGACTTCAGGTCATTCTCTCTGCTCTCAGGGGACTATGTGTTCAGTTGGCTGCTTTATCATTACAAATATTGTCCTTTAATATTTAGTTTTGGCTGCACACAAATAAATAAGGGAATAAGGTAGAAATGTCAAGCAGCTATGGCCAGATAAGATGTTGTCAGATGTTAGGATAAGATAAGCTGTAAGAGTTAAATATTCATCTTTGGGTATTCCTTTTATATTCACATCCATTCTAGATATAATACAAATATACTTAAAATAACTTTACCACATTTTGTTCTCGATTTCTTGCTTTGATCTCCCCTTAGAGCTACATTCAGAATTCTGCTGGTTGTTACTTTGAAATCATTAGCACTACATGTCATCCTTTTATTTCATTCATTTCTACATCAGAATACTGTATTTTGTCTATAATATATATATATAGATCTAAGAGTATGTATTTTGTGTAGTAGTAAGGCCGAATTTAAAACTACTGGTAGAGATTACTATTGACTGTATAAATTCGTTATTTATCCCAAGTTTCTTGTGATTCATTTCAGAAGAGACAGAGACCCATGCATAACACTACTGAAAAAGAGACATGCAAGTCCATGCAACCTCCAAACGGCAAGAGCACCAAATATTACATTTCTCTGAATAAGATGTGCCAGACAGCTTTCCCTCCAAAAGGACAAGAAAATTGAGTTTTTCAAGATAAAATTGCCCTAGTTAGCTGAGTCGCCTTTGACGGGGTCTTGGGGGGTGCTCTTTTTCATTAGAGAGACCACTTAGTATGCATGAGGAGTATTATAGCCCAGTCAATCCTGCCCTGCATTTCTAAAAAAATCTATGCAAATTAGAAAATCTTTACTTTTTCAGACATCAGATACGATTAGGGTTCTTTTCTTTTTGGAAGAATAACTAATTTAAATCTTTCCCCAACCAAAATTGAATATTAGCTTTCCTTTCTGAAAGATAACTAAATAGTTCAAAGCTACCAAACTAGGAAAATCTTATTATGGAAAAGGTACTGATTGAATAATTTGATGCTACCACCACATTTCCCCTGTGGTAGCCACAAACTTTTCAATCAGTGCATTTTTACAATATTACCCAAATTGAATTTTTCTTTTAACAGTTTGGAGAATCGCACCATAAACAAATTTTAAGAAATTTGCTAATCTCTACTCTCCCTGTATCACACCATCCATTGTAGATAAAACTGACTGTAATATAGTTCAATGACTATACTGTTCTTTTACCAAGTAGAATAACTATATGTTTTAATCATTCTTATCAGGTGTGACACAGTAAATGGTTTGGTCCTCCCAGCATGTGCTGCTGGACTAATTGACAGCCAGGTAAGGTCAAGCACCTGACTGGATCTTAGGTGCCAGTCCGGGCTTTGCCGACACTTAGTTGGCTTAAAAGCCAGCTGGACGGCAGCAGGAGAGGAACCATTGCTTAGATATGTGTTTGAGACTGGTTTGGGGAAAAAACAGGTCTCCTAATGCCTGGAGTTAGACTCTGTATGGAAAAAGCAGCATGGTGTGAATGAAAACCTGGACTTTGTCAACTGAGGTGAAGTTGATTACTGAACTGTTAACCGTTAATACCTGCTTGTGTAAATAAACACTGCAGTTGGATCAAGTTTTGTTTTTGGTGCCTCTGTTCTGCGACCACTTACCCTGCCTACCAGAGCGAATCCCCACACAGGCTAGGTATTTTTACTAGCAAATATACTCCTGAATATCAATTTTTTTAGACTGATCCTTAAATTTCAGATACATGTTTCATTATTTTAAATTTGTCAATAACATCCAAGTTAATTTAATTTATTTGGAAATTTTGCCTTTAAAACATCATTCCTTTTTGCCAGGGCTAGAAATGTTGACTACATAAAAAATAAAAAATAAATTCCATTATTTTCCGAGATCTCAAAATGTATCTGTTGTTCTGGGTAACTAATTGCTTCACGGACAGCACATTTTTATTCCATAGATTTATATGGGTATTTTCAGAGCTCATAATGCATTATTTATCTAAACTGCATTACATTTCTGCTATGCCTCCTGAAATTATCATAATTCAGCAAATCAATCAAAAGCACATTAAACTAAATTATAAAGTAGCTGCAGATAAATTACGCAGACAGCAGACATTTATTAGCTGGATTTGTGTTTTTTATGACACTTTTCTTGTAGCATTTAATATTTTAATCTACAGATATATTCTGTATCATATATTTTGTGTTATTATCTGGTAAAAAGAACTAATCACAAAATAAACACACATAAAAATCTCTTTAATACATCTTAACTCCTTTATGACTAGCACTGTACATAGCAGAAGTTGTCGCTTTAAATATGGTGCCCTCTCAGATACCTTAGTCAAATGTGAAAATGGGGAAGATCTGCCCTGGTAACAGCTTCCCCTGGCTGAGATCTGGGAACTTGTTACATTCGAGTGCGCTGGTATATTCCAATACAGACCTGCAGGTGGCAGCACTGCATTAAATTATATACTGAACTGTGTATTCTGTAATAGATAAAAATCAATTGCAGAATAAAAATGGTAACCTAATGAATGCTTGTTATATCCACAAACGGTGACTTAAAAAAGTTGAAAAAAGTTTGTAAAACGTTTTTAAAAATCTAAGATAAAACTTCCCCCCGTTCCCTAAAATTAAAATAAATAATTAAAAAACATTATTGGCATTGCTGCTTCTGAAAACATATTTACTATTAAAACATAAAATTATTTATCCCATACATCTAACAGCGCAATGGAGAAAAATTCAAAATGGCCAATTTGCCATTTTTTCATCACTTCAACTCCCCCAAAAATTAGATAAAAAGTGATCTAAAGGTTATACACACCCCAAAATGGTATCAATCAAAAGAACATATCACTCTGTAAAAATTCACACAGCTCTATAGACATAAATATAAAAATGTTATGAGGGTAAGGGCTCATTAACACGACCATAAGCCGTCTGTGCACATATTGCGGACAGTAAACCCATTTACATGAATGCGTCCGCAATCCGCAAGATAACGCACGGTGCGGAGTGGAGGAACAGATCGGAAGCACTCTAAAGTGCTCCCATGAGCTTTTGGGTCCATCTTTTGCCATATATTGCGGATCCCGGACCCATTCAAGTCAGTGGGTTCGCAACACAATACGGTATTCACACAACTGGTACCCGTGCATTGAGGAAT
This sequence comes from Bufotes viridis, assembly GCA_033119425.1. Classification (NCBI taxonomy): domain Eukaryota; kingdom Metazoa; phylum Chordata; class Amphibia; order Anura; family Bufonidae; genus Bufotes; species Bufotes viridis. The sequence goes on from CM065593.1 coordinate 47,265,041, forward strand.
GCAATTTGAGGTCCACAGCACAGGCATGGATGGCCTACAGTCGTGTGAATGAGCCCTTAGAATGTTGCCATAAAAGAAAAAATAATTTTTTATAAAGTTTACTCTTTTTCAGTACTAAAACACAAGAAAAACTATAGAATTGTGATATTGTTGTAATTGTACTGGCCTGGAGAATGAAGGTAATAGGTCAGTTTTACCGTATAGTGAACACCGTAAAAAAAAAACAAAAAAAAACTTCAGAACACTTTTTTTTTTCCCAGCCTCCCACTACATTGTATGCAACATAAAATGGTCCCATCAGAAACTACAACTGAAAAAAAACATCATATCGCTATTTGAATAGAAAAATAAAAAGGTTATGGTTGTGGGAAAGCTGGGAGAAAAAAACATGAAAACTAAAACTTGCCTGGTCCTTAAACCACTTGACGACCGCCCATAGACTATAAACGTTCTATGGGCGGTTGTCTATCTGCACACTAATCGTGCAGATGCCGAGCGGGTTGCCTGCTGTCAGTGACAGCAGGGCAACCCAGAGAGAAGGCAGGGACAGTGCCCAAGTGTCCCTGCCTTCTAAATCACCGCAGACATAGCGATTGGTGAGCCCTGTGTCTGCTTTGCAGGAAGCGCTATGCACTCCCTGCTCCTGGCCCAGTTTTCGTGTGACTGCCGGGGCCAACTTGACAACTTTATCTCACAGTGATTTTGTAGTGAAAGGGTCACAAAAAGGCACAGAGCAGTATCTATCATGTTAATGCTTCGTGCCTCTGATGTCCACCGCGCAGCTTGGCTCTCATTCTCGCTGCGGATAACACGCTGGAGATCCGCTCGTCTGCAAGAGCCCTAACTGGGGCTACTATGTCAGCCCCAGTTACAGGAGAAATCAATAGTGGAAAAAAAAAGTGAAGTTAAATGTCCCCCAGAGGTCTTGAATGACCTTATGGGGGACGCAAAGTGTAAAATAAAAAAATGAAGTGTTTTAAAAAAAAAATGGTTTTACATAAAAAAAAAAACCCCAATTAATTAATTTAAAAAAAGAGTTAAAAAAATAAAAAATAAAATAAATTGGACATATTTGGTATTGCCGCGTCTGTGACAGCCGGCTCTATAAATATATCACATCAGCCACCCCGTCCGATAAACCTCATAAAAAAAAACTGCGTAAAAAAAAAATAACACATAAGTGTCACAAAATAAATCTAATAAAACTGTCACCTCATCCCACAAAAAATGAGCCCCTACATAAGAAAATTGCTAAAAAAATTAAAACATTATAGCTCTTAGAACATGGAGACATTACAACATAATTTTTTGTTTAAAAAAGCTATTATTGTGTTAAAGTGAAATACATTTTAAAAAGTATACATATTAGGTATGGACACATTCATAAAAACATCTCTATAAAAATATCACATGACCTAACCCCTCACATGAACACCGTAATAAAAATAAAAACAGTGCCAAAAAAGCAATTTTTTGGTCACTTAACATCACATAAAGTGCAACACCAAGCGATCAAAATGGCATATTTTCCCCACAATAGTACCAATGAAACCGTCCCCTAATCCCACAAAAAATGAGACCCTAACTAAGACAATCGGTCAAAAAATAAAAAAGCTATGACTATGACTATAAAGACACTAAAACATAATTTTTTTGGTTTAAAAAATGCTATTATTGTGTAAAACTTAAATAAATAAGAAAAAGTATACATATTAGGTATTGCTGCATCCGTAACAACCTGCTCTATAAAAATATCCCATGATTTAACCCCTTAGGTGAACGCTGTAAAAATAAATAAATAAAAACTGTGCTAAAACAACTAATTTTTTGGTGACCTTGCAGGGTGCAAGGTCACCAAAAAATTAGTTGTAATAAGTGTAATAATGAATGCCCAAAAAAAGCATATGTTCCCAAAAATGGTACCAAAAAAAACATCAACTCTTCCTGCAAAAAACAAGAAGATCGGCAGAAAAATAAAAAAAATATGGCATTCGGAAAATGGAGACACAAAAACATATTTTTTTTTCAAAAATGCTTTATTATGTAAAAACTGAAACAAAAACGTAACCATAGCAAAAGCAGGTGCACTCTGCGGCAATACTAAACCCTCACACTGATAAAATTGAGGGGTTAGTTCGACATATCCTACTAGGAGGACATGTATTAAGCTCGGACACCACGGCAAGGTCCCACAAGTAGCCCGAGGCCCTACCACTCAACCTACCTGAGCCGTATGGGCGATACCAGGAGCCGTTGGGCATTACGGGAGCATAAAGCCATAAGCTTTGAGCTGTCTGTGAGTCAGGCCTTATGCTCTCGTAATGCCCAACGGCTCCTGGTGTCGCCCATACGGCTCAGGTAGGTTGAGTGGTAGGGCCTCGGGCTACTTGAGGGACCTTGCCGTGGTGTCCGAGCTTAAGACATGTCCTCCTAGTAGGATATGTCGAACTAACCCCTCAATTTTATCAGTGTGAGGGTTTAGTATTGCCGCAGAGTGCACCTGCTTTTGCTATGGTTATGTTTTTGATTGTTCTCCACATCCACATTATCGCTATCGTATGTAGGATGGTTATTGTGGTACTTGTAGTCCGTTGCTGGCATCTTCCATTGTATGCATTTTTTGCTGTTGATTGCCCCTATCAACGGACTACAAGTGCAGGATGTGCTCCCCTAGATACATGCACAACTGCATATGGGTTGAGCATATCCTGCTTCTTAAACACCACACCACATTTTCTAAAAACTGAAACAAACAAACAAACCAAAAACGAAAGTAGTCATTTTTTACATCATTTCGTCCGTAACAACCGGCTCTATTAAAATAGTGCATGATCTACTGTGTCAGATCAATGTTTTAAAAAATAAACAGTTTCAAAACAGCAATTTTTTTGTTACCTTGCCTCACAAAAATGTAATATAGAGCAATCAAAAATCATATTCACTCCAAAATAGTACCAATAAAACTGGCACCTTATCCCCTAGTTTTCAAAATAGGGTACATTTTTGAAAGTTTCTACTGTCAGGGTGCATCAGGGGGGCTTCAAATGGGACAAGGCATCTAAAAACCAGTTCAGCAAAATCTGCCCTCCAAAAACCATATGGCGTTACTTTCCTTCTGCGCCCTGCCGTGTGCCCTTACAACAGTTTAAGACCACATGAGGGGTATTTCTGTAAACTGCAGAATCAGGGTAATAAATATTGAGTTTTGTTTCGCTGTTAACTCTTGATGTTTTAAAGAAAAAAATGGATTACAAATGGAAAATCTACCAAAAAAGTGAAATCTTGAAATTTCATCTCCATTTTCCTTTAATTCTTGTGGAACGCGTAAAGGGTTAACAAAGTTTGTAAAATCAGTTTTGAGTAACCAGACGGGTGAAGTTTCTACAATGGGGTCACTTATGGGGGGTTTCCACTGTCTAAGCCTCATAATGTGACTTCAGACCTGAACTGGTCCTTAAAAAGTGGGTTTTGAAAATTTTCTTAAAAATGTTAAGAATTGCTTCTAAATTTCTAAGCCTTCTAACGTCCTAAAGAAATAAAATGACATTTACAAAATGATGCCAACACAAAGTAGACATATGGGGAATGTTAAGTAATTAATATTTTATGAGGTACCACTTTCTGTTTTAAAAGCAGAGAATTAGAAATTTAGAAAATTGCGAATTTTTCAAAATTTTTGTGAAATTTGGGATTTTTTCATAAATAAAGGTGAAATATATTGACCCAAATTTATTACTATAATGAAGTACAATATGTCACGAGAAAACTATCTCAGAACGGCTTGGATAAGTAAAAGTGTTCTAAAGTTAACACCACATAAAGTGACTCATGTCAGATTTGCAAAATTATATTCCTGGTCAGAAAGGGGAAAATGGCCGGGACTGGAAGTGGTTAAGGGTTAAACTCTCAAGTTGAATGATAAAGTATTCCAAGCAATCTTACATCAAAACACAATCTTACAGCTTAATCCCTTGGCGACCCCCACCCTTGGGGCAGATGTATAATTCCACAGCATCTAAGTGATGCAGACGCATACATTTAATCCCTCAGATGCTGCACACTCCCACAGAAGTAACAGTGTTCCCTGGCTAAGACCAGGGAAGGTGTATTATTCCAGTGATGGCTCGGAGCCTCAAACAGACTCCGATATTTATCACAGCTATATACCAAAACAGGCCAGCAGATGGCAGCACTGTATTGGTATATTGTAAGTGGTGTGTTCTGTGATGGTTAAATACCTATCACAGAACATAATTGGCAATCTAATGATTGCCTGTTATAGTCACCTAGAGTAAAATAAAATAAAGTAAAAAAAGTTTTAGAAAAAATAAAAAATAAAAGTTTGTTTCCCCAAAATCAAAATAAATAAGCAATAAAAAAAACATTATAGGCACTATTAAAATAAAACAATATTTATCCTATACAGCGAATGGTGTAATGGAAACAAATTCAAAATGGCCAATTCACCATTTTTTGTCACTTTACCTCCCCCAAAAAATAACAAATAAAAAGGGATCTAAAAGTCACAAACACTTCAAAATATATAATGTATAATTGAATGAATGAGCCCTCATACAGCTCTGTGCACATAACTAAAAAAACGTTATGGGGGTCAGAATATGGCGATGAAAAAAATAATGTTTTTCAAGGTTTTTATTTTTTTTAGTATTAAAATGCAAGAATAACTATACAAGTGTGCTATCGTTGTAATCCTACTGAATTGGAGAATAAAGATAACAATTTCACTGCATATGGAACACCGTAAAAACCCCCATAAAACGTCCTCAGAATTGCAGTTTCCAATTCCACTCCATTTGGAATTTTTTTCCAGCTCCCCTCCATATCATATGCAATATTAAATAGTGACATTAGAAAGTACAACTTGTCCTGCAAAAAACACACCCTCATTAGGCTTTGTGAACGGAAAAATAAAAATAAAAAGTTATGGCTCGGAAAGGCAGGGAGTGCAAAATGAAAATGCAAAAAATGGAAAATCACAAGGTTCTCTAAAGGTCGTCCACCTGTAATTTTTTTTTTTTAAAGGGTTCATTATGGCATTAAAAAAACAGAAAAAACTAAAGTGAAAAACACATCTTTTCAGGCAGGCCTATCATGTTGCCTAAACTGACTTTTATCCCCTTGCCGCTCATTCTACAGAACCGAACACCATCGTCCAACAGTAATCTCAGTACTACCCTATTTAGTACAAAGATGGTTGGACCACTTAGAAAGCATTAAACTTTACCTTTTGTATCACCCCCATTTCCTCATAGATTGCAAGCTCTTGGGACTATATTAGCCTGTGAATTCTATCTATTTTGATTTGTACATATAGTGGACACTTATCATTTGAGGTTGTTTTTATGTCAGTTTTAAGTCTGTCTTTGCTTTGAGTGCCTGCACCAAATTGATGAAATGGCACACCTTAAAAATATATGTTGTGTGAGTGCACCGTGTAAAAGTAGACCAGGTTGTTACCTGGTTGTGGGTTATGACTTTTTTGCGACTTTTCCAAAAGTCGCACTTAGTAAATGAGCCATAATCCAAGTGTAATCTTACTTTTAGCTCTTAAACATAGACCACTGTGTACGAGTGGCGAGGATAACAAAATGTTGCAAAAATGTCGCAGTTGCCATGGAAATGTCGCAGTTGCAATGACTTGCAACTTTTTTACGCCACAAAACTGACATATCTGATTTCATAAATGGCCCCTATATGCTGCGGAATGAGGATTATAATTAGAGATGAGGGAAGTTTACAAAAATTCAATTTGGATGCTTCGCTGAATTTCACAAAGAAATTCACTTTGTAAATAATTATTTAATCGCAAAATAAAAATGTTATTTCTTTGTGAGTAGCAGGTGCAATGACGGGGAATGACGATTGCGCCGCCCCTGAAATTGAACCCCCCAGAGCCCGCGTTAATGGCTGATCGTGGCATCTGAGTTAAAAAATGAGGGCTTTCAGAGATTAATCAGTAAAAAAAAAATAATAATAATGGAGTTGGCTAAAATGGGACATTTTAGTTTAAAAAAAGTCGCATTTTTGTGCGATTGGTGTTAAAATGCCACAAATAGAGAGAAATAGGTGGATAATCAGGTTTATATTCAAACAGTCACATTTTAAAAGTGCCGTGTACCTTTTGATATACGAGGTGAAACAAATCCCCACTTTTGATTTGTAATGTTAGTATTTATTTGGCGCAAATTATGTCATTTTTGATACATGTCCCCCATTGTATTAAACAATACAAGAAACAGATATCTAGTGGGAATGAGGAACCACTGCATAAGACTGTATACTGTTATTAGCAATATAAACATTGTTAGTTTTTATATTATTCAATACAAGCATACAGTCAATACAAGTACAATATTAGATGGAACCATAAATCTCCCCATAAGTTTCTTTAGCATCTTTTTAGATGTAAAGATATATTGCTACAACAAGCACTGAACACCAATGTTAGAAAGTAATTATCGTTCCCAAGACTTGCACTTACTTGTTACAATAATCGTGTTTTTTTCTGCAAATGTGATTGTTTGTTCTTGCCTTTCCTCCTGTATTGCGGTTTCTATTCCAAACATAAGGCAATTTATATGAGTGGATTTACTGCCAATAAATAATCATTTTTAAGGTAGCATTAAATATTTGATCAATAACAAAACAATTAAATGACTGCTGATCTTTAACTCACTGCCTATGTAAAAGGTCTTTATGGGGATAAGGGGAATTATATGAATATTTTGGGAGATTTATCAAAACTGGTGTAAAGAAGAACTGGCTTAGCTACCCAGAGCAACCAATCAGATTTCGCTCCTTTGGAAAATTAAAGGTAAAATTTGATTGGTGGCTATGGGCACCTAAGCCAGTTTTACTTTACACCTGTTTAAAAAATCTCCCCAATTGTTTTATTACTGGACTTAAAGGGACATTTCACAGTTTTTTAATGCTTGCGTTTTACTAAAAAATATTGAGCCATTCTGTCATAAAGGTTCAACTGTTTTTCTAGCTGTTTTACTTTCACTTTGTGCTGGGCAATAAACCTTATCTCTAAATAGCTAAAAAGTCATAAATATTTATTTATAAGCCACATTCTTATCAGTAAGATTAGAATTGAGATATAACATGTGTTTAGGATGTCACAGATCAGAGATTAAAAGCCCATCAGCTGAGCTGCTGACGCAACAGAGCAAATGCACAAATCCTGCTAGTAGAGAAACTCAAGGCTGCACAAAGAAAAAAATAATTTTTAGCTCAAAATGACTACAATGCATGGAAAAAAAAAAAATTTGCCCCCAGAGGTGTATATAGCCTTTAAAGTTTACATGAATGGATAGATCCAAGTTTGAATAATATTTAGACAACCCTAACACTGCTTAGGGTGGGTTCACACTAGCATTAGGGATTCCGTTATTACTTTCCGTTATAACATGGTTATAACGGAAAATAACGGAATGCCCAGACAGGATGCAAAACGGAAGTCTTTAAAAAGCATTCCGTTTGCTTTCCGTCATAATACAAGTTTATGGAAAAGCATATCGGATCCGTCTGGGTCCCGTTATGCAAGACGGAAAACAAAGTCCTGTCCACAGGAAACCATAATGCTAGTGTGAACCCACCCTTACCCTAATAGGTCTTAACTAAAATTCACCTAAAGTACTATATCGCCTATAGCTATGGTCTTATTTATTATAACCTTTGAATTGATTTGAAGGGGTTGTCCAAGATTCTTATATTGGTGATCTATCATGGGTGACTCAGACACAGTACCATACATTTTTTAGCAGCATGAAGCTTTGTACAACCTCATCCTGTTCAAGTGAATAGGACAGAGGTACTGTATGTGTAGTACCACACAGAGCCACTATAAAATCACAGCACTGTGCCTGGTAATGAAGAGTCTGTTGTCTCTTCAAACAGCTGATAGGTGCAGTCTCCCCCACCAATCTAATATTGATTAAGTTTTCAATCTTAAAACCTCAGACAACCTCTTTAGGCCTCTTTAACATATCCCTGTGATGATACCGGTGACAAGATGATCAGAGGTTCATCCACGAAGATGTCCATGAAGGATCAGTCTGTCCATTTTTGCTCTTAGTGTGTCATCCGTATTCCACGTATACTGCTAGGCTGAAATTTAATTTGCAGAGCAGTGAGACTAAGGAACTCTCTGCCTGCAGAGGTGGTGATGGTGCATTCACTAAAAGAGTTCAACAGGGGCCTGGATGTATTTCTGGAGTTCAATACTATTACAGGTTATACGGTAGTTACTAGAGATGGGTTGATCCAGGGAGTTATTTGATTGCCTGATTGGAGTCGGGAAGGATTTTTTTCCCCTAAAATTAGGAAAATTGACTTCTAACTCATGTTTTTGCCTTCCTCTGGATCAACTTGCAGGATAACAGGCTGAACTGGACGGACAGATGTCTTTTTTCAGCCTTATGAACTTTGTTACTATGTTACATTCTATAAGAAAGGAAAGTTCAGCAGCTCTCACCTGCCACACCTTCACCTGTGAGCACGGAGAGCCCGTGTCAGGACCGGGCAAACACAATTCAAAAGGTTCAAGGATCCAGCTCCACTTCAGTAAAGGAATTTGTTTATTTTTGCTTGCGGTAAAAACACATCCAGTTTACAAAAAGTTTTGTCTACGTGTTTCGGGCTACCAGAAACAATTCAAGCCCTTACTCATGAGCACGAAACGCGTAGACAAGACTTTTTGTAAACTGGATGTGTTTTTACCGTTTTTGAATTATGTTACATTCTAGCAATGATCCGTGAAAACCACAGACCAAACACAGATGGCATCCTTTGTGCAGTGGTTTTCATGGACCCATAGAAGGATCTCGGACAAAAATAAGGCATGCTTCCATGGGGTCACCACGGACCCACAGTCACACCAACAGTGAAAAACCACTGACGTGTAAATGCACAAATTAAAGCCAATGTATACATGCGCTGTCCATGCAGACCAAGGACAACACATGTCCATGATTCACTAACCTATGTTTCACTAAAAGAGTTCACATGTACTGTACCAGTAGTGTGCCAAGTGGTCAAAAATGTCATGAAATCTGTAAGGTTTTTTAATGTACTTTCTGGACACCGAATTGTAGTCAAAAGATGGAATAAGTTTATTATTCTAATGGGCGCGAAAACAAAAGTATGGGGGAGATTTATCAAAACTGGTGTAAAGGAAAACTGGCTTAATTTTCCATATTAGCCAATCAGATTCCACCTTTCATTTTTCAAAGTTCCTTTGGAACATGAAAGGTGGAATCTGATTGGTCGCTATGGGGAACTAAACCAGTTTTCCTTTATTGTAGTTTTGATAGATCTCCCCCTGTAGGTACCGCATTTATAGCATGTCAGACTCACTTTTTAATTTCTGTGGCCTATACAATGTCAACCAGAAGGACAGTGCACATCTTTCAAATATGCACAGTAATCATATTTCCAGCACAGTAAAATAATCATATTTGTCAGACATGATTCAAAGACAAATGCAATTGATTAATGTCTGGCTACGATCCACTTATCTCTCCAGTAAACATACGTGGCGGCGATGCCCTCTAGTCTTCGAGCATCTGTAAGAAGTTTATCCTTGTACACATTATTATATAGATAATTAATTCCACCCTTTTAAGGGTTTTCAATCTTACTTATCTTTTTCTGCAAAACTACTTCCAGAATTTATGTGGAAACTCGCTGATGTCAGTAAGAACATCATGCCATTGTTCACAAATACAGAAGCAGGATCGCGTAAAGTATATTACAGTATGTACTATACCATAATACTGCACATAGCGAAATGATCTATTTGATCAACCCTAGTAAAGATGCAATATAAGGGAATATCGAGATAAGACATGCAAATAAATGTACATAAATAATAGCTCTTGATACTTTATGGCCAACAGAGAGACAACTTTCCATGCTATTTGCTTTCATTGGAAAGTTTTCCATTAATTGAAGAGGACTTATGACTGGGAAAACCCCCCTCCCCCCACACACACATGTTTTAATAGTAAATAGTAAATGTAATCAAATGATCACAGGTTTATGTCCCCTAAAGGGACTAAGCAAATAGCAAAAATAATAGTTTAAAGAGAATCTGTCACCAGCGATCTCCCTATCAAGCTGTTTGCATAGACACATAGCTGTGGTTCACCTGATTAAAAAACATTTTTCTGTTGTTGATCCGAGGATCCGTACCCAAGATATCATACTTTTTCTTAATATGCAACTTAGGCCTTTGGTGCAACAAGAGCATTACCATTGTTCTTGTTGCACTAAGCACCACTCATTTTTGTGACCAACCCCTCCCTGGCTGCTTTGCCACTCCCTGAACCTGCCAATCAAATCAGCCAGGAAGGGTCTAGCCACAGAAAAGAGTGAAATTGAGTGCAACAGCAGCAATGGTGATGCCCTCATTGCACGAAAGGCCTAATTTGCATATTACGAAGTATCATAACACAAGAACACAGCCTCAGATCAGAAAAAGAAAATTGTTTTAATCCGGAGAACCACAGCTTTGTGTCTATGCAAAGAATTTGAAATGGAGGTCGCTAGCGACAGACTACCTTTAAGGGTTTTAAAAATAAAAAAATAAAAAACGTGAAATTTACCCCCAATCTCAGTTGTCATATAAAGAAAATAAATATAATTGCCATTGCCACTTCTGAAAATGTTTAAAATATTACAAAATCATATATTTTCTCCTGCTGTGTGAACATTGCATTTCAAAGGGTGAAATCTGCACTGAAAATCTGCATAATCATTTGATGTGTTGCAAATTTCAAAATCCTCACCGCAGGTAAATTTTTACGCAGGAAATTTCTGCACTGTGTACATGAGATTTTTAAAATCTCATCTACTTACAGTGGCTGGCACTGTATTACTGCATGAAAATCCACATTGGAAAATGCAGATTGTGCACCATGTGCATGTGGCCTACAGCTGGTAAAGCATAGCAAAAATTGTATATATCTGTTATTGCCGTAATGGTACTGACCTGCAGAATAAAATTAACAAATCATTTTTATCGCACTATGAATGCCGTAATAATGCAATCCAAACACAATGGCAGAATTTCCTTTTTTTCTATTGCTCTCCGCATTATATGGAACATTATATGGTACCAATAAAAAAGTGAAACTCGTCCTAGAAAATCAAATCTTTATTCATCTTACTGGAAAGAAAAAAGTTATGGATAATGGAAGGTGTGGATTGGAAAATGAAATCTTAGCCTCCGAAATTGGCTTGGTCCTCCATAAAGCAACACAATGTCAGAAATACGTAGTAGCTTACTAGGCGCTGGGCAATCACTTTCTTGGTTGACCACATTCTTCAGGGTCCTATACAAGACAGGAGGAAATGTATCATTACCCATGCGCCTCAAAAGAGGCCTTAAAAGGTCGCAAACTATGTGTAGCATCTCACAGTTCTTAAGCCGCCCTCGACACTTTTTGGAAAGGGGAGTATCCAGCACCGGCAACACATTTAGCTTCATTTGCAGCAGTTTTCTGGCACAAATGAAGCCAGAGCTGGCATAGATTTCTGTTTAGGCGCACGGACTACAGTTGGATTTACTTAGGCTTGGCCTGAGATGTGCAGGGGATTTCAAGACCAGTTATGATAATTCTTCACCTCAATATATTGTGCAAAAGAGCTAAACTGGTGTTTAGTAAAGGCTCATCCTGTCATGTAATACTTCGCTTCTCCTGTGAAGGCACTGTAGCGGAATTGAGCAACTGTAACACCAGAAGTAGAACAACTTAATGTCTTGCTTATCTTTGAAGGACCCTTCTAGCAAAAAGGGATTGTTAAAATTGGGCAACTATTCATTTTGGAAAAAATCTTTATTACCAGTTATACAATATAATTTCGTCCTCTAGGTTCACATGTAGAATTGCCTCTCTTCTTTAATATAACATAGCATTTTAAAATGAGTCTGTGTAGCATACATGCATGGAAAGTCTATCGATGGTTCATCTTATGATGTGAGGTCCATTTTATAGATGTAAATTAACAATTGCAATTCTCCACTGCTCGTCCTCGTCTTCTTATTTATGAAGATGAAAGCTCATTTTGGCTTTCCAATCCATTATCTCGTTAAGTGAGTTATTCTCTTGCGGGCTCATTTATGTTATTATACCGCATAAACTCATTTAATGTCTTATATTAGATTGTCTGCAGCCTTTATTGCTGTTTTGATTTAATGTTTTGTGCCAAATATTAACAGCTTCATAGTCCCGGGATTTTATGGGTTGATGTTAGCTCACTGATGTACATTTAATTTTCATTTTCGCTAGAATGGATTTCTTAAGGGTTGACAGAGTTCACATGACTTATTTGTGTTATTCTATTTCCTTAAACTTTTAAAAGTAACTTGAATATTGTTTAATTGGTTTATATCTAACTTTATTTATTCATTTTTTACTTTTTACATCTCATAGCCCAAAAAAGATAAAAGGGGTATTCTTATCTCAACATTTACAGCATATCCACAGGATATGTATCACTAGCCCCTGAAGAGGATGGGAGTAGTAGTGGCTCTGGTTGCAAAAGTGGCTTTCCTCACAATGCTGCTCTGTAGGTCCAGTGCAGTGAATAGAGTGTGCACTTTTTCTTTGCTTGGGGCACACCCTGATGTTGGTGGTCCTGCATGATGGTAGTTGGGTGGTTGGGGTGCCCTTGGTGTTGTGGTTTTTGGTATGTGTTGATGCTGTGGGAAACAAATGGTGGTGGAGTCAGTTAACAGACTAGATGTAACAGAATAAACATACTTTTTTACTGAAGTGAAGAATTAGGGTTTTAGTACTTCCAACAGTCTCAGAACACAGTTCCAGCAATATACAATGCAATTCTCCCCAGATGGTTTTGTAAAAATGCTGATGTCTTTCTCTCAGTAGATAATGTTTAGAAAAGGAGATTCTCTGCAACTTTCTTAGTGTTAGGAGGGAATACAAGGCACAGCTCTACCTTCCTCTGCAGACTCACTCACTGAGCTGAGCTAGACACATAGCTAACCAATCCACACCTCAACTTCTTTGAGGGCTGTATCACGGTTTATTAACCCCATAAGACCCATAAAATAACCACACTGGGTATACATGGCATTAAAAAAATAAATGGCATTAAATAACATGACAAACATTATAGAAGAAAACAATTGCAAGTGCCCAGCTCTAAGGTACTGCATATACTGCCATACTCTCACGGTTCCCTCGATGTGGCAGCGGCTTCTGGTTAGCAGGGGAAACAACATTGTAATGCAGCCCTCTCAGTTTTAGACCAATGAAGGAGCACGTTAGAGCATTAAAGTGTCAGCTTGTTCAGCTCAAAGCTGGTACAGGTGCCAGTGAATTTCTGTTCCTCTGGCTCCCCCTGCTGTTCCTGGGTGGTATTGTGTTTACTCTGGCTGTGACTTCTGGATCTGGTATTGTTACTATGTTTTCTGGCTTCTGGCGATTTAGTCCTTTACTGCTCTCTGAGTTTTTGACTTCTGGCGTGTCTGGCTCTCTCGCTTGCTTCTGACATTCTTGGCACTTAATTGATCGACTGGCTTTTGACCCTGGTAACATATGACTACTCTTATTTTCTCTGTTTGTTTATTGTCTGTTTGTGTGTTGATCTCTCACATAGGCAGTAAAGGGACCGTCGACCAGTTGTGGGGTCACTGTGTAGAGTAAACATGCAAGTAGGCAGTTATATTGGGTCTAGGGAGTTCTAGGGCTACAATATTCCTGTCTGTGCGTTCTACATTGCCGTCATATCCTGACACATACATTTACAATCGATGCCTGTCCCATCCCTAGGTCACCTATGCACATCTCTATTCATTCACTTCTATAGGAGTTCTATAAGAATATTAGTTCTATAAGTGTGCTTAATTAACTATTTTTTGAGCTTCCATAAAAAAGAATGAAGACACGGGTACCTTTCTATTCACAGTGACTGTAAGATAGGGCCTTGTTATCAAGGTGTGGGCTCCAGAGGATATGTCACAAATATTGTGATGGCAATACCCCCATAAGGATCTATTTATAACTGTCAGCACTGACTTTCTAAAATGTCAATCCTTTCTGTAATTTCGAAATGTAGATGAAATGGAATTGATTCTGATAATTTTATTCACGGCTAATAAATAGGTAGTAGCTGTAAGGCAGGGGTTTAACTATAGAGGGTGCAGAGGCTGCACTGATGTCTTTACCTCTCTAATCCATATGAGTGGCTAATACTACAAATTACATATAATACTTGAAAGATCCTGTTACAGATTTTGCATTAGCTTCAAGTTATTCCAGTCCACTGCAAAGAAGAAGATGTGAAATGTCAAATACATTTTCCAATAGCTCTGTATTCAGTATAAGCCAGCCAGTGCTGTATAATTATAGAGTGTTCACTCACTGAATGTATGGTATATAATAATCCCTGGTGGCCTAGAGGAAAAGACAAAGTATAAACCAAGGTCAATATAATTCACTAAGTAGAGGCAATGAAGATGGCAGCACTCACCATTCTGTGGAAATTCTTTTCATTCTTTTATTCTTTCATAAACGAAGTACTGATGAATTGCCTGGGGGCGGGCAAGACCTCCTTATCGGAAGGCTGGCAGCGATGTCCGGTTTGCTCGAATATTGCGAATCATCAGGCCGCTTGTACATCCGTGCATGGAACCACGCTAATTAAGTAGCTCCCTGCCTTTCGTTACCAAGGTAATAAAGCCAACACTCTTTCTAGGCCTGTGATTTCAGCATCATTAGTCACATGGCCTATGTGCAGCTCAGTCCCATTCAAGTGAATGGGCCTAGCACACCTGCTGTACAATGTATGGTACTGTATTTGATGAGCTGTCAGAAGGTCGCAGCACTCATAAGATCACCACATCCACTTTAAACACTTGATTGACGAGGCATGGTCATTAACATGAAACTCCTGGAAAATTCCTCTGAAGAGTCAAAAGTTTCAAAGGCTCAAGCACACATGCAATTACACATACATTTACTCACATCTACCAGATATGTCTGACAGATGGAGGTGCCAGAAGTGGGAGGACAGAGGTTCCAGCTTCCAGCCTCTGTATCCAATAACTAAATGCAGAGGTGGCCACAACTGATGGCAACTCTCTCGATCCAAGTCTTTGTTTATGAACATCCTTTAAATTTGAATAGAGAAAGCCACAGACGTGCATTTCTTTCGATAGGTTCCAGAAATGGGACCCTATCTATCAGGCATTTCCTGTGGACATAAGATACATGTCTATGGTGGAAAGCCCTTTAAAAAATTCACGGCAGAATTATATTTATGTATGCTAACTGTTAAGATGCTGTAGTATAATCATTGAAAATGTCTTCAGAAAAAAATATAATCCTGAAAAATTAGGTTTTATAGGTTTTATACTTATATTTCATTCATTATACATTGAAATTCATAACCTACCGTACATGATTTTCACAAAAAGTGGAGATTCAGTGGGGGGATTACAAAATAGCCAGAGGCTGTTGGTACAATGATTCCCTAGTGTTACAGTCTATGTTATTTTTCCTCAAGCTAGAAGCCGTGCCTTGGCCCATGGGTCATATTTTGAATATACACTATGAGAGAGGATCAGTCCTATCCTCATATAACTACGTCAACTGGCATGGCTCATCACAGCTAGCTATACTATTCCAGCAACCAAACCACCAGGTTTCGCAATTCATTTCTGAATTCGTAATAACTTTAACTAATAATTTTCACAATTGTGTAATGAAATCCTCTGGTCGGGTTCACTATTGAGATTTTACAAGAAATAGCACTTGATAAAGTCAGGCATACTGAGCTGAGTCTTACCTTCAGCATCATTACAAATACACACACATATACAGATGCGTACGCACGTATGAACATATGCATACGATTTACACAATGTGACTATTTAGTTCTGAAAGAGCAGCGGAATTAAGAGCCAATGTTGTATAAATCCCAAAACAAAAGCATACTAAGGCCTTCTGCACATGACCATATGCGTTTTGCAGTCCCCAAATCGCGGATTATCAAAATAAAGATACTGGCTGTGTGCATTCTTCTCTTTTCGCGGGCCTCATTGTAGAAATGCCTATGTCCTATGATCTGCAGTATGGCCGCATGGATGCAGACAGCACACAGATGACATCCGCATGCTGGCCGCATTTTTTGGGGCCCCATAGAAATGAATGGATCCGTATTTCATCTGCAAAAAATGCAGATCGGATGCAGGCCGAAAAAATGATCGAGTCCTAATACACATTCATGTTAGTACATGCTCACATACGCATAAACTGTATCAAGTGAACTGTTGTGTACATGAAACAATGTTTAAGTTTTGTGTACATTTGAATAAAAAGGGCGTTAGCAGCTTTTTTGGGGGGTAGACCAAAGTGGATTGGGCCAAATTGATGCAAAAATTTGCGCTTCAGTCTTTGAGAGTTGTACACCCATGTACTGTACAAAGAGATGATATTCAAATGCACATAGGCATACAAACGCATAAACATACTTTTAAAAAGAATCAGATTGTTTTCCTTTTTTTGCTATTACTAGGGATAAAATCTATAAAGAAAAGTATCTGCTTTCCTACTGTACAGCCAATTCTCCCTATGCAGAGCTGCACATTTCTCATCCAACAGAAATAAACAGACAATATACTAAACGACATTAGTGACAACTTAAAAAGAAAAAAGAAATGAATATGTGGAAAAAGCCATATAATAAAAATGTCACAGCATGATTGTGGCGTTTACAGTATAATAAGTAAGAGAATGCTTGCATTATTTCTAGTAAAATAACAATGATGCAGGATGACGTGGGAGCACAGTGTAAATTATATAGCTTACTTTGTTACCTTTTTATAGTTTGCACTATTTTTAAAGTAACTATAGCTGAGGATTGTAATCGCGGATAGACCTAACCATACGTTTCTCAAGTACTGTAGGTATTGAACCAAAGAGGTCGGCAATTCCTTCATACCCATAATTATAGTTATTCTGGTGGTAATGTACGTCAAACAAAATGAAAGCTTTGCAGATGGCCATACAAAAAGAATGGTTCCAACTTGCTGCAAACAGAACCTGAACTGTGTTGTAATTTCATATAACAATCACAGCAATATAATTCTAAATTTTGCCAGATACACTGCAAACTATACCACTGGTTACGAAAAAATGAGTTATTATGTAAACAATTTCCATCTACTGAATTAGATATTGTGCTCCTTTTATAGTGAAAGTGTCAATTCTGATTGATCACATAATACATGGCTGGGCTGGGTTTCACAGCTTGCTGCTTTAGCTAATAGATGGGTATTCTGGAGTGGAAGGCAGCCATCAATGATATTCCTCTGTCCTAAAAGGACAATATGGACAGGGGTTATGTTCACGAAACAATCCCTTTAACTTTTCTGAAATAAGGTATAATGAATAAGATGTGCTGTATATCGTGATTATGTAAGCACAGGAGGTTCAGCATTAGAATTAAAATAACCCATTTTATGAAAGATACGATGGCCACAGACATTTTCGTTTTCTGGACTTCTGAAAAATATAAAAAAGTACCCCTATGTATCTGTATGCTCACTAGATGATGCCAGCATAGCTCATAAGTGTTCATTTTTTTTTTTTGAATTTCCATTTATTGACCCAGTTCTGTGAAGCACAGTTGTTTTCATGCTCCCAGATCTTGCTGTGGGTGGACTTGCCAATGTAAAGAACTTCAATTCCCATGATTCCTCTTACATACATTGATTCTATGTACAACCTGTCTTCACAGGCAACACTGAGATAATGCTCTGCTGCATGGCACTGCATGATATGCTGGTCCTTTAAACAGGCCTTGGAACATTGACCTATTATATAATGTATGACCAGAATTTTTTCCATAAGATCTACAGACAGTTGATTTTTTTAACGCCTTGTCAGTTCTGTTTTAGGGACCAAACATTGATTTATAGGGCACCCATCCAATGGATGGCACTAAAATGCCTGCTTTTGTACTCCTGGATAAGAGTTTATTTAGAGAAGGAGATAAATGCCATGAGCAGGCTCAGACTGGCCCACAGGGAAACAGGTGAATCCTCCGATGGGCCACTGAACAAGATGGGCCCCTAGTCGTCCACCTCCTCCAGAAGTAACACATGACACAGTAGAATGCACTACATATAGAAAGGCGGCATACAGCATCTCAATCAGCCTATGTGATCATATAAAAAACTAGGTAAATTATTTATTATTATAGATTATTAGAGATGCATCAGGTGGCTTAGGTGACTTCTAGGTATAGAGGAAAGCCGTTCTGTATCCTCTTTGCTCTGGGACCTTCTCGAATTCACTGCATGGATCCCCATTATCAATCACATTGTAGCATCTTGCCACTGCCACTTTGTGAACAGTTAGTATGTACATTTGGCCCCTAGCTTGAATTTTACTGGTGGGCCCTAGGCACCCCAGTCCAACACTAGCCAGGAGCATGATTATGTGACTGCCCAGGAGACAGGCTTACAGAGACATTTCAGCCATAGACAGTACATTAGTAAGTAATAAATCATACTGCCTATAAAACTACACATTTTACAGATTGGAAAACTTTTTTTTATAAATATATGAAAAATAATTCAGCTTATGCTGCATTGTTATGTTAGTTTTTTTTTATAAAGCAAAAATGGAAAAAATGAATGCTGCATGTTAGAAATAAAATCAGCTCTTTGATGAGACATCTACTTAAATAGTAATAGTAAAAAAAAAAACACTTGACATTACATTCTGTTTGTAATATAGGCTGATTAATTGAGATTTTCCAACCACTAGGTTGCACTGCGGCTCTAATTTTAACTGCTCTCTACCATAATAATATCTGGTGGCAGTCTATGATAAGTCGCTGCCTGCTCAGTCTAATAAATATAAGGCAAACAAAATAGCTAAATGAATAAAGGTGTAAAGAAATATAATTTACATGACAGACATGTTAGCGTCTAACAGAGACTAAGGTTTGTAGCAACCAAGCAGGTTGTTGTGATTTCGAGGATCCCTTCAGGGCATCTCTTCTTACCAAGGAGTTGTGCAACGGAGTATGTTGTCCAGGACAATTATCTGTAAACTGCTGTCTTACCTAAGACAGATTGTCTGGAAGATCTGGCTGCAACCTAACACACTTCATCAATACAATGTCTTGGTTTTATGCAGCATGAGCACGTGAATGACTGCTGTCAATGTTCTGCATCTCAATGTATTAGGTTTTAACAGCTGTAACAGTTAACTGGGAAAAAAGTGTCGCTAAAATCTAACATTTAATTGGTATGCATTAAAATAACAAATTAGGGGAAAAATCTCATAAAACAAGATACACCAGTCCCACTATTTTTGCAGGAATGGTTATTTGTCAGGGAAACAGCCTGCCGATTCCAGGCTCTGCTGTTCCCAGACGGTATAAAGTTGGTGTGCTCAAGGAGGGGATATCCCTTCACTGTAAGGGTGCACCTGGACCGTGACCTGACACAAACTCCCTTATCAATAGGTAGTAGTCTAGCCTCACTCACCCTACCATATCCCTACATGTATGCCTCCAACATTACATGCACCAACCACCCAGGTCTATGGCTATGACGTGTGCCATGAGTGTAATGAATATGAATTCTAATATTCATTACACTGCCGGTGTTCTACACTCTATGTAGGAGCAAATGTAAAAAAAAATTATAATTTTGGTCTGAATCACATATGCTCCAAACGCCCTGAAAAATGGTATATAACACTCTCTGGTTTGATGTATATGTCATGGGAAAATTGTATGCTACTCGCGGTTCCTGGGGGGGGGGGGTATTTTTTTCATTATGGAGAGCACCTGGTATGTGTGGGGAGTATTGTAGGCCAGCCAATGTTCCTCTGGGTTTCTGGGAAAGATATTGAAGTTAGCTTTTAGATTACCTAAGCTTATCTGATGCCAGCAGATGTGCTAATTTTTAGATATTTCTTGCAGAAACTTAGAGGAGCATTATAAGGCTTACAATGCTCTGCAGGTGGTAAACACATACAGGCCTTGATTTATCTTACCTTCAATCAAGAATTCTGGCATCAAAAAGTTGCAAAATAGGGTTTTTCAACTTTTTTTGCACTCACTTGCGCAAAATTTAAAGGCTCACAAATTTTTGGGGAAAAAGTGGGTGCAGTTAGCTATGTTAATGAGTTTCACTCCAGATTTATCATTGTGACTTTTGTAAAAGTCGCAATCTCACTCCAGGAGGAGGGTGGTGTAATAAAAGTAGTGTGACTACTCTAGACAAAGATGGCTTCTCTAGACAAAGACATTTGATAAATGCGGCACAAAGTACTCCAACACAGACTCATTCAAAGCTGACTGCAAGTATTCTCCTCATGATAAATTCACCCCATAGTATTTTTTTGTATGCTTCATTCTACTCTATCTCTTAGTAGGTTTTATTTAGACTGTTATTTATATATATAACCAACATATCCCACAGAACTTTGCACACATTTTTGGATTTGAACCTAGGAGCTCACAGCTGCAAGTAACTCATGCTAACCCCTGAGCCACCATGCTTCCCATTGAGGATGGCTCAACTACGTGTGTATTACATAAACATAATGGAAGTGGCAATATTCAGAAATTAGAGACAAGTTTATGCATTAAAATACAATAAATGTAAAGGAAATGTTACAAAACACAAGGGATAGAGAAAAGCAGGACAGTGGTGGTGGGGTCAAAAAAGAGTCAAGTCCCCTTTTGTGTCTATCACAGACCCTGGATCTGTACTGTAGAAAATCTGAAAGATACTTTACAAAAGAGAGATACTGGAATATTTGACAGTTGATAGACTAAATAGAGCTCACTTAGTGCCCACCCTGGGGATGGCTATTCAAGGAGAATTGAGGATTGAAGATTGAACAAGAATTCACAAATCTGCACTTGAACAGTAATGGTTTGGACCTCTGCCCACATGGAGTAAGAATACATTACAAATCAAATAATACGGGTCAATTGCTGTTTGGTATGGACGAGATGAGTTGAGACTATAGCTACTTTGGATCATATACTGTAAGTTTTCATTAAAGGAAAAAAAGATAAATGCCTAATATACATTTAAAAGGGAACATGTGAAGTTGAACATGGCGTTTGAGCTGCAGACAGCATGTTATAGAGCAGGAGGAGCTGAGCAGATTCATATATTAGCGGGGTCCTAACAAAATGTGGCCCTGGGTAAAATCAAAAGTGGGGCCCGAAATCTTGTAATAATGTACTAACAACACAGTTACATTCTGTCGATTCTGGCGCTCCCTCACAGATTTACACTCTATAAAGCTCATCACACAGAGCTGCACCCTCATGGCCCCAGAATATGCTACATGCCCCCTCCCCTCACAGCAATGAGTTCCTCTCACTCATGGCATCTGAGAGTGTTAAAAAACAGAGGCCTGGGATTCCTCTTCAGACGTGCTTTCCCTTCGCGGATATTGCGGAAAGCACCCTGTTCTAATAATGAGCAGGAGCCTTTACTAGGCTTCCAGGCTCATTGCTAGTATATCCCAGTTCGGGCCACTAGATGGCAGCACAGAACTGTGATATAGCGATTTCTATAGAGAATAATGGAACAATTTACATCTGATGATTGTAAATTGTGGTCCACTTGGGGGACTTAACAAAAAGTAAAAACAAAAAAAAGTTTTGAAAATATAAAAAAAAAAAATGTAATCACCCCATTTCCCAAAATAAAAAGAAACAATAAAAATGCATTATGGGCATCCATGGGCAAAACGCACATACTAATAAAATATTCAAAAAGGTTACCTTATATGGTGAATGGCGTAACAGAAAAAAAATTAAAAAAGGCCGATTAGTGTTTTTTTTATCACTTTATCTCCCAAGAAAATTTAATAAAAAGTGATCAAGTCGTACACACCCCAAAATGGTATTGTCAAAAATGACAGATCACCCCGCAAAAAATGAGCCCCCACAAATCTCCGTAGACATAACTATAAAAAAGTTATGAGGGTCAGAATATCGCGATAAAAAGAAATACATAATTTTTTACAAATTGAGTCTTGATAAGGCTTACAGTAGCTTGCTGCAGTGAATAGGCCTATAGAAGTACTGAGTGGGAGTATAGTTTGGGTTGCTACCTTGCCCAACAAAAAATACTAGTTACACAGGGTTGGTGTGGGTTAATACAGGTGTTATTTGATCATATTTTACGTTTTGTTCCATTTTTTTTCTCAATAAAATCTAATTTTTACTACTGGGGACACACTGTGTATTTAAGTTTTATATAACCTCTATTTTTAAAATGTTTCTGTGGGGATTCAAACTAACAGCCATCTACAGTCAATAACCTTAACCACTGGGCTATAGAGCTCAATGCTAAGTCATGGCTTAAAAACCTCATAGGTGTTACAAAGAAACTTATATGAGGTTTTTCATCAATGAATTACCATTGAGCTCTATAGCTCAGTGGTTAAGCTTCTTGCCTTTAATATAGAAGGTTGTGAGTTCAAATCCTGGCAGAAATTTCCCACTCTGGAGTCCCGACTGATCTGCCAGCATTTTCCTAATGCCAGCACCTCTGCTCAGAGACTGCAGGGCTTGTACGAGCGTTGCCTTCTCTTCATTTTTTACCTGCTCGCCATCTCAACTGCAGGGAAGAGCAGGTGTGATTACAGCTCTATTTACGTGAATAGAAAGGAGCCGTCCCACAGAAGTCAATGGGACAACATAGAAGTAATGACACCTGCTCTCCGCTGCGGTTGTGATGGCGAGCAGGTAAACAGTGAAGAGAACACAGCGTTTGTACTGCGATCTCTTTAAACAGCTGATTGGCAGGGGCAGTTGGGATAGGTCATCAATATAAAAAAGCGGACAACCCCCTTAAAAAGGAAAACCATGATGCCAGGGTAAACAAAACCTTGCACTTACCAGTAACTTTATATATTTCTCTGATTAACATGCACCTAGAATAGCTCAGTGTAAATCTTGGAATCAGGTTTAGAAATGTAAATGGAGCCGCTGAGTGCCATGTCATGAATATACATTATGGTAGGAAATATTTTGATCCCATCATAGGGATACAACAGTGTGATGTACATGGTCATTGGGATTCATTTTATTTGATAAAATTGTGCTTGACATTTTCACCATCGTATCTTCAGTTTCTTAAGGCATCTACTTCATGCATTTTTTGACAAGTGAAGCTCGGTACGTGTTTTAAATGCATGCATAAAGTAATAACAGTTTCGCTAGTGACATCCCCAGAACGATACATCAATAAGAATATATTTCCAACTAAATATAACACCACAAGTTCAACATTTCTCATGCTGATTCTTGTCTCTTTTCAGATTAATTTACCAGTTTATTAAAATCAAGTAAATAAATATATTTCTGCCATACTGCTCAGACATGTGCAACATGACATTACTAGAATTGTCAGAAAATGCAATTTGTAAAATTAACAGATTTCTGACCACATTAATTAAAACTGACGTTTCAGACACCAGTCTTTAAAAAAAGATTGTTGGAGTGGTTTGCAGTAAGTTTATTTACATTTTCACACCTCAATAAATTTTACACATACAGGACTGCCTGAAGAGCTATAAGCAGGTATAGGTTTGCACAAAACAAAAAGAGGGTTCAGATTGCTTGATTATGGTTACTCTGAGGTGACTCTTCATTAGCCAGAATGGAGAGCTGCCTCAATTGACAGTGCCCCACTTAAATCAATGAATGCCCATTTGCAATAAAAACAGACGGTTTATATATCTATACTAGCAGAAATATCGTGCGACACATGTCGTCATGTAGCCCTAGCATTAAAGGGGCAGGGCACTGTAGAGGTCACTGTTAAAGGAGCGGGCACTGTGAATGTTACTGTTAAGGGGGCAGGCCACTGTGGAGGTCACTAAAAAGGGGGCAGGGGCCACTATTAAAGGGGCAACTGCTGTGGAGGTCACTGTTAAGGCAGCAGGGTACTGTGGATGTCACTGTTAAGGGGGCGGGCCCCTGAGGAGGTCACTGTGAAGGGAGTGCGGTGCTGTGAAACTAACTGTTAAAGGGGTGTGCTGCTGTGAAGGTCAAAGTTAAGGGGATGGGCTGCTGTTGAGGTCCCATTTTAAAGTGGTGGGGCACTGTGGGGGGGGTCAGTGTTAAGGGGTGGGGGACTGTGGAGTTCACTAATAAAGGAGTGTGTTGCTGTAGAGGTCACTGTTATGGGGGATACTGTCGATATCTTTTAACGACACATTAAATGAAATAGGTGAAATATACCCATGAGAAGCCGGGTCCTTCTGCTAATATATATATTTATATATATATATTTACACTATATTTTTCGCCCTATAAGACAAACTCATCCATGAGACGCACCTAGGTTTTAGAGGAGAAAAATAAGAAAAAATATATATTTTTTATCAGACCTCAGCTCGGAGCCTCAGTCAGACCCCCAATGTTAATCAGACCTCAGATCAGACCCTCAATGTTAATAAGCCCCAATTAGAGCTCAGATCAGACTTCTAATGTTAGTAAGATCCGCAATCAGACCACAGATCAGACCCCCAAGTTAATAAGACCCCCAATCAGACCTCATATTAGACCCCCATGTTAATAAGACGTCCATTCAGTCAGATCAGAACTCCAATGTAAGGACCCCTATTCAGACCTCAGATCAGACCCCCATGTTATTAAGACCCCAATTCAGACACTAAGATCAGACCCCCAATGTTAAGACCCCGATTCAGACCTCAGATCAGACCGGCATGTTAAAAAGACCCCCTTTTCAGACACAGATCATATTACCAATGTTAAGACCCCCATTCAGACCTATGATCAGACAAAAATAATAAATCAACTTACCTCTCCTGCTCCAGGTGCCGCCGAACCGGGCTCACGCTGTGTGTAGCCAACAGAAGAAGACCAAGAAGCGGTGAGTACAGAGCCTGGGAAACGCTGCACTCACCGCTTCCTGGTCCTCCTGTACTAATTAGTTACTCTCTACTATGTAGAGATAACAGTCAACATTCTTTATTCACACAGTACAGTATATCATATAACTTTATAGCAGCTAGGACTAGTAAAGGGGTTAGAATATCTCATTTATTTGTGACAAGTTGGGACTTTTCAAAACAATATGCATGTATCGTATATGATAGTTGATGGACAAATTGTCCAATGGTATCGCTTCTGCAAATCAGAAATAAAAATAAAAACCCATGGGAAATGTTTCCTATTTTGCTATGTGAATTCTATCAGTTTCAATTTACTCTAAAGTCCTCTAATTTACATCCCGCTTCTTAATAACTTTACATTTTATGCCAGCAATATGACTGATACGTCTGATCTATTGGACTAACTCCAGAGCTTCACAACTACTGTACATGGATCATACATATTAAGAATTTATTATCATCCAGACTATTCTGCTGTGACTACGGGAGGGGGGTAGGGTGGGGGGGAGGGGACTTCATTAATACTAGATGTGCACCACTGGAATTTTCTTCAGGTATTCACAGACAGAATTCAAACAAATTTTGATAGCCCATAAAAGAACATAGCTTGACATGAAGTTCAAACTAAAGGTCAAGTCACAGAAGAAATAAATCAGTGAGCAGAATGAATGGTAGTGTTATATTAACAGCATTCACCTTTTACTCTCACATGACTTTCATGGCATTATCCCGACCTCCCTTCATGCTTACAGCACATATTCTGCTCCAAAATGCTGATGTCACAGCTTAAAACCATTAATAGCTTCTAGTAATAGCTTGCAGAGGTGAAGGCATCGGCGGGTGTAATAAAGCAATAAAACCTGCTCCATATACATGTACATTAAACATAACCAGAATTGAACCAGAAGGGACCCAAAGGTAACTACAAAAAAGTACATGTAAACAATGTTTCAATTTTTCATCTTACTCTTCCCACTTTTCCTAAACCTATTAAAATACCCCCACATCCATCCTCCCAGCAAGGAACTATTCATATCTCCCTCCATCTTACCTTCTCATCTGACTGATTGCACAAACTTGTTTGGCAATGTAAAAAACTTCCTTCCCAAACACACACGGATACCCCCTGCCCTTTCTTTTTCTCACCTACTGACACTTTCTCTGCTTCTCCTTATTGCTGGTGATATCTCTCCAAATCCAGGCCCCCTCAGCAAATCCCCACTATCACCTCTACCTCCTACTACAAATCTTATTCCACAAATGTCTGCAACCCCTTAAACCTAATAACCATTCCTCTGACCCCTGCTCCTTTGGTTCCTCTTTCTGGAGCATTATGGAACGCTCGCTCTGTCTGTAACAAACTCTCCTACATTCATGATCTCTTTATCTCTCAAAACTTTCCTTTCTGGGTCTCACAGAAACATGGCTGACACCCTCCGACACCTCCTCCCCTGCTGCACTCTCGTATAGTGGATTTCATTTCACTCACACCCCCGCCCTGGCAGCAAACATGGTGGAGGAGTTGGTCTTCTCCTATCAGATACCTGCTCCTACAGCCCAACTCCACTGCCGCCCTCCATTGCACCCACTTCATTTGAAGTACACTCTGTTCGCATCTACTCTCCCTCCAACCTCCAAGTAGCTGTTATTTACCGCCCCCAGGCCCAGCCACCATCTTTTTGACCACTTTAACACCTGGCTCCTACACTTTCTTTCTGCTGACATCCCCACTATCATCATGGGTGACTTCAACATCCCCATTGACACCTGCCACTCAGCCGCCTCTAAACTCCTATCGCTCTCTTCCTCCTTCGGCCTCTCACAGTGGTCTTCCGCTCCCACACACAGAGATGGTCACACTCTGGATCTTATCTTTACCCGCCTCTGCTCCCTCTCTAACCTTTCTAATTCGCCTCCCCTATCCGACCACAACCTACTCACCTTCTCTTCACTGGTCTCTTCTGCTGCTCCCTCGGTCCACACACTAACACATCCCCGCAGGAACCTTAAACATCTTGACTTTCGCTTGCTCTCCGACTCTCTTCTGCCGCTCTCTTCAATTTTTTCCCTCCAAGACCCAGATACTGCCACCACCCTATATAACAACACAATAAGTGCAACTCTGGACACTATTGCCCCACTTACACACAACAAAACCAGAAAAATCAACAGACAACCCTGGCATACCGACCTGACCAAAAATCTCAGACAAGCTTCCAGGGCTGCTGAGCGGCGATGGAAGAAATCCCATTCTAAAGATGAATTCACCGCATACAAGCAATCCCTCCTCATTTTCAAATCCTCACTTGCTGATGCAAAACAGGCCTACTTCTCATCTCTCATATCTTCCCTATCCCACAACCCAAAACAACTTTTTAACACCTTTAATTCTCTTCTCCGTCCACCAGCGCCCCCACCCTCTCCTCTCATCTCAGCTGAGGATTTCGCCACATTCTTCAAACAAAAGATAGTCAACATCAGAGAAAGCTTCAACACACAGTCTCCACAGACCCTCCACACAGCTGCTCTGTCCTCTTCTCCCAAAACCAGCTTCTCCGCTATTACAGAAGAAAAACTCTCCACTCTACTCTCCAAATCCCATCTCACCACCTGTGCTCTTGACCCAATCCCATCCCACCTCATCCCTAACCTCACCACAGTGTTTATCCCAGCCCTAACTCATCTCTTCAACCTATCACTAACCTCTGGTCTCTTCCCCTCTGCTTTTAAACATGCTACAATTACACCCATCCTCAAAAAGCCATCACTTGACCCATCTTCTTTGTCCAGTTATCGCCCCATATCACTTCTTCCATATGCCTCAAAGCTACTTGAGCAACATGTCCATTCTGAACTGTCCTCTCACCTCTCCTCCTGCTCCCTCTTTGACCGGCTACAATCTGGCTTCCGACCCCATCACTCAACCGAGACTGCCCTCACCAAAGTCACCAATGACCTACTACTTGCCAAAACCAAAAAACATTACTCTGTCCTCCTTCTCCTTGACTTGTCCTCTGCCTTTGACACTGTCGACCACTCCCTTCTGTTACAAACTCTCTCATCTCTTGGCATCACTGACCTGGCCCTCTCTTGGATCACATCATACCTCACAGACCGGACATTTAGCGTCTCCCACTCTCACGCCACCTCCTCGCCTCACTCCCTCTCTGTTGGTGTCCCGCAAGGCTCCGTCCTAGGACCCCTGCTCTTCTCTATCTACACCTTCGGCCTGGGACAGCTTATAGAGTCCCATGGTTTCCAGTATCACTTTTATGCTGACGACACACAAATCTACCTCTCTGGTCCAGACATCACCACCTTACTATCCAGAATCCCACAATGCCTATCTCGCATATCCTCCTTCTTCTCCTCTCGCTTTCTAAAACTTAATATGGATAAAACAGAATTCATCATCTTTCCCCCATCTTGCTCACTCCCCCCAACAGACCTATCTATCACAATCAATGACTGCACACTCTCCCCGGTCAACCAAGTCCGCTGCCTTGGAGTGACCTTGGATTCTGCCCTCTCCTTCCGACCACACATCCAAGCCCTTTCCACCACCTGCCGTTTCCAACTCAAAAACATCTCCCGCATCCGCCCTTTCCTCAACTTTGAATCGGCAAAAATGCTTATACATTCCCTCATCATCTCCCGCCTAGACTACTGCAACATTCTCCTCTGTGGCCTTCCATCTAGCTCTCTCGCACCCCTACAATCTATCCTCAACTCTGCTGCCCGACTAATCCATCTCTCCCCCGTTACTCCTCTGCCTCTCCCCTCTGCCAGTCCCTGCACTGGCTCCCCATTGCCCAGCGAATTCAGTTTAAAATACTAACCCACACATACAAGGCCGTCCACAATCAGTCCCCTCCCTACATCTCTGAGCTACTTTCCCGATACATCCCCACACGCAATCTTCGATCCTCACAGGACCTCCTTCTCTCCTCTCCTCTTATCACGCTCTTCCCACACTCGCCTCCAGGATTTCTCCCGTGCATCCCCAATACTCTGGAACTCGCTACCCCAACATATCAGACTCTCACCTACAGTGGAATCCTTCAAAAGCAACCTGAAAACCCACCTCTTCAGACAAGCCTACGACCAGTGACACTGCTGCCTCTATACCGCCATGACCAGCTTCCCCCTCGCCTACTGTCTCCATCCCCCATACCATGTAGATTGTAAGCCCTCACGGGCAGGGCCCTCTATCCTTCTGTACCAGTCTGTAACTTGTCTCGTTCATGCTTGAGGCAATTGCCTGTATTATGTATGTGCACCGCTTATGATATGTACAGCGCTATGGAATGAATGGCGCTCTAAAAATAAATAATAATAATAATAATAATAATAATAACAAATTTAGATTTTAATTTCACCGTGAGCAATGCTGTTTTTATGACACTTCATATATGAGGATGGAGCTATTGGTTTATTATACTCAAAGAAAGGGGGGCCAGGAGAATGGCAATCCTGATGCTCAGACTACCAAAATATCAATTCTGTAACTCAAATGGCAATCCTAAAATATAACTTTTAATATAACAATTAAAATCAATATATCCCAACTAAGTGCAAAAACACCATTTGGGGACCCAGGGTGACAACACCCGTATCCAATAACACGATCCCCAACAAATAAGTGCAAATAAAAAATTTAAGGTGCACAGCGGCACCAAAATAGCAGCTTGTCCTACCAGTACCAGGGGCGGGTCACCAGATGAGTGTATGGTAACACGGAGAGTTTGGCACCTTGAGGTAAATGACGGTCAATCAACGGAGGTGTGGCAATGATGAGGTCCACGTCCCTAGGAATGCCTTGCGTCTGACTAGCCACTGTACCCTATTACTAAGCAATAAGTAGCAGCCTCACAACAGGGCACTCGTCCTGATAAGGGCGACCCCGTCCGGAACCTGTCCCTATGCACCGCTAGGACTATTTGTCCCTATATTTAAAGGGCTTCTGTCACCCCCAAAATGCATTTTCCATTAGCTGACATTAGCTAATCGCTAATGTCAGCTGATTTCAAACATACTTTTCTTATTGTCCTGTGTGGTTTAGTTATTTTAAAAAAACTTACTTTTATGATAAGCAAATCGCTTCACTACCAGCAAGTTGGGCGGTAACTTGCTGGTAGCCGCCACATCCTCCACTTGCCGACACGCCCCTTCTCCTGTTGATAGACAGGGCCAGCGAGAGCTCTCCTCCTCCGGATGGCCCTGTCTGCAGTTCAAATCCTGCGCCTGCGCCGTACCGGTCTTCATTCGGCGCAGGCACTCTGAGAGAAGGACGCTCGTTTGGCTGCTCCTTCCTCAGTGCGCCTGTGCCGATGACATCAGCCCTACACCCATCTTCTCTTCCCGGGTGACGTCATCGGCGTAGGCGAGCAGCCAAGCGAGCGTCCTTCTCGCAGAGCGCCTGTGCCGAATGAAGACCTGTATGGCGCAGGCGCGGGATTTGAACTGCAGACAGGGCCAGCCGGAGGAGGAGAGCACTCGTGGCCCTGTCTATCAACAGGAGAAGGGGGCGTGTCGGCAAGTGGAGGATGCGGCGGCTACCTGCAAGTTACCGCCCAACTTGCTGGTAGTGAAGCAATTTGCTTATCATAAAAGTACGTTTTTTAAAATAACTAAACCACACAGGACAATAAGAAAAGCATGTTTGAGATCAGCTGACATTAGCGAACAGCTAATGTCAGCTAATGAAAAATGCATTTTAGGGGTTACAGAAGCCCTTTAAAGATTCCCTACATGCACATTTTACTGCCAGGACAGCTGCAGATCATCAGGGGAAATTCACAAATATTATCAACAGTCCTAGGGGTCCGTAAGAAGTATAAACAAACGGATCCCTTTCACAGACATGGGAGTTGACACCTCCTAATAAACAGGAAGGTCCCACTGCTGGTAACAGAAAGGTGGGGCCAGGATAATGAATCACCCAAATTGGCTAACCTCATAAATAAGAGGTATGCATAATGCGAGAGTTCGGTTCTGTGCCCCACATATAGGGAGCCAATATGTGAACGCCGCCCGCCGCTTAATTAATGCTATGCTATTGGTTTCTGGCTTATTTCAGATAGAAGTATATTTTAATCAATGTCTTATCCATTTACCGTAATCTTAGTTTTACTATGATACTAATTGAGGTTGGAGAAGAGAAATAATATGTTTTTACTTGCTGCTATTTTTTTCCTGAAAACTTCCCCGGGGTAGCCATATTGAAGAAATGCCCTGTAGCATCTTCCTGTAACATCTACAGAGACAGTGCAGCATTGAATGTGTGCATTATGGCTGCCGCAATGAATGGGATTAATGGTCAGCAAGTGTCACTACACTTATTAAGTCTGCAGAAAAGTACAGTCCGCTTACCCAAGAGGCACGGGAGTGGCAGGAGAGTTTGTGTATTTTGCTTTATCTTGGCCTTTAGCAATACAGTGAAGCCCCCAGCTGCCATTAAATATTCTAAGGGCTCATGCACAAGACCATATGTATTTTGCGGTCTGCAAAACATACGGATGACATCCATGTGCATTCCGTATTTTACGGAACAGAACAGCTGGCCCTTCATAGAACAGTACTATCCTTGTTCGTAATGCGGACAAAAATAGTACACGTAAATACGGAAATGGAATGCACACGGAGTAACTTCCGTTTTTTTTGCGGACCCATTGAAGTGAATGGTTCCGCATACGGTCCGCAAAAAATTGAACGGACACGGAAAGAAAATACGTTTGTGTGCATAAGGACTAATGATGAAAATGCTCTGCTAACTCTGTCCTGATCAACATAGGAAAGCTGACAAGGAAACTGCAGAAATGGCAGGATATTATATATACAGTCAAATAAACAAAAATATTTTTAAACGTCTTTATAATTAAAGCCTGTTATAAATATGTAAATTTCTGCTACTGCATGTAAGCTCACTTGCAAATAAATATTTAAAAGAAGTAGAAAATCTGTTCTGTAGGCTGTAAAGCTGATAAAATTCTCAGCCCCAGTTTCAGTTTAAACATTTAAGACTGTTAGATAACTTCTAAAAGTTAATTTCACTAGATAGTTAAATAGTTTTTGCTCAATTTCTAT
The DNA here is from genome assembly GCA_033119425.1 of Bufotes viridis. NCBI lineage: Eukaryota > Metazoa > Chordata > Amphibia > Anura > Bufonidae > Bufotes > Bufotes viridis. The sequence continues at coordinate 47,297,095 of CM065593.1, forward strand.
AAGTACTTGATGAGTTTTTTTCAAGTTTAACCCTATAATGCTGTAAAATAAGTTCATCTCCTAAAAATTATTTAGATTTAGTCCTAAAATGCCAAGACAGAAAAAAACCACCTTCTATGGTCATATTGAAATCAAGGAAGCACATTAGCCCCACTGTGTTGTACAAGTGCCTTTGAGGTGAAAGGGACAAGAAGAAATACGTCCTCATTTATTGTCATTTTAGAATTGCTTCTATGGCCTACCAAAGGTCCATAAGGGTCTTGATCCCCTTAGCATACACTGGAGGTGTGGCAACCTCTATTCAGTTATGCACACCTGACTAGTTTGTCTGCCCTAGAGGCTGGTTTTAATCAGAGTAAGTATAAAACTGAATAAGTATAAGTATACAGAGTAAGTATAAAACTGAACTAAAACTCACAGTACTTACTAGTAGCCATTTGGCTCCAGGAGGAGTACATAGTGGGCTCAGTGTGCATGTTGGTCCCTGCATCCCTGGATTTAACCCCTTAAGGACACAGGGTTTTTACATTTTTGCGTTTTCGTTTTGCGCTCTATGCCTTCCAAGAGCCATAACTTTTTTATTTTTCCGTTCACATGGCCATATAAGGGCTTATTTTTTGCGGGACAAGTTGTACTTTCCAACGCCATCATTTAATAATGCATACGGTGTAGTGGGAAGCGGGAAAAAAATTCCAAATGTGGTGAAATTGCAAAAAAAAAGCAATTTCACCACAGTTTTACGGGTTTCTAAATTACGACGTTTGATTTGCGATAAAACTGACCATTTAGTTTTATTCTACAGGTCAGTACGAATCCGGCGATACCCAATATGTATAGCTTTTCTTGCGTTTTGATAGTGAAAAAAAATTCAAAAGTGGGAAAAAAATTTTTTACTTTTTTGTCGCCATGTTTTGACCGCTATAACGTATTTGTATATAAGTGTATGGCGTTGTATGGGGGCTTAATTTTTGCGGGGCGATCTTAACTTTTAGTTGATACCATTATGGGGTGTGTAGGACTTTTTGATCGCTTTTTATTTAATTTTTTTTGAGGAAATGAAGCGTCCAAAAACGGCAAATCGGCCATTTGGGCGCTTTTTTCCGTTTTTCAGTTTACCGTATGGGAAATATATTTTTATATTTTTATACTATGGGCGTTTTCACACATTGCGACACCCATGATGTGTATTTTTATTTATTTTTTTTTATTTTATTTTAATTTTGGGGAAAGGGGGGTGATTAAAATTTTTAGGTTTTTTTTTTTTTTTTTTTTACACTTTTATATAGATCCCATAGGGACCTATATAAATCAGTTACCTGATTGCTTCTATCATAAACTCCAATACACTTGTATTGGAGTTTATGAGCATTTTACTACTTTCCTATGAAGCCCTATTGCTAACAAGGGCTCCATAGGAAATAGTAAGTGATAGCCTCAAGCTGAATGAAAGGCTTGAGGCTATCCCTTATAGCGCTCCGATTCTCCCGATCAGCACTAGGGGGAGCCGGAGCGCTGCCGAAAGTTTTACTTTCGGTTTAGCGCGATGCAGATGCCGTGATCAGGATTGATCACGGCATCTGCGGGATGAATGATCGCGGTCGGCAGCGCTGCCAACCGCGATCATCAGCTGCGGGGGTCAGCTACAGGAATCAGCCGGACCCCCGCAGCGATGGTGCCCGCAGTGGCCAGGAGCGGGCGCCATCTTTAGGGACTGGACACATGACGTACCCATACGTCATGTGTCCTTAAGGAGTTAATGGAGGCTGTTATAGCACCAAAAATGGGTTAATAAGCAGGGTGGATCCAGCATGCATGCTGGGCCTGCACTCCCTGGATTTTATATGGCTGTCATGGCCCATAACATATGGTAGGAGGAGATAAAAAAGGAAGGGGGGTTACTCTCTAATCTTTTGGAAAGATTGAGCGTACCTGGCAGGGCGCCAGAGGAAGGACCTGCAAATTAATACAAGGGGGAGTGAAAATAGTATTGGTTTGTTATATTTTTGTTAGAGGATTTTTAAGGCTGCCAGGGGCAAGTAACCATCAAGGAGACTCCTCAATGGGTATATTTAGGGCAGACACAAAAGCAAAGAAAAAAGTTTTGTCCCTTTTGGTGGCGCCAAGGTTCCTCAGTTAGAAGTATGTAGTGAAGGGTTTACTGTTTAGGAAAAAAAGAAGTTATTTTCGTGTGTGAGCTATGCATAGAGGACCACTCATAGAGGTGGCCTTGGCGCCGCGAGTGGCTTATTACTTTTTGATAAAAATGTACACTGACGCCTCTGTTAAACTCTAGCATAGAGGCAGGGCAGAGTGCTGGTTGCAGAGTGCTGTTGCATTTCTGTGTTTGTATGTATATGGGGGAGTTGCAGAGAGCGATGAGGAGAAAGCAAAGCTGTTAAATATTTTTTTCTCTAATATATTCACTGAGGAAATGCTGAATGTAAAAGTAAATCCCCTATTAAAAGTGTCCTGTCTGACCCAAGAAGAAGTACAACAGCAACTTAAAAAGATTAAAATAGACAAATCGCCAGGACCAGATGGCATACACCCCCGTATCCTAAGGGAATTAAGTAATGTCATAGCCAGACCCTTATTTCTGATATTTGCGGACTTTATACTGACAGGGAATGTCCCACAGGATTGGCGCATAGCAAATGTGGTGGCAATATTCAAAAAGGGTCCAAAAACAGAGCCTGGAAACTATAGGCCGGTAAGTTTAACATCTGTTGTGGGGAAACTGTTTGAAGGTTTTCTGAGAGATGCTATCTTAGAGGATCTCAACAGAAATAAGCAAATAACGCCATATAAGCATGGCTTTATGAGGAATCAGTCATGCCAAACTAATTTAATCAGTTTCTATGAGGAGGTAAGTTCTAGACTTGACAGCGGCGAATCAGTGGATGTCGTATATCTAGATTTCTCCAAAGCATTTGACACTGTACCACATAAAAGGTTAGTATATAAAATGCTCGGACTGGGAGAAAATGTCTGTAAGTGGGTAAGTAACTGGCTGAGTGACAGAAAACAGAGGGTGGTTATTAACGGTACACACTCAGATTGGGCAACTGTCAATAGTGGGGTACCTCAGAGGTCAGTACTGGGCCCTATTCTTTTCAATATATTTATTAATGATCTTGTAGAAGTCTTGCATAATAAAATATCAATTTTTGCAGATGACAATAAACTGTGTAAAGTAATTAACACTGAAGAGGACAATATACTGCTACAGAGGGATCTGGATAGATTGGAGGCTTGGGCAGATAAGTGGCAGATGAGGTTTAACACTGACAAATGTAAAGTTATGCACATGGGAAGAAATAATGCAAGTCACCCGTACATACTAAATGGTAAAACACTCAGTAACACTGACATGGAAAAGTATCTAGGAATTTTAATAAACAGAAAACTAAGCTGCAAAAACCAGTGTCAGGCAGCTGCCGTCAAGGCCAATAAGATAATGGGGTGCATCAAAAGGGGCATAGATGCCCGTGATGAGAACATAGTTCTACCACTTTACAAATCGCTAGTCAGACCACACATGGAGTACTGTGTACAGTTCTGGGCTCCTGTGAACAAGGCAGACATAGCAGAGCTGGAGAGGGTTCAAAGGAGGGCAACTAAAGTAATAACTGGAATGGGGCAACTACAGTACCCTGAAAGATTATCAAAATTAGAGTTATTTACTTTAGAAAAAAGACGACTGAGGGGAGATCTAATAACTATGTATAAATATATCAGGGGTCAGTACAGAGATCTCTCCCATCATCTATTTATCCCCAGGACTGTCACTGTGACGAGGGGACATCCTCTGCGTCTGGAGGAAAGAAGGTTTGTACACAAACATAGAAGAGGATTCCTTACGGTAAGAGCAGTGAGACTATGGAACTCTCTGCCTGAGGAGGTGGTGATGGTGAGTACAATAAAGGAATTCAAGAGGGGCCTTGATGTATTTCTGGAGTATAATAATATTACAGGCTATAGCTACTAAAGATGGGTCGTTGATCCAGGGAGTACTTCTGATTGCCTGAATGGAGTCGGGAAGGATTTTTTTACTCCCCTTAAGTGGGGAAAATTAGCTTCTAACTCACAGTATATATTTTTTTGCCTTCCTCTGGATCAACTAGCAGGATGACAGGCCGAACTGGATGGACAGATGTCTTTTTTCGGCCTTATGTACTATGTTACTATGTTACTATGACTGCCAGTCTGACACACCCCATCAGCACATATGTTAACCTCACACTCCAGCCCTTTGTTACATCCCTTCCATCATATGTACGAGACTCCATGGAGGTTATCAGTAAGATTGATGGCCTCCGTGTAGATAGTGAGGTCTTGCTAGCTAGCCTCGATGTGGAGGCCTTATACAACTCGATCCCACATGGAAAGGGATGTGATGTACTGGCCTCCTTCCTAGGTGAACACAGCATTCATTTGAGGCCACATAACGAGTTTGTGGTCACATTGATGCACTTCATCTTGGAGCACAATTCCTTCCTCTTCAACAACAAAATCTACCACCAGGTAAGAGCGATGGGGAGCCCTTGTGGCCCCACGTATGCTAACCTCTACCTGGGTGGTTGGGGGAGGGAGGTTGTGTTCGGTGATGCCATTGGTGATTTCACGTTGTCGATTGTTTTATGGTTGCTATACATCGACTACGTGTTTATATTTTGGAGAGGTACCGTTGATGAGTTCAAGTTGTGTTTTGAACGCCTCAACAATAATGATTGGGGTCTCTTTTTTACATCCAAGATCCATCAGTCAATGATTACATTTCTTGACTTGACCATTTTCATGGCGATATTGGGACCCGGTTGTTCCGAAATAACACGACGAACAATTCTCTATTAGAGAGAAACAGCTGTAACCCAAGGGCCCTAAAGTGTGGCATACCTCATGGTCAATACTTCAAGATAGCAGCGCAGGATCTCAAACGGAGATTTGAGAGACGGGGATACCCTGTTAAGGTGCTTACACGGTCATATCAACATGCTCTCAGCAGTGACAGGAATGAGCTACTGCACCCAAGGTAGCGCCAAGAATCCAAGGACCAAATGCGCATCATAGCGAATTTTCATGACGCACATGACCAGGTCAGACATGTCCTGGCGCAATACTGGGGCATCCTACAGGCCGACATGGATTTTCGGCATCTGGTGGGGCCGAGACCATCCATCACGTATCAGAGAGGGAGGAATATCAGAGACAGATTGGTACACAGCTTTTATTCCCCCCTACAGAAGCCCACTTTTTCCGTCAGGGACCAGCTTAAAGGCACACTCAAATGTGAGGGGTGTGTTACCTGTGGGTCCATTAAGAGAGGTAGCTCATTCTCAAGTACATCAACTGGCCGTGTATATCAGATCTGTACATTTATTAATTGTAGATCTATGAGTCTGGTTTAACTCATCAACTGTATCTGCGGCCTCCAATACGTCGGGAAGACGGCGAGGGAGTTCAGGTGGCGTATTGGGGAGCACTTGAATAATGTGAGAAATAAGGCAGACACTGCCCGTTGGGAATGTTAGCGCTCTATCCATGGGTTATTGGCTTATTGTCTGCCCTGTTTCTTCTGTGGGTAGCTTCATACAGTGTCCTCATATTGAGGTGCAAGTAGAAAATTCGTGGCACACCGAAATCGGTTAATGATTTTTAATTAATAGACATGTTACATCACATCATATATATAGTGTATAGTACATCCGGATTAGAACATATAGGTTAAAGTCATATAGTCAGTACCCAACTTTTCGGCCATCTGATTGACCTTTTTCAAGTGATCTGTGACTCGTGTGTTGAAGCCTCTGCCGGATGCCACATCCGGCAGAGGCTTTAACACACAAGTCACAGATCCCTTGAAAAAGGTCAATCAGATGGCCGAAACGTTGGGGGCTGACTATATGACTTTAACCTATACTATGTTGCAAGGGCTGTATACAAAGTTCAATGGTTGTGCTAGTTTAATAGAGGAAGCGCTGGGTTGATGTTATACCAGCAAGCGAGAGATTGTGGGAATACAGAGGTATAATGAATAGTGTTGAGCGAACAGTTCGAGCATAGTTCGGGTCCGTAACAATTTTGGGGTGTTCGTGACACGGACCCGAACCCGAACTTTTTCGTAAAAGTTCGGGTTCGGGTTCGTCGTTCGGCATGTATTTTGGCGCATTTTGAAAGGCTGCAAAGCAGCCAATCAACATGCATCATACTACTTGCCCTAAGATGCCATCGCAGCCATGCCTACTATTGGCAAGGCTGTGATTGGCCAAGTGCAGCATGTGACTCAGCCTCTTTATAAGCTTGTGCGCACGTCGGGACGTGCTCACTCCCGATGTGAATAGAACAGGGATAGACGCAGCTGATGCTAGGGCGAGAATAGGCAGGGATAATTGAATAACTGGAAGCAAATTTCTCTCCTCCACCTCATCTGAACAACTGCAGCTGAGCTGCTTTTTTGATAGGGATTGGCTATTTTTAGAGTGGCCAGAGTGATTTTTCCATCCACATGTACCTGGGCTGACCGCCGGCCGCCATTTTGCGACTTGTAGTGCTGCAGCAGAAGCTGCCACAGTGTGCATTCCAAAGCTCCAAACAAGTCAGACATCTACACCTGGGATTCAGACCAATAGCGATTTAGCAGCACAGTCCAAGGCTATTTTTTTTAAAGGTTGTGCAGACCATTTTGTGGCACATGTTACTGGGCTGATAGGCGGCGGCCATCTTGGGACTAGTGCTGCAGCACAATCTCTCCCAACAACCATTAATCACTTGTAATAGTGGTCTGTGCCATAGAAATCCTACATCAGGGACTTGGGTGTGCTTGTGTCACCCCTACTAATACCAGTCCACCTGTAATCCATACAGTGAAAAGCCATAAAGTATTCCAGTGAGGGAATTTTTTTTTTATTTAAAAAGGCCAAGTTAGTTTATCTGGCGTTCAATATACTAGATACAGTTAGGCCTGCGTTTCATACATCTGGAATTAGCAAACTAATGTGCTGGGGTTGGGAAAACATATATGTACCCATACTAGAATCTGTCAAAGAAAGCGGTACTCACATATAACAGTCATTCCATCTGTAATCCATACAGTCAAAAGACTGAAAGTATTCCAGTGAGGGAATTTTTTTTTTATTTAAAAAAGGCCAAGTTAGTTTATCTGGCGTTCAATATACTAGATAAAGTTAGGCCTGCGTTTCATACATCTGGAATTAGCAAACTAATGTGCTGGGGTTGGGAAAACATATATGTACCCATACTAGAATCTGTCAAAGAAAGCGGTACTCACATATAACAGTCATTCCATCTGTAATCCATACAGTCAAAAGACTGAAAGTATTCCAGTGAGGGAATTTTTTTATTTAAAAAGGCCAAGTTAGTTTATCTGGCGTTCAATATACTAGATACAGTTAGGCCTGCGTTTCATACATCTGGAATTAGCAAACTAATGTGCTGGGGTTGGGAAAACATATATGTACCCATACTAGAATCTGTCAAAGAAAGCGGTACTTACATATAACAGTCATTCCATCTGTAATCCATACAGTCAAAAGACTGAAAGTATTCCAGTGAGGGAATTTTTTCATTTAAAAAGGCCAAGTTAGTTTATCTGGCGTTCAATATACTAGATACAGTTAGGCCTGCGTTTCATACATCTGGAATTAGCAAACTAATGTGCTGGGGTTGGGAAAACATATATGTACCCATACTAGAATCTGTCAAAGAAAGCGGTACTCACATATAACAGTCATTCCATCTGTAATCCATACAGTCAAAAGACTGAAAGTATTCCAGTGAGGGAATTTTTTTTTTATTTAAAAAAGGCCAAGTTAGTTTATCTGGCGTTCAATATACTAGATACAGTTAGGCCTGCGTTTCATACATCTGGAATTAGCAAACTAATGTGCTGGGGTTGGGAAAACATATATGTACCCATACTAGAATCTGTCAAAGAAAGCGGTACTCACATATAACAGTCATTCCATCTGTAATCCATACAGTCAAAAGACTGAAAGTATTCCAGTGAGGGGATTTTGCTTATAAAAAATAATATATTTCATTGTGGTGCGAGTTGAATCGCAACAATGAAGAAAAATACTATTAAGGGACGAGGACGCGTCGTGGTGGTGTCCGTGGAGCCTCTGTTGCTGGTAAAGGACGTGGCCGTTCGGCCCCAGGCACACAAAGTAGGGAACGAACTCCCTCAACTAGCCGGCAGAATGTACCGCAATATCTCGTGGGGCCCAATGCCGCTCTTAGGATGGTAAGGCCTGAGCAGGTACAGGCATTAATCGATTGGGTGGCCGACAGTGCTTCCAGCACGTTCACCACATGGTCTTCCACCCAGTCTTCTGCGGAAAGCGCACAGGTGGCACCTGAAAACCAAGCCCATCAGTCTGTCACATCACCCCCAAGCATATCAGGGAAACGGTCTGAGCCACAAGTTATGCAGCAGTCTCTTCTTCTGTTTGAAGACTCTGCTTCCAGGGTTTCCCAGGGGCGTCCACCTAGCCCTTCCCCAGTGGAGGAAGACATACCATGCACTGACGCACAACCACTTATGTCTCCAGATGAAGAGGACATGGGAATACCACCACAGCAGAGTCACCGACTCTCTGATGATGACGAAACACAGGTGCCCACTGCCGCGTCTTTTGCAGTGTGCAGACTGAACAGGAGGAGGTCAGGGAGGGAGACTGGGTGGAAGACGATGCAGAGGACGATGAGGTCTTAGACCCCACATGGACTGAAGGTCGTGGCGATGACTTTCACAGTTCAGAGGAAGAGGTAGTGGTGAGACCGAGACAACAGCGAAGCCAAAGAGGGAGCAGGGGGCCAAAGCAGACGAGCCGCCGCCCCAGAGTTCGCCTGCTACTGGACATCGCCAACAGGGACCCAGCCCCACAAAGGCAGCTTCAAAGAGTTCCCTGGCATGGCACTTCTTTAAACAATGTCCTACCGACAAGACCCGAGTGACTTGCACGCTCTGCCATCAGAGCCTGAGGCGAGGCATTAACGTTCTGAACCTCAGCACAACCTGCATGACCAGGCATCTACATGCAAAGCATGAACTGCAGTGGGGTACACACCTTAAAAACCAGGCACTCGCTGAGGCTCCCCCTGCTCCCTCTACCGCTGCTGCCTCGGCTTCCGCCTCGAGAGGAATGTTGCCACCTGCCGAGCAGCAAACAGAGGATGTGCCACCGACACCACCACCACCGCCACCGTCAACTAGCGTCTCCACTATATCACACAGCAGCGTTCAGCTCTCAATATCTCAAACCTTAGAGAGGAAGCGCAAATTCCCCGAGTCACCCTCGAGCCCTTGGCCTGAACGCCAGCATTTCTAAACTGCTGGCCTTTGAAATGCTGTCATTCCGGCTGGTGGACACAGACAGCTTCAAACAGCTGATGGCCATGGCTGTCCCGCAGTATGTGGTTCCCAGCCGCCACTACTTCTCCAAGACAGCCGTGCCTTCCCTGCACATGCAAGTGTCCGATAAAATCAAGTGTGCACTGCGCAACGCCATTTGTGGCAAGGTCCACCTAACCACAGATACGTGGACCAGTAAGCACGGCCAGGGACGCTATATCTCACTAACTGCACACTGGATGAATGTAGTGGCGGCTGGGCCCCCGGCGGACAGTTCCTTGGCGCACGTCCTTCCGCCCCTAGGATCGCAGGGCATCATTCTCTGCCTCCTGTAGCCTCCTCCTCCTACTCGGCTTCCTCCTCCACTGCTTCCACCAGCTCATCCGGTCAGCCACACACCTTCACCACCAACTTCAGCACAGCCCGGGGTAAACGTCAGCAGGCCATTCTGAAACTCATATGTTTGGGGGACAGGCCCCACAGCGCAAAGGAGTTGTGGCGGGGTATTGAACAACAGACCGACGAGTGGTTTCTGCCGGTGGGCCTCAAGCCAGGCCTGGTGGTATGCGATAATGGGCGAAATCTCGTGGCAGCTCTGGGACTAGCCGGTTTGACGCACATCCCTTGCCTGGCGCATGTGCTGAACTTGGTGGTGCAGAGGTTCATTCACCACTACCCCAACATGTCAGAGCTGCTGCATAAAGTGCGGGCCGTCTGTGCGCGCTTCCGCCGTTCACATCCTGCCGCTGCTCGCCTGTCTGCGCTACAGCGGAACTTCGGCCTTCCCGCTCACCGCCTCATATGCGACGTGCCCACCCGGTGGAACTCCACCTTGCACATGCTGGAGAGACTGTGCGAGCAGCAGCAGGCCATAGTGGAGTTTCAGCTGCAGCACGCTCGCGTCAGTCGTACTGCCGAACAGCACCACTTCACCACCAATGATTGGGCCTCCATGCGAGACCTGTGTGCCCTGCTGCGCTGTTTCGAGTACTCCACCAACATGGCCAGTGGCGATGACACTGTTATCAGCGTTACAATACCACTTCTATGTCTCCTTGAGAAAACACTTAGGGCAATGATGTTAGAGGAGGTGGCCCAGGTGGAGAGGAGGAGGAGGATGAGGGCTCGTTTCTAACACTTTCGGGCCAGTCTGTTCGAAGTGGCTCAGAGGGAGGTTTGTTTAAGCAGCAGAGGACAGGTTCACAAGTCGCCAGCCAAGGCACTGTACTGGAGGACGAGGAGGATGAGGAGGAGGAGGTGGAGGGGGACGAGGATGACGCAAGTTCACAGCGGGGTGGCAGCCCAGGCCCATCACTGGTGCGTGGCTGGGGGATACGGTGGACGATGACGATACGCCTCCCACAGAGGACAGCTTGTCCTTACCCATGGGTAGCCTGGCCCACATGAGCGAATATATGCTCCAATGCCTGCGCAACGACAGCAGAGTTGCCCACGTTTTAACGTGTGCAGACTACTGGGTGGCCACCCTGCTGGATCCCCGGTATAAAGACAATGTGCCCACTTTAATTCCTGAACTGGAGCGCGACCGTAAGATGCGCGAGTACAAGCGCACGCTGATAGAGGCGCTCTTGAGAGCATTCCCACATGTCACAGGGGAACAGGTGGAAGGTGAAGGCAGAGGAGTGGCAAGAGGTCGCCAACGCAGCTGTGTCACGGCCAGCTCATCTGAGGGCAGGGTTAGCATGGCAGAAATGTGGAAAGGTTTTGTCTCCACGCCACAGCTATCTGCACCGACACCTGATACGGAACGTGTTAGCAGGAGGCAGCATTTCACTAACATGGTTGAACAGTATGTCTGCACACCCCTCCACATCCTGACGGATGGTTCGGCCCCATTCAACTACTGGGTTTCGAAATTGTCCACGTGGCCAGAGTTAGCATGTTATGCCTTGGAGGTGCTTTCCTGCCCGGCGGCCAGCGTTTTATCTGAACGCGTATTCAGCACGGCAGGGGCGTCATTACTGACAAGCGCAGCCGCCTGTCCACAGCCAACGTGGACAAGCTGACCTTCATAAAGATGAACCAGGCATGGATCCCACAGGACCTGTCCCTCCCTTGTGCAGAGTAGTCCTTATTAACTGCCTAAAACATGTCTTGTTGTGCTACGGGCCACTTCTTTATTTGATACAAATTTTATGAAACCCACAGTTGAATGAAACTCTTCTCTGTCTGGGCGCCGGGGCCTAACCAGATGAAAGTGGCCGGTTAAACTAACGGGTGACATGAAGCCATAACCTCTGCCATGCTACCTCTGTCTTCTGTCTGGGTGCTGAGGTCTAAGTCAAATAAAGCGGTCTTCTGCTGTGCTGGGGATATGAAGCTAATCTCTGACCTCTCTCCTCTGTCTGGGTCCAAAGGCCTAAATCACTGAAAGAGGCCTTCTCCTGTGGTGTGTGATATGATGCCAGAATATGTGCTGTGGGGCCTCTCTCCTCTTCCTGGGTGCAGGGTCAAATAAACTAAATTGTGGCCTACTCCTGTGGTGGTTGATATGATGCCTGATTCTCTGATGTGGAACCTCTCTCCTCTGTTTGGGTGAAGGGGTCAAAGTAACTAAATGGTGGCTTCTCCTGTGGTGGCTGATATGATGCCAGAATATGTGCTGTGGGGCCTCTCTCCTCTTCCTGGGTGCAGGGGTCAAAGTAACTCAATGGTGGCTTCTCCTGTGGTGGCTGATATGATGCCAGAATATGTGCTGTGGTGCCTCTCTCCTCTTCCTGGGTGCGGGGTCAAAGTAACTCAATGGTGGCTTCTCCTGTGGTGGCTGATATGATGCCAGAATATGTGCTGTGGTGCCTCTCTCCTCTTCCTGGGTGCGGGGGTCAAAGTAACTCAATGGTGGCTTCTCCTGTGGTGGCTGATATGATGCCAGAATATGTGCTGTGGGGCCTCTCTCCTCTTCCTGGGTGCAGGGGTCAAAGTAACTCAATGGTGGCTTCTCCTGTGGTGGTTAGTATGATGCCAGAATATGTGCTGTGGGGCCTCTCTCTCTTCCTGGGTGCAGGGGTCAAAGTAACTCAATGGTGGCTTCTCCTGTGGTGGCTGATATGATGCCAGAATATGTGCTGTGGTGCCTCTCTCCTCTTCCTGGGTGCGGGGTCAAAGTAACTCAATGGTGGATTCTCCTGTGGTGGCTGATATGATGCCAGAATATGTGCTGTGGGGCCTCTCTCCTCTTCCTGGGTGCAGGGGTCAAAGTAACTCAATGGTGGCTTCTCCTGTGCTGATTGATATAAAGCTGATGGTTGTGCCATCTGACATGGTTGCCAGGGTCTGATTCAATGGGGGCCTACTCCTGTGGTGGGTGATCTAAATGCCTGATTCTCTGCTGTGAAACCTCTCTCCTCCGTCTGGGTGTAGGGGTCAAAGTCTTTCAAAGTCGCCTTCTCCTGTGCTGATTGATATGAAGCTGATGGTTGTGCCATCTGACATGGTTGCCGGGGTCCCATTAAATTGTGGCCTACTCCTGTGGTGGTTGATATGATGCCTGATTCTCTGATGTGGAACCTCTCTCCTCTGTTTGGGTGAAGGGGTCAAAGTAACTAAATGGTGGCTTCTCCTGTGGTGGCTGATATGATGCCAGAATATGTGCTGTGGGGCCTCTCTCCTCTTCCTGGGTGCAGGGGTCAAAGTAACTCAATGGTGGCTTCTCCTGTGGTGGCTGATATGATGCCAGAATATGTGCTGTGGTGCCTCTCTCCTCTTCCTGGGTGCGGGGTCAAAGTAACTCAATGGTGGCTTCTCCTGTGGTGGCTGATATGATGCCAGAATATGTGCTGTGGTGCCTCTCTCCTCTTCCTGGGTGCGGGGTCAAAGTAACTCAATGGTGGCTTCTCCTGTGGTGGCTGATATGATGCCAGAATATGTGCTGTGGGGCCTCTCTCCTCTTCCTGGGTGCAGGGGTCAAAGTAACTCAATGGTGGCTTCTCCTGTGGTGGTTAGTATGATGCCAGAATATGTGCTGTGGGGCCTCTCTCCTCTTCCTGGGTGCAGGGGTCAAAGTAACTCAATGGTGGCTTCTCCTGTGGTGGCTGATATGATGCCAGAATATGTGCTGTGGTGCCTCTCTCCTCTTCCTGGGTGCGGGGTCAAAGTAACTCAATGGTGGCTTCTCCTGTGGTGGCTGATATGATGCCAGAATATGTGCTGTGGGCCTCTCTCCTCTTCCTGGGTGCAGGGGTCAAAGTAACTCAATGGTGGCTTCTCCTGTGGTGGTTAGTATGATGCCAGAATATGTGCTGTGGGGCTCTCTCCTCTTCCTGGGTGCAGGGGTCAAAGTAACTCAATGGTGGCTTCTCCTGTGGTGGCTGATATGATGCCAGAATATGTGCTGTGGTGCCTCTCTCCTCTTCCTGGGTGCGGGGTCAAAGTAACTCAATGGTGGCTTCTCCTGTGGTGGCTGATATGATGCCAGAATATGTGCTGTGGGCCTCTCTCCTCTTCCTGGGTGCAGGGGTCAAAGTAACTCAATGGTGGCTTCTCCTGTGCTGATTGATATAAAGCTGATGGTTGTGCCATCTGACATGGTTGCCAGGGTCTGATTCAATGGGGGCCTACCCTGTGGTGGGTGATCTAAATGCCTGATTCTCTGCTGTGAAACCTCTCTCCTCCGTCTGGGTGTAGGGGTCAAAGTCTTTCAAAGTCGCCTTCTCCTGTGCTGATTGATATGAAGCTGATGGTTGTGCCATCTGACATGGTTGCCGGGGTCCCATTAAATTGTGGCCTACTCCTGTGGTGGTTGATATGATGCCTGATTCTCTGATGTGGAACCTCTCTCCTCTGTTTGGGTGAAGGGGTCAAAGTAACTAAATGGTGGCTTCTCCTGTGGTGGCTGATATGATGCCAGAATATGTGCTGTGGGGCCTCTCTCCTCTTCCTGGGTGCAGGGGTCAAAGTAACTCAATGGTGGCTTCTCCTGTGGTGGTTAGTATGATGCCAGAATATGTGCTGTGGGGCCTCTCCTCTTCCTGGGTGCAGGGGTCAAAGTAACTCAATGGTGGCTTCTCCTGTGGTGGCTGATATGATGCCAGAATATGTGCTGTGGTGCCTCTCTCCTTCCTGGGTGCAGGGGTCAAAGTAACTAAATGGTGGCTTCTCCTGTGGTGGTTGATATGATGCCTGATTCTCTGCTGTGAAACCTCTCTCCTCCATCTGGGTGTAGGGGTCAAAGTCTTTCAAAGTCGCCTTCTCCTGTGCTGATTGATATAAAGCTGATGGTTGTGCCATCTGACATGGTTGCCAGGGTCTGATTCAATGGGGGCCTACTCCTGTGGTGGGTGATCTAAATGCCTGATTCTCTGCTGTGAAACCTCTCTCCTCCGTCTGGGTGTAGGGTCAAAGTCTTTCAAAGTCGCCTTCTCCTGTGCTGATTGATATGAAGCTGATGGTTGTGCCATCTGACATGGTTGCCGGGGTCCCATTAAATTGGGGCCTACTCCTGTGGTGGGTGATCTAAATGCCTGATTCTCTGCTTTGAAACCTCTCTCCTCCGTCTGGGTGTAGGGGTCAAAGTCTGTCAAAGTCGCCTTCTCCTGTGCTGATTGGATATAAAGCTTATGCTTGTGCCATCTGACATGGTTGCCGGGGTCTGATTCAATGGTGGCCTACTCCTGTGGTGGGTGATCTAAATGCCTGATTCTCTGCTGTGTAACCTCTCTCCTCCGTCTGGGTGTAGGGGTCAAAGTAACTAAATGGTGGCCTACTCCTGTGGTGGGTGATATGATGCCTGGTTCTCTGCTGTGGGACCTCTCTCCTTGTCTGGGTGCTGTGGTCAAAATAATAGTAAGTGACCTTCTCCATTGGTGGGTGACTTGAAGCCTGATTCTGTGCTATGGGACCTCACTCCAATTAATATTGTTTAATTTTTATTTATTTTATGTTAACTCATCATTTCCCTATCTACATTTGTTTGCAGGGGATTTAACTACATTTTGCTGCCTTTTGCAGCCCTCTAGCCCTTTCCGGGTGTGTTTTACAGCCTTTTTAGTGCCCAAAAGTTCGGGTCCCCATTGACTTCTATGGGGTTCGGGTTCGGGATGAAGTTCGGGTCGAGTTCGGATCCCGAACCCGAACATTTTTCGAAAGTTCGGCCGAACTCGTCGAACCCGAACATCCAGGTGTTCGCTCAACTCTAATAATGAATATAGAGGAATGATGAATATAGAGGGGTAATGACATCTAACAGTGTATAAATGTAGCGGTATCGGTGACTAGGTGGGATGGTCCTAAATGTGAACGTGACTGCTAGAGTCTGCTGGAGGAGGTGGACTTCGACATCAGACATAAATGATCATCTTTTTTACCAATACTTACCTGGTACTGAATCCCTGCTGACAGCGCCGATACAGAGGTTCCAATCGTATTTACTCTCTCACTGATTCCTTCACCTCGACAACTGCATCCATGGCACGGGGAGGAACCCAGGCAGTAGCGCAGGCATCCCGCATGCTGGTCGGGCAATACCAGCCAAGCAAGACATAGCAGTTGTGACTCGCTATAGAGGGTAAGCGCAACTATTTTGATGTCATTACCTAATATCAAACAGCACCACACATGAGGCTCTGCCTCCTGTTTTTTTTCTTTCTCTTGCATCTCATAAAATGAATCAGTTGTACTGTAATTGGAATTCATTCAGAATTTCTCAAAAAAACTCAGATTCATAAGAATCCAAATATTTAGAGATTTGATTTGAAAGAATCAGAGAGAGAGAGAGAGAGAGACCCAATATGTGAGAGACATCAAAATTAGCTTCATTTACAAAGAAAAATTGGTAGCTTTCCATTAAGTCAATGCTCAACCTTTTAAACAGGACTTCAAGCATAACTTTGATAATGGCTAAGCTAGCATCTCATTTGCTGTGTGAAGGTGTGTGCCGAAAATGCACCTGTCACTGTTAAAGGATTAATACCAGGTTCATTGTTAGAGGCTTAATGTTATAGTTCATTACTAAAGTGGTTAAAGAGTTCACTGTGATACTAAATATGATCTATGCACTATGTGACTAAAAATGGCTATGTATATAGGTAGAAAGTTAAACTTGCAGCCATAGTTACATTTGCCAGGTAACAGGCTGGTTCTATTTTCGTTGGCTACTAATTGGGAGTTCCCAGCAAGCCAAGCTACAGAGAAGACCTGTTTTGGCTTGTTGTGCCAAATAAGCCCTGAACAATTTCTTCTGCAGGAAAACACCAATCCTGAGAGTGAAAAGCTGACTGAAGAAGCAACTTTGCTGAGAACTACTTCTGAGAGAAAGAAGCATTGTAATTTTGCAGATGGTTGAGGACTATGCAAGCCGAAAAGGTAACTAGTGTTGAGCGCGAATATTCGAATAGCGAATTTTTTTAGCGAATATCGGCACTTCGCTAATTCGCGAATATTTCAAATATAGCGCTATAAATTCGCTATTTCGAATATTTGTTTTTTTTTTTTTTTTTTTTAGTTATATTTTTTTCTTTCCCACTTCCCAACAGTAGTTCTTACCTGTCCTGAGGATTCCTGGCTTCCTGGCTGCTCTAGTCAGTGCCCATTGCCGCTTCTGCCGACTTCCGTGCTCATGGAGCGTCCCCATCCATGGGAACGTCTCCATATACTAAAATGTACTGTCGGATTTGAGGAATTACGTTGAAATCGCAATGCGATTAATTCAAGTTATATTAATCGCATTGCGATTTCAACTTAGAGCTGCGTTTAAAATGGGTCAGCTTGCTAGAATGAACGAAGTTAACGAATATGGAATATAGCAGCACTGCTAAGTTGAATTCGCAATGCGATTAATATAACTTGAAGTAATCGCATTGCGATTTCAACTTAGCACTGCTATCTTACATAGACTAGAATTAACGAATATGGAATATAGCACTAGCAGTGCTAAGTTGAAATCGCAATGCGATTACTTCAAGTTAAATTAATCGCATTGCGAATTCAACTTAGCACTGCTGCTATATTCCATATTCGTTAACTTCGCTCATTCTAGCAAGCTGACCCATTATAAACCCAGCTCTAAGTTGAAATCGCAATGCGATTAATATAACTTGAATTAATCGCATTGCGATTTCAACGTAATTCCTCAAATCCGACAGTACATTTTAGTACATGGAGATGTTCCCATGGTGATGGGGACGCTCCATGAGCAAGGAACTTTATGGTTGGCTTGGTAGAATTAGTGATTAGTGACATATGACGAATGTATTCGTCATATTCTCAAAAACGAAGATAACGAGTATTCTACATCTTCGTTTTAGCAACCTATTCGTCAACCTCGCTAATTCTAGCAATCAAATAGGAAGGTTGACTATAGAGACAGCTGTGTTAAATTCGCTATGTGATTTTTTTTTTTTTTTTTATAGAATAATTATATTACTTACTTGATATAATTATTATAATTATTCTATTTATTAAAAAAAATATATAAATAATCGCATAGCGAATTAAACACAGTTGTCTCTATAGTCAACCTTCCTATTTGATTGCTAGAATTAGCGAAGTTGACGAATAGGTAGCTAAAACGAAGATGTAAAATACTTCATTATCTTCGTTTTGAGGAATATGACGAATACATTCGTCATATCCGTCATCTTCACTATAATTCTAGATATGAAACCAATAGGAAAGTAGCCTTAAGTTAAAATCGCAATACACGATTATTTAAATCGCATATTAATCGCGGTAACTAGAATAATGACGAATATTCGATTTCGACGAATATGAAACGAATATTCATTCGAATATTCGCGAATTTCGTCGAAATCGAATATGGCACCTGCCGCTCATCACTAAAGGTAACACACACTTATGGTTTTGGACTTTACTGCCTGTGGTCTGGGCTTATTGCTTCTGGTGCCTGCCACACTTCTGAGTCAGACTGGCCATCAGATTTAGGACTGTGCCCTGCAGACTGTGCATTGTAGATACATTTTGGGAATTGCACTCCTGTGGTCATTTAAGAAAACTGCTGTTTTTTCTAGAGCGACAGCCTCAGGGAGGATTATTACCATCAATGGCACCTTCTATATACAGCCTTCAAGATTGTACTTACAGTAGTAGATGTATTTGTAATGTGACCCCTATTGTCTATTTAGTATTGGAGAGCCTTTATTTTGTCATAATCATGCTAGCCTGCTCTATACCTGATTAATATTCTTCTCCTCCTGTTGTTTTGACCTGAACACTATTGCTCATTTTGACATTGAGGAAACTTCAGCCACCATTAGGCATGAGACTCCACCAGTTCAGCGTGTCCCTTCATTTACTACCCGCGCAGTCTGAGAAAGAGTTGGAATAGGATCAGCCACCTTGAGGACTACATTGCTCATTGCTTCAGCCACCATTCTCATTCTATCCGCACCACGCACCTCCTCCTCCTACTGGGTGGTGTGCGACAAGACGTGGTCTACAAAGAAGCTGAGTGAAGAGAACTTGCCTGCAGAGAAGCTACAGTATGTGCAGAGATGCTGTATACAGAGAATCTATGTGCAGAGATGTGCCTAGAGCAGCAGCCAGTCATAAGGCCAGTGGCATCTGCTGTACAGAACAACTGATATCATGGAAGGTACAAAAACCGTTTCAGAATCTAATTGCTCTGGTTCCCAGTTGTACAAGTGAACTCTTCAAAAGAATGTAGCTACTAGCAGGTATGTTGCTAAATACTCATGGGCCCTAGTGCAAGAGTTAAGCTTAGGCCCCCTTCCCTCAGTGCTTTGTGGCAAGGGGCAGGGAAGCACATAGCCTTCATGCTGCCTGAGGCTGCCACACACCAAATTCTTGACCTAACTCCTTCCCTACAGCCAGAACTGTAACTTAAAGTTTCTGGGCCCCAGTGCAAAATCTTTGACAGAGCCCTCCCAGCGTGCACTATATAATACCACTATATAATAACACTCTATAATACCGGTGCTATATGGCACAAGGGTACTGCTCTCTCTTCACTGCTTATAGCTACGCCCCTGGCTACTAGTTACTATAATTGTCAGCTTTAGAGACTGCTTAAATTCTTGGGTGCTGTACGTATTATAGCATTTTACTTTGTTTTCTGTATACTCTTGCATACTCTCCAGTAAAAAAAAATAGTAAATTGCAACTAGGGATGAGCGAACCCGAACTGGATAGTTCGGGTTCGTACCGAATTTTGGGGTGTTCGGGACCCGGACCCGAACTTTTTCAAAAAAGTTCGGGTTCGGGTCCGTTGTTGGGCGATTTCTTCCCGCTTTCTGAAGGGGTGCACAGCAGCCAATCAGCTAGCGTTTTACTTCTTGCCCTAAGAAGCCATCACAGCCATGCCTACTAATGGCATGGTTGTGATTGGCCAAGTGCAGCATGTGACCCAGCCTCTATTTAAGCTGGAATCACGTAGCGCCGCACGTCACTCTGCTCTGATTAGTGTAGGGAGAGGACGCAGCTTCTTTGAGGGCAAGATTAGGCAGGGAAAAGTCCGCAAAAACAGTTAATAGTTAATTGCTCAATGGTTTTTAGGCTGCACAGAGCATTTTTCTGTCACTTTGATCGACGGCCATTTTGTGTCTTGTGGTGCACCAGCACAAGCTGACACCAAGTCCATCAATCCATCAATACTAGTTTTTTTTTTCCTATATCCTACATCAGGGGCTTGGCTGTGCTTATTGTCGCCCCTAGAAACTCAGGATAGAAATTTCTATATTTTATTAAGGGGTTAAATTCAATTGCCAAAATAGCAATCCCCTAAATCTGGTGTTCCAGCTCTGGCTAGCCAAGTGTAATACTGTCTGCTGTCTGGCAAAGAATAGATTTTTTTCTGTGGTGAAATTCAATTGTCAAAATAGCAGTTCCCTAAATCTGGTGTCCCAGCAGTGGCTGGCAAAGTTTAATAGTGTCCGGCAAAGGATATATTTTGTTCTGGGGTGAAATTCAATTGCCAAAATAGCAATACCATAAATCTGGTGTCACAGCTGTGGCTGGCCAAGGTTAATAGTGTCCGGCAAAGGATAGATCATTTTCTGGGGTGAAATTCAGTTGCCACAATAGAAATACCGTAAATCTGGTGTCACAGCTGTGGCTGGCCAAGGTTAATAGTGTCCGGCAAAGGATAGATCATTTTCTGGGGTGAAATTCAGTTTCAAAAATAAAAATACCGTAAATCTGGTTTTCCAGCTGTGAATGAACAAGTTTAAGTATATTTCTTTCCGTAAAAAGGTATTTTACAAAAAGTGTTACATTACAATTGCTGAAAGCATAATCCTGTAAATCTGCACGCACTTTTGTGCATCTCATAGTGTATTTCTGTCCGTAAAAGGGTATATTACACTCAAGGTGTATATACAAGTGCTGAAAGGGTCATTCTCAATAACCTCACACGCTACTGTGCATCTCCAAGTGTATTTCTGTCCGTTAAAGGGTATATTACACAAAGTGTTAAAATACAATTGCTGAAGGCATAATCCTACATATTTTTTCACACGCTACTGTGCATCTCCAAGTGTAAATCTGTCCATAAAAGGTTACCTTTTATCCAGGGCCTAAATACTAGGCCTACAATTGATATTCCCCTAAATCAGTGGTTACTGCTGTGCCTGGATTAGTGTAATACGGTACATAAATAAATAGGCAGATAGTGTTAGGTGCCTGTAAAAAAAAGGCCTGAATTTGAAATCAATACATTGGGCCACATTTTTTTTTTTTCGTATTGTAGTGCTAGGTGAACGGTAAAAATGAGGAAAACATCTAGTAAGGGACACTGACGCGGTCGTGGTGGTGTTAGTAGACCCTCTGGTGCTGGGAGAGGACGTGGCCATTCTGCCACAGCCACAAGTCCTAGTAAACCAACTACCTCAGGTTCCAGTACCCGCCAGAATTTACATTATTTGGTGGGGCCCAGTGCCGTTATAAGGATGGTAAGGCCTGAGCAAGTACAGGCACTAGTCAATTGGGTGGCCGACAGTGGATCCAGCACGTTCACAACATTATCTCCCACCCAGTCTTCTGCAGAAAGCGCACAGGTGGCGTCTGAAAACCAAGCCCATCAGTCTGTCACATCACCCCCATTTATATCAGTGAAACTGTCAGAGCCTCAAGTTATGCAGCAGTCTCTTATGCTGTTTGAAGACTCTGCTGGCAGGGTTTCCCAAGGGAATCCACCTAGCCCTTCCCCAGTGCTGGAAGACATAGAATGCACTGATGCACAATCACTTATGTTTCCTGATAATAAGGACATGGGAATACCAACTCATCAGAGCCCGCACGTCTCTGATGATGATGAAACACAGGTGCCAACTGCTGTGCCTTTTTGCAGTGTGCAGACGGAAGAGGCAGTGGTGAGACCGAGCCAACAGCGTAGCAAACGAGGGAGCAGGGGGCAAAAGCAGAACAGCTGCCACCAAGAGAGTTCGCCTGCTACTGGTCACCGCTACCAGGGACCGAGCACCTCAAAGGCAGCTTCAAGGAGTTCCCTGACATGGCACTTCTTTAAACAATGTGCTGACGACAAGACCCGAGTGGTTTGCACGCTGTGCCATCAGAGCCTGAAGCGAGGTATTAACGTTGTGAACCTTAGCACAACCTGCATGACCAGGCATCTACATGCAAAGCATAAACTGCAGTGGAGTAAACACCTTAAAAGCATGGAACTCACTCTGGCTCCCCCTGCTCCCTCTTCTGCTGCTGCTTCGGGCTCTTCCTCCGCCTCGGGAGGAATGTTGGCACCTGCCACCCACCAAACAGAGGATGTGCCACCGACACCTCCACCTGCGTCACCAAGCATCTAAACCATGTCACATGGCAGCGTTCAGCTCTCCATCTCAGAAACCTTGGAGAGAAAGCGTAAATTCCCAATTAGCCACCCTCGAGCCCTGGGCCTGAATGCCAGCATTTCTAAACTATTGGACACAGACATCTTCAAACAGCTGATGGTGGTGGTTGTCCCACAGTATGTTGTTCCCATCACAGTATGTTGTTCCCATCTGTGGCAAGGTCCACCTAACCACAGATACGTGGACCAGTAAGCACGGCCAGGGACGCTATATGTCACTAACTGCACACTGGGTAAATGTAGTGGCGGCTGGGCCCCAGGCGGAGAGTTCTTTGGCGTCCAGTCACGTCCTTCCGCCGCCAAGGATCGCAGGGCATCATTCTTTGCCTCCTGTAGCCTCTTCCTCCTACTCGGCTTCTTCCTCCTCTGCTTCCACCTGCTCATCCACTCAGCCACGGACCTTCACCACCAACTACATACAGCCCGGGTTAAACGTCAGCAGGCTGTTCTGAAACTCATATGTCAGGCCCCACACTGCGCAGGAGTTGTGGCGGGGTGTTGAACAACAGAACGACCAGTGGTTGCTGCCGGTGGGCCCCAAGCCCGGCCTGGTGGTGTGCGATAATGGGCGAAATCTTGTCGCAGCTCCGGGACTAGCCGGTTTGACGCACATCCCTTGCCTGGCGCATGTGCTGAATTTGGTGGTGCAGAAGTTCATTCACAACTACCCCGACATGTCAGAGCTGCTGCATAAAGTGCGGGCCGTCTGTGCGCGCTTCCGGCGTTCACATCCTGCCGCTGCTCGCCTGTCTGCTCTACATTGTAACTTTGGCCTTCCCGCTCACCGCCTCATATGCGACGTGCCCACCAGGTGGAACTCCACCTTGCACATGCGGGAGAGACTGTGCGAGCAGCAGCAGGCCATAGTGGAGTTTCAGCTGCAGCACGCATGGGTCAGTCGCACTATGGAACAGCACCACTTCACCACCAATGACTGGGCCTCCATACGAGACCTGTGTGGCCTGTTGCGTTGTTTTGAGTACTCCATCAACATAGCCAGTGGTGATGAAGCCGTTATCAGCGTTACA
Organism: Bufotes viridis; assembly: GCA_033119425.1. NCBI lineage: Eukaryota > Metazoa > Chordata > Amphibia > Anura > Bufonidae > Bufotes > Bufotes viridis. The sequence goes on from CM065593.1 coordinate 47,320,292, forward strand.
ATACCACTTCTATGTCTCCTTGAGAAAACACTTAGGGCGATGATGGAAGAGGAGGTGGCCCAGGAGGAAGAGGAGGAGGAGGATGAGGGGTCATTTTTAGCACTTTTAGGCCAGTTTTTTAGAGGTGCCTCAGAGGGAGGTTTTTTGCAACAGCAGAGGCCAGGTACAAATGCGGCCAGCCAGGACCCACTACTGGAGGACGAGGAGGAGGAGGTGGAAGAGGATGAGGATGAAGCAGGTTCACAGCGGGGTGGCACCCAACACAGCTCCGGCCCATCACTGATGCGTGGCTGGGGGGATACGGAGGACGATACGCCTCCCACAGAGGACAGCTTGTCCTTACCTCTGGGCAGCCTGGCACACATGAGCGACTACATGCTGCAGTGCCTGCGCAACGACAGCAGAGTTGCCCACATTTTAACGTGTGCGGACTACTGGGTTGCCACTCTGCTGGATCCCCAGTACAATGACAATGTGCCCAGCTTACTTCCTGCACTGGAGTGTGATAGGAAGATGCGCTAGTACAAGCGCGCGCTGGTAGACGCGCTCCTGAGAGCCTTCCCAAATGTCACAGGGGAACAAGTGGAAGCCAAAGGCAAAGGCAGAGGAGTAGCAAGAGGTCGCCAACGCAGCTGTGTCACGGCCAGCTCCTCTGAGGGCAGGGTTAGCATGGCAGAAATGTGGAAAAGTTTTGTCTCCACGCCACAGCTAACTGCACCACCACCTGATACGGAACGTGTTAGCAGGAGGCAGCATTTCACTAACATGGTTGAACAGTACATGTGCACACCCCTTCACGTACTGACTGATGGTTAGGCCCCATTCAACTTCTGGGTCTCCAAATTGTCCACGTGGCCTAAGCTAACCTTTTATGCCTTGGAGGTGCTGGCCTGCCCGGCGGCCAGAGTTTTGTCTGAACATGTATTCAGCACAGCAGGTGGCGTCATTACTGACAATCGCTGCCACCTGTCCACAGCCAACGTGTACAAGCTGACGTTCATAAAAATGAACTAGGCATGGATCCCATAGGACCTATCCCTTGTGCAGAATAGACATTTATAACTGCCTCCCCCTAAACCATATATTCTTGTACTCCGGGGCACTTCTTTATTAAATCCTCTTTTTTTATTTTACTATTATATTGCGGTGCAACCAAAAGTTGAATGAACCTCTCCTCCATCTAGGTGCCAGGGGCCTAATTATCTGAAAGTGGCCTGTTCCAGTGGTGGGTGACATGAAGCCTGATTCTCTGCTATGCGACCTCTGTCCTCTGTCTGGGTGCCGTGGGCTAAATATCTGGAAGTGGCATTCTCTATTGCTGGGTGACATGAAGCCTGATTCTCTGCTTTGCGACCTCTCTCCTCAGTCTGGGTGCCAGGGGCCCAATTATCTAAAAGTGGCCTTCTCCATTGGTGGGTGACATGACGCCTGATTCTCTGCTATGCGACCTCTCTTCTCTGTCTGGGTGCCAGGGGCCTAATTATCTAAAAGTGGCCTTCTCCATTTGTGGGTGACATGACGCCTGATTCTCTGCTATGCGACCTCTGTCCTCTGTCTGGGTGCTGGGGCCTAAATAAATGAAAGTGGCCTTCTCCATTGATGGGTGAATTGAAGCCTTATTCTCTGCTATGGGACCTCTCTCCAATTGATAATTCTTAATTTTTATTTATTTTATTTTAATTAATTTCCCTAGCCACATTTATTTGCATGGATTTACCGACATTTTGCTGCCTTTTGCAGCCCTCTAGCCCTTTCCTGGACTATTTTACAGCCTTTTTAGTGCCCAAAAGTTCGGGTCCCCATTGACTTCAATGGGGTTCGGGTTCAGGGTGAAGTTCGCGTCGAGTTCGGATCCCGAACCCGAACATTTTCGGGAAGAACCTGAACATCCAGGTGTTCGCTCAACTCTAAATGCAACTACACCTGAGTCTAATTGTTGTCCGTCCACCTGCACCTTACAACAGCAACATTTACAGATGTAAAGATTCCATTTAGAGATAATTTAGGAATTAATTTTGCGGTGGTTGTACATGTCATGGTGACACATGACTGTTCACTGTTATACTAGAAAATTTTAGTTACAGAGGTATAGTATATTAGACTTTGTCAAAATCTGTTCAGTATCACAAAAGGGCAGCAATGGAAGGCATCTGGATGAGGAGTAAAGACTATTTAATTGCACTGTAACTTTTTATAATAGTAACCAAGTTATTTAGCTTATGTGGGGAAGATAATTCTTACTATTTTCTATTCTCAAGTATTACAAATTGATGCGCTACAATACTGTAGAGCCTTGGTAATAAGAGAAGATTAAAGAGAAGCACGGTTGCATTTTACTTCCGGATTGCAACACAATTTGTGCAAATCCTTCGAGACCACCTCTGCAGATTCATAAGGTAAAATGTTGTCATAGAGGCAAAAATAATTATTGGAAAAGGTAGTTCTGGGTGGTCAGATGCTAGGCTTTCTGATGTAACTCTATTTGGTATGAAAAAAAGCAAAACAAAAATAAATAAATAAATAAAAATAATATAATTAATCGGAGCAATAAGATTAGGAGGTATACACTCATTAACATTCTGTAAATTAACTTGAAAGTTGTATCATCTATGAGCCGTGCATAAGTAGTGGAATATCTCAATCTGTTTACTACTTATATACAATGATTCCTTACTCTTCGAAAAGAACATGAACATTTAGAAGAGGAAAGTTAATGTTACACTCCTGCTGGTTAATTCCCTTCTGTAATCAGGAACAATTTTATTCAAGTAGATTTTCTTCTTGTAACATGTATGAATGGTTACGAATAAATATTCAGCACGGCAATCCTGAATCCCTAAGTACTTTGCACTTATGTTTCACATCACCAGGGGAAAAAAAAGGATTTCAAGCCACAGAAAGACAGTAAGATGGATTAAGAAGCATTTATGTACCATACTGATATTCTTATTCTTACTTTACAATACGACCTTCTCAGCCTGGTTGTTATTAGAGAGACGCAGTTTGGGGATGAAAAAGGAACAATGGCATTAAACGCTGGTACTTCATTTTGCATAAATTAGTATTACATTAGAACTTCTATACCTATAGGTACAGTAGGTTCAAAAGAAAGCTGTTACCGTAATATTTAAAGGGGTTGATTGCTTTGGTTAAGATCCTCTTACCGGGCAGGCAACTATCGGGAACCAACCATTTGATTCTAATAATTGCCTGCTTGTTAGAGGTGGTGAAAGCTGCATTTATATGCAGAAATCCTCCCTGCTGTATAGGGATGATCACTTATCCCCATACATATTCATTGTTTCTGGGCACCAGATCAGTTTTTTTAGGTGTAGTGTAAAAATCTGCTAGGGAAGTAGGATGAAAACAAAACTTACAACCTTCTGGTAAATGCTTTGGACTGGTTCCACATAAACTGTTCGCCAGAGGCGGATTGACCATAGACCTTACAGGTAAATTTCCCGGCGACCCGAAGCCCGGGATGGAGCCTGGGCCCTCCTCATGGCTGGCCAGTGAAAGTTTTTGGGGATGTATTTTGTGCTGCTTGCAGTATTTTGTGATGGACTGTGGTGTTTGGCTCTATTGGGGTGGTATATTGTACCACAATATGGTGCTGATGGCCCTGCCTTCCATCAATTTGGACCCAAATACAAAATGCGGACACTTTTAGTATTGTTTCCAGGGTCACTTTAAGTTCCCAGTCCGCCCCTACTCTTGGCTATAGAAATTAATTCACAAAGCTTTTAAATACTTTAATTTCTTTTTTTTCTTTTTTTTGTGGGTCAGTATTATTACAGCAATACCAAATTTATGTAGCTTTCATTATGCTTTACTAACTTTAAAAAATTTTTTTTTTTTTTTTAAATATTCCAATCTACAGAATTGTGTGCAGGCTTGTTTACTTGTATGGTGATCTCTAATATTTATTGCACCTTTTTAGGGTACATATGACTTTTTTTCAATTTTTCTTTATGTGGTGACTTATCAACACAAGTATTTGGTATTCTTTTCTCAATAGGGCAAGACAAATACTTTTACATTAAATAGTTTGAACGTTTATGGACACTTTGATACTAATTATGTTTTTTTATTGTTTATTTTTACATGTAAAATAGGTAAAATGTAGGGACCTAAATTTTTAAGGCCTTTGTTTTTATTTTAAAGGGTTTTTCCCCCCAGTAGCTTATACCATAGGCTGCAATACTTAAGTATTGCCATCTATGATCTTCCTATTTAGTTCTGCCACAAGTAGATCATAATAGGGTAGCTACAATGGCAGAACTGGACCATAGTCTGCCATGGCAACCTATCCAGCTATGAGAGGTAACAATGGTCAGAGAGAACTCTTTCTTTCTGACTAACCACTCAGATGCTGGGGTTGCAATTAACAGCTGCATCTAAGGGGATAAATCATCAGGATAGGGGTTATCTCTAATCCTGGTAACTATTGGTGGGTGCCAGCCTGTGGAGCAGACTCAGTTCCTGAGCCCATTTCATACACCGTTACCATTATCATTTGGCCAAGGAGTTAAAGATGAGCTCAGGTGCATATTTCCATTCTTGAGATACTTCTACAAGGTGCATCATATTTCCGTTCTTGAGATACTTCTACAACGTGCATCATATTTCCATTCTTGAGATACTTTTACAAGGTGCATCACATTTCCATTCTTGAGATACTTCTACAAGGTGCATCATATTTCCTTTCTTGTGATAATTCTACAAGGTGCATCATATTTTCGTACTTGATATACCTCTAGAAAATGATTGTTGTCCTCCTGTGGTAAATTCATTTGACTTGAACATAATTTTGAAAGGCATAAACTAGTTTATGTAAGGTCCTGCAGTTGACAGGGCTCCTAAGCCCATAGGAGCTCTTTCAATTCAGATAGAATTGATTCAGACTTAAATTGAATTGGTTGTTTTGGACAAAAATCTAATTGGTCGACTGATTTGTTCGAATTGACCCCAAATCAAATTTGGAATGATTTGCTTATCTCTGCTACAAACTTAATACCTCCAACATATATCCCAAATGAGATGGAAACAGAGCCTAAAATCACAGAATTTTTATGAACCTATGATATTTAGTTTTTGTTATTTCTAGTAAATTGCTAGAAATTTTCTAACTTGATTTCACTTTGTCATGGTGGGGGTATTGTGTGTACACTGATGAGAAAAAAGATAATTCACTATAGAATAAGCTGTAATGTAGCAAAATGTGGAAAAAGTGAAAGGGTACAAAACTGTCTGAATGCACTGTATATAATGACCGGATTGCAAGAGAACTGTCAAATTCTTAAACCAATGCCTATAGGCAATGTGTCTCTTCTCATTAGTGGAAGAGATAGCTGGACCAAACTATTCCTCTTTCAACAGAATGATTTCTGAAAATGAATATGTTTTTTCTCACACACAACACATAAATAAACATTACCAATGTCAGAAAACAAGATTAAACAGGAATATATATATATATATAAACCTTAGATTGTTGCCCTATAATAGATTCTCTTTCCGTATAACATATTTTTTGTAATTGAAGACCAAATCTGCTTTGGACCACATATCCTTTAGATGCCATGATCTTTGAAGCTACAATTTTGCATACATTTCATGGGGTTCTGTGTCTGACAGTAATAAGTCAAATATGAGCAGAAGAATAGCATGTCTCTGTGCATTTACTCAGAATTATATAATAACTGTGGACAGGATTTTCTTATTTTACTCTGAGGAAGATGGAATAAAATGAGGTTGGATAATCTCATGGCCTGCATACTGCAGCTGCTTAATCCAAGCAAAATGTTATATTACTATTTTACAGACATTGTCTGAAGTATTTTAAATGATGTTACTACACATTATTTATATGTAAAATTAATATTTATCTCAGAATCCCATATTTTATGTAGTCAGGGATGCATCAGTCAGGGAGGGTAGGTAGACCATATCCATCTCCGTATATTACATATCATATTAAACTTAGTGATGAGCAGCAGGGGCAATATTCGAATTCGCGGTATTTCACGAATATTTGGGCGAATATTCGCCATATATTCAAAAATTTGCGAATTCGTAATCTCCAGTCATTACTTTCTTGATTGCGAAAATTCGCATAAAAAATTCACAAAAATTTGCATAAAAATTCGCATAAACTGGTATTTAAAAGGTATTTTTTATATGCAAATTTTCGCAATCAAGAAAATAATGTCAATATTTGCATAAAAAATTTGCATAAATATTTGCATACACTGGTATTTAACAAAAATCAAATATTCGCGATTGCGAATATATTTTGCGATATTCTAAATATTCGCGAATTCTCAAAGTGCTGATATTTGCGATTAAAATTCGCAATTCGAAAATTCGTGATCAACACTTTTGAAAATGTTACACCTTCACCCTGCTGTTCCTAGGGACAATATGAAAAAAATCTTGGTATTGAAATAACATAAAGGAGTTTTCCAGGATTAGAAACAAGGGTCTCCTTTTTTCCCCAGAAACAGCACTACTCTTGTACCTTGGCTGTGATTGGTATAGCACATCATCTACATATTAGTGAAAAAGGCGAATCTGTAATATCAGACAAAATCCATGGACTACAGTGGTGGTATTTCTGAAAAAAAAAAAATCCTGGGCAACCTCTTTAAATCTTAATCTGCAGGTTTTATTTAAAGAGTTTACAGGTATAATCAATACTGTTTCTCCATATTTTGTATTCCAAATTTAGGTTTATTCCATCTAAATTTATTTAGCAAAAATTGTTAAAGGGAGCAAGTCACCAACTTCAGTCATGTAAAACTTCTCATACCACATTGTCGGTCACACAAAGATAACACATGGTCTCTTGTTTTGCGACTTCTGTTGCTGCAATGTTCCCAAAACTAAGTTAAGGCATATGCAAATGAGCTTCGCAAGTGCCCAGGGGAGGTGTCTGTCACTCCAAGTGGCCAGCCCCCTGGTGTTACTTGGCAAAAACTCCTCCCCTCTATCACAATTATCCTGCCTGTATCTATGTGACGTCACTATCTTCAGTGTATGCCTGTGAACACCAGCACCGGCCCTTGCATGCGCCATACGATACCCACTGTGGGCAACGCCATCATTCAACCCAATGTGCATGTAGTCAGCACATTTCTAGTAAGCGGCACGTGCGCATTGGATTGAACGGTGCTGGTGCACACAGTGGGTACCATGCATGCGTGGCCACTGCTGTTGTGTGCAGGCACACACTAAAGATAGTAATGTCACAAGGATAATGGGCAGTCTAACTGCAATAGAGGGGAGGAGTCCTCCCGAGTAATGCTGGGGGCCTGTGGACTTGAAGCAGCAAACACCATCTTGGGCACTTGCAAAACTTACTTGCATATGGCTAAACTTTGTTTTTGGAACTTTTGGAAGATCTAGTGCAAAATTTTAAGCAGCCCGTGATGATGTCATCACATCGGCTGGCGTGGTGACATCGTACGTCACCATGTACGAGATTTTGTGTGATATTGAATCAAAGTGGTGGCAGCCAGCTTGTCACGATCAAATGGATGAAGTATGATTTTTTTTTTTTACTGCCATTCAGGCAAAATCGATTCGCTACCACGAAGCATAAGGAAATTTGGCTTTGCAAATCGAATTTTCCCTGAAATTCGTATCGAATTTCATTTTGCATTTTGATTGCATTTTACTCATTTTGGGGTTAAAATCATTTTTCAATTGGTCTTTATTAAAAATATTGAGTCGTTCTGTCACAAAGGATTAACTTTTTTTCTAGCTGTGCCACTTTCATTTTGTTCCGGCCATCCAATAACCCTTATCTCTAAATTACTAAAAGGTTGTAAACACTTATTTAAGCCATGTTCTTATCAGTAAGATAAGAATTGAGCTATAATGAGTGCTTATAAGGTTAGAGCTCAGGGATAAGAAGCCATCAGCAGAGCCGCGTAATGGAACAGAGTGAAAATTCTGATTCTGCTTATAGATAAACTCAAGGCTGTATAAGGACAGTGGTTCAAATTTTTTAATAAAAACAAATTGAAAAAATATTTTTTGGTAAAAAAAAAAAAAAAATACCACAAAGCCTTTCAGTTTCAAGCCCCCATTGCTCATTCTCTGACCCAAGTTTAATGGTCAAAGATGAAGACTTAATTAATTTGAACCAAACTGCTAATCATACAGTATACTGGCTGACAGCCCCATTAATAAGACTGTGGTTGTTGGAAGGAGAGATAGGGGAGATAGTAGCCATAGGTCCCATATTGAAAACTATTATATTGGCCAATATATCTTGTGATGACTAAAAAACCGCAGAATACACCAGGAGCCCGCCAAATTTCAGTAGCCCGCGAATTCCAGCACGTGGAACGCCGACTGCAGGGAAACTACACCACCACCCGGAAGTGACATCACCGGACTAAGAATCGTGACTCATGAAGTAGCCGAACTCGTGCGCACTGCACGCGTAGCAAGAACACCACTCACTATACCGACGGACGCAAAAGACACAGGAAGAACCTGCCCTGAAGGGAGTGGTAACGTACCAAACATTTGAACCTTTGATACTTCTCTTTCAGGTTGCATTTCTGCCTAAAAGCTCCTAAGGAGAGCAAAAAACATCTAGAGGGCAACAACCATTTAATAACAAGTAACCACTTTGTAATCAAGGCAATCAAACAGCGCCCTTCCATTGGATCCCTCAACTGTCCACATTTGTCCCAATCTGTTGCAGCCATTTCATGATTTTATGAATGTATATGAACTTCACAACTCCATGATTTTTTTCTTTATATAATACTTTTTTTATATTAATTTTTATATACCTTTTTATATTTCCTTATATATTTTTTCTCTTTTTTTGAATTTTATATGATTATATGGACATGAACTAATATTTATCTATAGTAAGAAGTGCGCACATCCTAATTTATAATCAATAAGAATCAATAAGAACACAATTTTAATATTAATTACAAAGCTATAATATATCTCAAACTGCTATTTTAACTAACCTAAATCTAATAAATAGTACCCATAAACCCCATGTGTTGTGAGTGCCATCCATTTATTCTCTTTTATCGGTTGTTGGAAGGTGCATCCTCAGCCATCACTAATTATAGATTAGTTCTTCAGATCAAAGCTAGATTGGTACTGTGCTTATGGTAAAACAGAAAGCAACCTGGCAGCAATCACACCATGCTAGTCCTCATCTCAGTGCACTGGGAATTATACCTGTACTGGCATTTTAACCCATACCTATAAAGAACAAAGTACAGTACCAAACCCTAGAGGGGAACTGATTTTGGATGGAAGGCCCAACTGTGCTAGGAGAAGTCAGAATCAATGAAGTCATTCTTTTTCATTTGGAGAACATTATGGTCAGCCACAAATATTTGGTCAGTGAAAGACGGACTAATAGAGCATCCAATATAAAGTATGTGGGTCCCATGTCCCATTTTGCTAGAAAAAGGGGACTGTGCATGTGCCACGCTTCATTGCAGTAAAAAGAGGAGACCAGGAAAGCTGAACACTCTTAAACACCTTCATGCTTCTCACAGAATATAGAGAGAAATCATATGCACATTTGTCTCTCTGCAGTGAATGTAACGTGTATCCCTCAGATGGGGTCCCAGGCCTCAACTAAAGTCCCAAATCTTCTAGGTTGATCACAACTGGTGTAATCAGTCATCACATGCATATCTTATAAGAAAATAGTCCTTACGTTGTCTTGAACATTAAGTTGGCTATACAGTATGTGAATTTAAAGGATAACTGTCGCATTTATTTATTTTTGACTATTGGATTTTGGTGATTAACATCAACTTGTTGCCCTGTTTTAATTTTTTATTGTTTAATAAATAACCCCTAAAAGCCAAATTTTTGTTCCCAGTAGTGGCTATTGTTACCTGAGATTAAAATCAGGTTGCTAGGCTTCTTTCATCTCAGTTTGCTCAGACGTAGACGGAGCACACACAAGAAGGGACAGCTAGAGTAAACGTTGTAAGGGAATGGATAAAAAGCCAGGTCCACCCTGACAGGTGATAACAGTGCTGGGCTGTGCGCACTTCTCCACATCCCTGCGCTTGGCAGACACCCCCTTAGCAGTGCTGGAGAATGTAGCTAGAGCAGCCGGGAAAGCCTGCTCAGTGTATAAATGAAAGCATCATGTGGTAAGAGGAGAGCTTGGGCAACCCCTCTGTGTTGTAGGTGGACTACAGGCTTCAGCCAGACCTGGGAACTTCACTGCAAGACCCCCCTATACAGAGCTGGTCTTCACTAACTTCACTGCAGGTGTCCTATGGATTAGCCTCAGGGCTAAGGGCCGCCATCTTAACAGAATAGTGAAATTGCAGTTTTATGCAGACTGGTTGCTAAGGGCTGAATATTATTGAATATGGGGTAAGTAAGTCTAATAGTTATTGATTCAGGAATATTATGTTATTAGTAACTACATAAATGAAAATTGAAATTAGCGTCTAAAAGTGACAGTTATCCTTTAAGTTACAAAATCATTGGTAGTAAATAGTTATCATGTTTTCTTATACCATATAAAAAGCATTTAAATAAAAGAAAACAAAATTCCATGTAAATCATTTAAAAATTTAAAAGTCACCAAAAACGATGGCTTCAATTGATGCAGAACATGAAAAAACAGCAGAACTGTTACCATGTACAAAGAAGCTACATCTGAAACCATGGCTCCAACTGATGCAGAGCACGAAGAACCAACAATACTGGTACCATGTACAAAGAAGCTACACATGAAACTGTGGCTCTAACTGATGAAGAACATGAAGAACTAACAGTACTGAGTACTGGTACCATCTACACAGAAGCTACATTGTATGCTTACACCATTGTCATTTAGTAATTCTAAAGCCATAAATCTGCAAATTTAGGCTTTGCCAACTTAGGAACGTTTGTGTTTAGTATAACACTGAGAGGCATTAGTCACTCATGGGTGCCCATATAAAAATAAAAAGCCTGATCTGCAGCAGAATGGAGGCCAACATAACACTCTTTAAGCCTTTGTCTGTATGAGGGTTGCCAACCCTATTTTTTCTTTTTTTGGGGGGCAGTTCATCCAAAAACCACAGACAGCCAACATTTTTTAGATAGAAATTGGAAAATCATAATCAATGATATACTGTAGATTATACATGTCTATAGCTCAATATACTGATAAGAACTCATTACCATTATTTACTAGGAACCGTAAAGTAAAAATAATTGCTACCAAAATAACTTCCACAAGTACCACCACAATAATAAAAATCACTGACACATCAATTATTTTTTGCAGACACAAGAAAAAAGGTGCCCTATTTTTACGGACTGTCCAGGAATTTCTGGACGGTTGGGAACCCTGGTCGGCAAAATGGGAGCCTATGGATCCATATAACATATGCATACGATAAACATACATTGCAGATAGTGTGAAGAAACTCTTATTTCTTTAAAGTACCATTAAAAAAAACAAAGTGAAAGTAAACCTTTTAAGACCTTGTTGTTATGTCCAATATTCAGGGTTGATATTTTTTTTAAATGTATCTCTATAGGGTCTGATTGCATTGACATAAAATAAATGATAAAATTCTCACTGTCTGCAATCACCATGTTGCCTATATTATTATTGAGGTCAATGTAAAACGAGTATGTAGTATGAAATGAATCAGCAGAAACAGATGATCCTATTTAGATTAAATGGTTTGTCTAAGTATCTGATACGGATAGGTCATTAATTTGTAATTGGTGAGGGTATGACTCCTGGCACCCCCGCCGATCAGCTGTTCGAAGAGGCTCGGAGCTTACCAAACATTGAGCCACACATTGTATAGCAACTGTGCTTGGTATTGCACATTCAGTTGAATGGGAATGAGTTTCGCCTAGGCCATGTGACTGATGAACATGATGTCACTGGTCTAGGAGGAGGTTGCCATGCTCACAAAGTACCAAAGTCTCTTCAAACAGCTGATCAGCAGTGGTGCAGGTAGTCGGATTCCCACCAATCAGATACTGATGACCTATCCTAAAGTATTAAACATTTTGACAACCCCATTAAGAATATAATATAATACTCAACAGTGTACACTAGCTTTAAAGTTAAAAAAAGAACAGCACATAACAAGGAAATCCTGTAATCTACAGATAATAATATTTATTATTGTAAATGGTTTTCTAAGAGGAATCATAGTTGATATCTTACCTAGTGGTTGGCCTCCAATAATCCTCGCATTTTCTCCTGCCACTGCGGCCCTCGCATGCCTTTCACTGACGTACTGTACAAACGCAAATCCTTTATGTACTGAGCATCCAACTATTTTCCCATATTTAGCAAATATTGCTTCAATGTCACTTTTTTTCACAATGCCTGTGTTAAGGTTGCCAATGAAGACTCTGGAGTTGATTGACCTGGGATCATTCTTGTTTGTGACATTGCTAGTCTGTGTTTTGCCAGTCATTGTTGTCAATACCTTTGTATAACTGCAAGAGTAGTAAAGACAAATAAAACATGAATCATTATAGAAATAATAATAATAATAATAATAATAATAATAATAATAATAATAAATATTCATAGCTATAGGGCTGATTTAATAATATTTTCTCAGTTCCCACCTAATCCATCTACAAATGAGCCACTTTATCACAGTGACTTATGCTGGATGATCTAGATGGATTTGGTGCACCTTTAGACACCTAGTAGACGGCTTAATTTGTGACAGAATCTTGTGCCTGATATTTGGGAGAATTTTGGCCACATCAATGTTAAGCCACACACCCTATGACAATAAATGTGGTAAATAGCATGTGCATTTACTTTTGCTTTGTAGACAGATCAAGGGGGTTTACCGAGAAATTATATTGATGGTCATAAATTAAGATGAGCCATGTGAGCTATAGGATTCTGACAGTAACACAATGTTTATCGGATTGATATTAATATGTAATATTATAAGGATTTATTTGACATCAAATCTTATACTACAAGACAAAATCCCTTTTATATATAAAACGTAACTTTTACTATTTATTAGATAAAATATGTATACCCAAAAACGAGTGCCTTTTGATACTTGGCACTACCTAACTTATCCAAAGCACTCCCCAGGCTTTATTTATAATCAAGATAGCTGGGGAGGATAAGAAATAATAGACACAATGATCCTTAGTATTGCACTATTTACGTGGCCTCAATAGTGGTAGGGGGTATGTGTGTGGGGGGGCACCGTGGGACAGGCTCCTCTGGCAATGGCTGGGACTTGAAACTAAGGTAATTCGTGGGAGAAAGGTCTACTTACCCTTCCCAGGCCCTGCCTTTACTCAGCCCAGGGACCACCCCTAATGGTGGGGTTCCCCTGTCCTCGTGCCTTCCCTACTGGCCCTACACTTGCCCTAAATATCTCCACTATTGGGTAGTGCTCAACTGGTTAGTGTTCCCCACTCTGAAGTGAGGGTCTAAAATACCCGTGACAATTTTATCTCCATGTTAAACCCCAGATGTTCAAATGTATGAAAAAAGTCCCCGACGTGTTTCACCTGTTACCAGGCTCCTCAGGGGGCTGATAGTACAAATACGGTTAATTGTCACACATGTAGTGTACAGCCATATGGTAAAAAAGAAAGATCTGACCTACTTATTGATGTATAAGGCCCTCTCCTTCTACTCTTACCGAATTGGCACAAATGGGTCAAGATTACCCCTCATGTGCTCCAGGCAGGATAAATCTGTAGACAGAAGGTAGATATAAATATACAAAATCCTGCAATCATAGATAGATCATACACTAGGTGTCGCAAGCATTGTTTTTTTATATATATATGTGTACTCACTATTAGCCTGGCATGCCGATATTCTCTGCCTCCTTGCCAAGGTAAGCTGGTGGCAGTAAGGAGATCCGACTCCCACCCATATATGTAGAGGCAGTGTGGCATGCGCTCAGCCGGCATGGTTTCCGGTCAATGGAGCGCACGCCGGGCCACTTCCGGTCTCCCATGAACCGCATCGCACTTCCTGCAATGCGCTCACTGCAGGCGCGCCTCTCCACTCCCAGTTTCCGGTCAGTGGAGCGCACGCTCTACTCCGCTGGACCGCACTGCACCTCAGGTACCCGATGCTTCCGGTACCTTCCAGTTCCTATTGCTCATGCGCACACTGTGATGGGGAATATCCGTATATCTAAATATTGATATTAAATGCCAGGTTCTTTTTCAGATACTAAGGGGACACTGTGGATTATTATTATAATATCCACCAATGTTTTATATTTATGGAGGCAAAATACAGAAATCCCCCATAGTACATCCTACACTATAATTAATCCACAGTGTTCCTCCTATTGTTCTCCATTATTTCGTCCCACCAAACTTTACTGTGCCTAAGACACGCTTCATGTAAAGGAGGGAGAGGGGGGGGGGGGAGGACTAGATACCGTCAACATATACCCCTAATTAGACTTATAACCCCATACGGTTTCCAAAAATGGGGTCAATACACCATTCGGACGCCGTTTTTGACATCTCAGGTCAGTTGGGAATCAATTTTTATTTACATATATAGTTTGTCCTCAGAGGTAGAGTTAGTTCCAGAGAAGGAATTTTGGCCACATCAATGTTAAGCCACACACCCTATGACAATAAATGTGGTAAATAGCATGTGCATTTACTTTTGCTTTGTAGACAGATCAAGGGGGTTTACCGAGAAATTAAATTGATGGTCCTAAATTAAGATGAGCCATGTGAGCTATAGGATTCTGACCCCCCAAACTCTACCAATTAGCAGAACTGAGTTTCAGAAGCCTCTGGTCCTGAGGGAAGATGGAGCTATTGTGTCCTGGGGAAATGTATGGCCCATCAAGTTTTAAATTGAAAGAATTGGTCTGCCACAGTAGCCCTTAGTAACAAAAACAAAATGTTGCACTAAATGTCAGGCTACAGTCTTTATTTCCTCCTGAGTAACGTCCACCATAGCCTTTATGCTTGGTTCCGCTGATAGAATTAAGCATGTAGCCTAAGAACAAAGAAATGTGATCTCTTGTGACTGAATAATTAAAAATGAGTTGAGGGGGGCATTGCTGCAATACCAGAAAGAGAAGATGAACAGGAGTCGCACTCAGTGTTGGACTGGGTATCCGTTTGAATCAAATAAACAGACTCTAGGGGCAAAAAATATTTCTTGAACCTTTGGGCCCACTATGGTATCAGAGCCTGGGCCCACTGGATCCTCAGGTTCCCTGGTGGGCCAGTCCGACCCTGGTGGCACTGTCTGAAACAATCAAACCCTATTATGTAACCTCATACATTGTTTATGTTAATACTGAAGACTTCTTTTTTGGATACAAATAGTTATAGTACCTTAAGGAATTGTCCAGGATTTTGATATGGATGGCTTATCCTCAGGATAGGCCATCAGATAAGTGGGGCTTCTACACTATGCAGCTTCCGCAGTCATCTGGCAACTTGTACAGTAGCTCCAATGCTTGTCAGCACTGGAACTACATAGCTCCATTCATTCTATAGTGGAGGAAGCTGGTAACTGCAGCACTGTTCCCATTCACTTCAATGGGGTCCCCTGCATCTCTGCTAATCTGATATGGTTTACCTATCTTGAGGACAACCCCTAAAACAGCAAGCCCATATACCATGATATTATTATAGATCTATAGTTCAATTTTAGTTTCTACAATTCTCTTGATATAAGTTGTGGAGATAAGATACGTCTACTATGTGTTACCTAATTACTGTATAGGCACTGAAAAGACAGAGAGGACTAATACTGTCTATTATCTTCATTGCCTATTCAATGTATTGAATACATTATTATCATCATAATTTTCAGTTGCATTTCAGCTTTTCAAATGCCTATAGGGCTTAGTGCTGATTTACATGGACTGATGCACAGGGCATTGAGCAAGAATGAACGTTTGTTCTGGAGATGAGAGAATTTCTTCATTCAATGAATTTTTTTCTGTCAATTTTTCAAAGAAAAATTGATTTGCGTCTAAATGAATTCTAATTAAATATGCTCCAATTGCCTTGAACATTTGTTTATAACATTCTCTGGTTTCCTAGGACTCCTAGTATGCATGATGAGTATTGAAGTCCAGCCAACACATCTTTGCGTTTCTGGAAAAAAAAAAATAGCATATCTTAGTTCAACTGGCATCAGATTGGCTTAGTGTTCTTTTCTTCTTGGAAGGAAAACTAATTTGAATATGTTTCCCAGAAACCAAAAGGTATGGAAATTAGCTTTCCTTTATGTAAAAGCACTGACTGAACAGTTTGCGGCTGCCAATCTTGGTACAAAAAAGCATTGATTGAACAATTTGAGGGTACCAGCAGGAGAAAATCTTATTAAAAAAGCACTAACTAAACCATTAGGAATAAGTCTGGTGGTAGCCTCGAACTGCAATTATTCCTTTTATTAATAATATTTTTTCCTCGGGGTAGCCTTAATCTGTTCAATGAATGCTTTTTCATAATAAGACTTTCCCCTGGTGGTAGCCTTGAATTGTTTAGTCAGTCTTTTTCATAAAGGAACGTTAACTTAGAAATCTTTAGGTTTCTCGGAACGGTATTCATTTGTTTGTGCGATTCATTTGACAATACTCCCTGCATATTATTTTATATTGGTGTATAATAAAAGTTATATTTTCAGTATCTCTAATTTTTGGACTGATTTGGATTGATTAATACAAAGGGTACAAACTTATTACTATTCTTTGTCTACTGAGCCTGTTCGAAAGGTATTCAAATTATCATTCCTTCCCAAAACAAAAGAACACTAAGCCTATCTGATGCCAACAGAACTAGGATAGGCTAATTTGCATATACTTTCCCAGAAACATAGAGCAGCATTGGTTGGACTACAATACTTACCATGCATGCTAGGCACTCTCCATAATAAGAAAGAGTACCCACCAGACTAACATACTGTACTAGTCTTTCTCCCACTCTCTGTTTCACCAAAAACGACTCACAAGAAACTTAGGTTCATGAGAATGTGAAATTTATTGGAGCTTTAGGACAAATTATAAATCAATTCACTTACTTCTTGTTTGTTCCTAATCATTTCCCACTTATTCAGCCTCACTCACATGCATTAATCATACCCTCTGTATGGAGAATAATGATCATTATTGCTAGTGTTGAGCTAATCGAAGTTGACAATTTTCAGGAAAAATTGGATTTGTCACAAAGCCGAATTTCCTCGCGCTTCATGGTAGCAAATCAGATTTTTCCTAAATAGCTGCCGCACATGTTACAAAGAGAAAGTAAGAAGCCGAGGGATGAGGGATCACCCATAATGACGTGCAGAAAGCCAATCAGCAGATAGCTAGCCCCTGTGATGTTACAGCCTTATAAAAATCCTCATCCTACACAGTGTCCTCCATTTTACTGTGAACTAAGTGCAGCAAAAGACGTGACAGGTGCTAGGGACAGTCATTAGGAAAGACTTTGAGTACAAAATATTATTTTTGAGCAGTTCAGGGACAGTTTAGAGATTGTGTAGGTATATTGTAGGGATATAATTCTTTATCCACACTATTGGGAGAGTGCAGGGGCCAATAGAACAGTGTAAAGTTAGGCTAATGGAGAAGATATTCTATTACTAGATTTGAGCGAACCCGAACTGTACAGTTCGGGTTCGTACCGAATTTTGGGGTGTTCGGGACACGGACCCAAACATTTTAAAAACAGTTCTGGTTGGGGTTCGTTGTTCAGCGATTTCTTCCCACTTTCTGAAGGGCTGCACAGCAGCCAATCAGCTAGCACTTTACTTCTTTCCCTAATAAGCCATCACAGCCATGCATACTAATGGCATGGCTGTGATTGGCAAAGTGCAGCATGTGACCCAGCCTTTATTTAAGCTGCAGTCCCGTAGCACCACCTGTCACTCTGCTCTGATTAGTGTAGGGATAGGATGCAGCTGCTGTGAGGGCGAGATTAAGCAGGGAAGACTCAGCAAAACCACTTAATGAAGTGATCGATCTACAGCTGTGAATCATTCAACTTCTGTTAGTTCATTGCTCACTGGTTTTTAGGTTGCCCAGAGCGTATTTCTGTCACTTTTTTCTGGGGTGATCGGCGGCCATTTTGTGATCTTTTGGTGCACCAGCACATGTTTCGATAGCTAGATAGTCTTAGGTGCCTGTAAAAAAAAGGCCTTAATTTGAACTCTATACATTGGGCCAAATAAGTTTTTCCTTATTGTGGTGAACGGTAACAATGAGGAAAACATCTAATAAGGGATGCGGACATGGTCGTGGTGTTAGTGGACCCTCTAATGCTGGGAGAGGACGTGGCCATTCTGCCACAGCTACACGTCCTGGTGAACCAACTACCTCAGGTCCCAGTAGCCGCCAGAATCTACAGCGATATTTGGTCGGGCTTAATGCCGTTCTAAGGATGGTAAGGCCCGAGCAAGGACAGGCGCTAGTCAATTGGGTGGCCAACAGTGGATCAAGCAGGTTCACATTATCTCCCACCCAGTCTTCTGCAGAAAGCGCACAGGTGGCGCCTGAAAACCAAGCCCATCAGTCTGTCACACCACCCCCATGCATATCAGGGAACTTGTCTGAGCC
This sequence comes from Bufotes viridis, assembly GCA_033119425.1. Classification (NCBI taxonomy): domain Eukaryota; kingdom Metazoa; phylum Chordata; class Amphibia; order Anura; family Bufonidae; genus Bufotes; species Bufotes viridis. Next base: position 47,338,864 of record CM065593.1, read on the forward strand.
TCAAGTTATGCAGCATTCTCTTATGCTGTTTAAAGAATCTGCTGGCAGGGTTTCCTAAGGGAATCCACCTAGCCCTTCCCCAGCAGTGGAAGACATAGAATGCACTGACACACAACAACTTATGTTTCCTGATGAGGACATAGGAATACCACCTCAGCAGAGCCAGTACGTCTCTGATGATGACGAAACACAGGTCCCAACTGCTGCATCTTTCTGCAGTGTGCAGACCGAACAGGAGGTCAGGGAGGAAAACTGTGTGGAAGACGATGCAGGGGATGATGAGGTTCTAGACCCCACATGGAATAAAGGTCGTGCCACTGACTTTCAGAGTTCAGAGGAAGAGGCAGTGGTGAGACCGAGCCAATAGCGTAGCAAAAGAGGGAGCAGGGTACAAAAGCAGAACAACCGTTGCCAAGAGAGTTCGCCTGCTACTGGCCACCGCCACCAGGGACTGAGCACACCAAAGGCAGCTTCAAGGAGTTCCCTGGCATGGCACTTTTTCACACAATATGCTTACGACAAGACCAGAGTGGTTTGCACGCTGTGCCATCAGAGCCTGAAGCGAGGCATTAACGTTCTGAACCTTAGCACAACCTGCATGACCAGGCATCTACATGCGAGACACGGGCTGCAGTGGAGTAAGCACCTTCAAAAACAAGAAAGGGCTCAGGCCCCTCCTGCTCCATCTTCTGCTGCTGCCTCAGCCTCTTCCTCCGCCTCTGGAGGAACGTTGGCACCTGCCACCCAGCAAAAAGAGGATGTGCCACCAACACCACCACCTCCATCACTAAGCATCTCCACCATGTCACACGGCAGTGTTCAGCTCTCCATCTTGCAAACCTTGGAGAGAAAGCGTAAATTCCCACCTAGCCAACCTAAATCCCTGACCCTAAATGCCAGCATTTCTAAACTACCGGCCTTTGAAATGCTGTCATTCAGGCTGGTGGACATGGACAGTTTCAAACAGCTGATGGCGGTGGCTGTCCAACAGTACATCGTTCACAGTTGCCACTACTTCTCCAATAGAGCCGTGCCTTCCCTGCACAACCAAGTATCATATAAAATCAAGTGTGCACTGCACAACGCCATCTGTGGCGAGGTCCACCTAACCACAGATACGTGGACCAGTAAGCGTGGCCAGGGAGGCTATATCTACCTACAGTAACTTCACACTGGGTAAATGTAGTGGCGGCTGGGCCCCAGGAAGAGAGAGCTGTTTGGCGCACGTCCTTCCGCCGCCAAGGATCTCAGGGCATCATTCTTTGCCTCCTGTTGCCTCCTCCTCTTCTTCCACCTGCTCATACGGTCAGCCACAGACCTTCACCACCAACTTCAGCACAGGCCGGGGTAAACGTCAGCAGGCCGTTCTGAAACTCATGTGTTTGGGGGACAGGCCCCACACCGCGCATGAGTTGTGGCGGGGTATAGAACAACAGAACGACGAGTGGTTGCAAGCCCGGCCTGGTGGTGTGTGATAATGAGCTAAATCTCATTACAGTTCTGGGACAACCCGATTTGATGCACATCCCTTGCTTGGTGCACGTGCTGAATTTGGTGGTGCAGAAATTCATTCACAACTACCCCGACATGTCAGAGCTGCTGCATATAGTGCGGGCCGTCTGTGACGTGCTTCCGGCGTTCTCATCCTGCCGCTGCTCACCTGTCTGCGCTACAGCATAATATGCGACGTGCCCACCAGGTGGAACTCCACCTTGCACATGCTGGTGAGACTGTGCGAGCAGCAGCAGGCCATAGTGGAGTTTCAGCTGCAGCATGCACGGGTGAGTCACACTGTGGAACAGGACCACTTCACCACCAATGACTGGGCCTCCATGTGAGACCTGTGTGCCTGTTGCGCTGTTTCGAGTATGCCGCCAACATGGCCAGTGGCGATGCCGCCGTTATCAGCATTACAATGCCACTTCTATGTCTCCTTGAGAAAACACTTAGGGCGATGATGGAAGAGGATGTGGCCCAGGAGGAGGAGGAGGAAGAGGGGTCACTTCTTGTGCTTGTCCTTACCTCTGGGCAGCCTGACACACATGAGCGACTACATGCTGCAGTGCCTGCGCAACGACAGCTGAGTTGTCCACATATTAACGTGTGCTGACTACTGGGTGGCCACCCTGCTGGTTTCCCGGTACAAAGACAACATGCCCCTCTTAATTACCGCACTGGAGCGTGATAGGAAAATGCGCGAGTACAAGCACACGCTGTTAGACGAGCTCTTAAGAGCATTCCCAACTGACACGGGGGGACAAGTGGAAGCACAAGGAGAAGGCACAGGTGGAGCAAGAGGTCGCCAATGCAGCTGTGTCACGGCCAGCTCCTCTGAAGGCAGGGTTAGCATGGCCAAGATGTGGAAAAGTTTTGTCACAGTGCCACAGCTAACTGCACCACTAGCTGATAGGGATCGTGTTAGCAGGAGGCAGCATTTCAACAACATGGTGGAACAGTACATGTGCACACGCCTCCACGTACTGACTGATGGTTTAGCCCCATTCAATTTCTGGGTCTCCAAATTGTCCACATGGCCAGAGCTAGCCTTCTATGCCTTGGAGGTGTTGGCCTACCCTGCGGCCAGTGTATGGTCTGAACGTGTATTTAGCACTGCAGGGGGCGTCATTACAGACAAACGCAGCCGCCTGTCCACAGCCAACGTGGACAAGCTGATGTTCATAAAAATGAACCAGGCATGGATCCCACGGACCTGTCCATCCCTTGTGCAGAATAGACATTTATAACTGCCTCGCCCTCAACCTTACATTCTTGTACTCCAGGGCACTTCTTTATTGTGTACTCCAGGGCACATCTTTATTGAATCCTCTTTTTTCTAATTGTACCAATATTTTGTGGGCAACACCAAGTTGAATAAACCTCTTGTCTGTCTGGGTGCCGGGGGCCTACATTTCAGCTAATCACCTGCTGCTTTGGTGACATTAACCTCTTTTTGCTGTCAAATTACCTCTTCTCTGTCTGGGTGTCAGGGGCCTAAATAACTGAAAGTAGCCTGTTCCAATGGTGGGTAACATGATGCCTCTTTTACTGCTATGGGACCTTTCTTCTCTGTCTGGGTGCCAGGGGCCTACATTTCAGATAATCGCCTGTTGCTTTGGTGGGTGACATTATCCTCTTTTTGATGTCGAATGACTTCTACTCTGTATCGGTGTCAGGAGCCTATATTTCATTTAATTGCCTGCTGACTTGCTGTCTTGGTGGGAGACATTTAACTCTTTTTACTGTCAAATGACTGCCCCATTGTGTGGGTGTCAGGGGCCTATATTTCGTTTACTTGCTTGCTGTCTTGGTGGGAGACATTTAACTTTTTTTACTGTCAAATGACTGCCCCATTGTGTAGGTGTCAGGGGCCTATATGTCGTTTAATCATTTGTTGCTTTGTTGGGTGACATTTTCTTCTTTATACTGTCAAATGACCTTTATATTGTCTAGTTGTCAGAGTCCTATATTTTGTTTCATCGCCTGCTGTATTGGTGGGAGACATTAACCTCTTTTTACTGTTAAATGACCACCCCATTGTCTGGTTGTCAGGGGCCTATATTTCGTTTAATCACTTGCTGCATTGGTGGGAGACATTAAACTCTTTTAACTGTCAAATGACTGCCCCATTGTGTGGGTGTCAGGGGCCTATGTTTCGTTTAATTGCTTGCTGTCTTGGTGGGAGACATTAAACTCTTTTTACTGTCAAATGACCTCTCCTCTGTCTGGGTGTCAAGGGCCCACATAAATGATAATGGCCTGTTCCATTGCAGGTTGACCTAAGGCCTGTGTTGCTGTTACGGGACCGCTCTCCTCTTTGCGGGTGCCATGGTCCTCCTGAATTAGTAAATGAGGCCTGTGGCATTGCTGGGTGAAATCAATACTGTCTTGGCGTGATCTTAACTCTCCTCTTTTGGGGTCCCGTGGGCCTGAATGTTTGAATAAGGCCTGTGGCCCTGCAGGCAGACATGATTCCTTCTTGGCTGTGATGACAACTTCAACTCCCATGTATGGTTGCCACAGGCCTGAGTCTGTGAGTGAGGCATGTGACACTGCTGGCAGACATGAATCCTTCTTGGCTGTGATGTGAACTTTAACTCCCATGTATGGTTGCCATGGCCCTGAGTCTGTGAATGAGGCCTGTGGCACTGCAGGCAGACATGAATCCTTTTTGGCTGTGATGAGAACTTCAACTCCCATAGCATTCTGTCCTGACAGCACCCGAACCTCCTATTCCACTTCCTCCTCTAAGTTGACAATTGATATTGGTTACATTTTATTTATTTTATTTTAAGTCATTTCCCTATCTACATTTGTTTGCAGGGGATTTACCCACATTTTGCTGCCTTTTGCAGCCCTCTAGCCCTTTCTTGGGCTATTTTACAGCCTTTTCGGAGTCAAGTTCGGGTCCAGTTCGGATCCCGAACCTGAACATCTCGAACCCGAACATCCAGGTGTTCGCTCAACTCTATCTATTACACCTTGCTGCACTAATTGGGGTTAAAAAGTGTTCTAATACTTCTTTGCTTTTCTCTATGAGATTTGTTTTTCTCTATGGAAAACTTGTTGGGAAATTATGCATTTTGGCCTTTATGTACATCCCTCCCCCTTTTTCTCTTTATATACTTAATTATTTATTAACTTTTATGGATCAGTGGCCTGAATGCCCATAGTGAACGGGGACTTTAATTGTATTATTAATACAGAGATGGACAGGATTTCTATGGGTGTAAATATCTATACTTCTGCTCATGGGTCCCCTCTGGCACGTTTTTGTCTGGAATCAGGTTTTGTGGATATATGGGGATATTTAGGGAAGGGGAAAAGAGCTTATTCCTGTGTAAGTAGATCCTGAAACTCTATGTCCTATTTGAAATATATTAAACGGATGAAATATGAGGCTAGGTCTTTATTAGATCATGTACCTGTCTTGCTTGAGTTATGTATGGTGGATAATAAGTATAGTTGTAAGACCCCCATTTAGATTGAATCCTCATTGGATTTCCATAATGGACAACCATGATCTGATAGAAAAGGAGATCAAGTTCTTTTTGGATAGTGATTATGGCTCAATGAAGACCTGTTTGATGTGGGATGCATTCAAGGCCTTTATGAGGGGGGGATTTATTGGTAATATTTCCAACTTGAGAAAAAGGTATGGTATGAAAGAGAGGGCTTTGGAGGAAGCAGCAGTTGCCTGTATGAAACGAGTTCTCCAGGAGTGAAACAAAAGAAAATAGGAAACTTATGCAGGAGACAAGTCAGGCTTTTTCTGATTTTCTCCTGGATAAGGCCCAGCAGAGGCTTTTCTTTATAGGACAACATTTTTTTCTGAATCGGGTCGTCCAGGGAAAATGCTGGCTAGGGTGATTTCTAATCAGGATATTAAAAAAGAGATACTCAGTATTTGTTCTCCTGAAGGTACTATCACTGAAGATCAGGATTGTATAAAAGAAACATTTTTTAATTATTTTTTGGAATTATACAAATCAGATAATAACCTTTTAGATGAAGTGATTGATTCATATTTGGATTCCATATTTCTTCCAGTTCTTCCAGATACTCAAAGAGAATCCCCTGAGGTGGATTTTTCTCTTCAAGAGTTAGAGGCTGCAATAAAGGCTTGTGTGGTAAACTGTTCTCCTGGATCTGATGGATTCCCATATGAATTCTACCACAAGTATAGGTAGGTTATTCTCCCTTGTCTTTTGAAGGTATTTACTGAGTCATTAGAGGATGGTATCCTCCTGGAATCAATGACAGAAGCTGTAATAATAGTAATATTGAAAAAGGGTAAGGATCCCCTAGATATGGGTTCCTATAGACCGATTTATTTTCTGAATACGGATGTTAAGCTTCTCTCAAGCATTCTTGCAATATCCTGATCAAAATGGGTTTATTCCTAATAAGGGTACTCATTATAATTTGCCCTGTCTCTTTGCCAATATACAATCCACAGGGGGGTCTCCCTCTAAGGCTTTTGACAGGATGACCTTGAGATATCTGAAGGGTGCTAGAGAAGATGGGATTTGGTACTAGGTTCATAAACATGATTAAGCTTTTGTATAAATCCCCTAGTGTGAGATTGAATATAAATGAAATCCTTACCAGGAGTATTTTTTTGAATAGAGGTACCCGTCAAGAATGCCAACTTTCTCCACTATTATTTGATATTTATATTGAGCCTCTTGCTGCTAGGGTTAGACAAGACTCTCAGATTGAAGGATTTGTGGTATTAGGAGTAGAAGATCGTATTTCCCTATATGCTGATGATGTCTTATTCTATATACTGTACAACTTACGAATACTAAACTCCCAAAAATTATTCAAACTGTTAATTCCTTTGGGGAAATTTTGAGTCTTGATTTAAATTGGTCAAAAACCTGTCTTTTGCCTCTTGATAGACTTGAACTTTCCAATGAGGACCCCTCGAGTATTTTGAAGATCTCTGACTCATTTGAATATTTGGGTATGATAATATCCCCTAAAATTGAAGATTTTCTACAGCTTAATCTTATTCCATTGATAAATAAACTGAGGTCCAGAATAATGATATGGCTCCGACTTCCGCTATCTAAAGCCGATAGAATATCCCTGGTGAAGATGGTGATTCTGCCTCAATTATTCTATATCATATGGAACTCCCCAGTATGGATTGAAAACAAGTTCTTTAAATTAATTGAGATAATTATCAATGATCTTTTTTGGGTGAGAAAACAGGAAAGGCTTAAATTGGAATATTTTTATAAGCCAATGGAGCAGGAATTGCTCAACCTTCCCTGCTTCAAAGACTATTTTACAGCTGCACAGCTATGGTTCTTTTGTGAATGGGAGAATACAGGTGAAAATTTGAATACCGTGCAAAGTTCATTTATTTCAGTAATGCAACTTAAAAGGTGAAACTAATATATGAGATAGACTCATTACGCGCAAAGCGAGCTATTTCAAGCCTTTATTTGTTATAATTTGGATGATTATGGCTTATAGCTTATGAAAAGCCACAATCCTCAGGTAACCCTCAGGTACCCTTTGCTCAGGGGGTATGGATTAATTAGCTGAATAAAGTGTAATATTTGAGCCTAGAATATTGAACCTTTTTACAATATTCTAATTTTAAGTTGCATTAATGAAATAAATGAACTTTTGCACGATATTCAAATTTTTCGAGTTTCACCTGTATCCCACTTTGTAGAACCTTGGTGAGGAGATCTCTATATGAAAATATGTTCACCCTATTGGAATCTGGCCAATTAATCTCCAACAGGACTAAAGAAATGCTGGGAAGTTATTTACTAAATCCTGGAGCACTATTAGAGATTGGTTGGGAATAAAGGGTTCTCTTTGTTGTACCCCTCTTTGGCATAATTATTATTTAAGTTCTAGATGAACTGGCTTGTGATCAGTACTGGCAAAAAACTAATATTCTGTATGTTGTACAGGTGGTTAGGAATGGGGATGTACTTTTCGCTGGCAGGCTGTAGATGCGAAATAAATCGCATCAAAGATGTATTTAAGACGCTGTTTTGTTAACAGCGTCTGATATACCTGCTACCTGGTCCTCTGGTGGTCCCATTTGCTGGGATCGACCACCAGAGGACCAGGTAGCTATGTAAAGTAGCACCAAACACCACACTAGACCCCCCCGCCCCCTGTCACTTATTAACCCCTTGTTATCCCCTGATCACCCCATATAGACTCACTGATTACCCCCCTTTCACTGATCACCCCCCTGTAAGGCTCCATTTACATGTCCATATGTGTTTTGCGGATTGCACCATAGTTTGTAAATGCTATAACTTTTACCCAAACCAATAAATATACACTTTTTGGATTTTTTTTATCAAAGACATGTAGAACAATAAATTTATAGAAAAATGTATATAGAAATGTAGTTTTAAAAAAAAAAAAATTTACAACAGAAAGTGAAAAATGTCATTTTTTTGCAAAAATGTAGTTACATTTTTATTAATAGCAAAAAAAGTAAAAATGTCAGCAACAATGAAAGCTCTATTAGTGAGAAGAAAAGGAGGTAATATTCATTTGGGTGGTAAGTTGTATGACCGAGCAATAAACGGTGAAAGTAGCGTAGTGCAGAATTGTAAAAAGTGGCCTGGTCATTAAGGGTGTTTAAGCTAGGGGGGCTGAAGTGGTTAATAACCCCTGCGTAGGCGGTGGATCCACAGAACTTATGTAGAGGCGTCGGCTTCTACATAACTTTAGCGCATCCACCGCCAGTGTATATCTATGCCAACTTCCTTGCTGGTGTAGATTTAGAACATTTTTTTGTGTTTAAACTGGCATAGAAAATAATAAGTAAGATAAGCCTGCCGGTATGCCCCCTCCCCTGCCCACGCCACTTCCTTTTTTTTTAGATCTGGAGTAAAGAGTTTGGTTTTATTTGGTGGCTAAAAAAGCGGAGATTCAAATGAATTTCTGAATCTTCGAATAGATTCACTCATCTCTAAACCCCAGACAAACTTTTTAGTTTTTTTTGTATCATCTTTGTCTTCACTGCCCCATCTAGTGAGGCACCTTTTTTTCTAAGTAGAGGCAACAAAACTCCATCACACATTATGGAAGATACTCAAGAGAGTCTCATGCAAAGCTGTGTTGGTGATGCTGGTGATAGTGGCGCAGAAAGGAGGAAGCACATCGCCGGCTCCCCGTTACAGCTGTTTTGATGGTCCATTCCAAGTGTTGTTGACCACAAGCACATCAGTGAAGCTCAAAGGAAAGCCTAATTTGATCTACGCTAGCCATTGCAAGAAAATGTTGAGTCTGGAGACTTGAAAGGATGGTGCTTCTTGTTCCCCCTTGTGTGACTGACTAAAAGAATATGGATTACAAATGAGATAGTAAAAATAGCTTTCTGGGCCGTGAAAAAGTTGTGTAAAAGGAAGAACAAAGCTGTTACAGTCTAATACTTCCAGCCCAGTGACCCATGGATAGTATTGCCCAAAGATTCTCAGTATTAATAGTTTTTATGTTCACAATAATCGAGAATTTGAAGACTGAAACCCAACTAAGCATCCACCACTCAACATCGCCCCCATATATTCAGTATTAGGGATAGGGGAGAACCTGACTTCCCACTGTATAAGTCCATTATGAAGGAGCCTATCCAATAGGGATAGGTTGTCTCTAAAGTGGTGAAACAACAAACAGGTACAATGGGACAGATTGTAGACCCTACTAAGATTAGGAACAGCGTCCGTCCAATTGAATTGGCTTCAAAAGGGGGGACTGATAGAGATGTGGATATCATTCATGATATTAATGTGAAGCCATTACAATATGGCACTGGCACAAAGATGTTTACATAGTTTGCATACCAAAGTTAGTAAAATAATTAACAGATGCCAAGTGTTATCTCTTTCTTATTTTTGTATTCTAGCCAACAATGGCATGAGCCTCAGTAGAGGAACGCCCTCTCTGATGACATAAAAACTGCTTCCTGTAATAAAAAAAAAACTGCTTTGACCCTTTCCTGGTGTCAGTGTTGTTTCTTCCATGCATGTAAAATCCTAGGATTAAGACATTTTGGAGCAGTAGAGCAAATTCATTTGGCTTTTATTGAGAGCAGCTTTAACACTGATAGTAGCAGCACTTGTAGCCATGGTAGTGGCATTAGGGACAGTGGTAGTGAACGTGGCACTCTGAGGAAATACAGAACAGGGAATGTGGAGGGGGTCAAGGAACCCATCATGACATTTCACAATCTTATAAAAGTGGCAGTGAGGGTGGGGAGTATGATGATGTGTGTTGGACAGGACCTGAGTGCAGGATTGGGCTGCTGAGGAGGTAACATCAGAGAAGGGTGAGGCAGAGGCCGCAATACAGAGTAGAGGCAATGTACAGCCAGGACCTCCAAAGAAACTGGCAGGGTGAGATCTGCTTCTATTATGGTAAGTTTGGGAACTGGTGATGTTGCTGATAATGTGGGGGCAGGTTCAAAACATGCCACCAGTACTGTGCAAGCATCTCCCATCTAGAAGTTTTTCTCCACAGTGCCGGAAGCTAAAAGCATTATCATTTGCCCGAGCTGCAGTATTAAGGTAAGCTGTGGCAAACCTACACCACGCTACACTATTTAACCATAAAGCAGCGTCATCAGTTATTTTGGGACAACAGAAGTGGCCAACAGTTAGACCAACAAGAGTTTCCTACTTCTCTCGACCTCCTTTGTGGCATCCAGTTCCGAGCGCAGTTAAGTCGGTTTGTCAGGTAGTCCCCAATTGGGTCCTAGACAACCTGACAAACCGACCTCATTATGTGATAGCCTGAAACTGTAGGTCAGACATGGTGATCTGTAATACAGGGGAACATCAGGGTACAATTCTTACTCCTTTCCTCTTCACACTGTACACTGCAGACTTCAGGTACAACTTATCTAGCTGCTACTTGCAGAAGTTTTGATGACTCGGCAATAGGCCTAATCACAGACATAGTTGACATGGAATTGTCACGACCGCTATCCCAGCAGCAGTCGTGTTGCACCAGATGGAGGGGAAGGGGGACCCTTATCTATGGATGGGAAATAGAACGGCCACCCCTCACAAACCCTAAGCTGGCACCTGTCTGCCCTGATACCCTAGACGGGGTGTGAACCCGTGCGGCGAGCAGGATGCCTAAACCCTGAGTCACCCTAAGAAGACTAGACTGGGGAAAGGCAGATGGGAGCACTAGTCACCATCACTTATGTCTAGGAGAACAACAGGGGAAGACAGCAACAAACAAACAATCTCCAGCAGAGATAGACTTATCCAGTCACGAGCAGAGAAGATGATCCCAATAACGACAGTCCACGCCAGACAAGAGCTCCACAGCAATGCCGTCAAACAATCTCCTTCAAAGGTCAGAATAGCACTGGAAGTAAGGACTATATCTGGCAATGACTGCAAGTGAAACTGAAACTAATATAGTAGCTGGGAGTGGCAGACAGGACTCACCTGAGAAGGATGCCTACAAACTCCCAGTCAGGACAAAAAGGTTCACAAGGCAAAACCCGGATGACATACCCTGAACCACAGAGCAAACTCACAAGCTATCGCGAGTAGCAAGTCACTGCGACCTTCTCCTCCCAGACCTGTCTGGATCAGTCACAGTCGTGACAGTGCCCCCCTTTCTACGAGGGGCCACCGGACCCTCAAGACCAGGCCTCTCCGGATGGGACCTATGAAAAGCCTTAATGAGTCTGTCCGCCTTTATCTCTGATGCTGGCACCCACATTCTCTCTTCAGAACCATAACCTCTCCAGTGCACCAGGTACTGAAGAGAGCGGCGAACATATCGTGAATCAACAATCTTTTCTACCTGAAACTCAAGACTGCCATCAACAACCATCGGTGGAGGCGGTAGTGGCAATGGTTCAGGAGGTTCTACATATCTCATAAGCAGAGATCTGTGGAAGACATTATGGATCCTTAGAGTCTGAGGTAGCTCCAGACGAAAAGCCACCGGGTTAATGATCTTAATTACCCTATAAGGACCAATAAATCTCGGACCTAATTTCCATGAAGGAACCTTCAACTTGATATTTCTGGTACACAACCACACCAAGTCATTCACCCCAAGGTCCGGACCTTCAGAGCGCTTCTTATCAGCCACACGTTTGTATCTACCACCAATTCTCTTCAAACTTTCTTGCACACTCTGCCACACTGATGAAAGTGAAGACGCAAATCGTTCCTCCTCGGTAGTGTTGAGCGAACAGTTCGAGAATAGTTCGGGTTCGTACCGAATTTTGGGGTGTCCGGGACCCGGACCCGGACCCGGACCCGAACCCGGACATTTTCAAAAAAGTTTGGGTTCGGGTTCGGTGTTCGTCGATTACTTCCCGCTTTCTGAAGGGCTGCACAGCAGCCAATCAGCTAGCGTTTTACTTCTTGCCTTAAGAGCCCATCACAGCCATGCCTACTAATGGCATGGCTGTGATTGGCCAAGTGCAGCATGTGACCCAGCCTCTATTTAAGCTGGAGTCACGTAGCGCCGCACGTCACACTGCTCTGATTAGTGTAGGGAGAGGACGCAGCTTCTGTCAGGGCGAGATTAGGCAGGTTAAAGTCAGCAACAGCACCTAATGAACGGATCAATTTACAGCTGAGAATCATTGAACTTCTGCTAGTTACTTGCTCGCTGGTTTTTAGGCTGCACAGAGCGTTTTTCTGTCACTTATTTTCTGGGTTGATCGGCGGCCATTTTGTGACTTGTGGTGCGCCAGAAGAAGCTGCCACCAAGTCCATCAATCCATCAATACTAGTTTTTTTTTTTTGCTATATCCTACATCAGTGGCTTGGCTGTAGCTAATTGTCACCCCTAGAAACTCAGGAAAGAAATTTCTATATTTTATTAAGGGGTTAAATACAATTGCCCAAATACCAATCCCCTAAATCTGGTGTTCCAGCTTTGGTTAGACAAGTATAATACTGTCTGCTGTCTGGCAAAGGATAGATTATTTTCTGGGGTTAAATTCAATTGCCAAAATAGCAATACCATAAATCAGTGGTTTCAGCTGTGGCTGGCAAAATAGAATAGTGTCCGAGGTAACGCACACACGTACAGACGCACGCATACCGATTCTTGAATAGTTGTATTATCGCGATAATAAAACTAACAGTGTAAAGTTGACTGTATTGCTCTAAGTTATATTCGCGTATGAATGTAACTTCTATTACAGCACACCAATACTAAAACTGACTAAGAGACAGCTTTAAGTTCTATTCGAACGCGATTGCAACTTTGGAACTTAAAGTGGTGTACGATTTTAAAAGTTGAGTACTAAAAAGTTGGAATCGCAATGCGATTCTTATGTATTTGCTTAATCGCATTGCGATTACAACTTTGAGCTACCGATCACCATGGGAACGCCTCCTCCAGTAGAATGTACTGTCGGATGTGAGAATTAAGTTGAAATCGCAATGCGATTATTATATATCTGCTTAATCGCATTGCCGTTTCAACTTAGCATTGCTAAATAATTCCTTCCATATTCGTTAACTTACTGACTCAGATATACTAAGTTTTTGTGATCAGTAAACACTGTGACGGGATGAACCGCCCCCTCCAAAAAATGACGCCACTCCTCTAAGGCCAACTTAGTAGCCAAAAGTTCCCTGTTGCCAATATCATAGTTCCTTTTTGCAGTAGACAATTTCTTCGAAAAGAAAGCACATGGACGCCATTCACCAGGGGACGGGCCCTGAGATAGTACCGCTCCCACCTCTGATGCGTCAACCTCTACAATAAAAGGAAGCGAGACATCTGGCTGTACGAGAATAGGAGCCGAGGTGAATCTCTCCTTCAGAGATGTAAAGGCAGTTTTGGCTGCATGTGACCATTTGGAAAAATCGGATCCCTTTCGGGTCATGTCCGTCAGTGGTTTGACCACCAAGGAATAGTTCTTTATAAACTTTCTATAAAAATTGTCAAACCCCAGGAAGCGTTGCAATGCCTTCAGGTTCTCAGGCAGATCCCAGTCCATAATTGCCCGGACTTTCTCTGGATCCATGTGGAAACCTGAATCTGACACCACATACCCCAGAAATGGCAGTTCTTTTACGGCGAACACACATTTCTCTAATTTAGCAAACAATTTGTTGGCCCTTAATATCTGCAGCACTTGTCTCCCATGGATCTTATGTGTATCCAGATCCGGAGAATAGACCAGGATGTCATCAAGATATATCACAACAAATCTCCCGATAAGGTGACTAAAAATATCGTTGACAAAATGTTGGAACACGGCAGGCGCATTAGTAAGACCAATGGCATGACCAGATTTTCATAATGCCCTTCCGGAGTATTAAAAGCCGTCTTCCACTCATCCCCCTCTTTGATGCGAACCAGGTTATAGGCTCCTCTGAGATCCATTTTGGAGAACCATTTAGCACCAGCAACCTGATTAAAGAGGTCGGGAATGAGAGGAAGAGGATAGGGATCTCGGATAGTTATCCTGTTTAATTCCCGGAAATCCAGGCAAGGACGCAGGCCCTTAGCCAAACTCTCCGAAATATAATCTTTCATAGCCTTCCTCTCCGGGCCGGAAAGATTGTATAACCGGGTTTTAGGTAGTTTTGCCCCAGGTAACAGATTAATCGGGCAATCATATGGACGATGAGGTGGTAACCCCTGACAACCCTTCTCAGAGAACAAACCTTTGACCTACGGCGGACCTTAGAAGGATTCACCCATCTATTGGCGCCCCCTATTTGCATTGGTTCGACTGGATCATAACAAACCGATCCCTGCCCTATAGAGGCCTCTGTAGAATTTAATAGTCTCTCCCTGAGTCGTCTGCCGATTCTTATGGACAGAGACATAGCAGCCTCAAGAGACCCAGGGACCTCGTATACCGCCAGCGCGTCTTTTAATTTTTCAGACAACCCCTGGCAGAACTGACTCCTAAGGGCCGAGTCGTTCCATAATGTATCAGTAGCCCACCTATGGAATTCGGAACAATATAGTTCAGCTGACCGGTTCTCTTGCCGAAGTCTACGAAGCTTAGACTCAGCCAGTGAGACCCTGTCCAAGTCATCATATACGAGACACAAGGCTTCAAAAAACTCCTCCACTGATCGTAAAGGCCAGAGAGTCTGATGGTAAGGAGAAAGCCCAAGCCTGCGGATCTCCTTGCAGGAGAGAAATTACAATGCCCACCCGTTGTTCCTCACCGCCGGAGGATCTAGGGCGTAACCTGAAGAACAATTTACAAGCTTCTCTAAAGGTTACATATTGGTCTCTCCCTCCTTGTGGTAAAGCCCCTTTTGGCTCAGGAGTACCTTGGTTTCCCGTAGCAACAGTGGAACCCAAGGATTGCTGCTGCTGCTGCTGCAGCACTGTTGCTTTTAATCCTTCCACTTCAAGGGATAACCCCTGTAATTGTTTCGCCAAAACCGTAACCGGATCCATAGTGGAACAGAAAAATACAAAGCAAAACAGCAGGCAAAAAAAAAAAAAAAAAGAAAGAAAGTCACTTTTTTTTTTTTTAAATGGCCAGATATACTGTCACGACCGCTATCCCAGCAGCAGTCGTGTCGCACCAGACGGAGGGGAAGGGGGACCCTTATCTACGGATGGGAAATAGAACGGCCACCCCTGACAAACCCTAAGCTGGCACCTGTCTGCCCTGATACCCTAGACGGGGTGTGAACCCGTGCGGCGAGCAGGATGCCTAAACCCTGAGTCACCCTAAGAAGACTAGACTGGGGAAAGGCAGATGGGAGCATTAGTCACCATCACTCATGTCTAGGAGAACAACAGGGGAAGACAGCAACAAACAAACAATCTCCAGCAGAGATAGACTTATCCAGTCACGAGCAGAGAAGATGATCCCAATAACGACAGTCCACGCCAGACAAGAGCTCCACAGCAATACCGTCAAACAATCTCCTTCAAAGGTCAGAATAGCACTGGAAGTAAGGACTATATCTGGCAATGACTGCAAGTGAAACTGAAACTAATATAGTAGCTGGGAGTGGCAGACAGGACTCACCTGAGAAGGATGCCTACAAACTCCCAGTCAGGACAAAAAGGTTCACAAGGCAAAACCCGGATGACATACCCTGAACCACAGAGCAAACTCACAAGCTATTGCGAGTAGCAAAGTCGCTGCGACCTTTTCCTCCCAGACCTGTCTGGATCAGTCAAAGTCGTGACAGGAATACAGAGAAGTGACCCGGGAATTTGTGGATTGGTGCCAGCAGAACCACTTGCTGGCACCAATCCAATGTCAGGAAGACTAAGGAGATTATCAAGGAAGATCAATGCCAGGAAGACTAAGGAGATAGTTGTGGACTTCTGCATGCACAGACATCCTCCTAAACCAGTGGAAATCCAGGGGAGGAACATTGAGATAGTCAACACTTATAAGTACCTGGGTGTATTCCTCAATAATAAGCTGGACTGGGCAGATAACATGGACGCACTAGACAGAAAAGACCA
Organism: Bufotes viridis; assembly: GCA_033119425.1. Taxonomy (NCBI): domain Eukaryota; kingdom Metazoa; phylum Chordata; class Amphibia; order Anura; family Bufonidae; genus Bufotes; species Bufotes viridis. The sequence goes on from CM065593.1 coordinate 47,354,800, forward strand.
CAGCAGGCTTTACCTGCTTAGGAGGCTGAGAGCTTTTGGAGTGCAGAGGGCACTTCTTAGGGGCTTTTTCAACTATGTGGTGGCATCAGCCTTCTTCTTTTGGAGTGGCCCACTGGGGTAGCAGCATCTCAACTAGGGTGAGGAAGAAACACTTGGTGCCCCCTCACTTCAGTTTTGCTCAAATATGTCCCATCACAGAAGTTATATCCTCTTTGTAGCCCCTTGACAGTACTTATGCAAACCTGTTTGCCCCTTCTCAGTTGGTATGCCTACCTTTTTGCCTCTTCATGGTGGTTATGCACACTTTGTGCCCCTTCACAGTACTTATGCCCACCTTTGTGCCCCTTCACAGTAGTTATGTCCACTTGTGTGCCCCTGCACAGTAGTTATGTCCTCCTTGTGGCCCCTCACTGTACAAATACTCACCTGTTTTCCTGACGATTGACACATCCAGCATTCCCAGCATTCCCAGCAGCAGCATGACACGCTCACACACACATTGTGCTGCTGGCTATGCAGTAGGTTGATTCCCAGGTTTTCACTGCTCCTCCCATACAGCCAACAGCGCGATGTGCAGATTTTTAGGAGCGGCGGAACTCAGCAGAACGTTCAAGCAGGGAGTGGACATCTCCCCGCATCACCATCTCAATGAAATGCCTGGCAACTGCACCGCCACTGAGCCTCTGCACCCGGGGCACGTGTCCTAGCCGCCCTTCCCTTGCTACGCCCCTGGACTGTTCTTTGAGAGAAGTGACAGTATGGTGAGTGCCTTCTACTGCAAATATCTACATCATACTTGCCAACACTCTCGGAATGAACAGGAGTTTCCTGGTATAAAGCAAGATTGCCAAATCTTCGAGGAACATCATGGAGGACTGCTTTCTCTTAGCGCCTGGATGCAGCATAATTAGACGCAGCCCTTGAACCTTGAGTGGGAAAAATGGGGTGGAGAGATGCTGAAATAAGGGAACCACTCAGAAGGAGATGGAGGCTGAAGAAGGGCGTTGTAGTAAAAGAAAAAGCCTCACTCCAACCTCATACACTGAGGTCAACCGTGAAATTTGCAAATATGATCTATACAATGAAATATCTATATTTCATTAGCGAAACGGTGGTTCTGTTTCATATTTGACCAAAAAGAAAGAGTTCCTTTATTATATCTGTGGTATTACTTTTACTATAAATATCGATCGGGATTAAGCACTTGCAAATAGCATTATCGGAGGAAGTACATTTGGACTGCCACATTGACTTTATAAGTGCAGTCCTATCTGCTCCATACAAAGGTTCATATTTTTATAATCTGTTGCATTGATGATCAAGGCCATGCGGAGAACAAGCCTGCACAAAGAAAGACTTCTCTCCTTTGTCCAGTAAATGGCAGCTAGAGCACATTTTCTTTTCTATGGTGCTAGATACCATTGACAGTTGTTGAGGGAGCAGAAAAGGTTATATGTCGTTCTTTACTGCAATCAATGCATCGCTATCACAAACTAACATTTCTCCTATTCAAACTCAAGGGAACAAAGAGACAAGATAAAATTGCTCGCTGAACCAGAATAACACAGACGCCTTGACAGAATTAAAGGGAGCAATTTTTTATGTATACCTCTGTGTCCTAGTTTTGAGTACCATGTGATATGTCAGTTCCTATAAACTGCATCTTGTGTCCTACATTCCCGGTAAAGATGCACAAACACACACACACGCTCGTCTTCATAGCCTAGGCACATTAGTATTCATGTCATTTTTATTAATTTGGACTATCAAAGTATTTTGTGCTGCGAATAGATTGAATGGGTACGTTCTGTCATTTGATAATGTTGTAAGGCAGGAAGCAATATAAAAATCAAAATGTATTAAAGAAGATCGATATATGAGTAATAAAGCGGGTGTGGAGCATTAATAAAAATATCGGCAAGAATAATTATCAGTGTTTATTAGGTTTCGCAGAACATAAGCTACAAACAGAGTACAAAGACTTGAAAAGTGGAACCCTGGTACTGTAATCAGTCTGGTGCTGAAAAAAGTAAGGTACAGCTTTGTGGGGTCCTCATATTCTCTATCAGAGACCCTCAAATGGAGTTTTGAACTTACAGACGTTTTGCCATGAGACATATTCTACTTTTTCAAACCAGCACCTTTATCTGAGTACTTGTGCCAGTGATCTAGTCAATAAAATCTATCTGTATATCGCCAACTTCTGTTTTCTCTTTTCCCAATTTTTTTGTCCGGAAAAATAGGGGATAATGTGATCATGAAAACGGGGTCTCGTACCCCCTGCAGCCCCCCCTGAAATGAACAGAGCAGCCAGTCGGCCATGCGCATTGCTGATCCATTTATTTCTATAAATGATAATTATCTCTGTAAAAAATCTGTTGTGGCGGTCCTATGAAAAAAAATTGTATTCTTTATGCAAATTAGGGCTTCAGTGCACTGAGATACATGGCCAGCACTGGAAAGCTGAGGAGCTAAGGTGCACCGAGTGCATTGAATCCCTTAAAAAAAGCCTCTTTCCTCAGGTGCTCTGCAACCAATTTTAACAAGACAGGCATCCTTTTAATCAGCAGGGTCAACCCTACTAGGTGGTGTGCCTCATTTAATAATAGTTGATCCTGCTAACAGGAACTTTTAGTGCATTAGTGCATTAGTGGATTTCTACTCTGTATACACTATATATGCAGTTGCATATAGCTAAATGATTATTTTAGCTTTGCTGCATCTAAAGATGCCAAAATGTTATATAGACTGGCAGACATACAATGATTGATTGATAGATAGATAGATAGATAGATAGATAGATAGATAGATAGATATTAGATAGACAGATAGATAGATAGATTGATAGATAGATAGATAGATAGATAGATAGATAGATAGGAGATAGAGGATAGATAGATAGATAGGCAGCGATCAGAAAAGTTACGGTGTATCAGTGGCTGTGGAGGCGATCCAACATCCAATAGAATAAAATGAAAAAATTCCACGGCATTCCCACAGGTATGATTAAAACGTTGAGTTGTTTTTTAATTACCAAAGCGACGTTTCAGTCCTCCTACTGGGACTTTTCACAAGCAGTGATAAAATACAATGGTGCTCAGTGCATACCTATAGACCCAACACGGGTAATTAATAATAATACATGATTAACAAAAATTAAACAAAAAACATGATTTTTGCAACAATATCATTTCATCATACAATCAGAAAAGTGTGTCCGTAATATAATTGATGGCTCATATCAGTGTCCACATTAATTGATCAGAATACTTCCTATTTACAGTACAAGTGACATGATTGATAATCATACGAAAATTTTAAATAACTGTGTGCAGCTGAGTGTAAATTAAAAATGAATACGATCGACAATGTAAACACTAACCAGCATGGGCCCCAACGTGTTGTCGGCATTGTGTGCAGCTCACTGCGCATGCGCAGGAAAGATGTGCACTTACTGTGTTTGCTATGAAATGCAAGGTACGTCATATAAATGAAACGCACATGTGATTCTCTGGTTGTAGTCACATGATCGTATGCGGAGCCATTCACATTACTGAACCTAATGGTCACATGGTCAGTATTGAGTAAATAAATGTATTTTGTAATTCTGACTTCTAGATTGATAGAGATAGTCAGATAGATAGACATGAGATAGATAGATAGATAGATAGATAGATAGATAGGTCATAGACTGACAGATAGAAAGATAGATAATAGAAAGATAGATTTATATGAGATAGATAGATCAATAGTTCAATAGATAGATAGATAGATAGATAGATAGATAGACAGGAGATAGATCCTAGACAGACTGACAGATAGAAAGATAGATAGATAGATAGATATGAGATAGATAGATAGATAGATAGATAGATAGATAGATCATAGACTGACAGATAGAAAGATAGATAATAGAAAGATAGATTTATATGAGATAGATAGATCAATAGTTCGATAGATAGATATATAGGAGATAGATCCTAGACAGACTGACAGATAGATAGATAGATAGATAGATATAGGAGATAGATAGATAGATAGATAGATAGATAGATAGATAGAATGTAGATAGGAGATAGAGAGATAGATAGATAGATAGATCATAGATAGATAGACTGACAGATGATTAGATAGACAGATAGATAGATAGATTGATAGATAGATAGATAGATAGATAGATAGATAGATAGGAGATAGAGGATAGATAGATAGATAGGCAGCGATCAGAAAAGTTACGGTGTATCAGTGGCTGTGGAGGCGATCCAACATCCAATAGAATAAAATGAAAAATTCCACGGCATTCCCACAGGTATGATTAAAACGTTGAGTTGTTTTTTAATTACCAAAGCGACGTTTCAGTCCTCCTACTGGGACTTTTCACAAGCAGTGATAAAATACAATGGTGCTCAGTGCATACCTATAGACCCAACACGGGTAATTAATAATAATACATGATTAACAAAAATTAAACAAAAACATGATTTTTGCAACAATATCATTTCATCATACAATCAGAAAAGTGTGTCCGTAATATAATTGATGGCTCATATCAGTGTCCACATTAATTGATCAGAATACTTCCTATTTACAGTACAAGTGACATGATTGATAATCATACGAAAATTTTAAATAACTGTGTGCAGCTGAGTGTAAATTAAAAATGAATACGATCGACAATGTAAACACTAACCAGCATGGGCCCCAACGTGTTGTCGGCATTGTGTGCAGCTCACTGCGCATGCGCAGGAAAGATGTGCACTTACTGTGTTTGCTATGAAATGCAAGGTACGTCATATAAATGAAACGCACATGTGATTCTCTGGTTGTAGTCACATGATCGTATGCGGAGCCATTCACATTACTGAACCTAATGGTCACATGGTCAGTATTGAGTAAATAAATGTATTTTGTAATTCTGACTTCTAGATTGATAGAGATAGTCAGATAGATAGACATGATGATAGATGAGATAGATAGATAGATAGATAGATAGATAGATAGGTCATAGACTGACAGATAGAAAGATAGATAATAGAAAGATAGATTTATATGAGATAGATAGATCAATAGTTCAATAGATAGATAGATAGATAGATAGATAGATAGACAGGAGATAGATCCTAGACAGACTGACAGATAGAAAGATAGATAGATAGATAGATATGAGATAGATAGATAGATAGATAGATAGATAGATAGATCATAGACTGACAGATAGAAAGATAGATAATAGAAAGATAGATTTATATGAGATAGATAGATCAATAGTTCGATAGATAGATATATAGGAGATAGATCCTAGACAGACTGACAGATAGATAGATAGATAGATAGATATGAGATAGATAGATAGATAGATAGATATGAGATAGATAGATAGATAGATAGATAGATAGATAGATAGAATGTAGATAGGGAGATAGAGAGATAGATAGATCGATAAATCATACACAGACAGACTGACAGATGATATAGAGAGAGATAGAGATATATATATATATATAGAGAGAGAGAGAGAGAGAGAGAGAGAGATAATTAGATATACATATATATAGAGAGAGAGATCATACACAGACTGACAGATAGCAGATAGATATGACTTAGATGCCGTATTTAACCCTTCTTAATATTAGCATTACATAGATTTAAATATTTATCAGCCAAAAAAGTTTATGGGCTTATTTTTGACAAGATCAGGAAAAACGAGAGACTGTCATGCACAGCACATCCTCTTTGTGCTTCTACACTTGTAAATGAGGAGCTACCAAATCTTCATAAATTTAAATATATTTGCAATTATTTGTCCAAAATATTCCTAGTACTTAACTTTTCTCCAATGGCCCTAATTTACTCCAGCTGCCACAGCAGGCCTTTAATGGAGATTTGCAAATCCTGCTTGCCTCAAGCTGCATACCCTTCATTTAAAGCAGTTGTCATTTAAGAGTTGGTTGACTAAGCAACATCACACCAATTTAAATGAGGCATCTCAATATGGCTGCTGGGAACTTCAGCTGTTTGGGGAAATATAGAGAAAAAAACACAAAGCGCCACTGACATTGTATGCCCCCAGATACCTGCAGCTCCCCTCAAAATCACTGCAAATCACTTCTAAGCAGACATGGTGCTTTCTAATAAAATTTAACCCATGGGAAAAGTCATCTTCAGCTAACCTGGAGCATACAGGCGACGTTTCACTTCTTCTATGGAGTATTATCTTAGATGACCTTACCTGGTGAAGCATCACAGATACACTACAGAAGTAGCAGAAACGATCAGTGCTGCTGGGGATGTAATGGTGAAGCCAAAAGATGATAAAAGAGACAATGCGTTTCGATGTGGGAGTAGCATCTTCATCAGGCCAGGTATACAAGAAGTAAGATTCTATAAATGGCACATGGCAGGTGGAGACCCTGTAACTGATTTTGCTTTGGGATCCAGGAAGTAAAAGTTACAGCTCTATAAAATGAAATGAATATACAGATGGTCAGCTAGGATGAGTCTGCCAACAAGATGACTATGTGGTGAAAATAGCAACCAGCAGAATTGTGATTTTAGCTCTGAATGATAAAGGGGGGTCATGCTGTCGGACTATACTTGTCACTACATAGTAAATGGTAAAACACTGGATAACACTGACGTGGAAAGAACAAAGCAATTTTAGTGAACAGCAAACTAAGCTGCAGAAATATATCAGGGGTCAGTACAGAGATATCTCCCATCATTCAGGGGTGTAGCCAGAAGTGACTGGGCCCCACAGCAAATTGTTGTACGACCCCCCCCCCCCAGGCTTGCTCACTGACTGTATGTCTCAGAGGGCCCTTATATATATGGCCCTTATTCTTTTTTTTTGTTTGGTGTATGTGTGTGTTGGTGAGAGGGGGTCACCAAAACCGTGTTTTTAGTATTTTTATATTTTAATAGAGAAGATTTTTTTTAATGTTTATTTATCTTTGTGTAGAATATTGGGAAGGGGGCTGATTTGAACTTTTATCCCAATCTCTGCCAACCTCCTGTCTATAGCTTGCAGTACATCACAGCCTCCCCTTTCTACCTGCTTTGTACTAGTGCTTATTATAAAGAAAAAGGGGGTCAGTCAGCACATTCCTATGCACAGGGGCATGCTGCCATGGCTTGAAACATACAGGAAAAAAAAGGGAGTTATGCAGCAGCACTCTGCAAACACAAATAATGTACAACAATGCCATAGAAAACATTCTGGTGCTAAGGCTACACTAGTTTTGCAAAGAGATGCTTGGCAAATTATTTTGTACAAAATTATTTGAGCCCGTCTGCCAAACGTCAAGGCGATCTCTACTAGATGGGTTCCTAACACTAAATCCTACCTGTTATGCGACATGACAGCCACATAAAATCAGCCTATAGGGCAGACAGGCTAGTGATGGGTGCAAGACCGAATGGAGTCAGCCACACCTCCAGTACAAACTGCAAAGAAAAAGGGGGTCAGTCAGCACATTCCTATGCACAGGTGCACGATGCCATGGCTTGAAACATACAGAAAAAAAAAGGGAGTTATGCAGCAGCACTCTGCAAACACAAATAATGTACAACAATGCCATAGAAAACATTCTGGTGCTAAGGCTACACTAGTTTTGCAAATGAGATGCTTGGCAAATTATTTTGTACAAAATTATTTAAGCCTGTCTGCCAAAAGTACCTGCATCTAATTTGCTTGTACCTCACAGGTTTTTTTGTTGCCTTCTTCTGGATCAGCTTGTAGGATAACAGGCTGAACTAGATACAGTAGACAGATGTCTTTTTTCAGCCTTATAAACTATGTTACTATGTACTATATACTGTACCTCTATGAAGCACAAATTAGGGTGCTGTTCCATCAGACCTTGAATTATGGGTGAATCCTCCCCATTTGTTATTTTTTATTTTTTTTAATCGTGACACATGGACTGCCTACAACTTCTTTAGATAGACTCCATGGGGGCTATTTCTTATGCCCTGCACTCTACAGTTCTGGCTTCAAAAAGTCAAAAGTTTTTGGATTTACTTGTGCAAAATTTTTGTGACCTTTTGCATTTTTATACCACTTACTTTAGAAAGATGGGTGGGAAAGTGGGCATGGTTAGCTATGTTAATTAGTTGCATTCTAGATTTATTACTTTGTTGAAAAAAAAGAAGAAGTCTCGCTCCAACAGAGGGGTGGCATAGAAAGTGGAATAGCATCTTTAGACAAAGTGCCTAATTTAAAAATGCACCAAATTGATCAAGCAATTTGTAATATTTGATTAATTTGGTGTAAATTTTACCAACAGAGAGTCAAGAAAAACTGACTGCAAACATTCCACTAAAGATAAATTCCTCCCAATGTATCTTCTTGCTCCACAGGGTCCTACAGGGTCAGCTCCTACAGGCTGCAATAAACAGTACGGGATTCGTAACATTTTATATTATACATTTGCTAAATTCTATTTTATTTTTTAAGTTTATTTCTAAAGTGGCGGTTTCCTTAATGAACTGTACAGATACAGATTTGTAAAATAACCCACAAAATAGTAAACCTCAACAGCAAGGGACTGTATCATCAGCATAGTGGAAATTCCGTTTTAGGTCCAAAATTCTGCGTTGATGTTCAGCACAAATTTGTATAGAGGATAGTTATTTTTCTTATGATTTTATGAGCAACGTTTTTGCGACTTTTTAATTCTGGCTTCAAGCACGCACCACTAGGGGCACTAATTGCATATGGATTGACTGTATAAAGCACCTATTGAACTCAGTGAAAGCTGGATGTAGATGTATGCACTGAGATCCATCAAAGGCTATGTACACCTTTGGGGGCAATATTTAATTATTGCATTGTACTCATTTTGAGTAGGGATGAGCGAATCGACTTCAGATGCTTCATCCGAATTGATTCTCATAAAACTTTGTTGTAATACTGTACTCCCGCTCTGTACAATATTAGAATGTATTGGCTCAGATGAGCCAAAGTTATTACTTTGCGAAGTCTGGTGAGACTTTGCGTAATAACATTGTAAAATAATTATTACTGTAAAATCCTTTTTGCTAAACTCATGTTCGGTTCCAAGTGGTACCAATACCAATCCGCTTAGTGCAGTATTACAACAAAGTCTTATGCAAATCGTCTTCGGATGAAGCATCTGAAGTCGATTCACTCATCCCTAATTTTGAGCTAAAAATCATTTTTTCAATTGGTCTTTATTAAAATATGGAATCCATTTTTCTGTACATAGCTGAGATGTTCTAGAAGCAGCCTCTGGATTTTCTCTCTTTTCCGTCAGTTGGGGAGCTGATGGGCTCCTTATCTCTTCTCTCTGACCTTATAAACACTCATTATAGCTCAGTTCTTATCTTACTGAGAGGAATGTGGCTTAAATAGGTGTTTATGACCTCTCAGTAGTTTATAGATAAGGTTTATTAGATGACCGGCACAAAAGTGGAAGTACCAGTCACACAGTTAGAAAAACAGTTGACCCTTTGTGACAGAACAGCTCAATATTTTAATAAAGGCCAATTAAAAATATGATTTTTAGCCAAAATTGAGTAAAAGGCAATCATAAACAAAAATTGCCTCCAAAGGTGTACATAGCCTTTAAGTGGACGCTGAAGGTAACTTGACAGTGCCACGGTAAACCAGGCCCTCTCCAAACACGGGTCACATGGCAGCCACTCTCCCTGTCATAATGGCTGGAACACTGCTGTATCTAACGCACAGTTACACTGCCATTCTGTCTATCTGTGAAGGCATTACAGAATTAAGCATCTTACTGTAATTAGGTATGAAACAAACTTTTCAGTCTGGACCACAATCCATTTACAGCAGCCAGCGCTGAGAAAATTGCAATGTTTCTTTCATAATGGATTACTGAAATAGCACAGTGATCGTTCATTGTAATTAATGTGCTACTTACATAAACTACTTTACATTTCAAATTATTAATATTTATTCTTAGAAGATAAATCAATTATAGGAGCCAACATTCGGGCTAGGCAGGGCGGTACCATTTTACTGAGTTAAGCAATTTTCTTGTTGGTTAGAAGCTGTCTAGAAATATCTCTAGTGATGAGCGAAGTATTTAAAAGTTTGATAAAGTTCCAATAACTTCGTCACAAAGAGCATTTTCTTTGTAAGTAGTGGATGCTATGACAGGGAGTGGCCATTGCACTGCACCACCATCATTGTACCCCTCAGATGCAGCTTTCATACATGACTGTGGCATCTGATATTAATAACAGAGGTCTGGCACGAAATCTCGCTCTGCCCGAGATGACGTCATCACGCCGGCTGGCGTGTTGACGTCATATATCACCACACACGGGATTTCAGCTTAGATCTTCAAGCAAGGAGGTGGCTTGCCCATCGCAAGCAAATGGATCAGGTAAGTAGGTTTTTTTTTTCACACTATTTCAGTTTAAATCAATTCACTACCGCTAAGCACAAGGAAATTCGGCTTTGCGGCAAATTGAATTTATCCTGAAATCCAGATCAAATGATTCTCTTATCACTAGTTATCTAAAAAAAACAAAGGCCCAAAACAAAAGAAATCAAAAGCAGCACATCGATCAATTCGATTACAAAAGGTATTGAAGCTGCCGCTCGGCCATTAAGAATTCAGACCGCCTATACAATGTTGTCTTCATTAGTTGAATATCAGGCAGCTGCAGAAAAGTTGGCTGCGCAGTTCTTGACCACAGCTGGCCACAACCTGAACATATGCTCAGGCTACCCCACAGGGGAACAGGTGATTCCACCTGTGGGCCCCTGAGTGGGGTGGGTCCCTAGTCCCCTACCCTCTGCACAAGTGGCACTTGGCACAGTAGACTGACTGCATTACATATACAGTAAATAGGCAGCACATAACATATTAACCAGCCTATGTGCATATAAAAACTGTGTACATTATTTGACAAATTACCCAGTTTATTGTTACAGATCAGGGATGCCCAAACTGCGGCCCTCCAGCTGTTGCAAAACTGCAACTCTCAACATGATTGACAGCCTACTGCCATTAGGGCATGCTTGAAGTTGTAGTTTGGCAACAGCTGGAGGGCCGTAGGTTGGGCATCCCTGTTATAGATGTATCGGATGGCTCATGTGACTTGTAGGTACAGAGGAAGGTACAGCCAGTATCCTCTTTCATCAGGGGTCCACCTTCTTGAAGTCTCTGCAGGGGACCCTATATTTAATCATCTTTAGGATCTTACTGCTGCCAGCCGCTGTGTGAGCAGATAATATTTGTATGTAGCTGTACAGTGGGCCCCCAGAAGAATTTTATTGGTGGGCCCAAGGCACTTCAGTCTGGCACTACCTGAATGGACCACGACCGTGCCATGTGGTAATACTCTAAAGGCAATTCCATGGCAACACCTACAATGGATCTGCAGCACAATCTGTTACATGACAATTTGATGCTGATTTTGCTTCGGATTTTAAACAAAATTCACCATATGCATCAGAATGAAATCATTGGCTGGCATTGACATGCTGTGGATTTTTAAAATGTCACCCACTGCAATATGCTACAGATTTTCTGTACACAAATCCGTGGTGAATTATCTGCAGGGTATCTGCCATGTGTGAACCTATATGTCTCCATAGAGATGCCAAATGTCCACTGCCCAGACACCCAATCAGACCCCCATTTCTCCACAGTGATGCCAAATGTCCACTGTCTAGTATAAAGTATGAAGAAACCATTTAAATTTACGTGCATCGTTCTCCCTTAGCTAAAGACCTCATGCATACGGCCATTGGTATTTTGTGGTCCGTAAACCACGAATCTGCAAAACGCGGATACTGGCTGTGTGCACTCTGCATCATACTGCAGACCTATTTACTTCAACGGATTGTTGGTCCACAGGTTGCGGCAAAGTATAGGACAAGTCCTATGGTATCTTTTGCTGCGCGGCCACATGGATGTGAAAGCACACACAAAAGGGCATGTTCTAGACTTTGCAGCAACATACAGACATACAGACCATGAGTCCACATGAGGATGCGGCATACAGACAGCTGGTATCTGTATTTTCCGGATCCGTGGTTTGCGGACCGCAAAACACTTAGGGTCGTCTGCACGAGCCATTATCAGCTAAGTCTTTGGACAGTTTTTTTTTTGTGTGTGCGTGTGTGTGGGGATGTAAAATAGGGCCTGAAAATGTTAAAAATAAAGTTGCCACCCAGCAGCGCTCTGATGTCTATTGCTCTCGACTTCCTGTCCCAGTTTGACACGCCTAAAATGCCAGGAGAGGTTCACTTAGCCAATAACTACCTGAAGTGGGTCAATCGGGCATTTCTGGCATGTCAAAACAGGACAGAAAGTGGAGAGCAGCAGGGACCAAAGAAGTTCCGTAGAACAACGTTGACAGACTGTTTTTAATCTGTCCTTTTTTAAGGGGTTTTTCAAGACTTTTATACTGATAACCCCATTCATTTCAATGGGGCTGAGCAGTGCCTGGGCTATGTGACCAATGAATGTGACGTCACATAGCCTAAGCAAAGCTGGAGAAGACCACAGCGCTAATTCTCAAACAGTGGTTAGCGGGGGTCCCGGGTGTTGGACTCCCATTGATTAGAAACTAATGACCTATTGTGGTGTAAGTTCTAGACTTGACAGCGGCGAATCAATGGATGTCGTATATCTGGACTTCTTCAAAGCATTTAAGAATGTACCTCATGAAAGGTTAGTATATCAAATGAGAATGCTCGGGGAGAAAATGTCTGAATGTGGGTAAGTAACTGGCTGAGTAATAGAAAACAGAGGGTGGTTATTAGTGATACACACTCAATCTGGGTCACTGTCACTAGTGAGGTACCTCAGGGGTCAGTATTGGGCCCTATTCTCTTCAATATATTTATTAATGATCTTGTAGAAGGCTTGCACAGTAAAATATCTATTTTTGCAGATGACACTAAACTGTGTAAAGTAATTAACACTGAAGAGGACAGTTTTCTGCTACAGAGGGATCTGGAAAGATTGGAGGCTTGGGCAGAGAAATCGCAGATGAGGTTTAACACTGAAAAATGTAAAGTTATGCACATGGGAAGGAATAATGCAAGTCACCCGTACATATTAAATGGTAAAACATTCGGTAACACTGACATGGAAAAGGATCTAGGTATTTTAATAAACAGCAAATTAAGCTGCAAAAACCAGTGTCAGGCAGCTACTGCCAAGGCCAATAAGATAATGGGTCGCATCAAAAGGTGCATAGATGCCCGTGATGAGAACATAGTCCTACCACTTTACGAATCACTAGTCAGACAACATATGGAGTACTGTTGTACAGTTCTGGGCTCCTGTGAACAAGGCGGACATAGCTGAGCTGGAGAGGGTTCAGAGGAGGGCAACTAAAGTAATAACTGGAATGGGGCAACTACAGAACCCTGAAAGATGATCAAAATTAGGGTTATTCACTTTAGAAAAAAGACGACTGAGGGGAGATCTAATAACTATGTATATATATATATCAGGGGTCAGTACAGAGATCTCTCCCATCATCTATTTATCCCCAGGACTGTCACTGTGACGAGGGGACATCCTCTGCGTCTGGAGGAAAGAAGGTTTGTACACAAACATAGAAAAGGATTCTTTACTGTAAGAGCAGTGAGACTATGGAACTCTCTGCCTGAGGAGGTGTTGCTGGTGAGTACAATAAAGGAATTCAAGAGGGGCCTGGATGTATTTCTGGAGTGTAATAATATTACAGGTTATAGCTACTAGATAGGGGTCGTTGATCCAGGGAGTTATTCTGATTGCCTGATTAGAGTCGGGAAGGAATTTTTTTCCCCTTAAGTGGGGAAAACTGGCTTCTGCCTCACAGGTGTTTTTTCCTTCCTCTGGATCAACTTGTAGGAAACAGGCCGAACTGGATGGACAAATGTCTTTTTTCGGTCTTATATACTATGCTACTATGTTACTATGCTATAGATATCAAAATTGTTTTTAGATGGCAGAATAGTAGACCTCCCTGACATTTATGCAGCTGGCCATAAAATTATCAATGTCTTATCCCAAAACAAGAACACAAGGTTTGTCTAAACCAGGGATGCTCAACCTGCGGCCCTCCAGCTGTTGTAAAACTACAACTTCCACCATGCCCTTCTGTAGGCTGATAGCTGTAGGCTGTCTGGGAATGATGGGAGTTGTAGTTTTGCAACAGCTGGAGGGCCGCAGGTTGAGCATGCCTAGTCTAAACAAAACCAGGGAAGCAGAACGACTTCACACAGACAGGAGATCACACTCATAAAACCATCCTGACGTCTGAGTTTCCTCAAACCCTCTCTACACCTGGTGGAGTTGTTCCAAAGGTCAAGCTGAGGATAGCTTCACCTGCAGCAAAAGTCATGTATAAAAACCCCTACAGATGAATATCCATCAAAGAAATACGGGATCTAATCGATAACTTGGCAGTGGGCTTCTAATGTTGGTCTCAGGCCATTTACTGGCATCACCTGTGTCATCGTCACTTCAATCAGGGCTCTGTAAGATGTAGTATTTAAGGAACCTATTAAGTACTGCCTCTAACCCCTCCATGTTTGATATGCACATGTGCTGAACAATATGACAGGTTGGATGAAGGTAGTAAGAAGTCGCTATGATGCCCACAAGAAAATATAGATTAGTGGAGAGTCAAAACTTTTGTTAAGCTGACCTCATCAACTCAATTATAAAATGATATTACCATACACATTAACCTCTCCATGACATCCATGAAAGAGGATATACTACCAGAATCTGCAGATTCTTCTTAACATGTGCGTCCCTTTAGCAAATTGTCATTTCTTTGGGGGACAACTCGTTTGATGATCTTGCTGACTTTTATGCTACTCCCAGGCAACCGAACTTCTACCGCCTTGTAATATATTACGTTCGGTTTCTTTCAACCTTTTTATTTAAACATAACAAAAGAGCTCATCATGCCCCATCTTCTTTATACACTCACCTAAAGAATTATTAGGAACACCTGTTCTATTTCTCATTAATGCAATTATCTAGTCAACCAATCACATGGCAGTTGCTTCAATGCATTTAGAGGTGTGGTCCTGGTCAAGACAATCTCCTGAACTCCAAACTGAATGTCAGAATGGGAAAGAAAGGTGATTTAAGAAATTTTGAGCGTGGCATGGTTGTTGGTGCCAGACGGGCCAGTCTGAGTATTTCACAATCTGCTCAGTTACGGGGTTTTCACGCACAACCATTTCTAGGGTTTACAAAGAATGGTGTGAAAAGGGAAAAACATCCAGTATGCGGCAGTCCTGTGGGCGAAAATGCCTTGTGGATGCTAGAGGTCAGAGGAGAAGGGGCCGAGTGATTCAAGCTGATAGAAGAGCAACGTTAACTGAAATAACCACTCATTACAACCGAGGTATGCAGCAAAGCATTTGTGAAGCCACAACACGCACAACCTTGAGGCGGATGGGCTACAACAGCAGAAGACCCCACCGGGTACCACTCGTCATCTCCACTACAAATAGGAAAAAATGGCTACAATTTGCACGAGCTCACCAAAATTGGACTGTTGAAGACTGGAAAAATGTTGCCTGTTCTGATGAGTCTCGATTTCTGTTGAGACATTCAAGTGGTAGAGTCCAAATTTGGCGTAAACAGAATGAGAACATGTATCCATCATGCCTTGTTACCACTGTGCAGGCTGGTGGTGGTGGTGTATGGTGTGGGGAATGTTTTCTGGGCACACTTTAGGCCACTTAGTGCCAATTGGGCATAGTTTAAATGCCACGGGCTACCTGAGCATTGATTCTGACCATATCCATCTCTTCATGACCACCATGTACCCATCCTCTGATGGCTACTTTCAGCAGGATAATGCACCATGTCACAAAGCTCAAATCATTTCAAATTGGTTTCTTGAACATGACAATGAGTTCACTGTACTAAAATGGCCCCCACAGTCACCAGATCTCAACCCAATAGAGCATCTTTGGGATGTGGTGGAACGGGAGCTTCGTGCCCTGGATGTGTATCCCTCAAATCTCCATCAACTGCAAGATGCTATCCTATCAATATGCGCCAACATTTCTAAAGAATGCTATCAGGACCTTGTTGAATCAATGCCACGTAGAATTAAGGCAGTTCTGAAGGCAAAAGGGGGTCCAACACCGTATTAGTATGGTGTTCCTAATAATTCTTTAGGTGAGTGTATATTCCTGTATATTATTGTACACTATGGAAAAGAGTTTGTCTATATAGGCCAGAGTGCCCATGTTTTTATCTGTCTTTTGTCAGATTGGCTAATTATATATAGTCATCTCCCACTATGCAACTATCCCCTGATGAATCTTACAGGGAAATTCAACAGGACTATATATAGAATTGCCAACATAATTATAATGTTTTGTCTCCTGTGTAATCAGTCTGTATTACCTATATGGTCAATGGTAATGGGATACAAAATTGGCATGGGATGGGAAAATTTTGGGGCAAATAGGCCCACAAAGTAAAAAAAGAAAAAAAAGGCCTATTGTTGCAACTTTTTGAAGCCGGAATTCTGGAGTCCAGGGTGTGATTAATTCCCCCATCATTATATTTACTAGGTAAAATCATTTTCTTCCTACAAACCACATTATATTATATTTTCCATCAAGTATTAAGATTAATTTCCATGTGTACAGGTAACATAAAGGTCAGTTTCATATTTAGTTGCATATCAGGAAGGGAACTGATGCTTGTTTTATACACTTTCACAAAATAGCTTTTGCAAACAGCCAGTTATGTGATATTTCAATGTTTTACTAAAATAGAAATAATATCGACAAAACACGCCTCAAGTTTTCTCAGTAACAGCGTTGTATTCAGTCATTTGTTTCATTTCTTTACAATTTTAAAGCCTAAATCTAAAATCTACATAGAAAGCTGAGTTACATTGCAAAAACATTGCATTGCTTATCTTCTACTGAGCCCGAATAACTGCCTGAATTGTAGCCCAAAGCTGAATATACAATTATGCAGGTTTTGGAGCTGAAATTTCCCAGCAGCCCTTGCTTGCTCAGCTTTTACTGAGAGATTGCTCTTATAATTTGCATTCTGAGAAGTGTGGTATTTATGCCAGGCACTGTAGACTTTTCTAACATGGGAAGAACAGTGTTCCCCACTGCATTAAAGGGGCTCATCTACTCTTTTAGGGCTGTGTCGGATGACAAGCATGTTGACTGTTTCTGGTAACAGCAAGTGCATTTAAAGGTGATCAAGACTATAACATAGCCTGGGATCTGGAATCAGTATAAGTATAAGTAATGCAATGCATTTACTACATTTTTAAGTAGATTATGTGCCTGTTTCTGGCATTAGTGCTTGCCAAGGTTTTTGCCTGGCCAAACCACGAACATTATAGTAAATGCGCTCTGACGGGGAAAGGTAGTATCCGTCAATGCCGAATACGATGAACTCTACCTTAGTTAGGCCTACAAAACTTTTCTGGGATAGCATAGTGGAAGATGTTAGCAATCATTTATACTTGCATGGTTATCTTATAGCGGATCTTAGGCAAAACACCTCTGTATCATCATGGCAAATAATCTTTTAAAGGGACAATACCATCAATTTTTTTATCACGTATTAACCCGTTCCCAACCAGCGCCGTAATTGTACGGCGCAGCGGGACGTGACTTGCCACCCAGTGCCGTAGTAATACAGCGCTGATTGGGCGGGTGCAGGAGCCCACTCGATCAGCTCCAAGGGACCGGCTGTTCCGGTTAGCTGGACCCCTGATGTATGCTCCCTTCTATGCGCATGAACCCCTTCTATGCCGCGGTCAGCGCTGACCACGACATAGAAGAGGTTTGCTGCGGGTAAGGGATCCCATCAAGTCCTCGCGATGCTGTGGCAAGGACCCAATGGGTGAGAATGCAGCTGGATGCCGTGCAGAGGCTGCCCAATGCCTTGCACAGCATCAAGACCTGCCTTCTACGGGTGCCCAGGAGATCCAACCTCAGTCTGGGTCTCCTAGGCAACCTGTTAGTGTATGACACAGTGTCATACACTAACAAGCAATGCATTAAAATACAGATGTATTGTAAGGCATTGCAGAAGGGATCAAACCTCCAAAAGTTAAAATCAGAAATAAATTAAAAAAATAAAAAGTAAAAAAAGTTTAAAAAAAATTAAGTTTCAAGTGAAAAAAGAAAAAAATGCCCCTTTCCCCTGATTTTATAATAAAAAAGAAAGAAAAAACACACATATTAGGTATCAGCGCATCTGTAACGAACATCTCTATAAATATATCACATAATCCACCCAATCTGATAAACACCATTAAAAAAAATGTTGTAAGAAAAAAAGAAACATTTTTGTCACCATACATCACAAAATGTGCAACACCAAGCGATCAAAAAGGCGTATGTCCCACAAAATGATACCAATAAAACCGTCGCCTCATCCCGCAAAAAATGAGCCCCTACATAAGAAAATCGCTAAAAAAAAAAAAAAAAATATAGTTCTCAGAACATGAAGACACTAAAACATAATTATTTGTCTTTCAAATATGCTATTATTGTGTTAAAGTGAAGTACATTTTAAAAAGTATATATATTTGTATCGCCGCATCGGTAACAACCAGCTCTATAAAAATATCACATGACCTAATCCTTCCAATGAACACAGTAAAAAATAAAAACCGTATAAAAAAAAGCCATTTTTGTCACCTTACATCACAAAAAGTGCAACACCAAACGATCAAAAAGGCATATGTCCCATAAAATGATACCACTCAAACCGTCACCTAATCCCACAAAAAATGAGAAACTACCTAAGACACTCGGTGAAAAAATAAAAAAGCTATGGCTCTTAGACTATGGAGACACTAAAACAACATTTTTGTTTGTTTCAAAAATGCTATTTTTGTGTAAAACTTAAATAAATAAGAACAAGAACACATATTTGGTATTGCCACATCCGTTATGATCTGCTCTATAAATACATCGCATGGCCTAACCGCCCAGATGAGCGCTGTGACAAAATTGCCAATTTTTTGGTCACCTTGCCCCATAAAGTGTAATAATGAATGATCAAAAAATCATATGTACCCAAAAATAGTACCAATAAAAATGTCAACTCTTCCTGCAAAAAACTAGCCCGTGCACAAGATGATCGGCAGAAAAATAAAAAAATAAGGCGTTCAGAAAATAGAGACACAAAAACATAATTTTATTTTCAAAAATGCTTTATTATGTAAAACTGAAACAAACAAAGAAAGTAGACATATTTGATATCATTGCATCCATAACAATCTGCTCTATAAAACACAGCACATGATCTACCCTTTCAGTTGAATGTTGTAAAAAATAAAAAATAAAAACTGTGCCAAAACAAAAAATTTTGGTTACTTTGCCTCACAAAAAAACGCAATTAAAAATCATATGTACCCCAAAATAGTACAAGTAAAACTGGCACCATATCCCCTAGTTTCCAAAATGAGGTCACATTTTCAGTTCCTACTGTAAGGTGCATCAGGGGGGCTTCAAATGGGACATGGCATCTAAAAACCAGTACAGCAAAATCTGCCTTCCAATAACCATATGATGCTCCTTTTCTTCTGCGCCCTGCTGTGTGACCTTACATCAGTTTACGACCATATGTGGGGTGTTTATGTAAACAGCATAAACAGGGTAATAAATATTGAGTTTTGTTTGGCTATTAACCCTCGATATGAATTCTTGTGGAACACCTAAAGGGTTAGCAAAATTTGTAAAATTAGTTTTGAGTAGCTTGAGGGGTGTAGTTTCTACAATGGGGTCATTTATGGGTGGTTTCCACTATGTAAGCCCTACAAAGTGACTTCAGACCTGAACTGGTCCCTAAAAAGGGGGTTTTAGAAATTTTCTTAAACATTTTAAGAATTGCTTCGAAACTTCTAAGTCTTCTAACGTCCTAAAAAAATGAAATGACATTTAAAAAATGATACCAACATAAAGTAGACATATGGGGAATGTTAAGTAATAAATATTTTATGACGTATCACTTTCTGTTTTAAAAGCAGAGAAATTGACAATTTAGAAAATTGCGAATTTTCCTAAATTTTTGTTAATTTGAGATTTTTTAATAAAGGTGAAATATATTGACTCAAATTTATGACTATCATGAAGTACAATGTGTCACGAGAAAACATTCTCAGAATGGCTTGGATAAATAAAAGTGTTCCAAAGTTATTACCACATAAAGTGACACATGTCAGATTTGCAAAAAATGGCCTGGGCATGAAGGTTAAAACTGGCCCGGGGTTGAAAGAGTTAATATTCAATGTTTATTTTTTGTTTTTTACAAAAACAAAACAACTGGTAAATGGTTTTCTGTATACAATATTTTGAAATTGTTCTATGTTTTCTCTTTTGGGTCTTTAACTTCCTCTGACAAACAGCCACGCTTAAAGGGATTGTGCAGGCAGTATACCCTGGTACCCCTGCCAATGAGCTGTTTAAAGAGGAGGTGGCACTCAATGAGAGCGCTGTTTCCTCTTCATTACACTATGTGTTGTCTCCCTTGTAGCAGTGGCATGGTGTAATTACAAGTACTTGCTCCTACTTGCAATTATATTTCACCTCCAAGATGACGGTAAGTGTAATGAAAAGGAAATAGCACTCACATGGAACACCACCTCCTCTTTAAATAACTGCTTGATGGGGTTGCTGGGTGTCAGACCCCCAATGATCTAATATTGATGACATATACTGGGGATAGCTGATCAATATATAATGCCTGCACAACCCCTTTAACTATCTCATTCAGACCATTTATTGTGACCAGAAAGGGAAGGGGGATGAGTGATTTAATTAGATCTAGTCCTATCAAGACAACAAGAGAGATGTCATAATGTTATCCCAATTCTACACCTACTAATATAATTTCAGGTTTCCTGACAGCAGCCCAATGAGTTCCCTACATCATCTCCATTGTACATGGGATTTTTTCATCTACATGGGATGACTGTGCTGTCTGCTATAGAAGGACAATATTTTGTATTTAATTTTCAGTACTGCTGAAATGAAAAACTGCCCATTTTTTTTTTATTGTTTTGTCAAAAGTGTCCTTTTAAGTTCTTCAGGATTAACAAACAACTTTTTCTTTCATAAGGCGACTTGCAAGACAAAGGAGTATAGGAGCAAAATACCAGAACAGAATGCCTACAAAGGAACATAATTCTGGAATTGACAGATCAGGCGTATGCTGGATACCGCTGGTGCCTAAAGCATGAAGCATAGTCTCACTTCTCTTACGGTAAAGAATCCTGTTCTATGTTTGTGTACAAACCTTCTTTCCTCCAGACGCAGAGGATGTCCCCTCATCACAGCCCTGGGGATAAATAGATGATGGGAGAGATCTCTAGACTGACCCCTCATATATTTATACAGTTATTAGATCGCCCCTTAGTCATCTTTTTTCTAAAGTAAATAACCCTAATTTTGATAGTCTTTCAGGGTACTGTAGTCCACCCATTACAGTTATTACTTTAGTTGCCCTCCTCTGAACTCTCTCCAGCTCTGCTATGTCTGCCTTGTTCAAAGGAGCCCAGAACTGTACACAGTACTCGATGTGTGGTCTGACTACTGATTTATAAAGTGGCAGGCCTATGTTCTTTTGATGCAAACCATAATCTTATTGGCTTTTGCAGCATGGTTTCTGCAGCTTAGTTTGCTGTCCACTTTTTCCATGTCAGTGTTACAGTGTTTTACCATTTAGTATGTACAGGTGACTTGCATTATTCCTTCCCATGTGCGTAACCTTACATTATAAACATTTTGTTCAGCAGAATGCCAATATGGCGTGATAGAAACCAGCAGAACCCATTACAGTATAGGGGTTGCATTGGGAACTAGCGGGGTTCTGCACATTCCAATGCACAACAGAATATCAGAATTACAAGATCAGATGTGGACGTAGCATAAGCCAGTTTGTCCCATTTCATCCATCACTCTCAGTTTACAGTTATTGCAACTTTATAGTCATCTTCAGTCCAATTCAAATTGGGGTTCTGTGGAAGCTATTGTGTACCTTTATGCAGTGGGGTCCATTGTACATCATTGTGTACTGCACACAGAAAATGTAACACTAAACAGAAGAACACTTCTCAAGAGCTAATTGTAACACATCTCCAATGTTACACACTTCTGTACGAAGAGATATATATCAACATAACTAATGAATTTAAGAAATGCATACACCATTATCCATGTGCACTTACAGAAGTAAACTATCCCGCAGCTGTTAAACTTGATGTATGAACACTGGGAAGGACTGTAGAATAAATGAGCCTCCAAAGAACACTTCAATTCATTAATCCAAATTCTCTTTGTCCCCACTGCATTTTTAAGTAAGCTTGTTTCTGTTTATAAACCATTGTTTTAACAAGAAGACTTTGATAAATGAGAGTCCCACAGCATTATAAAGACTTGCATAGTAATGCAGACTTAGTTCTCAAAAACTAGTAAGCACCTAACCACTCCAAAATGGATGTATGGTATAATGTTTTATTTTTCTAAAATAGTCCCTGAAAGTTTCAGAGTCATTAAAGAAACCTGTTCTGCACTTATGAAGTTTGGCCCTTCATATTATTAACCTATATTTGTATAGCCTGAAAATATGTTGCACAGTACATAGAACCGCCACTACAGGCAAATTCACAAGTTAAGCTAGCTGTACACAGTACATTTATGTTGGTGAAACCCACCAATTTTAGCAGGTTTGGCCAACTATATAAGGTGTATGGGTTCCTCTGACTCTTCACTAATAACAGATGTCAGGGGAGATAAATTTTGGGTAAGTTGGATTTCAACTGTTCGATCATTTTGTTCTTAGACAAATATGCTGCTACCAGAGAAGTATTTCTTAAAATAGTGGGGATGGGACACTTGGTATGAAACAGAGCTGCTTACAAAAGTTGAGTGGCTTTTTTTATAAACACATTGCAGCATTAATCAATTTTGGGTTGGGGGTCAAACAGCCCCTCTATCCCCTTAGTGACCACCAATATGCAATTTTACAGCAGTCACTAAGGGACCTTAAGCTAAGCTGCATTTTTTTTTTAATGGCAGCCTAGTCTAATTGTTGCACAGGTCTTCTATGCAGGACAGTACACAAGCCCAGCCTTGGGCTATTTGACCCCTTAAAAGCCATGGTCAATAGTAACCGTGGCATCTAAGTGGATTGAAAGGGAGGGGGCTCGCTCTGTTACCCATCGACACCCAGCTAATTTGATCGATCAGTTGCCGATGTATTTGAATGGCAGGCAGAAGTTTAGTGAAGGACCCCAGGTCTGCCTTCTGTGTATCCCTATTATGCCTTGCCTCAGGGATTTATAGTTGCCAACAGTCCAAAATTTGGAGAGAGATTGTCCCTAATTTATAGAAACTGCCCCTGCAAACTTTCCTGGGACAAAAATGGATGGGGCCTACGTAGGCAGAGCAGTTATTTATGGTTTGGGGGTTATCCCATGATTAGCTTCAAAGGGTTCAAGGAATAATCCCATGATTATTTTTGAAAATCATCTAGTCCATGACAATCTCTTTCTAACAAAGCTAGAACTAGCCCTGTATTTCACTTGGAACCAGAGATCTCCCCATCCATTGTTCCAATTGTCCTGCTAGATTTATTTCAAGCTGGAATTTTTAGGATGTGTGTTACATAGCTATATCTCTGTCTAAACAGTAGAATACCATTACATACCATAGTGGTATTTATTACAAGAATCATTGGCCTGTGTGCAAGGAACCAATTTCTATTAAGGGAGGAAGAGAGAAGAACATAGCTTTGGCAAAAGGGGAGGTGGGGTTAGCAAGACTTGACTGCAATTCACTCCTGGGAGATGCAGGTGCTGGTCACATGGGATGAGCTCCTGCCTGCCCATGAGATGCAGAGGGATGAGCGAAGAAGCTTAAAGGCAGCTTTTTTTTCATTGATATAGTGAAGCCAGTAGTTTGCAGATATGTTTTTTATGTGTGGAATAATTATTTTAATAATAAAACATAACTTTAAATCAATATGTACCCTCCAAAAAAAACTAAAAAATAGTTGTTACTATAAATGGTGGACCAATCCCTAACAGCACCCCATTACCAAACTATCACAAACCTGCCTAACTGGAGCATTCATCCTGCAAAAAGCAACCATAACCTCCTTGCTGACCTATGTATGCTCTATTGTGCCCCAATATACAGTATGTATTGCACCTAAGAGGGAAAGTAGAAAGAAGGTATCTGGTATTTGAAGAGGTTTGGACTCCTATAAGGACATACTACATAAGGAAAACAATCAGCAGAGAATTTACGAACTAAAATCCTATTAAGATGAAAGTTGAAGATAAACTATAAAGGGGTTTCCCAACCATTCACAATTTTAAAAAAAATCCTTTTTATGCAGAAAATCTTTTTTTTGTGCTTGCTTTTTATGGTGAAACAAGCAGAAAAAATATGAAACCCTCTACATATTTTGTATGACTGCCTCCATACCGACCTACATAAACTATACAATGATCAGGTAATTTATCCCAAACGGTAAACACATTATAAAGAAATAAAAAGTCATCAAAACGTTTATGTACTAATCAAAACTACAGACTGTCAAACAAGAATTAAGCCCTCACATAGTATCATCAAAGGAACAATAAAAAGGGTTATAGCTGTCAGGATGTGAAGATGCGAAAAACATGTTTTTTATTTTATTTTTTTAAAGAGTTTATATATTCATAGACCCAGAGAATAAAGTTAGCATGTTATTTTATGCTGCAAAGTGAATGCTGCAACATTTAAATCATAAAATGAACAATGGCGGAATTGTTTTTTTTCTCCGTCCCCTCATAAAGAGTTAATAAAAGTGAATCAATGACTTATGTGTAGAAATGAGCTAATCAATTCTATAGAATCAGAATTTCATGTGATGCAATTTAGAAGAATTTTTATACAGAGATAGAGAGAAAAGAGAGAGAGGAGATAAGAAAGAGGAGAGAGAGGAAACATAGAGAGAGAGAGAAAGTTCAAAAAGAGAAGAGAGAAATAGAGAGAGAACTAGAATGTCTTTCAGATTTATATAAATGTTAAAAAGTATAAATCTGAAGGTGTCGGCCCTTTAAAGAGTAATGAAGGAGGAGTTGCAGAGAGCGATGAGGAGAAAGCAAAGCTGTTAAATATTTTTTTCTCCAATGTATTCACTTAGGAAAATAAACTGTCAGATGAAATGCTGAATGTAAAAATAAATACCCCATTAAAAGTGTCCTGTCTGACCCAAGAAGAAGTACACAAAAGGTAGAGAAAAAAAGGATTATAGCACCACTATGCTCTAATGGTTCGGTTGCGTAACTGGATCCGGATAGAGTTAGTGCCTGCATTGGAAAGAGAACCAAGAGGCGCCAAGGGTGGGAGGAAATAATCAGAGGTATGTGGTTTTGTGAAGTATTAGTAGAGTGGAAGTAAGTATATACATATAGATATAAATACAAGACAGGAAGGCTGCACCAGTGTTTTCTTGGGGGTAGAACCTCGATTCTCCCCCTTACGAGAGGGTGAATGGGACACAGAGTATCCCTAGAAAAAAAGAAGGAAAACACTTAAATCAGGCGCCAACTCCCTCAAGATAGGTGTGTAGGTTTTTCGTGAGGGTTTCTGTGAGGGGCGTTATTCCACTGGGGTGTATTTTTCCCAGGGATAACAAGATAACACTCACTTCACAGGGGGGTGGTCAACAGGATAAGCTCAAGACACCTGTGACCCGTGCCCCCCCGGCCAGGATCGCTTGTAGTTATTCCTTAGTAATTGATTGCAGCCGACACATGGGTGGCTTCTGGTCAATCTCTTTTATTGAATATGTGGCCCGACGCATTTCGGGGGTCTGGAGCCCCCTTTCCGATTTGATTGGTCAGATTTGAGTCATCACTTCCTCTGTCTATGATTGGTTCCTTGTGAGGGGCGGCACGGGTCACAGGTGTCTTGAGCTTATCCTGTTGACCACCCCCCTGTGAAGTAAGTGTTATCTTGTTATCCCTGGGAAAAATACACCCCAGTGGAATAATGCCCCTCACAGAAACCCTCATGAAAAACCTACACACCTATCTTGAGGGAGTTGGTGCTTGATTTAAGTGTTTTCCTTCTTTTTTTCTAGGGATACTCTGTGTCCCATTCACCCAAGAAGAAGTACAACAGCGACTTTAAAAGATTAAAATAGACAAATCGCCAGGAACGGATGGCATACACCCCCGTATCCTAAGGGAATTAAGTAATGTCATAGCCAGACCCTTATTTCTGATATTTGCGGACTCTATACTGACAGCGAATGTCCCACAGGATTGGCGCATAGCAAATGTGGTGCCAATATTCAAAAAGGGTCCAAAAACAGAGCCCGGAAACTATAGGCCGGTAGGTTCAACATCTGTTGTGGGGAAACTGTTTGAAAGTTTTCTGAGAGATGCTATCTTAGAGGATCTCAACAGAAAGAAGCAAATAACACCATATCAGCATGGCTTCATGAGGGATCAGTCATGCCAAACGAATTTAATCAGTTTCTATGAGGAGGTAAGTTCTAGACTTGACAGCGGCGAATCAATGGATGTCGTATATCTGGACTTCTCTAAAGCATTTGACACTGTACCTCATAAAAGGTTAGTATATAAAATGAGGATGCTCAGACTGGGAGAAAATGTCTGTAAGTGGGTAAGTAACTGGCTTGAGTGACAGAAAACAGAGGGTGGTTATTAACGGTACACACTATCAATAGTGGGGTACCTCAGGGGTCAGTACTGGGCCCTATTCTTTTCAATATATTTATTAATGATCTTGTAGAAGGCTTGCATAGTAAAATATCACTTTTTGCAGATGACACTAAACTGTGTAAAGTAATTAACACTGAAGAGGACAATATACTGCTACAGAGGGATCTGGATAGATTGGAGGCTTGGGCAGATAAGTGGCAGATGAGGTTTAACACTGAAAAATGTAAAGTTATGCACATGGGAAGGAATAATGCAAGTCACCCGTACATTCTAAATGGTAAAACACTCGGTAACACTGACATGGAAAAGGATCCAGGAATTTTAATAAACAGCAAACTAAGCTGAAAAAAACAGTGTCAGGCAGCTGCCGTCAAGGCCAATAAGATAATGGGTTGCATCAAAAGGGGCATAGACGCCCGTGATGAGAACATAGTCCTACCACTTTACAAATCACTAGTCAGACCACATATGGAGTACTGTGTACAGTTCTGGGCTCCTGTGAACAAGGCGGACATAGCAGAGCTGGGGAGGGTTCAGAGGAGGGCAACTAAATTAATAACTGGAATGGGGCAACTACAGTACCCTGAAAGATTATCAAAATTAGGGTTATTCACTTTAGAAAACAGACGACTGGGGGAGATCTAATAACTATGTATAAATATATCAGGGGTCAGTACAGAGATCTCTCCCATCATCTATTTATCCCCAGGACTATCACTGTGATGAGGGGACATCCTCTGCTTCTGGAGGAAAGAAGGTTTGTACACAAACATAGAAGAGGATTCTTTACGGTAAGAGCAGTGAGACTATGGAACTCTCTGCCTGAGGAGGTGGTGATGGTGAGTACAATAAAGGAATTCAAGAGGGGCCTGGATGTATTTCTTGAGTCTAATAATATTACAGGCTATAGCTACTAGAGAGGGGTTGTTGATCCAGGGAGTACTTCTTTACTCTGGATCAACTAGCAAGATGAAAGGCCGAACTGGATGGACAGATGTCTTTTTTCGGCCTTATGTACTATGTTACTATGTTACAGATTTTCAGTTAAATTGAAGTACTTTCGATTCAGGTGGAATTTGTTCAGGTCATACACAACTGGATTAAATCGAATTTGCTCTTTATTGCTTATGTGTTCCCCAAAATGGTACCATTAAACGTGTCCCACAAAAAAAAACAAGCCCTCGTATGGCTACATAGAAGAAAAAATCTTAAAGTCATAGTTCATGGAAAGTGAGGATGAAAAAATGAAAACAATTTGCTTTCCAATACCGGTTGGTCACTAAGGGGTTAAATTGACACACAATGAAAAAGGAAATAACTGTCAAATGGCTACAAAGAGCGATAGTAACTAAAAATATCCAAAAGCATAGATGAAAACTGGAAAACAATTACCAAGCAAGCGTCCATGCTCCTGTATAAATTCAGCAGATCTGAGGCCGGCCACATTTGTCCTGGCATTCTGTCTGATGTGCCGTTCACGTCTGGCTTGGCCGGGAACAGACGCGGAATAAAATTGCCTTTCTTGAGTGAGTTATTGGCTCACAATTTGCTTCCTTAATTGCCATTTAGCGAGAATGCCCGATGCTAAAAGCTCTGAATGCCACATACAAAGTTCCCATTTGTTATTCCTCGACTATTGCTCTACCCCGTGGACCATGTTACATGGTATAAATCATGTTGTTTTTCTAACTCCCTGTTTTTTTTTTTCCCTGAGATTTACAATAACATTGATATTATTTGGAAGGAAACGCTGCAAATAAAATAATGTGACCTTTAACAGAAGCACGAGCATGAAAGTATTGAAATAGAAAAGTTCCATGTTCTGTTGCCATTCTGTTCCCAGATGACTTGCTGAGCTAACCTTTCCCTGAAGAAATTTGCTTTGGCTAACAGCTCATTTCGCTACATATCTGGCATTTTCCCCAGCTACTACTCCATTCTCAAACCCCGTGGTTACACTGGCAGAGTGGGCAGTAATCCAATTAGGCAGGAAGCATATAAAGTCATTTTTCATTCGGCAGAAATCGCAGGATATTTCAGATACCCTCTTTGTTCTATCAGAACCTTTAATTTCTTAAAATAAATTAATCACCTGCTGGAAGACAGCAGAAAGAATCCTTAGTGACAAGATCCAATTTCCTTTCATCTACCCTGACACTGGACCATTACTTTAATCTTTTCGCCGAATATAAACAGCGCCAACTTAACGGCAGAATGTCGTTTGCATAATATGCAGATTATTTCAGCTGCTTGATCACAGTTTAGACTGACAGGGAAGATAAATAGGAACTCATTGCAGATTAGGCCCTGCACGCATGTTTGTGCGCATTGAATTGCCTTTCCTTCACCTATAGAGGGCCCTTGTGATAATGATACGTGCTTCAGATTAAATATCATTTAAATAATTAGTGATAATAGCAGAGGTCAATTTAGAAAATGAGGCAAATACTATCAGGAAGAAAGGTGCACATTATAACGCTACCTGATATCAGAGCTTTCACACATAATGGTAGATTGTATATGTCTGTCTTTTAAGATTATTTGCAACACATTTTTAGTATTTCTGCATTCAATTTATTTCTCCCGAAAAGTATTCTTATGCATTAAATAGGCGGTTTCACGTGATATATTATTCAAATATACATGGAATAAAATTATTGTTAGTTTTACAAATGTTTTACGCTCCTCTCTGGTGGTGCCCCTCTTGTTCCTCCTGTGGACGAAAATCTGGTCCACCTTCTCCTTAATTCAGTGCTATGTACTCCCCTGCATATAATGGTATGAATTTTTATTACATGGGACACACTCATTTGGATTGAGACATAAGTGGAATTTATCATTCACCCCATGCCAGTTTTCTGGTGTAAAAAAAAGTCAAACCTCACGGTAAAGCAAGTGGTGTTTCTACACTGAAGAAGAGGGCATGGTGAGGGTGAGGAGGGGCATCACTAGTGGGCTCAGCCCACTTATCTTCTTTTACCCCAGTTTTCTGGCGTTAAAGAAGACTGAAATGTACGGCAGCTCCTAGGTGTTGTAGATTTCAGTTCAGATGCACGGACTGCTGGAGGATGCTTAGGTAGCTCAGGGGATATTGTAGAATGTTATAAAACACCAGTCTATGATAAATTCCCCCCACAGAGTTCTGCTTGTCATCCTCTTTCTCAAAGTAGATGAGTGATACTGCCCCTGGGGCCGAATCCCCTTGTACGTTTAGTTTCTGTTGCGCAAATAATTTGCAATGATAAAACAGAGTGGTCTGTTAGAGACTTTTGTCAGGAAATGTGGGTGCACACCATCTGGGCCAAGTGATTTATCTGGCAATACTGTGAAGAAATATCTGCAACCATGCTGTGTTATTCACATAACACTTTGAAGAAGAATACACTTATGAAATCATCTTCACTTCTGTCACTCAGTCCACACATCTCCCTTTGATTGATATATCCATATGTAGGAGAGCTGATATTCTTGTTTAACTCTTTGGATGCTGCTGTGTTTGTGTATCATGATCTCAGTGGGTTAATAAAATATAGTAGACATGCAGTGCAGTCCTAGGCATACTTACAGATAACATGCCATCATACCACGGTGTCAAATATAATAAATGTTATAGCAGTTGCTATAGTTTCCAGATTTCTTAAATAGCAGTCCGTAATACATGGGCACTGGCCGTGTAAATCCTGTATTGTAGTGTGGACCCATTGACTTGAATGGGTCCGCGATCCGTAAAATATGGCAAAAGATAGGACATGACCTATCTTTTTCTGTGCAGAAGCACAGACCCGAAATTCCACAGAAGCGCTTCTGAGTGTTTCCGTGGGCTTCCGATCTATGCCTCTGCTCCGCAAAAGATAGGACATGTCTTATCTTTTGCTGTATCTTGTGGATCGTGGACCCATTCAAGTCAATGCCATTTGCGGTCTGCACTATGGGCATAGAGCTCTTACGTTC
This sequence comes from Bufotes viridis, assembly GCA_033119425.1. NCBI lineage: Eukaryota > Metazoa > Chordata > Amphibia > Anura > Bufonidae > Bufotes > Bufotes viridis. The sequence goes on from CM065593.1 coordinate 47,385,451, forward strand.
GTCTGAATGAGCCCTAAGTAATTGAATTACTTATTAAAGGATAATTCTGGAGCACATATTCTTATGACTTTATGTTACGGTGTTATTTCTACTAAAAGTTTATGAATAAATGCACAACTAGGTGTTACCAGTTTGGGGTGTGCTCTGACTGACACTTTCCAATCACCAGTGTTAGAATGTGCAGGGATACACTCCTAACTAGTAAGTGCTATATATTCGAATGAGAAATATTCATTTTTTTTTTACACAGTACAAATCAGGTGATCATCCCTCATCCCTCCTTTCTTCTAGCTTGTGGGCCAATGAGAAGACTTTGTCACAGTTTAGCAACATCCCTAGCAACCATTAGTGCACCAATCAGTAAAATCTACTTAGACCTTATAAAATATGAAGTTGTATGTATTGAGAAAATAAATTCGTATCATAAGTGGCGATTTTCGTAATCACTAAAATTTCATAACATTCTATCTGCATATAAAGCAATTGTTCTGACATGCATGTGAAATGTAATCAAATACACTGCTGTAATCTCAAATTACTTACAGTGATCAGTGGTTCTTCCTTACTGTCGCTAAAATAGTTTCCCAGCATCTTTTCCAATCTTCTTAAACTTCGGGTGGTTTGAATTAGGCCAGACTCCTTTTGCGCATGCACATTAAGCACATTTTACTTTGCGATTTTCGCAATGAAAAAAAATAGTGCAAGAAGATAACGAATATTCGCCCATACATTCGCGAAATATCGCAAAATCGAATATTGCCCTTGCCGCTCATCACATTGGCTCATATAATCGAGAAGCTAAGCAGCCCATGAGAAACCAAACTCTTGTTTGTTGGCTAATGGGCTTCTTTCCTCATGATAAAAGATGTCAATTATAGGCAGCACATCTCCCTGTGTAATCAGGGACGTGCTGCCGATAACAGAAACGAATATGTGAGGAACAACTACAGTAGCAATCCTTTCTCCCACATTTAGTCTCCATTGGTCTGTGCAATCAGGCTGGTTCAATGAGCACGGACATCAGGCAATGTAATAGGGACTTAAAGGGGTTATCCAATGACTAATGTAAAAAACTAAAATCAGGCACCATACAGAATATGACAACTTCTTTCTAACAAAGCTAAGCCAGCCCTGTACCTCACATGGATCCAGAGACCTCCCTATTCATTGCTCTGCTAGATTTATATCAAGCTGACAGGGGAGTGTCTTTTCTGCTGCAGCTAAGGGTGTGTGTCCATGCTCTTCCTATCACAGCTCAGGAGGCAGTTGAAGGATGAAACTGAGCATGTGTTGCCTTCTCAGTGAGCAAACTGCAGTTAGCGCTATATAGATACATTTTTTTTTTTTTAAGTTAGTGGCTATGCAAAATTTTTAATTACATGCAATTACAAAAGTACTCAGATCCAGGTGCTGGTTTGAAAACGGTAGAATATTTTTCATGGGACAACCCCTTTAAGAGAGGAAAGTAGTTATGAGCGAACCCAGTGAAGTTCGGGTTAGCCGGGTTCGGCCGAACTTCAGGTCAAAGGTCTGGTTCTCGACCCAAACATTACCCGAACACCGAACCAAAACCCGGACCCCATTAAAGTCAATGGGGACCCGAACTTGACTTTGTTATTTTCCATTATAACATGGTTATAATGGAAAACAATAGCATTCTTACGATAGAATGCTAAATAAAATAGCCATTGAGGAGTTAAAAATAATAAAAATAAACTCACCTCATCCACTTGATTGGGCAGCCGGTATCCTCTTTTTTCTTCAGGACCTGCAAAAGGACCTGCGATGACTTAACCGTGCTCACCAAGTGGTGAGCGCGGTGATGTCATCGCAGGTCCTTTTGCAGGTCCTGAAGAAAGAAGAGGATACCGGCTGCCCAATCAAGTGGATGAGGTGAGTTTTTTTTATTATTGTTAACCCCTCAATGGCTATTCTATTTAACATTCTATCTTAAGAATGCTATTATTTTCTGTTATAACCATGGTATAACTGAAAAAATAAAATCATCCGAACACCGGACCCGAACCTGAACTTTAGTGAAAATGTCCGGGTTCGGGTCCGGGTACCCGAACTCGCAAAGTTCGGTACGAACCCGAGCTTTACAGTTCGGGTTTGCTCAACCCTAGAGGAGAGGAATTATTGTAATTCTTTACATGGTAATCCCACCCACAGCAAGCTCTGGCAGCTTGAAAACAACTGTGCAGCTCCGAGTTGGCCAAGATAATGAAAAATAATTACTACTGAGCTATGATGACATTATCTGGTAAGCATTTAGAAAAATATACTCTAGGTGCTCTTTTGTATTTTCTCTAAGCTTAACAATCCCTGTAAGACCTTCACCATTCTGTTAGTTACAGGATACATCGCTACTGAACTCTAGACCTCCAGAGATAGTAGGTATTAACCACTAACTTAACCCCCTTCAATGTGTTATATATAAAAATAAACCTGTGACGAATTTCTATTTGTTGCCATATTATTGCTCAGTATAAAGAAGAAGATTTGGTGCAGCCTGGACCTTGCCTCATTGTTCTGTTCCTATCATAAAAACATTTATAGAGAAATATTATTGTACTCTTACAGGAAATCGCCAAAAGAACACAGGTGAAATAGCGTTTGGATAAATCATATAAAGTAGATTTTATATTTTATACAACATTATCAGTACTTTTAAAATCCGTAATATTTTAGATGGATGATAGTAGAGTCTTGTTAAAGGTTGAGTTCATTCAATATACAATACTTTGAAGGTTGACTGAGAGCACATTGGGTTCCCCAAGTAAGGTAATGTCACATAAAACCTAATACACCTAATTGCCTGACATGGTGATTTTCCAGTAGACCACTGTGTCCAGAACGTGGCTCAAGGTTAAGAGAGTGTACTCTGAGCTGATGGGTTGTCAAGAAGCAGTATCCAATTTCTTAACTGATCAGACTTTCGTTATGATTAGAGATGAACGAAGTTCTTCACAATTCGATTTGGCTGCTTTATTGATCTTTACAAAAAAAATTGCTTTTTAAGTAGTGGGTGCAATGACAGGGAGCTGCGATTGTGCCACGTCATTCATCGCAGCATTTGATAGTAAAAATGCAGTAACAAATTGACAGAATTGTAATTGACAGTCTGGCACAAAATCTCACACAGCCAGAGATGACGTCATCGTGCTGGCCGGCGTGTCATACATCACCACGCACAGTATTTCGGCTGAGATCTTCAATCAAGATGGCGGTGGCTGGCCCATCGCGAGCAAATAGAGACGATAAGTATGATTTTTTTTTTGGGGGGGGGGGGTTTAACACTATTTCAGGTTAAATCGATTTGTTACCACGAAGTACGAGGACATTTGGCTTCACGGCGAATCTAATTTATCCTTAAAGGATAACTGTCACATTTAGACCCAAATTTCAGTTTTCATATATGTAGTTACTAATATCATAATATTTCTGAATCAATAACTATTAGACTTACTTACCCCATATTTAATAAGATTCAGCCCTTAGCAACCAGTCTGCATAAAACTGCAATTTCACTATTCTGTTAAGATGGCCGCCCTCCTAATCCATAGGACGCCTGCAGTGAAGTTAGTGAAGACCAGCACTGTATAGGGGGGTCTTGCAGTGAAGTTCTCAGGTCTGGCGTAAGCCTGTAGTCCTTCTACAAGCTCTCCTCTTATCAGATAAGGCTGTCATTTATACACTGGGCTCTACATTGTCCTGCACTGCTAAGGGAGTGTCTGCCAAGCACAGGCATGTGGAGAAGTTCACACACACAGCCCAGCACTGTTATCTCCTGTCAGGAAGAACCTGGCTTTTTATACATTCCCTTACAATGTTGACTCACTATCAGTTCCCAGTGCACGCAGCGTGCTCCGTCCTCTATCTGGTAGACAGAAGGAGCATAGCAACCTGATTTTATCTCAGGTAAATATAGCCAATACTGGGGACTTTTAGGTGGCTTTTAGGGGTTATTTATTTAAGAATCAGAAATTAAAACAGGGCCAACAAGGTGATATTAATCACCAAAATCCAATAGTAAAAAAAAAAAAAATTTGACATTTATACTTTAAATTCAGATTGAATTCCATTTCATCAGATTTGATTCGCTCAACACTAGTTTAGGAATAAAGACACATTTTTAAATGGAATCTTGTCACCAGTCTTATGCTGCTCTATCTGAAGGCAAAAAAAGCTAGTAACCCTGAGATCCTGATTGAAATACTTGGTCATTTTTATGTTTGGTCCACTCGTTTTCTTAAAGTTTTTGGTGAGAAGAACCAAACTAAGCCAAACGCTGGAGTCCAAATATTCATGGGCTGGGCTGTACCTGCCTTCCTGCAAATGATTGACAGCTTTATTTCTATATTTTCTAATGATCCTTATAAAACTTTAGGCCACTGTCGCATGATCTCAGTATTTCCATATGGCGCAAAATTAATTTCCCATTTGCAAAAAATAGTTCTTGAACACTAACCTTACCGCTCACCCCTATGGAATAGTATAAACCAGATACAATAAGTGTTCTTTGCCCTGAGTCATATACTCATATAAAAAATTTCATAAGTTATATAAAAAATGTAGTACCACTGGAAATTCCTTTTACGAGTCTGGTGTGGGGTTTGTATTGATTTCTGGTTTCTGTATTTATTTCAGGTTCTGGTGTCTGTATGTATTTTGGGGTCTGGTCTGAATCTGTATTTACTTGCATATACCAACCAGGCAAGATGGGGGGGCCATCGTGAAACCTTTGCTCTATGACCATTAATGTGTTAAAACAGTCCTGCTTGTGAATGTCCCATTAGCTATGGGTCCAACAGGCATCAAGATAACAGGTGACTTTCTTCAGGTCCGCTCGAGAGCAAAGCTTCTCAAAATTTTCCTTCCAATGCCAAATTAGTTGAAACCTGGGCTCCACAAGTGGTCAATGTCCATGTCTAAGGTGGTGCTAAAAATGGTGTGCATAAAGTGCAGCAGATTCTTTGGATCCACAGTGCTCCCTACCAGTGCCATCCACAGAAGTCATGATTACCCAGAGATAGACATGGTGTCCCCATAGACATAGACTTTACGTGAACCTACCACAAGAGGGAATTTGCAATTGGGCTGCCACATACTTTGAAGTTCAAACTCCTGTGCTACAGAAAAACATTAATCTGTGATTGATCAGTTCTGTAGGGACTATGGAGTTAGGCCCCTTTCACACGAGAGAGTTCTCCGCGCAGGTGCAATGCGTGACATGAACGCATAGCACCCTCACTGAATCCTGACCCATTCATTTCAATGGGGCTGTGTACATGAGCGTTTTTTTTCACGCATTACTTCTGCGTTGCGTGAAAATCGCAGCATGTTCTATATTTTGCGTTTTTCACGCAGCTCTGGCCCCTTAGAAGTGAATGGGGCTGCGTAAAAAACGCATTGCATCCGCAAGCAAGTGCAGGTGCGATGCATTTTTCACGGATGGATGCTGTTTGTAACCCGCGCGGAAAAAACTGAACAACTGAATGCAATCGCTGGCAAAACTGAATGGCTTTGCCTGCGAAATCGCACAGTTGTTACTGAACACATCCGCAACGCATCCGGACCTAATCCGGACACGCTCGTGTGAAAGAGGCCTTAAGGTCCTGCTAAATGTGGGGTCTTTGGGAGGCATGCCTCGCCTAATCAGGTACTGTATGATGTCTCACAGTTTGGAAAGCATTGCTCTAAGGTGTTTTATGATTTGTTCACATTTAGAAGTATCCCAGTATTGACATCTGATATATGCAGTAGCTTAATAATGTGGTGAATAGAGACACAGACACAGGAGATACAAGATTTGTAAAGTATCTCTTTTTGGATATTTTTCTTTTATTTTGTGTTCACAGAGATATACGGCTCCTATTCAGTGATTTCATGTTAGAAATGAATCTCTACAGGTGTTCATTCCACTGGTTGCTTGGAAACTGGGATCGTGTATGGTTCACAGTAACATTTGCAGTTTTACATTTTAGCTTTCTGTGAAAATTTTTCTATTATTGTCCTTGCTGAACTCTCCTTTTAACATAGTTGGAAATACAGTACATCTATTATTAGTGAATGTAACATTGTAAGTATGCAATGGATAAACGAACCAATGGGTAGACATTAGAGATTAGATTGCTTGTAAACAATTTAGATTCAACCCAAAATCTCCCAATTTTGGTGATTAGATAAGGGTGAATTATGGTGTGAGAGAGAGAGATCATTTTATTTTATTTTTTTGTTTTTGTTAAAGTGAGAGGGACAATATGAGTCCTAGGAGACATTAGACTGTTAAACAAAAATTTTGAGTCAAAGGTAGCACTTTTGATTCAGGTAAAATCAATAAGTATTATTTAATTCTTTTAAAATTATAAATATATATATATTTTTTAAGTGATGCTGATTCTTCATGTTTTTTATATTGCTCCTATCCACATAAAAAAATCTTTAAAATTCCCTTTTTCACACTGGTCACTAAAGATAATCACAATAGGCAAGCATGTACCTTTTAATGTAAGACTCCATATGTATGTCTGCCCCCTCCTCCCTATTTTTTTATTTTTTTTTTGAGGACGAGACCTGTGCTCCATCACTTCCTGGGGACTCTTATTATCTATTCTATGCCATTTTTCTGTCAGATAATGCAGGAAAAAGTTTTTGTCTCCAAAATGGTAGCCCACAGTGATATTTTAAAAATAAAAAAATAAACGGCCACAAAATTTACAAAGTAGAGGAAACACACTGGGCAAGATTTACTAAGCTAAATGCACCCAAAATCTGGCTACATTTTTGCTAAAGATGGTGTGTACAAGTGTATATGATTTGTACCACATTTATTATTTGTGGGGCATGGTTTAATGGGAAAGGGTGTGCCGTAAGATATGTCAATACATATCAATTGCACCAAATTTTTTGTGCAAAATGTTTAAGCAAAGTAAGCAAATCGATTGTAATATGCAGATAGAAAAATGCGCCCAAGTATGCACAAAATGTGTCCTTTAGTATCAGCTATTGTGATACGTGTAAGTCTGGCACATCATTAGACTATCTAAGTTTACTGTCTAAAAATTTGGCAAGATTAATAAATCTATTCCAGTTATTCTCTTCCCCATACTTACATCTAATTAGTAAAACTAAAATAAAATACAAGAGATATTCAGTTATGTGCCAATAGAGAAGAGTCCTTTTTCTAAGGGTGTGTCCACTTGTGGCAGATTTCTTGCAAACATTTTGGCAAATGTGCCATACATCTGAACGAGTTGAGCAAAAATGTATGCACATGTAGAAACATCTTATTCAGATGTATATTTATTCACATATCTTGATCAATCTTGCCATGGTTAAAGAGCTTCTCTGGGATTTACATGTTGATGATCTATCCTTAGGATGGATCATCAAAATGAGATTGGCAGGGGTCCTACTCCGAGGATTCCCTCTGATCAGCTGTTTAAGGAAGCCGTGGTGCTCACCAGAGCTCCAGTGAGTGCTGCAGCCTCCTCACAGCTTACCAAGCACAGTGCCATCCATATTGTTTTCAGAGCTCAGCTCTATTTATTTGAATAGCACTGAGCTGTACCTAGGCCAGTGAGGGTAAACCTTTTAAAGACTGAGTGCCCAAACTGCAACCCAAAACCCACTTATTTATCACAAAATGCCAACACGGCAATCTAACCTGAATACTACAGTCCAATATAGTATACCTTCCATGTACTTTATCATTTAGCTATAATAACCTGCCTACATTCAGTGCGCTACCTGTGCTGTTCATAGTGCGCCCTGCGCTGAGGAATGGAAGGAAAAAGTCTACGGCATATTGGTACACCATAGACTTTTTCTAGGGTATGGGTGCCCACAGAGAGGGCTCTAACTGCAGCCTCTGGCATCCATGCCATAGGTTCGCCACTAGAGATGAGCGAACTTTTAAAAAAAGTCCGGTGTTCGGCGTTCGGGTTGTGGTAAGTCGCGCATCCCGTTATGGATTCCACTATAGCGGCATATGGAATCCATAAGGGGCGGCTGCCACCAACCCGAACTGTTGAACAGCTGAAGGACTTGGGGTGACGTCACTGTCATGTGATCAGTACAGGGGGCGTGGCTCAGCACAGGATCAAATCCATTTGATACGGACGCGGCGATACTTAATATGTCTACTTTAATTTTTTTCCCTATTTTTTACAATCTTTTTTTTTTTTTTTTTTTACTTGAAACTTTACATTTTTTGTGGGGAAAACTTATATTTTTACTTTTTTTTGTCCCACTCTGGGATTTCAACTTTTGGGGGTCTGATCACCCTTTACAATGGATCACGATACTTCTGTATTGTAATGCATTGGCTGTAAGTGTATTACACTGTGTAAAACCCTTTAGCCTTCTTGCCTGTGAGATCCAGGGGGCTGGATCTCACAGGCTGTCACGGAAGGCAGCCACGATGCCTAAGGAAGGCATCGGGCTGCCTTCCATGCCATCGGGTCCCCATCACAGCAGCGCAGGGACCCGATGGCCAACCCGCACCCAGCATGACCGCGGCGGTGTGAGGGTTAATGTGCCGCCATCTGTGTTTTCACTGATGCCGGCGCATACAGCAGGGGTCTGGATATCTGTGACTGCCAGACCCCTGCTGCTGACATGTACGGCACGGGTCCTTATGGGGTTAAAGTTACTGGTAGCATAATCTGCTAATGTGAATACCGCTTGTGCAGCTTATTACATGCACAATAGGTACTGCTGACTAGCTCATGACTTTTGTGAGAGCATTATAAGGCAAAGCCATGCTCGTTGCTTATCAGGGAGGGAACTGCACAGAGCCAATCTTTTTCAAATCATTAGAATCACAACTTTTTGAAAAATTTGCTTCAAATTTCTGAGTTTTAAAAATCAATTTGCTCATCTCTAGTGTTGAAATTTCAGACAATGACAAATGTTAGGAAATTATACTTAAGACAGCCCAATGTCAATGTTGAAATGGAGCTAGGCTCTCATCTTAAAGGGTTTGGGCAAAGGGCAAGCAAGCTTAAAAAATGATAAAACAATTTAAACTCCCCTCTAGAGCCTCCTCTGTTCCAGCGACACCTCTTCATCCTCTCAGTCGGGCTACAGCCATAATATCTTGTTTTGGCAGCAGCACTGATGTCCCTTATACCACTGCAGCAAATCATTCGCGTCATTGGTGTACGGAAAGAGACCACAGAGGCTAGTGATTGGCTGCAGCAGTATACGGGATGAGACGTCATCAGTAACAGTATGTCGTGACTGCAGTGTAGCTGAGAGGATGGAGCCTTGGTGATGGATCAAGGTGGGCCTGGGAAGGGGCTAACATTTTTCCATAAAGCCTTTCATCTTGGTCAACCACTTTAAGCCATCTTAATGAGGCCTTATGTATGTTCTCATACTGTACATGGGAATTTCTCCAACAAATCTGCAATGTGTGTACATACTCTATCATAATAAAACCTCCTACACACACTTTACTAGGTTTATTCTGTTGTGATAACCTATTACATTTGTGGTATTCGACAAACACTTTTCCTATAGGATTGTAACCTCTATAATGTGCATGCAAGTAATCCTGACATTACTGTGAGGGATTTTCGAAAACAGAATATTGAAATCCATTGTCTGGAAGCTGTTATCACATGTGAAAAATTGAGGCAGGACTGTATTGTAGACAAGGGAGAGAGGTGAAAGAGGTGAAAACAGGTTATTTTTATAGACTCTACCATTATATTGCTTGTGGGACAGTAATATACTGATCTGTGCACATAGTGAATAAAAACCTTTACTGAGTTATATTCAGAATACTGTAGCAGCGTAAAACAGCTGGAAATGTTTCTTTCCAGTGTTGTGAAATAAGAGGAGATCCTGATAACTGCATCCATCAAATATATAAATTGTGCAGACCTGCATGTAGAATAGCAGTAGCATTAATTATCCTGTAATGGTTTAGGACTACTGATTATTAGTGTTGGGTGCGAATATTCGAATTACAAATTTTTATCGCAATATCGCAATATCGAATATCGCAACTTCGAGAATTCGCGAATATTTAGAATATAGCAATTGCCTCCACTTGCAGAGCTTCCTAATGGAGGGTGATGCCTCACTACACACTATTCCCAGGCACTTGCATATGCTACACATTAGTGAGCGCTCCTGTCAGGCTGCTCAGCCAGGATGGCATATTGTAGGCAGGAAATCATAAGCACCTATTGTAGAGTAGTGTGTTTAGTGAACCCCTTTCAGGCAGCTCTGCAAGTGGAGGCATCCAGTCCAGCTGACATTATAGGACAAGTTGCTGGTGGCCATTTTAAATCATTTTTAGAGAACCCATTTAAAGACGTTGTGTATACATTGGCTATGCCTGGCAGACTCATCCAAGCTATAATACCAGACATAGCCCATGGACCAGACTGGCAATGTTTCTAGAAAAAGCAGACTGTTTTTTTTCTAATCCTAAATGACCCCTTTAACCCAGGGTCACTGACTATTACCAGTACTACAGAATAATGTAAACACAATTCTCATCTGTATAATGTAGAGATGGGCCACCAATAAACCAGAAGTTAACCAATTGTGGTATTCACCTTAATGGACCAGTATATTTATCTGTTTAGCACATGTATACACATATGTAGGTTGTATGTGCCTGTGAAAATTATATTTTGCACCGGCTGCAGTGATTTTAAAACACGCTTCTGCGGCGTTGCAGGACCATACATGTACATAAAGCACCAGAGGGGGTGAAGAGAAATACCAATGTAGCATCCACTAAGCTAACCAGCATTGTGCATTATATAAATAACATAGGGCCACTATTCTATTTGCATAGCCCATGGCTCATGCACTTAGCACAAGAATGGTCATACTGTGCAGATAGTGTGGGGTACCAGTAAGTGCTACATTAATAGCGTACTGTGCGAGTTGTTATCCAGCATGCTAGCTCTAATGTATCTTAAATAAAAAAGAAGCACCTTTGCAGCTTCAGGTCACGTCCGGCTACGATCAAGAACCACAGGCCCAGTTAGGCTGCAGCAGCCTTTTATTTAACTAATCAAGGCCACACTGTATAACTGGTCTGCATTGTTCAATACTGCGCAGCCATTAACCATGAAGACCAACTAAACAGTGTGGTCTTAATTAGTTAAACAAAAGGCAGATGTGGCCTAATTGTGCAGTTCTCGACTGCAGCCGGCCTTGACCCGAATAGATCAAGTCCATGCCATGTGGCAAAACCCTTACAGACTACAAACAAATCATGCAGCCATACACCTTTTAGTCTGTCCCCTACTTCCTGTGAACCCAAATCCTACAAAGATGTATGGGTCAGATAACAGAGCGTATAATGGCAGAATCAGACTACACAAGATTTGCTTGTAGTTTGTCACCATAGAGATGAGCAAGTTGGCACAGGGGCTATAAACACAAAACTAGAAGGGTGAATCCCATATGGTCAGCTCACAGTGAGAATTAAAGACAATTACTATGAGTGCCCAGTTGGATGTATTCATACATTAGAACCAAAATAAATCCTGCATGTAGGCAATTACAGTGTATAGAGGTATGAGGACTAAACTTCCCTAATTATCTGTATAGATAAATTATGGTGATGATTAAAACAAAAACAATATTAAAACAATGTAAAACCAATATAAAAACACTAAGATGAATATATTCATGCAAATAGAAAAGGAATGCAGCTGCTGGAATCAATATACAATTCTGGTCCAGCAGCAGCCAATGCGAGGCCCTCTCATATTTACACAGAGCTGCAAAATGTTACCCTACATAAAATGAGAAAAAGCAGAACATAACACTAACTACAAATGTTATATATAGATTAATACCTCATTTTGATATGGTGAGGCACTACTTGTACGCTGAAACAAGTAGTGCCCCCATGACTGAGTGGTGAGGTGGCAACAGCATGGGGAGTCAACAAGTGGCCCAGTCACAGACTGGTGAGATTGTGAATCGCATGAGAAATCGCATGAGTCGTCAACATAGTGGCCCAGTCACAGAGTGGTGGGGGTGGGAATCGCATGAGGAATCGCATGAGTCGTCAACAAAGTGGTCCAGTCACAGAATGGTGAGGGTGAAAATCGTATGAGAAATTGCATCAGGAACATGAGGAATCGCATAAGTCGTCAAAACAGTGGCCCAGTCGCAGAGTGGTGAGGGTGGAAATCGCATTAACCATACACCGGTCTACATTGGCATTACCCCATTGGTGTTATTATACACCTGGTGCATAAACTGATGGAACTATGTGCCTTTACCTTATGAACCATTGGTGTCTATGATCACATATTTATGGTTTGAGCTTGGTATAAGGGCCTTATCTTGTGAATGATTATACCTTGTCTGTCCTAGTGACATCTAATGAGCTTATCCTCCTGATGAACCCTTGTTTTTTGAGGGATAAACGCGTTGAGGCGTGAGGCGTTATATTTTTTTCTCAATATTATATGAGTTGACAAAACAGGCTGCCACCACTTTGGGTGTGGATATTGTACTGTAAGATGGGCCATTAATTAAATCATTGATTTTTAATCATCATCCGTCCCTGCAACATACCCCATGCACCTGCCTGAGGTGTTTTGAGGCTTGTAGGCAGGGTGATCGTAGGACTTACCAGGAAGGTTCGAGGACAGGGAGTCTCCACCTTCAGGAGACGTCCCTGGGCTGAGGACAAGCCTAGGATCACAATAGGGATAAGCTATAGTCCCCTGCCCTATCGATAACCCTCTTATTTACATTTTGCCCAGACACGGATAGCACCCCAGTGCATACTTGGTGGCTCAGTGTGTGGGTATGGGCCTTGGACAGAACATCATAATATATTATTGTACTGAGAGTCCTAAATATAACGATCGGTGGGGGTTTGATTTTTCCCTCCGTTTTATTATGAAATAGTAAAAAGGTTATGTTTTAAGGGATTTATTTTGCTTTGCTGGAATTTGGGAATTGCATGGGGAATCGCATTAGTCGTCAACACAGTGGCCGATTCACAGAGTGGGCCATGCTGATCGTCCTCCGGCAGCTTGATGAAAAATTCCCACACTACCGTGTATGGCACAGTATGACACTGTTGCTCAGTCACGGAGGGGTGAGGGTGGGGAAGGGAATTGTATGAGAAATTATGTGAGGAATCGCACAATGAATCGCATGAGGAATCGCATGTGTCCTCAACACAGTGGCCCAGTCCAAGAGTGGTGAGGGTGGGAATTGCATGAGGAATCGCATGAGGAATTGCATGTGTCCTCAACACAATGGCCCAGTCACAGAGTGGTGAGGGTGGCAATTGCATGAGGAATCGCATGAGTCGTCAACACAGTAACACAGTCACAGAGTGGTGAGGTGGCAGCAGCATGAGGAGACCACAGCGTGGCCCAGGGACAGAGTGGGGAGGTGGGGGGCAAAAAACCTAGCCAGTACCAGCACAAGATATTGGGTGGCAGTAGGATCACCTGGCAGCAGGTGTGTGGCGTGCAGGTGTGTGGCATCAGGTGGGTGACAGCAGCAGAATAGTAGCCAGAAAAAACAGGTCTCTTTTGACAAAGTTTGAGTGTGGCACAATGGATTATTTAGTCTGATGCATCAGGCACTGGTGTGTGAAAATCCTGGCTAATCCACGCTTTATTCATCTTCACAATGGTCAGTTACTCCACATTTCGGGTAAAAAGGCTAGTTCTCCTTGGGATAACTATGGCCCCCGCCGCACTAAACAGCCGCTCTGACGTCACACTACTGGCCGGGCAGGAAAGCTTGTCCATGGTAAACTTGGCCAGTTGCGGCCACAAATCAAGTTTGGCTGCCCAGTAGTCCAGGAAATCTTCGATGTGGGGTGGCAGGGTGCAGTCCAAGTATGCCACCACCTGCTGGTTCAGGTTCTGCTCCATGTCTAGTTGCTGCTGCTGGTGAGTAGTTTCTTTACTAGACAGGAGAAGAAAACTGGCATTAGAAATTCTAGACTTAAGGGCACGAGCAAACGGCAGGTGTCATGCATGAGCTGCCACTGGCTAAAAACAAAGTTACAAAGGGAAGTACCTCTGTGACTCTGTCCACCTTTATCATTAAAACATTTTTATGGCCTTTCTCTGTTCATATAGTGGGTCCCACTTATGGAGTATGGAGTTCCAACAGGTGAAAACGTTACATATTAGAGGATGTTGTAGAACACCATTTTGCCTTTGCAGCTCAAGGAGGGTGTGCTTTGCAGTGTAAGAGTGGCTGAAGTGCATGCACAGTTTCCTGGCCAATTTAAGGATGTCTTGCAGATGGGTGGAAGACTTCAGAAACCTCTTTACAATCAGAATAAACAAATGAGCCTTGCAGGGCTCAGCCCTCCTTGACGCAGCGTAGACACCTTGTTCTTCCTGCTGTCGGTGACCATGGTTCCAATTTTGAGTTGGCGAGGACAAAGCCAGGATTCTATTTCTTGAAGGAGGATGTGGAGCAGTTCCTCCTCTGACTCCCTTCGCCCGGGAAAACTAGGTGGAGAACAGTGTGATACCGCCATGCCCTGCACATGTGATATGCTGGAGGACCACTCTGAATTGTCCCTGCAATGGAGGCTGAAGACACGGCGGAGGATGAGGAGGCAGAGGCGGACATTGTCGCAGGACCCACAGCTTGAGAATGTGGAGGCGGCAGTGGCATCACCTGGCCTAGATGCTGGTGTGGCTGGGCAGGAACCAAATTTACCCAGTGGGCTGTAAAGGACATATATTGTCCTTGACCATGGTTACGGTTCCACACGTCGGGGCTGCCGCGATCTTTTGCGGACACCGACATGCTCAAGGAGTGGCCCACTTTCTGTTCAACATATGTGTGCAGGGATGGTACTGCCTTTTTTGCAAAGAAATGACAGCTTGGGACACTCCACCTTGAGTCTGCACAAGCCATCAGTTCTCTGAAAGGTGCGGAGTCCACAACTTGGAAATTGAGGAGTGCATGCGTACTGCTGTCTTTTTGCAATCGCTTTGGGGATCGATTGCTGACAAAATGATGGATGGGGAATAGGAGGAGGAGGAGCAGGAGCACACGACCAGTAGATGATCGAAAGGAAAGACAGCTCCCTTCGGCTGAGATGGTGGAGCCTTGACTGCAGGAAAAGGGGTGCGGGCCACTGGGTGATGCAGCGGTTGCTGCGGCAGGCTGCACTACTATATCTGAGCCACGGTTCTCCCGGGCCACTCTATGGTGATGCTGCATGTGTTGACGCAGGGCTGTGGTGCCAACATTGGCGCCCTGTCCACACTTCACCTGCCCACAGATTCAGCAAATGGCCATGTTCACCTCTTCCGGCGGCTTGATGAAAAACTGCCACACCGCTGAGTATAGCATTTTCCCCCCAACTGACTGCCTGCTACTGCTGCCTCCGTAAACCCCTGCACCACTACTTTCAGGCAGGTAGGCTCCTGCGCAGTGCGCACTGTACCCCGGGCACGTTTGTCTCCCAACCTCGGACTGCTGCCACCCTGCTGACTCACGGCCACACTACCACCCTGCTGGCTTAGCTTCTGCCTCACATGCAAGCCACCACCCTCTCCTCCTGATGATAATTAAGCCCCTTCTTCACCCGGCTCCCAAGTGTGATTGGTTACATCATCATCCACTACTATCTGCATGTCACTGATGTCCTCCTCATTGGTCTAAGGGCCAGGAGCTTGACCGCTCGCAACACCAGCTCCTATGTGATTAATATCATCACTACTTGCCCTCCTACCGGAGGAAGAGGCGGATCTCTCCTCCAGATCTTGGCTGGGCAGTAGCTGCTGACTCTCCTCTAGAAGCTTGTCCTCACTGAAAAGTGGAGCCAAGCCTACGGCATACAATACTTCTCGAGCTAAGGGAACTGAAAATGACTGAAAAAGAGGAAGGTTCAGGACAGGTGGGGGCACATGGCCTGCTCCCGGGCCATGCCAACTAAGCGTCATGTCAGAGGAACCCATGACTCTTGGCTGGGGGTGTCTGATGTCACTTGTGACAAAGTCGAAGACCAAGTCAACCATTCAAGCACCACTGGGTTGCTGGTCAAGACAGGACCGCTAGTTGACACTGAGAGCGCAGGCCTATCGTTGCGACTCCTGCTGCCACCCCCCCTCCTACTACTTCTGCCTGTGCCAGAAACATTTTGCCCACTGCCCGTTCCCTTTCAAGGGTCTGTCATTTGTCTGTCTGACATACTGTAAAATAAATGAATTGAATTAAATTAAAAGTAAACAGCTAATAGATTTACATAGATTTTATATAAATAAACCCCAAAACAGGCTGTATCCCAAAAAAAATTCACCACAGAATGGCTAATAGACGTACTTAAATTTCATATAAATAAACCCCAAAACAGACTGTATCCCAAAAAAATTTCACTACAGAACGGCTAATAGATGTACTTCGATTTTATATAAATAAACCCTAAAACAGGCTGTATCCCAAACATTTTTTGCCACAAAACGGCTAATAGATGATTCTTCAGTCCCTACGGAAGAAACTCAGCATTGACCGTCAATTTGCGTAAAACAGGCTGTATCCCAAAAACATTTCACGGCAGAATGACGAATAGACGTACATATATTTCTTATAAATAGACCCCAAAAATGGCTGTATCACAAGGTAAGTTCACCGCAGAACAGCTAATAAGACGTACTTGTTTTTACTATATGTAAACCCCCAAAATGGCTGTATAACAATGTCAATTCACCGCAGAAAGGCTAATACGACATACTTAGATTCCCTATTAATACTTCCCAAAACTTAATACTTCCCAAAACTGGCTATATAACAATGTCAGTTCACCGCGGAACAGCTAATAAGACGTATTTGTTTTTACTATAAATAAACCCCAAAAATGGCTGTATGACATTGTAAGTTCACAGCAGAACGGCTAATAAGACATACTTAGACTCCCTATTAATACATCCCAAAACTGGTTGTATCACACAGCACTTTCACCCCAATAACAAGCAAGCTTTGCTGGAATTAATGAGCTATCATATAGTGCAATTTGGATCCCCAATTATTACAGCAAGGTATAATAGAATCACTTCTATTACCCAGGCTTTACACTCCCCTATTGGACCCTGCTCTCTCTCTATAGTGTGAATAATGTCTCCCTATCCTTTCCATACACTTTGAATGATCTTTCCCCGAACTTGTAAATCGTTTTTTTTTATTACAGGGGCTGGCTGCTGACTGGCTGTATGCATATCATTGTGGGTGATCTCTTGCTCCCAGAGTTCTTAGCTCCATGTTCTAACATGTGCAGTAGCCATTTTAGGAAAAAATGTGATTCGCTGCCACGAAGCGTGAGAAAATTCGACTTTGTATATGGCTGTATATGGACATTCATAGACCTAGGTAATTACTAAGATCTGATACTAGAATATACAACAGGGATCAGCAATGTTCGACTCTCCAGCTGTTGTGAAACTACAAATCCCAGAATTCACAGTTACTTGACTGTTTTTGTAATTACTATAGAAGTGAAATAAGGATTCTGGGAGCTGTAGTTTAAGAACACCTGGAGTGCCGGAGGTTGCTGATCCCTGATATACAGTATTCATTCATGCTTTCGTATTTAACAGACATCATGCTGTTAATTCATATAATGATGTAGTGATATGGTAATATTAATAGATGGGATTGAAACAATATTTAAAGATCTCTTTCTCCAGACTGCGAAATGAAGTTCACAAAAATTTGTCTACAAAACGAATCCAAAGTTGTTTTTAATTTGTTTTGAACAAATCATGTTTAGATGGTGACCAGTGCTGTTTTAGTGTGAATTAAGAATGAATGCATTAATTCTCATTTCCATATAATTTATTTCTTCAAAAATGTGATTCATTATGAATTTCACAAAAACTTGTCCTCAAAACAAAGCCAAAGATTTTTCATTTGTTTCAGACAAATTGGGTAAAAACAATGCCCAGTGCCATTTTACTGTGAGGGTAATAAGAATGAGAGTCACATGACACTGGGAGGAAATGGAGGTGAGGGCATGCCCTGATTGGCTTAAAGGCTGACAGTCAGTCTCATTAGCCAATAGCCAATTGGTGATGGCAGCAGACAGGTAGATGGTTGAGCAGAATGAGCAAACACCATACTGTGTTGAGCTGCTGATGAGACTAGCTGGTTATCTCACAGTGTCTGACAAAAAATGATTTTAGAGTATAGAGAGACACAAGCAACAATTCTAGTGTAACAGGGACCGTTTAGGAGAAGAATAGAAAGATATAATTGTGTAGATTTTAGAGATATTGAGCAGGGAAGGCTTTAAGGGAGGGAGGGGCTACATAGGCTTACTGCTCAGTTTACTGCCACCACAGCACCCCAATAGCATTTTGCTGTTGAACAGTTACAATTTTTCCTTTATTATTAAACACATATCTATACAATTTTCTGTCCTTTACTGAGTGTATTCATTGGTTTCAGGATCTAGATGAGGATATGCCTCATTAAGTGATACGAAGGTTTGACCCTGAAGAAGCTGAAGCTAAAACTCAGGTCGGGCATATCTGGACTTTTGGTGATGATTGATTTTATATTCTGTTGAAAAAGTTTTATCCTGTGAGTAAATATAGTTTCCTTGTTATGTGTTATGTTGCGGAGCTTCACTTTGTATAGATACTTTTTGTATAGATACTTTTCTGCTGTTGATGGTGCTCCACTGAAATAGTGACAGAACAAACTTGGAAGGAGGATTAGACTGTGAAAAGAGATCAGCAGAAGAAGCTGGATTCAAGGAGAAGGGAATATACTTACCTTGTAGAGACTGCTGCAGGGAGAATCGGTGTAGATCCAGTAATATTTTGTATTGGGTTATTAAACACATTGCATTATAGCAAAAGCATTTTATTTTACTGCAATACCGCCATTTTTATGCCCATTAGGGCACTGCATTTTTCTATCTGTGTTAGGGGACATATTACTGCATCAAATGCTGTTTTTATACATTTTAGTCCAATCATTTCATAGTTGAACAAGTGTTATTTCAGGACTTTTTGTGGAAAAAACAATTTGTCAAAAGCACTGCGCTGCTTTTTCAAGGTTAGCAGATGCATTACTGCATCATATGGTGTTTTCCCACATATTAGTCCAATAACTTCATAGTTGAACAAGTGCTATTTCAGGCGTAGTGGAAAAAACTATTTGCTGCAAACACTGCTCATACAGAACAAGCCACACTTTTTTCTAAAAATTTACAGTTATATGTGTATAGATACGAGCAAGCATTCTGCCTCTTTTAAGGCTTTATTTTTGGACACTTCTGCAGAGCAAGCCTCTCTTGTTTCTGACATTAACGTGTGTGTGTGTATAAACACTGGCAGAGATCTGTCCCCATTAAGGCATAATTTTTGAATGCTTGGTCTTATTCCCAACAAGCCACAGTATTATTCCGATAACATTATGTGTGTTTAAAAACCATCTACCCCGATAGGGGACAATTTTTGGAAGCTATCTAATATGTAAAATCATAACACATGCAATGGCGACGTGTGTTTTTAAATGCACTGTTTATTAAAAGGGTTTCGTGAGACTTTTTAACTGATGACCTTTCCACTGTATTGGTCATCAGTATCTGATCTGTGGGGGTTTAACACCTGGGACCCCGCTGATCTGCTGTTTAAGAAGGCACTGGCCCTCTTGTAAACTGCAGCCTTCTCACAGCTTACCAAGCACAACACCATTTATTGTATATATCGGTAGTGCTTGGTATTGCAGCTCAGACCCATTCACTTGAATGGGTCTAAGCTGTTCCTAGGCCCATTGAATGGGTCTCAGCTACATCTCCCCATCCACCCTTGGAGACTGATGAACATGACATCACTGGACTAGGGAAAGCTGCGAGAAGGCCTGGGCGCTTAAAGGTGCAACAGTGCTTTCTCAAACAGCTGATTGGCTGAGGTCCCAGATGATCTATCTAGAGGACAAGTCATCAGTTAAAAAGTTTCAGAAAACTCCTTTAACACCTTGAACCATATGTTTACCCAAAGCTATATATGTCAGTGTCATAGTGTCATTGTGTTTAAAAGCATAAGAGGGAGGAGAGAAAGACCAAAAATGTATTAAAAAATGTAAAAAGATAATGAAAAGATAGTTTTTTTTTAATAGAATGTATTATTATTTCAAACAATATAAATGGAAACTACATTACCCCATCCTACTTCACCAAATAAGGATTATCAATGACAATAATAAAAACACACATTACAATCATATACTATCCCCCCCACCCCCACCAAACCATCCACCCTTGTAGAAAGTGGAGGCAAAAGGGAGGAGAACCTAAAATTAATAAAAAAAAAAAAAACCTCTACAAATACCATTTACATTTCTCTTTGATTAAACCAACTTCCAAATCTGATTATATCTGTAACCCTTTACCCTTATTCTGATGTATTACTTTTTCAAATTTTTATCATATTATCCACTGCATTCCTCGGTTGCAGGTATTCATAAAAATTCCTCTGTGTAATCCCATATTCCCTTACTAATACTTCCACATTTTGGTCTCAATTAAAATATTGCTTAACTTTTGTATCTCCTGTAGATTTACATTATTCCATATTGGTGTATAATCTAAATAATATTTTATTCCCAGTATTTTTCTAACTCTCAAAATGTGATTATTATTACTCTAACTTCTTAATAAACCTGATTCCAGAACCTCAAATAGTGTTTCTTGACCTCCCTTTTTAAGTAACTTCGACCTAACAACCGGGTTTACCTCAGACCTCTTCATCTAAGTGAACTATGAAATTAAAAAATATACATACCAATTTGGAAGTGTCAAACCTCCCCCTCTCCCTGATACTTAATATTTTATTTCTTATTCTCATTATCTCCCCTTCCAAATCAACTCTTATTATTTCCTCGTAAGTCTTAAAACCATTATTTGTAAACCATAATGGAAACAACCCTTTATTTGACTACGCGTTTCGGGGCTCACGTGACCCCTTTTTCAAGTCTGACATAAAATGGATAAAACTGAAATTAAATACAGTAAATGCTGGTAATTAAAAATGATTGTGGTAAATAAGATGTAAAAGCATGCCAAAAACATAAATGGCACCAAACAATATAAAATTCTGACCCTGTACCTCACAGTCAGCAGACACATTCCAGCCAATCAGCATACCCTCCCTCCCAGACCCTCCCACCTCCTATCTAAACGCAAGGACAGCATCCATCTTAGATTAATTCTGAAGCTGCAGTAATAGTAATTTTAAATCACAATGCGATTAATATAACCTGTATTATTCGCATTGCGATTACAACTTAGATCTGAGTTCCTAATTGTTGTATTGCTAGAATATAACGAAGATAACGGATAGAGCACTATATTCTCAATCTTCATTATATTCTAGTAATACAACAACCATTAGGAACTCAGATCTAAGTTGAATTCTCAATGCAATTAATATAACCTGCATTAATCGCATTGCGAATTCAACTTAGAGCTGAGTTCCTAATGGTTGTTGTATTGCTAGAATATACGTTATATTCTAGCAATACAACCATTAGGAACTCAGCTCTAAGTTGTAATAGTAATGCGAATAATACTTACAATTATTAATCGCTTTGCGAATCCATTTGATGCCTCTATTTGATTGTATATGACGGTTGACTATGACTACCACCAACGTTCTGCTGCCTCCAAAGCAAGATATCTTAACCCCCCAGGGGCCATTTGGGCGTTTTTGATGAAAAAAACGCATCAAAAACGCATCTGCGTTTTTATAATTTTTTCATTTTTTAGTTTATTTTTTTGTGTATTTTGCCACATTTGGTTGCATATTTACATTTGGTATAGGCAAATATGGTAGTCTAGATCTTTACTCTGCCCAAATCTATATTCAGCTACATGACTTAGAAAATATGCTGTCAAACAATGATCCTAGGTTTTGGTATAGACACTTGATCTAGGCTAGGAACTCAGCTCTAAGTTGAATTCGCAATGCGATTAATGCAGGTTATATTAATCGCATTGAGAATTCAACTTAGATCTGAGTTCCTAATGGTTGTTGTATTGCTAGAATATAACGAAGATTGAGAATATAGCGCTAAATTCTCAATCTTCGTTATATTCTAGCAATACAACCATTAGGAACCCAGCTCTAAGTTGAATTCGCAAATAAGATGTCCCAAACTATTCACCGGCGAATAGTTCCCGACGAACATAGCTTGTGTGCGTTTGTCGCGGCGGGCGAACATATGCGATGTTAAGTATGCGATAGCTAGGCTAGTGTATTCAGTGTCCACTCCAGTCCTGAAAGACTCATCAGATCTCTGCTGTAAGGACAGCGTCCTGACAGCAGCCCAAAAAGCCCTTTTTAGGGCTAGTACATCAGTCTCCCTCCCAGACCCTCCCACCTCCTATCAAAAAGCAAGGACGGCATCCATCTTAGATTCATTCTGAAGCTGCAGTGTTAGTAGTTGTAATCGCAATGCGATTAATATAACCTGTATTAATCGCATTGGGATTACAACTTAGATCTGTTCCTAATGATTGTATTGCTAGAATATAACGAAAATTGTGAATATAGAGCTATATACTCAATCTTCGTTATATTCTAGCAATACAACCATTAGGAACTCAGCTCTAAGTTGTAATCCCAATACGATTAATACAGGCTATATTAATCGCATTGCGAATTCAACTTACCACACTGTGCGTCAATTACGTAATTTTCCATTGGAGTTTTGCCATGGATCCCCCTCCGGCATGCCACAGTCCAGGTGTTAGTCCCCTTGAAACAACTTTTCCATCAGTATTGTGGCCAGAAGGAGTCCCTTTGGTTTTTAAAATTCGCCTGTCTATTGAAGTCTATGGCGGTTCGCACTGTTCGCACGTTCGCGAACATTTGCGGAAGCTCGCGTTCGCTGTTCGTGAACGGAAAATTTTATGTTCGCCACATCACTATATGCAATATGATGTATAATTCAAAGGGAATACTTTTTTACCTGGAGAGATGGGTTGGTCAAGCGTACGATGGCAGGTACGTATATGACAGATTATGCTGTGGAGGGAACAGAAAGCATGATATATTCAATATATATTCCACTTGAAAAAGCACTTCATTGTAATTTCACTTATGATTGTCCTACTCAGGTACAGAGATGTATGGTTAAAGTGTAACCTTTGATGTTGTATTTTATATACGCATGTGTGTACTCGTACGCCTACACTCACACCTGTATGCATATGTATAGATATACACACACACATGCACACACATGTATGCACCTACATCAGTGCAGTGGCATCCAGGGCATGGCACTGTGAATATCAGGTTGGAGCCATCATATATAAACAGCATAAAGAGAAATTCTATTTTATGTCTGGCATGTTTATTTAATATATTTTTAAAATGTTTTTACAATGGGCTTATTTATAAGTGTAGGGCATATCTTCATTGAAATGTGCAGGGCAATGGTGGAATGGCAGGGCGCTGCAACGCTTACCTTGCTGTGTGGAGCCGTCTGGCTGGCACGTGGGACGCTCACACTACAGCAGGCACGCTGCAGCAGGAGGATATGAGCCGTGGCTTGAACCGCTGATTGGCCGTGCGGGAGAGGCGGGGGGAGGAGCCGCCCAGACAGCTCAGAAGTGGCTTTGGATGCCGGTGTCAGTGGATGATCGGGCGCATCGCTAATGTGGAGATGAAAGGGGCGATGCCTGACATGACAATGGTGTCAGTTGTTGGGGGCAGTGGAAGTAACTTAATAAATGAATGAAGGACTGAGGATGCATTTGATTGACACGATATACGGGGATCACATAGGGGAATATGAGGCAAAAATGTGATGATGACACTGGGGGGGGGATTGATGAAGTGTGGGTACTAGGGGACTGGAGGCAATATAGATGGGTGGAGAAAGGGGCCATAAGAGTGGGGGGGGAGGGCTTTAAAGACTGGTTGGTGGTGAGAGGGCAGCGATGGGTTATGGATGGAGGGAACTGGTGCAAGTCATTTGGTGACATGAGGAGAGAATAGATGGTGATGTGAGTGTCGGGGGGGGGGCAGGTTGGCAGGAGGGGAGGAGGTCCGACAATGGGCAAAGGGGGAGGGGGAGGGGAAGGGTGTAGACGGGGGGAGGGGGGGACTGTTGTGTGATTGCGGATACTGAGACAATGTATCGGAAAGCTAAAAGCAGTTATTCTTCTCTTCTTCATTCAATCCATGAGGTGCCAGGGTTTGCAATTTATAGATCCAGAACATTTCTCTTCTTTGTAGGGTTCTGTATCGATCTGAAGTGGACTCTGCGACTTGTTCGATGGGGGTAACTGTCAATTTGGACATATCCTTGTTGTGAGTAAAAAGAAATGTCTGGATACAGTGTGTTTATGATATCCGTGTATGATGTTCCATCAGTGGTTGTTGAGCCTCTCCCTCAGGGGTTGGGTGGTGCGGCCGATGTATTGAAGGCCACAGGTACATTGTAGTAGGTATATTACGTAGACTGATGAGCAGTTGAGGAAGTCATTTATTGGAAATCTCTCGCCTGTTATAACACTCATAAATTCCAGAGAGCGATGCGTTATGCTGTCAGAGCACTTACACAAGCTGTGATTGCACTTATAGCTGCCTGTGAGTCTTGGAATGATATATGAGGGCTCCAACCTGATATTCACAGTGCCGTGCCCTGGATGCCACTGCACTGATGTAGGTGCATACATGTGTGTGCATGTGTGTGTATATATATACATATGCATACAGGTGCGTGTGTAGGCGTACGAGTACACACATGCGTATATAAAATACAACATCAAAGGTTACACTGTAACCATACATCTCTGTACCTGAGTAGGACAATCATAAGTGAAATTACAATGAAGTGCTTTTTCAAGTGGAATATACATTGAATATATCATGCTTTCTGTTCCCTCCACAGCATAATCTGTCATATACGTACCTGCCATCGTATGCTTGACCAACCCATCTCTCCAGGTAAAAAAGTATTCCCTTTGAATTATACATCATATTGCATATAGTGATGTGGCGAACATAAAATTTTCCGTTCACGAACAGCGAACGCGAGCTTCCGCAAATGTTCGCGAACGTGCGAACAGTGCGAACCGCCATAGACTTCAATAGACAGGCGAATTTTAAAAACCAAAGGGACTCCTTCTGGCCACAATACTGATGGAAAAGTTGTTTCAAGGGGACTAGTATTCCCTTTGAATTATACATCATATTGCATATGGTAAGCCCTCCTAGAGCCTTGCACCAATGTCAATAATACCTTTCCTATAAGACCCCATGGGCAAATCATCAGTATATCATACACTTATTGCTCTCCCTTAAATACACACTCTCCCGCACCTCGCTCCCACTGTCATTTGTCCAGTCCTTTGCAAAAAATACACCACAGAGCGGATATACATTGAGAAGGGTCACTAGTACTTTAACTATTATTATAACTACTACTATTTTTATTGTCAATATTTTAGCACCTTCAGCAAAAAGAATTTTATATTATTTGGTGCCATTTATGTTTTTGGCATGCTTTTACATCTTATTTACCACAATCATTTTTAATTACCAGCATTTACTGTATTTAATTTCAGTTTTATCCATTTTATGTCATTTTGTACCATGTCTTTTAGACTTGAAAAAGGGGTCACATGAGCCCCGAAACGCGTAGTCAAATTAAGGGTTGTTTGCTTGAAACCTGGTCCTTACTGTGCGCCCTTTTTGGTCTCGCCTTCTTCTGGCAGTCATACAAGTCATTACTTTATAATGAGGATAGAGGATATCGCTGTCTAGTGCCCAAAAAGTGGGCAAAGGGCAGGGACATTACCCCATCCACCACCACCCTTGGTCTGGGATTGGTATACATTAATTTTATCCAGCCAATAAAGGTATCTCCAAAACCGAAAGATCTAAGAATGTCCCATAAATAATCCCATTCTATGCAATCAAAAGCTTTGGCTGCATCCAGGGAGAATATCCCCTTATCACTACTCTTTTCACCCTCAGATGTTATATTCAAGGAAACCCTCTTAAGAGTACTTTCACACTAGTGTTATTCTTAGCCGGTAATGAGTTCCGTCCTAGGGGTTCAATACCGTAAAAAAAAACTGATCAGTTTAATCCTAATCCATTCTGAATGGAGAGCATTCCGTTCAGGATGCATCAGGATCCATCAGTTCAGTCCCGCTTACGTTTTTTTGCCGGATAAAATACCGCAGCATGCTGCGGTATTTTCTCTGTCCAAAATTCCAGAACACTTGCCGAAATGCTGGATCCGACATTAATTTACATTAAAATGTATTAGTGCCAGATCCGGCATTAAAATTACTGCACTGACAACCGGAGAGAGGGATTCAGTATTGCATGCCTTTGTGAGACGGATTCGCATGCGGATCTGTCTACAAATGGTGTCTGTTTGCACGCAAATTGCCTGATCTGGCAGGCAGTTTCGGCGACAGAACTGTCTGCCGGAATCCAGCAACGCAAGTGTGAATGTACACTAACATTTGAATATAAATTCCTTCCCAGTATAAACCTTGTTTAATTCTCCTTTAATACTGCCTTTATTACTCTCCCTAGCCTATTCACCAGAACCTTTGCTAATATTTTTATGTCGGTAGTTTTACAGATGGATTTAGAAGGGAATTTTGATGTTTTCTAATTTGAGATGAACAAACGTTTTGAAATCTGATTCAGTCCCTTGGAACTCATATTGTTTCTCTCAAATATATGAGAGAGAGACAAGTATACTGAGTGTTTCCAAAGAAAATTGTCCTGGCGGCCTTGGTGGGTGATCTTGGGGGTGTTTTATCACCTAGTATGCATGAGGAGTATTGTAGTAGAGCCAACACTGCTCTCAATTTCTAGGATTCATATATGCAAATAGACATATCTTGCATCTGTTTGCACCAGATAGGCTAAGGCTACTTTCACATCTGCGTTTTTGCTGTCCGGTTTTGAGATCCGGCAGGGTATCTCAAAACCACAGCAAAAAGCTCCTGTTCTAATAATACATCCAGCTGCATCCGTTCACAACGAATCCTGTTGTATTAAAACAAAAATGAACATGTCGGATCCGGCACTAAAACCATTGTAAGTCAATGGGCGCCAGTCAATGCGGCACACAAAAACCCTGCTTGCATTCTGGTGCACTCAGTTACAGTTTGTTCAGTTTTGTCTCTATTGACAATAAATGGGGACAAAACTGAAATGTTGCGCTGTGGTTTTGAGAGCCTGTGTCGGATCTCAAAACCCGACAGCACAACGCAGATGTAAAACTAGCCTTAGGCCTCTTTCAGACGGGCGTTGCGGGTGCACTCAGTCAAACAGTGCGGGTGCGTTGCGGGAAGTACAAACACAAAACAACAGCCGATTTTTAATCAAGGCCATTGGCAAAGTGGTTTGTAATGACTTTCCAAACTTTCCCTGTTTATCAGTTACATAAACTGTTACACAATCCATGCCACTGTCTTTCTCTTTATTCTTATACACAGCCGCTATTTTGCAATGATCATATACATCTTTTAATATAGCCTCCTTGTTTTGGAAGCACTAAGATTCTCCCAGTTTTGGAAGATATCTGTCATTTTAAAAACACTTGCCATTCACATAAAGAAATTAGAATTTGCTTAATTAAGGTTGATTACTAGATAGTTATAGTACAATTATAACAAAACTATTATGTCTAGTAATGTTTTATTAATGTCATTAGGATGACTATTTTTCACATGCAAGTGACACAATGTGCTAAGAGTCCCTGTATTGTATGTGACCCCTGTTTTCATACTAACCACAGTAACCTACTTATGCTTAAAGAGGTTATCCGATTTCAGAAACATCCCCACCTATTTGCCGGGCCCCTCACAGGTAATATACTTACCCTGCTTTCCTATCTTCCTTGAGCTATAACTTCTTATTTTTCCGTTCACATATCCATATGAGGGCTTACTTTTAGGGGGATGAGTTGTACTTTCCAATGCCACCATTTAATATGGCATACAATATGTAGTGGGAAGCAGGAAAAAATTCCAAATGTGTTTTGTCCCTACGGTGTTCCCTTTGCAGCAAAACTGACCTGTGCCCTTAATTTTCTGGGTTAGTACGATCACAACGATACCACATTTGTATAGGCTTTTTGTGTCTAAATAGTGTAAAAATAGATTAAAACTTTAAAGGATTTTTTTATATCACCATATTCTGACCCCCTTTACTTTTTTTATAGTTATATCTACTGAGCTGTGTGGGGGCTCATTTTTTGTGGGACAATCTGTAGTTTTTATTGATACCATTTTGGGTAAGAGAAGCGATAAAAAATGGTGAATCGGCCATTTTTACACTTTTTCCATTACGCCATTCACCGTATTGGAAAAATATTTTTATATTTTAATAGTACAGGCATTTTCAGATGTGGTGATGCCTATGATTTTTAGATTTTTTTTTATTTATGCATTTATTTTTATATTGTACGGCAAAGGGGGTGATTTAAATTTTTATATTCTTTAACATTTTTTATATTTTTTTAGATTTTGTAACTTTTTTTAATGTTTTGTAGTTCATGTCTTAATTCTAGCAATCATCAAATAGGAAAGTTGACTAAAGAGACAGCTGTGTTTAATTCGCTATGCGATTATATTACTTTGCTTTTTTTTTAATAAATAGAATAATTTTAATAATCATCAAGTATTATAATTATTCTATTAATTTAAAAAAAAGCTAAGTAATATTATCGCATAGCTAATTAAAAACCTAGCTGTTCAAATTCCTATTTGATTGCCAGAATTAGCGAAGTTGACAAATATGGAGCTAAAACGAAGATGGAGAATACTTTGTTATCTTCGTTTTAAGGAATATGACGAATACATTCGTCATATTCGTCATCTTCGCTAATTCTAGATATCAAAACAATAGGAAAGTTGCCTTAAGTTAAAATCGCAATACGTGACTATTTAAATCTCATATTAATCGCGATAACTAGATTAATGATGAATATTCCATTTCGACTAATATGGGACGAATATTCTAGTGAATATTCGCGAATTTCGTCGAACTCGAATATGGCACCTCCTGCTCATCACTATTTGTGGGCCTTTCTGTCTGAAGTTTAGTCTTTAACAAGTGAAATGCTCTATTGGGTTCAGATCAGGTGACTGACTTGGCCATTCAAGAATATTCCACTGCTTTGCTTTAATAAACTCCTGGGTTGCTTTGGCTTTATGTTTTGGGTCATTGTCCATCTGTATTATAAAACGCAGACCAATCAGTTTGGCTGCATTTGGCTGGATTTGAGCACACAGTATGTCTCTGAAAACCACAGGATTCATCCGGCTGCTTCTGTCCTGTGTCCCATCATTAATAAACACTAGGGATCCAGTGCCACTGGCAGCCATGCATGCCCAAGCCATCACACTGACTCCGCCGTGTTTTACAGATGATGTGGTATGCTTTGGATAATGAGCTGTACCATGCCTTCGCCATACTTTTTTCTTTCCATCATTCTGGTAGAGGTTGATCTTGGTTTCATCTGTCCAAATAATGTTCTTCCAGAAGTATGCTGTTTTTTTAAGATTTATTTTAGCAAAGTCCAATCTAGCCTTCTTATTCTTGAGGCTTATGAGTGGCTTGCACCATGCAGTGAACCCTCTGTATTTACTTTCATGCAGTCTTCTCTTCATGGTAGACTTGGATATTGATACGTCTATATTCTGGAGAGTATTGTTCACTTGGTTGGCTGTTGTGAAGGGGTTTCTCTTCACCATGGTAATTATTCTGCGATCATCCACCACTGTTGTCTTCCGTGGGCGTCCAGGTCTCTTTGCATTGTTGAGGTTACCAGTGCTCTCTTTCTTTCTCAGGATCTACCAAACTGTAGATTTTGCCACTCCTAATAGTGTAGCAATTTCTCAGAGTTTTTTTTTTCTGTTTTCACAGACAAAGGATGGCTTGTTTCACCTGCATGGAGAGCTCCTTTGACCGCATGTTTACTTTGCAGCAAAATCTTCAAAATGCACGCACCACACCTTAAATCAACTCCAGGCCTTTTATGTGCTTAATTGAGAATGAAATAATGAATGAATTGCCCATACCTGCCCATGGAACAGCCTTTGAGTCAATTGTCCGATTACTTTTGGTCCCTTTAAAAACAGAGTGCCACATATAAAGGAGCTGAAACTCCTAAACCCTTCATTCGATTTTAATGTGAAACTAAAAGCTAAAGTTCTGGACTTTATTTCCATGTCCATTATATAACTATAACTTGAATATGTTTTAGTAAACAGGTAAAAAAACTAAATTTGCGTCAGTGTCCAAATATATACAGGCCTAACTGTACATAAATATAAATGCATCTATATACTATATTATCTTTTCTACCGGCCTCCCTGCTTATTATATTGGCTGTGAGTTGTGATCAATGACACAACATCTGTTCTCTATGTGTCCAGCAAGCTAACTAGCTCCCAAAAGCTCTGCCAGCGCTCAGCACTGACACTCAGTATAGTAATCAGTAAGACAGGGAGAAACAGTTTTACAGTACATAGGTACAGTTTGATATTTTTTTTTATTGTGAAGCAAACAACAAAGAGGACAAAATAACAGAAAAAGTCAATGTGCACAACTATTCACCCCTCTATAGTAAATACTTTGTAGAGCCACCTTTTGCAGCAATCACAGCTCCAAGTCGCTGTGGATAAGTCTCTATGAGCTTGCTACATCTTACCACTGGGATTTTTGCCAATTCCTCCTTGCAAAACTGCTCCAGCTCCTTCAAGTCGGATGGTTTGCGCTTGTGAACAGCAATCTTTAAGTTTGACCACAGAGTTTCTATTGGATTGAGATCTGGGCATTCACTAGGCCATTCCAACACATTTACATGTTTCCCCTTAAACTACTCAAGTGTTGCTTCAGCAGTGTGTTTGGGGCCACTGTCCTGCTGGAAGGTGAACCTCTGTCCTAGCCTCAAATCAGGTTTTGCTCAAGAATATCCCTGTATTTAGCACCATCCATCTTTCCCTCAACTCTGACCAGTTTCCCAGTCCTAGCTGCTGATGGTGTTCTTTGGGTGATGTAATGTGTGGGGTTTGCGCCAGATATAGTGTTTTATTTGATGGCCGAATAGTTTAATTTTAGTCTCAGACCAGATCACCTTCCATAAATTTTGGGAGTCTCCCACATGCCTTTTTGCAAACACACAACGTGCCTTTTTTTTAATCTGAAAGTAATGGCTTTCTTCTGCCCACTCTGCCATAAAGCCCAACTCTATGGAGCGTACAGCTTATTGTCATCCTATGTACAGATACTACAGTCTCTGCTGTGGAACTCTGCAGCTCCTCCAGGGTTACCTTAGGTCTTTGTGCTGCCTCTCTGTTTAATTCCCTCCTTGCCCGGTCCGTGAGTTTTGGTGGGCGGCCGTCTCTTGGCAGGTTTGCTGTTGTGCCATGTTCTTTCCATTTGGTTATAATAGATTTGATGGTGCTCCTGGGGATCATCATAGATTTGGATATTTTTTTTATTACATAACCCTGACTTATACTTCTCAACAACATTGTCCCTTACTTGTTTGGAGAGTTTCTTGGTCTTCATGGCAATGTTTGGTTAGTGATGTCTCTTGCTTTCAAAAAAGGTGTGTATATGTGATGACAGATCATGTGACACTTAGATTGCACACAGGTGGACATCATTTCACTAATTATGTGACTTCTGAAGGTAATTGGTTGCACCAGAGCTTGGGTAGCGGAGACCACGCTAATATATGGCCACTCACAGTCCAGATGCTCACAGAGGTAATAATCCACTAATAAACAATGTAGGATGTCAGTGAAGATGGTAAGGTCCAACATGAAGTGTGCGCCGAGAAATCTGCACTCCAGTTCACAGACGCTGCGATCACTGAAAATGACTGAAAATCCTGCGGCACTCACAGCCAGTCACCACAACGCCGACCGAACGCTCCTCCTCACTGGACTCAAACCTTTACAGAGGGGAAGAAAACATAGCGCAATACCGCTGATGCATATAGGTAGACACTGGTTTATTCTACTTACAGGATCCACAGTACAAACAGTCACATCAAATAGCAGCAATGCCCGACCTATGTTTCGCTAAAAGCTTCGTCAGGGGCCCCTGACAAATGAAAATGGCCAAATTGTGCCTAATTAGCCATTTTTCCTCCCTGGTGTCATGTGACTCGTTAGTGTTACAACTTACAAGGTCTCAGGTGTGAATGGGGAGCAGGTGTAGCAATGAATCTCAATATGAATGTCAACAGGTACTGTGAAGCAGAGCATGAACCCTTCCCTTCAGAAACTGGGCTGCAAGGCAGTATTAAAACATGATAACGACCCCAAACACACCTCCAAGTCAACCACTGCCTTGCTAAAGAAATTAAGGGAAAGATGCTGGACTGGCCAAGCATGTATCCAGACATAAACCCTGTTGAGAATCTGTGGGGCATCCTTAAACAGAAGGTGGAGTAACGCAAGGTCTCTAACATCCACCAGCTCCATTAAGTCATCATGGAGAAGTGGAAGAGGATTCTAGTGGCACCTGTGAAGCTCCATGCCCAAGAGAGTTAAGGCAGTGCTGGAAAATAATAGTGGCCACACAAAATATGGACACTTTGGGCACATTTTGGCTTTTTTTTTTTTTTACTTAGGGGTGTACTTACTTTTGTTGCCATCAGTTTTGACATCAATGGCTGTGTGTTCAGTTATTTTGAGGGCCCACCAAATTTACACTGTTATACAAGCTGTACACTGACTACTTTATATTGTATCAAAGTGTCATATCTTCAGTGTTGTCCCATGAAAAGATATGATAAAATATTTACAAAAATGTGAGTGGTGTACTCACTTGTGTCAGAAACCATATGTAATAGCAATCTTTTTGTACTTTGAAACAGTTTCTCCCTGACTATTGGGGATTTAGAGGATAGTAGCATTGTCATTGATCACCACTGACATCCAATAACATAACCAGGGAGGGCCATTTATATTGGAGTATATAGAAGGGAGAGTAGAGGCAGGCTCAGGTGCCTGCCTCTGCATGTAACAGTGAGTTGTCTTCAGCGACAGTGCAAGCAAAATACTGCAGTTTTCCTTAGCAACACTCATTGAATACAGCTGAGGGACAACTTCAAAGACAGGTTTTTTTTTCTTGTTGTTTTTTTTTTATTAAACTGATATATATATATATATATATATATATATATATAAAAATCAGAAAAATAGGGCAGCACTCCATATATAAAAGTAATATCCTACTTTATTCACCCATGTGGGCAGTGCGACGTTTCGGCTCCAAACAACTGAGCCTTTCTTAAGCTTGAGAAAGGCTCAGTTGTTTGGAGACGAAAAGTCGCACTTTTCCTTATTTTTCTCATTTATATTTGGGACTAGCTGGTCCCTGAAAGGCCTTGCACCCGACTTTGGACATTGTTACGGTGCTGCCACTATATATATATATATATATATATATATATATATACATATATATATTTATACTGTACATAGGGATCTGTCAGCTTCTATTAAAAACCTCTGACTAGCCACTGCCATGTCAACGTCTATCATTGCTGATCTCTGGGAGCACTTAGTTGTTTACAAATCTCCCATAGAGTTGTATAGAGTGAAAGTGCGCATGACTGACCACCTTTCCATTAAACTCCAACTTCGCTGCCCATATGCAATTAAGGTAAAATGGGGTACTGGCACCCCCCTTACTAGTTATTGTACTCCTCAGCCTATGCTCTGGAAAGGTGATATGCATTGTTAAAAAAACCACTTTAACACTAGCATAGAAATTTAGAAGTCTATGTATTAATATGACTACAATCAGCATGAAAAACTGTATCATTTTATCATCAATGGAATAAATTAGAGCTACGAAAGTAGATAAAACACTTCCTCTTCTCTTTCCAGCTAGAAAAACATGTAGACTGATATCTCCAACTGTAACATGAAGCTAGTTGGTTCTGCAGCAATAAATTACTAAACTAATTATCTAGTAGCAGGCTAGCCGAATCATTTAAAGGGGTAATTAGCAATCAGATATAATGAGCACTTCTACTATTTCATGTCATACTGTATTTAGCTTCCTCACAGCCTAAAGGAACTAAATTATATCTTCTTCTTCACTGAGGGCATTCGTGTTATATTGAGTGCATCAGCCCATATTATTACTCTCCAATGTTTAATTCTTCACTGGACTGAGCACAAGATTCTTCTTGTCAAACTTTTCACATGTCTTATGGGCACTTTTAAGCACATAATTATTTAGCAATGCAAATGTATCTACTAGCTAACAAAATTATGGGCCTATTGTACAAACATTATTGGTTCTTAAATGGTGTGACAGCAAAACTGCCTGGGTTTCATATGCTTCTTAATTGAATATATAACAGCGCAAGGATTAAACATAAGCATAAACAAGCTGGATACTGAGTCAGCCCTGGGAAGTATATACTGTAGAATTACTGAGGGGAAACAAACGATTCGTTATGTCTCTTTATCAGAAATGGATGAGGTTAGGTGATGGCATAGCAATAACACTCAACGAAGTAACAACTCAAAATTCTATTGTTCCATTCCGCTGGGTGTTTACTGAGTGTTACCATTCCCCTTGTACTGGTGGACAGTGTCCGACTGTGCAGAGACACGCCCCCAACTAAAAACACCTGGTTATCAAGTAGAAATATCTGAGGATTGGCACAATGTAGAATTCTAAGAATGGATGATCCAGAATAGCTATTTTATGTAGAATACAAACATTTACTAAAATAAACATGTTAGAATTATTGACAGGTCCTCTCTAACCCCTTAGTGAACTGACCCGAAAAGTCCTTAACCCCCTCCATACCACAGCAATTTTAGGTTTTTATTCCCTGCTTTCCCAGAACCACAATAAAAAAAATAAAAAAATTCCATTCACATTTTGTGGGAAAAGTTGTATTTTCTAATGGCACCATTTAATATTCTCTAGAATTGAACGCTATCTTCTGAAGTAATTCCCATGCCCAAAGCCCTAGTTCACCCAGCTCAGCCTGCAGCACTCCTTTTATTACAAAGATGGCTGGACCACATCATACAGCAACCAACTTTATCTTTTATGTTGCCCCCACTTCCTCATTGAAGGTAAGCTCTTGTGAGCAGGGCCCTCATTCCTAATGTATCAGTTGTATATTAGCCTGTAATTCTGTGATAACTTTTGTTTTGTACATGAACCCTCTGAATTGTAAAGCGCTGCAGAATATGGTGGTGCTATATAAATAAAGATGATTATTATTATTACATATAATGTAGTGGGAAATTTGAAAAAAAATGTGATGGAATTGGTGAAAAAAACAAATCGACCATAGATTATAGATTTTGTTTTTTACAGTGTGCCCTATGCGGTAAAACTGACCTGTTACCTTCATTCTGCAGGTTAGTATGATTACAGAGATACCTTATTTATATAGTTTTTGTTGTATTAAAATAACAAGTTTGAGAATTTTTTTTTCTTTGCATCTATTTTATATTTTCATCTACATATCTGTAACTTTTATGGATACCATTTTGGGGTGTGTTCGACTGTTTAATCATTTTTTATTCATTTTTTGGGGTTATGAAGCAACCAAATAGATGGCAAATCGACCACTTTGATTTTATTTCTCTTACGGCGTTCACTGTACAGGATAAATACTTTTATATTTTAATATTACGGGCCATGGCAATTCTAGTGATCTTTATTTTTTATTGCTTATTTTTATTTTTAAAATTAGGACAGGAATGTGATTTGTATTGTAATATATTTTCTATTAACTGTTTTTTTACACATTTATTTTTAGTGCCTCTAGGGGACATTGACATGTGATTATCTGAGCGCTTATGCCATAGACTGAAATAGCATACTATTGCAGTCTATAAGACAATCAGCCCATTCATATCAAGCACTGCCACAGACAGAGCTTGATAGGAAGTCCACTATGACAGGTCTTGGAGCCTTCAGAAGGCCCAAGGCTGACACAGCTATATAAATCTCAGCATGAGGGACCCATTCAGTCCCTGGGAGCATAACACTCACAGAAACTAACTGCTAAAGTGCCGTGGTCACAATTGATTGGTTAAAGTATGGACTTTGTCACGGGGTGTTTATTGTGTAAAACATCAGGCACCTAGTGGCTATGGCTCCCACTCTGCTCCTGAGCATGCACCATCTTTAAAAGTTGCAAATGAGTTAATGACAGGCGCTTTTTTGTGAATTTGAGGTGGATTAACAGCCCTATATTTTTGTTTTCTTTTATTTCCTGAGCTAAATAATTATTGCGACTTCCGTGATACACAGGGTTGTTTATTGATGCCTTTTTAGAGAAATATTTTTTGTTTAAACATTAAAAAATTTTTAAAAAATAATTTTTTACAATTCCTATGCTCGACCATGTAATCTCCAGGTCCAATAAAAGAAGCGTCACTGACACTGTCACTTCCTCTGTTCACTGCATAATGCTAATTGAGTGCTATGTATACTGGAACAGAGAAGGCAATTGGGGATCCGACCTGATCCTACTAGACTGCAAGAGCAGGAGCTGTAAAACCCATGCTGCACATATACAATGGCGGGAGTTTAAATAACCAGCACCATTTGCCTTACATGTACAGTGTGTGGTTATTAGGTTAATATAGGGCTTTTATTAGTCCTTTCACAGGCTGACAGTAGTTATCTTAATGGGATTAGTGAAAGTTAATCCTGAAAATGCTTGACTATTGGATGCAGTTACCTCTAGAATACTGCTCCAAATTTCACACTATTGACCCCAGCTATCACTCCTCCAAGTATGAATGCCCTCAGACAATCTGCAGAATTGAAAAATAACACAACCTACTTTGTGAACCCCTAGATTACATACTTTGAGATCATATAATAGATGTATAATAATTGTGCCCACTACTTTAGCTTTGAACAGATATTGTCCATATGTTCCCATAAGGCCCCACACGCGACTGTATTTTTGATTCGCGTTCGACCAGCTATTTTTGTGGATTGGATGCGGACCCATTCATTTCAAGCCCCCGCAAAAAAGATAAAATATGAGCATTTCTATAGGAGTTTAAAAAATGGTGGCATGCACTTGGCTGGTATCTGTGTTTTGCGGATCTGAGATACAGTCATGTGCATGAGGCCTAAAAGGGAGCTGGTGTCTGTGACAAGTTCACTTCAAAAGGATTCCTCTTGACAGTGAAAAGAGGCTTCAGCATGAAACATTAGTTGGTCGCTTACTTTTATCTAGACATGCACTATTTACAAAAAGTTTGTGATATTGGCTTCCTGGTGAAATTTATGGAAAGCTCACGCTACAGTGATATGATATCATGAAAGTAAGGCATTTAAGTGGAAGCAGCAATGGTGATTTCTTCATCTCAAACAATTTATTGAAACAAAAGTTGACAACAGTGGTGTATATACCCCCACAAAATTGTCAATGTCTCAATAACTTGTCATGTGGCCTTGAGCATCAGTTATAGCTTGACAACGACATATCATGCTGTTCACAAGTCAAGTTATTGTCTGCTGACGCATGGAATCCCACTCTTCTTGAAGGGTGGCCCTCAGGTCATTGAGTTTCTGGGGTACAAAGTTACAAACCACTAAATGGCGACTCAGCTGATCTGATTTTTACAGTTTTCAATGGGATTCAGGTCTGGAGAAAATACAGGCCACTCCATTTGAGATATTGGCCTGTGTTGTTTATGCAGAGGCACAATGACTAGATTAATGATGTTATTCAAGTAGTATGGGCTGTTACTGTACCATTCACAAGTGTAGGGTAACATCTAACGTGACCCTTAGATGCCTCTCATCTCCCACAAATGTGCCTGGAGTTGTGTGTTCACAATGAAGCGGTCATCAGTGTGGGATGTGGCCAAAGGACATCCACTTCTGTGCCTTTCTGTGAATCTTCCAGTCTCTCTGTATCTTGGTTGCAACCTGCTGGTGACACTCTGTGACATTCTAAGCCAGGGGTGCACAACCTTTTCTGGTTGGGGGCCACATTCTCAGCCTGAACCAATTCCAAGGGCTGAAACTAAAACTTAAAGGGGTATTAACAACTGAAATACTGTATTTTTGCCATATTAAACATACAGTATATACTATAAATGTCTAGTTACAGTTCTAGGACTCCCATCTAATAGAAAAATACATGAAAGATACAAGTAAGAA
This sequence comes from Bufotes viridis, assembly GCA_033119425.1. Taxonomy (NCBI): domain Eukaryota; kingdom Metazoa; phylum Chordata; class Amphibia; order Anura; family Bufonidae; genus Bufotes; species Bufotes viridis. The sequence goes on from CM065593.1 coordinate 47,423,619, forward strand.
GCCATAAGACATAAACGTACATGTCTTTTACCAGATGTTTAGGGGCCACACAGAATGGTATTGAGGGCCGCATGTGGCCCCCGGGCCGCAGGTTGTGCACCCCTGTTCTAAGCTCATTGAGACCATCCTGCTTGAAGCCTCACAATGGCGAGGTATGGTTGATGAATTGTAAGGTGTCATCATGATGTCAAAATGGGAACAGCATGATGAGGAGGACTGTTTACATACCAATTCAATTTGAACCAGGACATTTATTAGGCAATTCATGGATTAAACACCTGTTGTACAAAGCGTACTGAAACATTGAACAGTTGGACAGGTGCATTCAAATGTTTAGAGAAGGTGACATTAGGTTCACCTGTAAAGCCAAATATCCAACTTTTTGTCAGTATTGTATGAGTTCTTTATGACAGCTGAATTAGATAAGAGCTTTTAATAGGGTCAAATATAAATAGTGTAATTTGAGTGACACCTCTTCACAAGCTTGTAGAAAACACTGGTTGACAAATAGCTTTTTTTATTTTCCTGTTTATTTCAGGGTCCAATCAATGGGATGGGGCCAATTCATTTAGTCTGTTAGATTGACAAACATTTTACCAACATGTTTTTAAGATAAAGTGTGACTTAAAAAAAAAAAAAAAAGCTCAGTATATCTGGAACATCAGACAGGACGCATTTCATTATACACAGCCTTGATGACAAAAGAAAAACTCCTCTTTAATATTCTTTGTCTTCTCTTTAAACAGCTGCCATCAGAATCAGATGCCCTAGGAGTATAGCTTTGTGGATAGCAAATTATCATATTAAAACATTTCTCCATTCTAAATGAAGGCAATGTTCTTTTAAACTAGATTCGTTAACATGCACCTTGTATATGTGGTTATGTTGTCAGTGCAGCACTGGCCAAGTGGAATTTTTGGACCTCTAATACGGAAGTTATAACTGGAGAACAGATGGAACTATCATTGGTTTACAGACCTGTGTGAGCCTGTAAACTTAGTTCCATATATACGTAATATAATAAACATAACTTCTGGGCACTACCTTTTAATAAAAACGTATACATTAATTTGGTAAAGATTTCAGAGCATCATAAAGGTTACTCATTTAATTAAAAAAAAAAAAAGTTTAAAGCTTTGACGTTCTTGAAATCAACAACGAAAATCATCCCCTAAAGATAAAATAAAAAAATGACTAATAAAAAAAGTCAAGCAATTATAAAATGTGTTTACAGTTATTAGTTTTTTTGGCAAATAGTCAATACAGCCACAGTTCAAACCCCCATATGCGGTTTTACCCAATTTTTTTATAGTCCTCAACTGCAAATCCACAATAGCAAGGACAAGTGCATCCAGCAAAACCATGTGCAACAACCCTGTACAGTGGCAGACAGACCCCATATGGGGGCAAATCAGGGTACAGTGTTCAGACATGTGAAAACCTGTGGGAATTTTTGCAAGATTTCTTGTCTGTGCTGAGAAAATCACAGCACAGGTATTATCATGAATTCATTACAACTTTTTTAAAAATTCTAATTCTGACAAACCTAAATTTTTTGAGGCTTATTTCAGATGAATAAGAGAGAGAGCAACACTAGTGCTCCACTGGAAAAGAGACATGCAAATCAGTTCTCTTTCTGAAAGGAAGGGAGGGAGGCTTCATAACACTCATCTGGAAAAGAGAAACACAAACCAGGAAAAGAAGAATAATGAGGTTATTTATCAAACTAGTACAAAGTAGAACTTGCTTAGTTGCCCATAATAGCCAATCAAATTCCACCTTTCATTTTTCAAAGGAGCTATCAAAATAGAAAGGTGGAATCTGATTGGTTGCTATGGGCAACTAAGCCAGTTCTACGTTACACTAGTTTAATAAATCCCATTAAAAAAAACATTTTCTTAGAGTTGAGTTTTGCTTCCTAAGGCCTTGGTTGAGGTCCAGGGAGGTATTATTTCTCATTATGGAGAGTGTGTTAGTATGCATGAGGATTATTGTAGGCCAGGTAATGCTCAACTGGGTTTCTGGGGGGAAAAAATATATGCTAATGAACACATCTTTAATCTGCTAGAATCAGAGAGGCTTTGCTTTCTTTTCCTTTTGGAATGAAAGCGAATTTGCATATCTGTGAGTTTCTGGGAAATATATTCAAATTTGCAAATTTCTCTATATCTGCTCTTCAGAATTCCTATTAAAATTGTTCATATCTATAGCTGTCTGTTTATCATACCAAGTTAATTTTAATGGATAAAATACAATTTAAATATAACATTAACTTCAGAGCTGATTCAATGTACAGTATATGAAAGATACAAATCCAGCTAACTCAACACTATATTGTATCAAATATTAAATCTAACCTACTGGCTAGACTGAGTCATAAAAATAATAATCCCTGACCTACAGAAAGTTTGCTGAGTCAGATTAGGTGAATGATACATCAGAATAGAAATTTTAGCAATCAATACACCCATTGTGAGCAGCACAGCCATACATAAAGCAATAGAAAGACTCTGTAGGATTAAAAACTAATAGTCAGTGGTCCAAACCAAAGCAGAACCTACTGGAGCAGAGCCAAAGAGCAAAAAATATAAATAAAATGTTTAGCTTTGCCTCTAAACTTAATTCATCAGCTTCTCTGGGATTCAAGTCAATGACTAACTAGAGCAAAACTCCTGTCAGAAGATATTTAAGTCCACCAGAGTTTAGGTCAAGGTTAATAGCTAGTAACATTGTTTTAGATTTCAAGTGACAAACTGCAGAAAGCAGCCATTTGTCACTGTGAAAGAAAGACAAGCACATTACAGACTGACTAAACATCTCTTCAAGAACCTTAGGGCTGACAGTCGCTTGCAGATGTACAATTTGGGAATATTTATTCCTACTGTAGATAATATGGTAAAGTTATGTGCTCTGGGGAATCAGAAAAGCTGGAGACATAAAATGAATTTCCTTGGTCCCAATGCAAAATCTGTACTTTACGTCAGATAATAGACGTTGTATTTAAACCTATGGAAAAGGGTGCCAAATTATCGCCTGTGCTGAATTTCTTAAAGGTGTTTCCCACTTTCTAAAAAAAAAACTAAAAAAAAGAAACCTCTTTAAGGCCTAAAAAGGGTTATCCAAAGCCTAAGCCCTCATATAGATTATACTTACCCACTCCTTGGCACCCAAGTCGCTCCTGATCCCCACATAGCAGCTGCTGCATCTCCCTGTTGCACGGATCAAAACATTTGTCTAAGGGGGGAGCAACCAATAGCTGGCTGCAATGGGGGCGAGTCTCCCTAGCAACACAGGAGGCTCGGGGCACTAATCTAAGAAAACCAAGCCCTTTTATGAGTTATGAGAGCACACCAGTTCACTGTCCCCTCACTGTCCATAGATCTTGTCTGTAAAAGCAAACGCAGGTGGTCACATGAATTATCCAAGAGAATGGACACATCCTCCTCTGAGTTTGCACTGAGCATTCAGCCCACAGAAAAATACAGATTTTTCTGCATTGATTAGAGCATATGCTAAAGGCTTTCAACACAAGCACAGAAGAGGTTGCATGCAGGTCAGAGCGCATGTGGATAAATTGCTGCCATCTTCATTGACCATGGCAGCCACCAGTGTCTGCTGTTAACAAGCCAGGTCCATAGGCAGTAGGCGGCACATAACTACTGTGCTCACGTAACACATGAGGGGTCTTGGAGTTTCCTAGTGTCCACAAGGTTAGAGCATTAAGGAGAAGTTTTTAGAAAGTGACTAATCCATTTAAAATTTTCATCTTTTCATTGGAAGCATTTGAATAGCTTTTAAAGGGGTTGTCTGCTTTTGTTATATTGATAACCTATCCTCAGGATAGGTCACAGATATCAGACTGGAGGTGGGATGACAGCTGGCACCCCCTGATCAGCTGTTTGAAGAGAACGCAGCTCTCAGATCATTGATCTGATATTGATGACCTATCCTAAGGTCATGTCATTAATATAAAAAAAACAGACAAGCGTTTTAATTGTTTTTACCTTTGTCTCCCTGGTTGCCTTATGTTTCTAGTTAACATATCGGCTGTGTCTTTCTAACATCAAGGAGTAGAGGAATAAATGTGATGTGACTTGATGAATAATAAACACATTTCCATGGACAACATAGAGTTATGACTGCTCCTAATAACAATTCAATTACTTTTTCCTACTTTATTTTCTTCTATTGTTTTTCATGGTTTAATTATTTTTTTATTCACCTTGATTTTGTCATGCGCCACCAATGTATTGCTTGTACATTATGACAGCTTTAGGAATTGTCATCTTTTGAACTACAGTATTTATGGTTATTATTAATTTGCACTTATTTTCACATGGAATTTTTATAGACATTAATTATATATTATTTCAATGAAGCAACTATGTTTTCCTCTTATTATGTTGCACTTACATTATTTGATTTTTCTATGCAATTAATTGTACATACCAGGGCTGCTGAATTTATGCTTTGATAGGGTCCCTAGGTAAACTGCTTTGTGGCATTATGTCTGGAGTCTTCAGTCCACAGCACAAGTTACTTTAAAAAAGTCCATATCTCTCTTATGTTTTAGTATTTTTTTGACACTTGTTTCACCTTACACATTGCATTTTATAGAGATTTTTAGTTTAATTGTCAACTTTTTATGCCATATTATACTTGCTTATATTTTGGTTCTGTATTTTTTTTAGTTCTTGCACTTAATTTTTATGTGGGTATGTGTATGGAAGAGTTAATTTAGTGGGGTTTTCACCACTATTCACTATTACAACTATTCACAACAGTCAACATAGACAATAATCTATACATAGTACAGATCTGAGCAATATCACCTTTCTAACTCATTCATATAGAACATCCCAACGGCATGAACACTTGTTAAGCAATTTATTTGAATTTTCTGTGCCCATCCCAAGGGTATAAATACTCCCTACATGTCACAGGGGGGAAGCTCTAAATAAGACTTCTTTTGAAGATACTACCTTATCTGTTTGTTGTTCAATGGGCACTGGTAGTCAACGAGAGCTTACCAAGATTGGACCCGAAAAAAATTACTGTCTCTTCATTTTATGTGCTTTTTAATGATATAACTACTGCTGAATGACTACTGTTATTCAGTAACTAACTTTATCATTTAGCCATTGTTTAACCTTTTTATTACTGTGTTCCAGAATTCACAGTAAAAAAGTGTATTACCAACACTGGGTTGATGTATGTTGATTAGTCTCGCAGAGATGATGACCTTATTAGGGACCAAGTCTATTGTCTACATTGTAGGTATAATCCTCTCATAATGCTCTGTTTTTTAGTGTTTTTATCACCAGTTTGTTGATGTGTTTGTGGATCACAAATCCAATATAAATTATATGTATTTTTTATTTTTTTTATTTCCGGTGTGCCCTCTTGTTTCATATGCTGTCTTGTGTTTTATTAGTTTCATTGTTTTGCTATACATGTGTAGCACCCCATTCTAGTTATCTTGTGGTGCCTGCCTTTCTTGCTGTATCCATCTGTACACATCGCTTTTGGGAATACTGTTGTCATTTTAAGTTATTTATTAATATATTATTTTTTATCTTATTTGGTGTAATTTTTAGACTCTTTGAAAAAATTTATTTGAAAGAAGTATGTAATATCAGTACCTCGGCTAGGTTAAAATGTAAGTAGAGTCCTACCAATAAAAACATAGAAACATAGAATGTGTCGGCAGATAAGAACCATTTGGCCCATCTAGTCTGCCCAATATACTGAATACTATGGATAGCCCCAGGCCCTATCTTATATGAAGGATGGCCTTATGCCTATCCCATGGTTGCTTAAACTCCTTCACTGTATTTGCAGCTACCACTTCTGCAGGAAGGCTATTCCATGCGTCCACTACTCTCTCAGTAAAGTAATTCTTCCTGATATTACTTTTAAACCTTTGCCCCTCTAATTTAAAACTATGTCCTCTTGTAGCAGTTTTTCTTCTTTTAAATATTCTGCTCTTGGGTTTTTACGCCCCAGGTGCATTATCTTGCACTTTTTGACATTAAATTTTAGTTGTCAGATTTTTGACCATTTCTCTAGTTTTCCTAAATCCTTTTCCATTTTGTGTATCCCTCCAGAATACTAAGGTACTAAGTTGTGTAAACATGAGACTTGCGTTATTTTCAAATATTGTATTTAGTGTTGAGCAAAGCATTTGAACTGTAATTTGGTCCAACGTTTAGGAAAACAGATTTGCAACAAATCCGAATTTCTTAACTCTTTGTGGCAAAAAATTTGTTTTACCTAAAATGGCGGCTGCACATGTTATAAAGTGAAAATAGGAAGCCTGGGAATGCCAGATCACCCATAATGTCATACAGCCAAGCAATCCACAGATAGCCTTCCACTGTGATGTCACAGCCCTATAAAATCCTCTTCCTGCCATTTTCCTGTGAGCACAGCATAGGGAGAGACGTGGCAAGAGCTCATGCGCTAGAGACAGTGTTTCTGAAAATTATTAATAGAAGAATATTGGAGAAAGAGAGTACAGGGAGAGTGCCCGGAGACTGCAGGGAGAGTGCAGTGAGACTTCTGCTGAGTCTTTTATCTATTCCTCATTTACTCATTCCTACATCAGCCGTAAATGCAACTCAATACTAGATAGAAGCCTTCATTTTTCTGGTGCCAGAGTGCCAACCAATACAATCCAAGGAACCAGGTCTTAATGATAACCATCCTTATCTTTTGCTGGCTTTATTTCTTCCAAATCATCCTTCAAAATCTCCGTGCCCTAGAAAACTCAGCAAGACGCAGAGAGAGGAGGAGCTGGATATTCCTGATGATATATTCTCATCGATATTAGATGATGTGGAAAAGGAGGAACTGCAGGTGGCAGAAGAAGGGCTCCCACCTGTAGGGCAGGAGAGTGCTGGGGTTGGAGAAGTGGGTATGCCAAAGCTGATTAAGAATTAGTGTTTACTGTCAAATAACGTGCAGGAGATTGCAGGTAAGAACAGCACTAATATGCATATTGTGCCCCCACCAAACCAGCCAAACCCCAAACCAGCAATATCCCCTGTTTAAAGGTGCCGCACAGCCATTAACACTGAGGACCAACTATACAGTGGGGTCTTCATTGTTAAATGGCAGCATGGCCGCAACCTGCCCGCAACATGGCCACTCCGTGTGGCTGTGCCCTAAGGCATAGTGGCCTGAGTATACCTGATTTATAGCGATTCATGACAAATTAATTTGTCATGAATTGAATTTCTTGGCTAACTGCGGGAAAGTTGCCAAATGGAATTTTTCAAAACTTCACCGTGACTCTTGTATCAAGCGCTAGAGGATGCTTTAGTAAAATGGCTGCCAATTAGTGTCTCCTTTGTTCAGCACTTTGATTCACACCAATTTTATAGAAAAGGTTAAGCAAAAATAGCAATAATTGCAGCTGCACAATTGTATTTTGCAAACACAAGCTAACCTTGTTTCTTTGGCTTTTACAAGTAATCAGCTCAGTCGGAACCTATTTCAGTCCTGTAGATAAGCCACAATACATAGCACCATTCCCACTGTTTATGGTCGGAATATCATATTTGTGAACACATTGTAAATCACCAATTAAAACAGCAGTATAATCTCCTGGAGGCGAGATGTGTAGATCTACGGCAGAGAATCACAGACTGCCTACTCTTCTGTATTATGCAGTGCTCAGATCAAAAACATGACATGTTAGGATTAGTATAAGTATAGATTGCACATGGTTTATCCAGCAAGAAATACGTATTTTTCATCTTGGTTCCATTCTGCAGTCTTTTGCAGTTTATCACTGACTAATCCAATTAGTATATTTGGATATAGATATGAGAGCTAAAGAAATAATTCATGAGATGAATTTGGGAATGGATGTTGCACTTTATCTCCACTGCTCAATGTGTCTGTTCTGTTTTGCTGTAAACTCATCCAAAACCCTATCCAAAGACTTTGTAGTAAGTGGGAAAGTTATGGAAAGGCGCATTGTTCTAGCTTGTAAATAAATGTAAGTACGTAAGTAAATGTGCAGCTTTATAATAATTCACGATAGAGCAGCACAGGTCTACTCTGCATGAAGGAACAGGGCGGTAAATTTAATTGTATTCTAACCGGACAGTCTATAGCAGCGTAGGGTTAATGTCAGTATGCCTTATGGTCTAGGGAAGTGAGTGAGTTAAAGCCAACTTCTCAGATGGTCTATGACAGCAAAGGAGGTCAGTGCCATTAACCCTTTCATTATCCTACAGCAGTAAAATGGCAGGAAAATGGTGAATGTAGGAATCCCTGATGGTCTAGGACAGTGGTCGGCAAACTGCGGTTCGTGAGCCACAAGTGGCTCTTTAGACCCTTGAATGCGGTTCTTAGGTGCGGGCTTCCACATCATAGGTGAAAGACCAACCCCTCCTGCACTACAAACTCCTTGCCTGTGGAACGCATTTGCGTTCCGCAAAGCCAGAGAGGGCATCTCACTAGTACTAACTAGCGCACGCGCATCTTCACACAGGGAGCTGCTGGACAGCTGGAGTAAGCGCCTTCACTTGCCACGGACCTCCTTCCAGACGTCGGAATGTGCTGCGTAAGAAGAGGAAGTGACGAGGGGTAGTGAAAGTTCCTGGGCAGTTAAATCTAATAGCACCAACACTCCCGCAGGCGCTTTCTGTGCTGCCAGTGTGACGTACAGGCAGCAATAGACTTAAGAGTTTTATTACCTCCTTCTACAGGTGACTCATTTTGGCATCATCATTTACATGGCATTTAAACAGCAAAAGTAATAAAACAGGCGTCCATACATTTTACTGGCTCTGCAGACAAGTTGAATAAAAGTAAATTCGATATTATTATGGCGTCAACAATACCAGTGAGGACTATTAGTGTGTGTTTTTACATACTTTTATCCGTACTTTTTTATTTGGATCTTGATTACTATTTAATTTTATCTTCATCATTTTTTACTTTCATTCAACTTGTCTGCAGAGCCAGTGCAATGTGTGCACGCCTGTTTTATTACTTTTACTTCTTGCCTACTGTTTGGATTGGGTGTATCCATCAAGGCGGAGAACCCTGCTTAAAATATCCATGATGAGCCCAACTAATTTTATATTAGTATTTACACAGACAAAGGGGTGGGGGGTGTATCTGTGGATGACACATGTATAATGTATAGCATAAGATGCTATATATGTGTCATCCAGAGATCCCCCCATAACAGTGTTATCCACAGATGCCCCCATAACAGTGCGTCATCCACAGGTACATAACAGTGTGCCATCCACAGATGTCCCCATAACAGTGTATCATCCACAGATGTCCCCATAACAGTGCGTCATCCACAGATGTCCCCATAACAGTGCGTCATCCACAGATCCCCCATAACAGTGCGTCATCCACAGATACATAAAAGTGCGTCATCCACAGATAATAACAGTGCATCATCCACAGATACATAAAAGTGCGTCATCCACAGATAATAACAGTGCATCATCCACAGATACATAACAGTGCATCATCCACAGATAATAACAGTGCATCATCCACAGATACATAACAGTGCATCATCCACAGATAATAACAGTGCATCATCCACAGATACATAACAGTGCATCATCCACAGATAATAACAGTGCGTCATCCACAGATACATAACAGTGCGTCATCCACAGATACATAACAGTGCGTCATCCACAGATACATAACAGTGCATCATCCACAGATAATAACAGTGCATCATCCACAGATAATAACAGTGCATCATCCACAGATAATAACAGTGCATCATCCACAGATACATAACAGTGCATCATCCACAGATAATAACAGTGCGTCATCCACAGATAATAACAGCGCGTCATCCACAGATAATAACAGTGCATCATCCACAGATACATAACAGTGCGTCATCCACAGATACATAACAGTGCGTCATCCACAGATACATAACAGTGCGTCATCCACAGATAATAACAGTGTGTCATCCACAGATGCTTAACAGTGTGTCATCCACAAATTTAAAAATGAATTAAAAAATGTGGCTTTTAAAAGAAATTTCAATCGTGGTTTTGGCGATATTTGGCTCAGTTGACAAAAAAGTTTGCCAACCACTGGTCTAGGACAGCAAAAGGGTTAATGTCAACAAAACCCATTGAAGTTAAGCTAAAAAAGATATTCCTCTTTTAATGATTATATTTATTTATTTAGAGAATAGGATGTTTAACAATTTTTTAATGTACATTTATTTGATATTTTGCTTGAAGATCTTTATTATAGCTATACAATAGTCTCTGCTTAAAGAAAAAAAATGGTAAGGCCCATTTTAGTCCTGTAAAATGCCTTCATAGTTGCTGTATAGGACAAAGATACAATATAAGGGAAATTGAAGTAAAAACATACCCTAGGTCAGTTTTTGTTTTTTTAAATTTAGTAAATATACATTGTTGGTTTGTGTTTATCTTTTTAAAAAGAACTTAAACAAAAGTTATATTTTAAGCCAGAAACAGGAAGTTTAGTGGCTAATGAGCCACTTTTGTGTAAAAAGTTTTTCCTGGGCTATACAGGGTCACATGGGTGATATGTATAGGACTAAACACGCAGTTAGTTATGTGAACAATCAAGTCACCCTCACAAGTATCATTTGTCCTTTCAGTTAACTGCCTAGGTATCTATCATAGTAATGTATCGATGAGCAGAACATATACAGTATATTCAGTATTACTACTTGCAGTATGTCATCATGTCTTTCTGTATCTTTGATCTGCGTGTTATGTTTTTTTTTATATTTAACTTTATTAAAAACTGGATATCATCACCTAGAGACAGGTCACTATTTCTCAAATTACCTACAGAAAGGCAGTCATGCAAATGCTGCAAAAAAAATCACAATTCCACCACTAGTTCTATATTTAACTTATCAAATGTACAGACAGGTCCATAAATATTGGGAGATCGACACAACTCTAACATTTTTGGCTCTATACACCACCACAATGGATTTGAAATGAAATGATTGTCAGCGTTAATTTGAGCGTATTTACATCCAAATCAGGTGAACGGTGTAGGAATAACAACAGTTTGCATATGTGCCTCCCACTTGTTAAGGGACCAAAAATAATGGGACAGAATAATAACCATAAATCAAACTTTCACTTTTTAATACTTGGTTGCAAATCCTTTGCAGTCCATTACAGCCTGGAGTTCAGAATGCATAGACATCACCAGATGCTGGTTTTCATCCCTGGTGCTGCTCTACCAGGCCTCTACTGCAACTGTCTTCAGTTCCTGCTTGTTCTTGGGGCATTTTCCCTTCATTTTTGTTTTCAGCAAATGAAATGCATGCTCAATCGGATTCAGGTCAGGTGATTGACTTGGCCATTGCATAACATTCCACTTCTTTCCCTTAAAAAACTCTTTGGTTGCTTTTGCAGTATGCTTTGGGTCATTGTCCATCTGCACTGTGAAGCGCCGTCCAATGAGTTCTGAAGCATTTGGCTGATTATGAACAGATAATATTGCCCGAAACACTTCAGAATTAACCCTGCTGCTTTTGTCAGAAGTCACAACATCAATAAATACAAGAGAACCAGTTCCATTGGCAGCCATACATGCCCACGCCATGACACTACCACCATGCTTCACTGATGAGGTGGTATGCTTAGGATCATGAGCAGTTAATTTCTTTCTCCATACTCTTCTCTTCACATCACTCTGGTACAAGTTGATCCTGGTCTCATCTGCCCATAGGATGTTGTTCCAGAACTGTGAAGGCTTTTTTAGATGTAGTTTGGCAAACTCTTTTCTGGCCTTTCAGTTTTTGAGGCTCACCAATGGTTTACATCTAGTGGTGAACCCTCTGTATTCACTCTGGTGAAGTCTTCTCTTGACTGTTGACTTTGACACACATACACCTACCTCCTGGAGAGTGTTCTTGATCTGGCCAACTGTTGTGAAGGGTGTTTTCTTCCCCAGGGAAAGAATTCTTCGGTCATCCACCACAATTGTTTTCCGTGGTCTTCTGGGTCTTTTGGTGTTGCTGAGCTCACTGGTGGTGTTTTTTTAGCCTAATGATGGCTTGCTTCACTGATAGTGACAGCTCTTTGGATCTCATCTTGAGAGTTGACAGCAACAGATTCCAAATGCAAATAGCACACTTGATATGAACACTTGGTTGTCAGGGACACGGTGTAGTTCCGGTCTTTGGAACGCACCCTGTCTTGGCTTCCGGTGCGGTGCCATTTTGCGCATGCGCTCTGACGGGCTTACCCCGCCGTTCTTCCTGGCTGGGTGCCATGTTGGAGCGCTCATTGCATGCATCGGTCACCATGGGGGAGGCGCTACCACAGCTTCCCTACTTGTTATCTTCTCCATATTTCAGGGGATTTATTCTAATTTATTTAATTATGTGCACTATATAAACTCTGACTGAGTATACAGACCCCAGGCACCCCTGAGGAAGCCAGCAGAGTCTGGCGATACGCGTCGGGTTCTTTCTGTTCCCTTGTCCATCATGGCTGAATGTGATAAGCATTATGTTTCGCTGTGCAGTCCTGCATATTGTTTATGGTTTACATTGTTTGCATGATATAGGGCAGGGATGCTCAACCTGCGGCCCTCCAGCTGTTGCAAAACTACAACTCCCAGCATGCCCTAATAGCTGTAGGCTGTGCGTGCATGCTGGGAATTGTAGTTTTGCAACAGCTGGAGGGCCGCAGGTTGGGCATCCCTGATATAGGGTCTGCAGTAGCGTTTATTACATATATGGCATTTTGGAGTTAGGACGGGGATTTGTGTGGGACCTATCCAATCCACACTGCATACTTTTTGCATTGTATACAATGTTTTTTAACCCCTTCTTTGTAGTGTCTTGTGGTTTTTTAATAAATTAATTGTTATTTTACCTCAGCTGTGCGACCGGTTGTCAGCACGTAATTGTACACTAATTGATTTGGTGTGCCCCTTCTCCTCATCTTATACTTCTTTTTTTTTTTTGGTAGCTGTTTGTGGAATAACACACACCTGGCCATGGAACAGCTGAGAAGCCAATTGTCCTAATACTTTTGGTCCCTTAACAAGTGGAAGGCACATATGCAAACTGTTGTAATTACTACACCGTTCACCTGATTTGGATGTAAATACCCCCAAATTAATGCTGACAGTCTGCAGTTAAAGCACATTTTGTTTGTTTCATTGCAAATCCATTGTGGTGGTGTCTAGAGCCAAAAATGTTAGAATTGTATTGATGTCCCAATATTTATAGACCTGACTGTATGTGCCCTGTGTGCTGACCCAGCACATGTACTGTATATCATGTAACACTGCTGATTACTGAATGTCAGGGATTAAATGATGTGTAGGGTGTCAAATGACTGATGCCATGTTTCAGTTAGTCCATGGGTACATTACACAGGACTGATACATATATATTAAAGAATGGTACTATTTCCTATTATACAAACAAATGAAAAAAAAAAAAAAATTGGAATGCCCCTTTAACATTTACGGCAACATTTGCAACATTATTATTGTAAGGTGTTCTTGTTGCGTTAAGCTGGTAAAAGAAATGCTGGTTACATCTGCACATCTTCACCTGGTATCCTAGGACAGTGAATGGTGCTAATTAGAGATGAGCGAATCGAAGTTGACAAAGTGGAATTCGATCCGAATTTCAGAAAAAATTTGATTCGCACCGAATCTGAATTTCCTCACGCATTTTTTTTCTAAAATGGCTGCTGCACGTGTCTGGACATGGAGCAAGGAACTCTGGGAACGAGGGAAAACCCACAATGCCATGCATGCAGCCAATCAGCAGCCAGCCAGCCATGTGTTGTCACAGCCTTATAAATAGCCTCAGCCATCTTGGATTTATCCATTTTCTAGTGTACTTAGTGCAGGCAGAGACGTCAGCAGGTGCTAGCGACAGTGGTAGAAAAGACTTTAAAAACTTTTATTTTGCTGTATAGAAGTTCAGGGAAAGGATAGGGAGAAATCATTCAACAGTATAGAAGCAGAACAGGATTCAGTAGGGGAGGTTTCAGCCAGGGTAATAGAAACAATTCTATTACACCTTGCTGCAATGACTGCTGATCCAAATTGCCATTACACCCCTCTGGAATTCCAGCAAACCATTCTTGTTATTGGGGTGCAAGTGCTGTTTGGTACAGCCATTAACAGGGTTTATTACAAGGGAATATTCATATGTCTTATTTGCCCTTGTGCGGTGCAGTTAAATGTTCTAAAGCATTTTTTGCTTGTATTAGTGGGGGAAAATAAGGTCTTAGCTGTTGTGTGGTGAAGTGAGAAAATTACAGCCCTTTTTGGCGTGTATTAGTGGCAAAAAAATATATATTTGCCATTCAGCGGTGCAGTTATATGTTCTAAAGCCCTTTTTGGCGTGTATTAGTGGCCAAAATATATATAGTATTTCCCGTTCAGCGGTGCAGTTATATGGTATAAAGCCTTTTGTGGCGTGTATAAGTGGAAAAAAATGAGGGCCAATTTAACATTCAGCAGTGCAGTTATCTGTTCTAAAGCCCTTTTTGGCGTGTATTAGTGGCAAAAAAATATATATTATTTGCCGTTTCGTTGTGTATTTATATATTCTAAAGCCTTTTGTGGCGTGAATAAGTGGAAAAAAATAAGGGCCTATATGCCATTCAGCGTTGCAGTTATATGTTCTAAAGCCCTTTTTGGCGTGTATTAGTGGCACAAGAAAAAGTATTTGCCATTGTGTGGTGAAGTGAGAAAATTACAGACTTTTTTGGGGTGTTATAATTTCCTTTTTATGTATTTATTTGATCTAACAGTATGTCAGACAGAGAAGTGCCAGGCCCTACACCCGGGAGTTTCAGAGGCCTAAATGTTTCTGGTGCAGGCACCGGTCACAGCAGAATAAGGGGGCGTGGAAGCAGGAGTCTCAGCAAGAGCTCCCAGTGTCATCTATCAGTTGTGTCTTGACCAGCAAACAAGTTGTTCTTTAATGGTTGACTCGGTCATCCACTTCGTCCCAAGTGAAATCAAAAACCACCAGCCAAGAGTCATGGGTTCGTCAGACACAAAATTTAGTTAGCATGGCCCGGGAGCAGGCCCTGTGCCCTCACCTGTCCTCAACCTGCCTCTGTCCTTTTCTGTTCCCTCAGCCAGGGAAGTATTATATGCTGTGGGCTCAGCTCCACTATACAGCGAGGACTAGCTACTAGAGGACAGTCAGCAGCTACTGGCCAGCCAAGATATGGAGGAGACACCTGCCGCTTCCTCCAGTAGGTGGGCAAGTAGTGATGAGGAGAGTGGCGTGGGAGCTAGTGTTGCAAGCAATCAGGCTCCTGACCCAGAAACCGTTGAGGAGGATATTAGTGACGTGCAGACAGTACTCGATGACGATGATGTAGCTGATCACACTTGGGAGCCAGGTGAATTAGGGGTTTCATTATCATTGGGAGAAGAGGGTGGCAGCTTGCCTGTGAGGCAGCAGCAGAGCCAGAAAGTTGCTAGCGTGGCCGGGAGTCAGCAGAGTAGCAGCAGTGGGAGGTCGGGAGCCAAACATGCCCTGGGTAGACCACCCACTTTGCAAGAGCCTACCTGTCCGGAAAGTAGTGGTTCAGGGGTTCACGGAAGCAGCTGCAGTAGCAGTCAGTAAGTGCGGAGTGTTGGGGGTAAAATCACCTACTCGTGGTGTGGCAGTTTTTTGTTAAGCCGCTGGAGGTGGTGAACATGGCCATTTGTAGTATCTGTGGGCAGAAGGTAAAGCATGGCCAGGGTGCCAATGTTGGCACCACAGCCCTGCGTCAACATATGCCGCATCACCATAAGGTGGCCTAGTAGAACTGAGGCTCCAATGTCATTCCGTCAGCAATCGATCACCAGAGCGAATGCCAAGAGACAACGGTATGCGTGCACTCATCCAACGGCACAGAAGCTGAATGTGCTCCTGGCCAAGTTGCTGGTGCTACAGTCCCTCCCTTTTCAAGGGGTGGACTCTGGACCTTTCAGAGAACTGATGGCTTGTGTGAAGCCGAGGCGGAGAGTCCTAAGCCGTCATTTCTTTGCCAAAATGGCAGTACCATTTTATGTAGCACAGAAGGTGGGTCAGTCCTTGAGCCTGTCAGTGTCTGCCAAAGTGCACGGCAGTGCCGAAGCGTTGAGCTGTAACTATGGTGAGGGACAATACACGTCCTTTACGGCCCACTGGGTGAATGTGGTTCCTACACTGCCACACCAGCAACTTGGCTTCCGCCTCCACGTTCTCATGCCGTTGGTCCTGCGACATTGTCCGCCCCTGCCTCCTCTTCCTCCACCGTGTCCTCAGCCTTCACTGCAGGGACAATTCACAGTGGCCCTCCAGCATACCACATGTGCAGGGCACGTCGTGTCACGCTTTTCTGCAGCTCATTTGCCTGGGCGAATGGAGGCCACGTTATTTGTCAGTCGGCAGGACTACAGGATGAACGATGTCATTCCACTGATTCATGTCCTGGAACAGATGATAGTAAATATGGCTGGTCAAGGGACTGGAGACATGGCACCTAGATCTCACGATCACATGAGCCCTGTGAGAGCTGAAGTGGAGTAGGAGGACATTGGAGCACAAGCAATGTGTAGCAAAATGGGTGGTTTCTACACAGGTAACAGGAGAGGAGGAGCAGGAGCAGCCAGAGGAGCTACAGGGCGATGAGGAAGAGGACCCAGCCACACCGTGGCAGTATGCAGTGGAGATGGATGTAAGGAGTCCATCCGAGTGACTTGTACAAATGGCCCAATGCATGCTCTCTTGCTTGCGTAGTAACAGCCGAATTGTCACCATTCGGCAGAGGGATGACTTCTGGCTCTCCACCTTGTTGGACCCTTGCTACCAGTCTAAAATGGGGGCCTTTTTTTACACCCGCTGAGAGGGAGGACAAACTGAACTACTATAGAGACATCCTATGTAGTCAGTTGGCTGCTGCCTCTTTGTGCCTTCGTCCATCCTCTCGCAGGTCTGACCGAGGGGGTCCTCTGTGCTCAAATTCCTCTGCCATGGCTGCTATGGCAGGGTGGAGGGTATGAACAGTTTCAGTTCCATCAGCAGCAACTTGAGTCTAGAGTCGTTGATGAGCAGCTTTCTTCACCAGCATAGTGAAGAAACTACTCACTAGCAGCAGCAGCAGCTAGACCTGGAGCAGGACATGAACCAGCAGGTGGTGGCATACTTTGACAGCACCCTGCCACCACACATTGAAGATCCACTGGACTACTAGGCAGCCAAACTGGATTTGTGGCCGCAACTGGCAGAGTTAAGTCTGGAAAAGCTGTCCTGCCCAGCCAGTAGTGTGGCATCAGCGGGTGTTTAGTGTGACGGGGGCCATAGTTACCCCAAGAAGAACTCATCTGTCCACCCAAAATGTGGAGAGACTGACCTTCGTCAAGATGAATCAGGTGTGGATCAATCAGGATTTCCACCCACCAATGCCTGATGCATCAGACTAAACACTTTGACAAAAGAGACCAGTTTCTTCTGGCTACCTGCCTCAGCTACTATTCTGATGCTGCCACCCGCATGATGCCACACATCTGATGCCAAGAGCTCCTTATTTCACCCACCATCTTTAGCTGATATTGGTATTGCCACCTACCTCCCCAAAACAGGAGGCTAATCACTGGTGGTTCAGTTTCCACTTTTCACCCTGCAGCGATCATATAGATGAGTGCAGAGAGGAAACATATAGAACCTTGTATCTGTATTTGTACAGCTGCACAGTTCTCTCTTTGATAGTGTCTGCAGTGCACCCCATAAATATAGGTCCAGCCCTGGTGACAGAGGAAGATAAAGGTCAATCTTCCATCCAGCCATCCAAAACAACAACCTTTACAGATCAGTCATGATGACTAAAAAGTAATGAAAAAGTATGGGTAGCTTAAGTAACCAAAAGACGGGTTTCTGATGTTATATATTTCTGATGACATAAAAATTTCTTTACTACTTAACACAACACCCCCACAATCACCCTGCCCCCCCCCATCCCCCCGGCTGATTACATGCAATTACAAAAGTATTCGGATTAAGGTGCTGGTTTGAAAATATTTTTTGTGGGACAACCCCTTTAAGCCACATATACTCACCTGGGAATACACTGCTACACCAATGCCAGTGCCCATCATACTGACATTTATGTTGAAAAAATGTTTTTGCCTTTATAGCAGCTTCTTCCAGAAAAAAAAAACTTTCAAACACGAACTTCCCATGGAAATTGAATTTGATGGACTGAAATGCTGCAGCGTTAAAGATTCAAGGTATAATAATAACAGCGGCTGAGAAATCATGCCTAAACAAACAATAGGGCAATTTTTAGAAACACTTAACTTCCTCTCTGAAGAAAAACAAATAGGCTTTGCTTTGCTAGCAACCACATATTCTATTACTTCCAATGTAAGGTGATTTATTTTTTCAATTACTTTACAGCATTTTTCTAGTGGAGTTTTTTACATTGTAATTTATTTCTGGATCCCATCACAATTTCTGATGACTTCAAGAGCATTATGTTTAAACCTCAGGAAAAAAAGAATTAAAATATAGTACCAGTACTTTTTGCAGATCCTGGCCAGCTCATTACAGAGGAGAATCAGTTTTTACACAACTAAACTCAAGAAAAATAATTTTTCTGCAGAGAGCTATCAGCTTGATATATTGTATTTATCCTTCAGGTCACTGTACCTGGAAAAGATAGAAATGAGCGACTCCAGTGTCCAAGTTATCAACAAACTAAAAGAGACAATGGGGGATTTTTCTTTAACTAAGGAAAGGAAGAGTGGAGCAATTGTCTGAAGTAAATTTCAGATTTCAGCAATATTTTCAAAATGAAAATAGTGTTGCTTGGGTAGTATGGATAACCACTTTCTGTACTTTTTTGTTCTAAATTTTGTTATATATATTTTAGTGCTTCTTGGACCATGCTTTGATTAATTTAAATCATTGGGTAGTAAAATTAGATAGCAGCTAACCTACAAATACAATCTTAATGTAATTATTTAGAGAAAGGACCTACAGGGATTAACAATCATCGTCTAATATGTGTGGTTAAGTGTACAGTATAAGTGCTGGGAGGTGTGTATATCCCACCCAGATACCTCAGCTGGGTGTGATAACTGAAATCCAGAAATCTGCAGTGGTTTCAGCAAAGTGTGATTTGCTGAGACAGTTTTGTCTAGATGTTGTTCTGGGCTGGATTTCATGTGGACTGGGGGATAGGTTTGGTAGTGGGATCTGCGAGTCCACACCCTTCCACTACATGTATTGTCTTTTGCCAGAGGTGATCGCAGGTGAAGCCTGCTGCTGTAATCAAGGAGGCATAAAACAATCCTCTGTGTATGACTTGGAGAAGGAAAGGCTGAGGAAGCCTGAGAGAGAGGAGAGCCTGAGAGGCTCTGTGTGGTCTCAGCCAGGAGGGCTGAGGGGTAAAAAGGTTTTGTAAAGCCTGATGTTTGGGGGGCCCAGGGACATCTACGGAAATAGGGTCGCACGGTCAAAGTCGGGAGGAATTCTGGACCATTTTGTCCCAAGGGTGCTGGTGTGGTCACAGTCTGAAGGCTGCTGGACCGTATATGGCTGAAGAAGACGGATTGAATCCCGTGTGAAAGGCGCTCTATAGGTGAGGTACAGACAACACGTGTATTAGGTAGAGCCCAGACAGGCAGTTGTTTATTTTTGCGATGTTTATGTTTGTGATAGTGCTGAAGTGCCAAAATAAAGCACCTTTCGGACTTGAACCCCATTGTCAGAGGAGAAGTCTGTGATTGTGACCCCCTGAGAGAAAGTGATCCCTTACACATATTACAAGGGTTGTGCAGGGTCAGAAAAATATGGCTACTTTCTTCTGGAAACAGTGCAACCACTGATCATGGATATGTCTGGTATTTCAGTTCAGCTCTATTTATGTTTATGTGAAATGGGATGAAGTTCAATAAGACACATCCTGTGGACAGACATGTCACTATTTTTATAGGAAAGTAGTCATGTTTCTTAATGAAGGGGTTGTCAAAGATTTTACTATTAATAACTATTACTATTAATAACCTGTCCTTAGGTTACCTAAGGAACAAGAAGTTTTCCTATGTGGAACATTAGGTACCTAGTACAAATGTGAGATGTCAAGTAGATAGAAGGCAGTCAAAATACATTTATGGGGAATTGTCCTTGGTCCTGAAGCTTTGCCTATTCATTACTTTGCAAACTAAGAGAATCATTTTGAAATATGTTACCTGCAAAGCTGCACCATGCAAAATAGATCTATAGGAAGGTTGACATGTGTATGGTAGTTGAATAGCAGAGAGTGCTTGACCTCTCACAAGGCCCGTTCTTCAGAGGTTATCTTCTTAGAAGCAGATCCTGATATTTCATACAGAAGATCTCCATTATATGTAAATGATCTATGGTTTTGTGTACAGACAATTGTGTCTTTTATGGACAATGGTGTTTGTCTTCTATAATAGGCATCCGTGTCTGGAATCAAACCTAGAAACTCCTGTATCCCTGGCAGCAGCCTTGCTCACTGAGCTCTTGGCTTCTCAGGACAGCTCTACTCCTAGTGTCTAGTAAATAGTTTCCTAGTCTTGGATAATCTCTACTCGTTTTGACTAATCAGCCACACCTTGGAACTTCCTATTTAGGTCAGACCTTGCCACTTTCTCCTGGCCAGATTATTGTGCTTCCTGCCTCTATCCAGTTCATGAGTGCCCTTCTTAACGGCTATGCTTACTTGTGTACTGAACTTGGATTGTTAGCTGCCTTATTCTAAACTGCTGTGCTTACTTATGTACTGTCCTGGACTGTTATTTGACATTGCTTGCTTGAGCTACACCAGTGCATCCAGATTGTCTCAGCCATTGGACTCCTTACCTACCTTCCAGGCCTAGACGATTCCTTATATCAAGTGAGCAATTGTGACATTGCTCTTACAATCCGTCTTTTCCTGAATGTTCACGTCAGCTATTTTCTATTTGAAAGCGACTCCTGTAATCCACCCATATATTGTTATACTTCTTTCTTATGGAGATATTTACATAATTATTTGGTAATAAAAATTTTTATGCTCAATCATCTTTTTGAATGAAAAAGATAAACAGCTGTATATTAGGTGAGCAATTATGACATATAGGAAATACTGAGGGTATGCAGAAGGCACTTAGATGCAATATATGAAAGCAATTAAAGCTACAGATTCAGAATAGTGAAAGACACAAAGAATTTGAATTTGAGAATTTAAGGATGAAGAAGATCTTAGGTTCATGTAGGTAAAGGGTTGGTCTATAAAGATACAACATTCTTTAAACTAAAGAGTTTATAGAGGTCTAGGACCTTAGGATCAACAATTTTTGCAAATGATGTTAGGTACTCAGTACACTTTCTCATTGTAAAGGGCATCATATTCCACTAGAGCATAATTCTCAATGCACCCGTTTCTTAACAAGTTCCGAGCACAGTGAAGACTGAAAAGTAGCAGTGAATCAAGACAGATAAGACCTATCATTGCTCGAAAGCTATTCCTGAAATGGCACATTTAAATTAGAAACTGGTGTATGGCTCAGTAATGCTTAAGTACTAAAGTGCTTCTGTCAGCAGTTTTGCTAAACTGCTGACCGCACTAGGTAGAGGCCAGGAGGAACAGAAGTTTTATTTATTAGGAGTAAAGAAAAATATGAACTTTTTCTGCCAGATTCTGTTTCTTAAGTGCGCTGGAAGTTCACAGCCCCTCCCTTCTGCTCTGAATGAGAGTTGTAATGGTCTACTGGTTCGGTGCTATAGTGAACACTTCACATTGAAACTCTGCACCAGTGCAATTAAAGGGGGTGTCAGTGGTTCAACACCCCAAACCACTATTGATCAACTCTTTACTTATAGTTTCAGGGCTGGAATTCGGCACCCAAACTACAAAGCTCCATCCAATATAGTGGATGGAGATGGTAACTGTAGCAATGCTTCCATTCACTTCCAGGGGAGCAGCGCTCAATCCATTACCAAATGGACAGAGCTGTGTAGTTCCAGCTCTGACTTCCAGTGCTGGAGCTAGCTGATAGGCATTGTTGCAATATGTTGGACCTCCGCCAATCTCATATGTAGGGTTTAGCAAAGCGCGCTTCAGATCATAGATTGGAAGACGCTTCTGACAAAAATTAATTTGACTGCTGTACAGAGACCCGCCTCCGTACAGCATTCAAATGTATGGGCATCCTGGAAGTGAAATTCATTCCTAGTCCAAAGTCTCATGAGACTTCGGTGAAGAACTTTGAAATTTGATTGTACAACTTGAAAACCATTTTAAAACAGCAATCCAAAGTCGGCTTCGGCACAGTACCGAAGTTGACTTCGGATTGCAGTATTAAAATGCATTTTAAGTTATAAATTGCCGAAGTTTTTCACTGAAGTTTCGCAAGACTTAAAAATTTAATGAACTTCACCTCAGTGCAGCCCATATGTTTGAATGTTGTATGGAGACTGGAATTGCTGTGCTTTCATTTCATGTTTCACTCTTCGCAGGTTTGGATGCTGTCTGATCTGCAGACAGTTCTCCATAATGCAGCAGGAAATTGCATTTTTGAAATCTGAGATTTGTAAAGTAACTGTTAGACAAACTCAGGCTTGGAATGTTGCAATGCCACTGCCACAAAGGCCCCCCAGAAATGGAAGATGGGTTACTGTAGGTTCTGGTAGACTTAGAGCTGTTGATAGAAGACATGTCCCACAGTCTGTGGCTCTCTGTAATTCATTTGCAGCACTTTCAGAATGCAAGAGCAACATGGAGGATGGCTTAGGCACAGTGGGCGAGGAACAATCATCTCCTATGCCTAAGGTATGCAAGACTACTGACAAAGACAAAAAGGACATAGTGAGTACTAATAGTAAGCAGCTATTGGTGGGCGATTCTATCATAAGAGGTGTGAAGTTTGATGAAAATGGTTTTGTGAGATGTCTCCCTGGTGCTACTGCCAGCAGGGACAGACGACGTATCCTTAACATTATTAAGCAAGCAAAAATGGAAAAAGAGGTGGATGTTATTGTCCATATTGGGACAAATGATCTGGCTTGCAATGAAGTTTCAAAGGTGAAGGAAGATTTTCACACACTTGGTAATGATATACGGGAGATTGCATCGACTGTCTCATTCTCTGCAGTTCTGCCTGTGCATAACCGTCAGCATGACAAGCAGTTGCGTATTAAGGAATTCAATGCATGGCTTGGTGAATGGTGTTTGAACCAGGGATTTGGCTTTGTGTCTCATGTTGGCTCTAGCTGGAATGGAAAAGAACTGTACAAGAAAGATGGTTTGCATCTTTCTCTCAAGGGAACGAATGTCCTCAGTGAACAGTTCAAAGTTTTTGCTAAGGAACATTTAAACTAGGAAAGGGGGCACAAAAGAGACAATCCATCAGTTCGGCTGCCCCCGAAAAACAATGCCAGAAGATGCCAGGAGCTGATAGGATAAGAAATGACAAGCTGAGAGTCTTGTCTACAAATGCTCGCAGTTTAGGGAATAAGATCAACGAACTTGAGTCTGTAATGGCATCTGAGAATATAGATTTAGTGGCTGTTACTGAGACATGGTTCAATGAGAGTAATGACTGGGACATAACAATACCTGGGTTCTCTCTATATAGGAAAGACAGAGAAGGCAAGAAAGGGGGTGGAGTGGCCCTATATGTGAAAAATAGCATAAAATCTAATCTAATAGAAGCCAGCGAAACCAATTTAGAGTCAGTTTGGGTTACGTTGCAGCTTGGTAATCATAAGGTAACTCGTGTAGGTGTCATATACAGACCACCAAGCCAAGTCAAAGAATTGGATGATCTACTAGTTGAGGAAATGGCTAAAATGACATTGAAAGGGGAAGTTGTCATTATGGGAGACTTTAATCTTCCTGATATAAACTGGAAAACCAAAATAGCTAGTTCTGCCAGGAGTACAGACATTCTAAATTCCCTACTGGGATTATCTCTACAGCAAGTAGTTGAGGAGCCAACCCGGAAGGAGGCCATTTTAGATTTGGTGTTCACAAATGGCAATTTGGTATCTGATATCACTGTAGGGGAAAGCTTAGGATCCAGTGATCACCAGTCAGTGAGGTTTACTATAAGTACAGTGACTGAGTCACTCCACACAAAAACAAAAGTTTTAGATTTTCGGAAAACAGACTTTTCTAAAATGAGATCAGTGGTATACGAGTCCCTATCAGACTGGAACAATTTCAATGGAGTCCAAGTGAAATGGGACTACTTAAAATTGGCACTACTGAAGGCAACAGAAAAGTGCATTAGGCTTGTCAGTAAAGGCAAAAAAAGGAAGAGACCACTGTGGTACTCAACAGAAGTGGCCAAAATCATTAAAAACAAAAAGATGGCATTTAGCAAGTATAAAAACACCCAAAACGAGGATGACCGGGAAATCTATAAGATGAGGCAGAGAGAGGCCAAGCAACTTATAAGAGCTTCTAAAGCTCAGGCAGAAGAGAAATTAGCTCAGTCAGTGAAAAAAGGTGATAAGACATTCTTCAGATACATAAATGAAAAAAGGAAATTAAAAAAAGGAATTACCAAATTAAAAACAAAAGAAGGAAGGTATATGGAAGAGGATAAAGAACTAGCTGACTGCCTCAATGAATACTTCTGTTCAGTTTTTACAAAGGAAAATGAAGGAGAAGGACCTCAGTTAGGGAGGAAGACTAATGAATCCTTTGATGTATGTGTCTTTACAGAGGAAGAGGTTCTAAGTCAGCTGTCCAAAATTAATACAAATAAATCACAGGGGCTGATGGGATACACCCAAAGCTATTAAAAGAGCTTAGAGGTGTACTAGCAAATCCATTAACAGATTTATTTAACCAATCACTGGTAACAGGTGTCGTCCCAGAAGATTGGAAATTAGCAAACGTTGTGCCAATTCACAAGAAAGGTAGTAGAGAGGAATCAGGCAACTATAGGCCAGTAAGCCTGACATCAATAGTGGGGAAATTAATGGAAACCATACTCAAGGAGAGGATTGTGGAACATCTAAAAACCCATGGGTTGATTGATAAAAAACAGCATGGGTTTACTTCAGGGAGATCATGTCAAACTAATCTTATTGACTTTTTTGATTGGGTGACTAAAATAATAGATGGCGGACGTGCAGTAGACATCGCTTATCTGGACTTTAGTAAGGCTTTTGATACTGTCCCACATAGAAGGCTTATCAATAAACTGCAGTCTTTGAGCTTGAGCTCACATATTGTTGAATGGATTAGGCAGTGGCTGAAGTACAGAAAACAGAGGGTTGTAGTCAATGGAGTATATTCAGACCATGGTATTGTTACCAGTGGGGTACCTCAGGGATCTGTTCTGGGACCCATTTTGTTTAATATCTTTATCAGCGAAATTGCAGAAGGCCTCAATGGTAAGGTGGGTCTTTTTGCTGATGACACAAAGATATGTAACAGGGTTGATGTTCCTGGAGGGATACACCAAATGGAAAAGGATTTAGGAAAACTAGAGGAATGGTCAAAAATCTGGCAACTAAAATTTAATGTCGATAAGTGCAAGATAATGCACCTGGGGCGTAAAAACCCAAGAGCAGAATATAAAATCAGTGATACAGTACTAACCTCAGTATCTGAGGAAAGGGATTTAGGGGTCATTATATCAGACGACCTAAAGGTGGGCAGACAATGTCATAGAGCAGCAGGTAATGCCAGCAGAATGCTTGGGTGTATAGGGAGAGGCATTAACAGTAGAAAGAGGGAGGTGCTCGTGCCGCTCTACAGAGCACTAGTGAGACCTCATTTGGAGTATTGTGTGCAGTACTGGAGACCATATCTGCAGAAGGATATTGAAACTTTGGAGAGAGTTCAGAGAAGAGCTACTAAACTAGTACATGGATTGCAGGACAAAACTTACCAGGAAAGGTTAAAGGACCTTAACATGTATAGCTTGGAAGCAAGAAGAGACAGAGGGATATGATAGAAACTTTTAAATACATAAAGGGAATCATCACGGTAAAAGAGGAGAGAATATTTAAAAGAAGAAAAACTGCTACAAGAGGACATAGTTTTAAATTAGAGGGGCAAAGGTTTAAAAGTAATATAAGGAAGAATTACTTTACTGAGAGAGTAGTGGACGCATGGAATAGCCTTCCTGCAGAAGTGGTAGCTGCAAATACAGTGAAGGAGTTTAAGCAACCATGGGATAGGCATAAGGCCATCCTTCATATAAGATAGGGCCTGGGGCTATTCATAGTATTCAGTATATTGGGCAGACTAGATGGGCCAAATGGTTCTTATCTGCCGACACATTCTATGTTTCTATGTTTCTATGTTGAACAAAGCGACTTGTGATCTATGATCTGAAGTGCACTTTGCTCAACCCTAATTAATAGTGTACCCTGAGGATGGGCCATTAAAATCTAAATTCTGGACACACCCCTTAAGGAGCAGAATCTGGCAGAAAAGTTCATATTTACAACACTCTTGAGGATAAAAGGTTCACAAAAAGTATGTTTTTCCTTATCTCCTACCTAATTTTGTCAGTAGTTTAGCATAGTCAAAACTGATGACAGATTCCCTTAAATATAAATAAAAAAAATAATAATAAAAAAGGAAAATGCTTCAAATTATTTAACAAATAGCCAACTACATCAATTATACTTTTATATCAGTAGAAAACTGCAGTGACCAAAGTGAAATGTGTGTTTAGTCACAATGCAAATTATTTGGGAGAGGCTATGTTTCTAGAGAGCAGTGGTTGCATTATGAGAGAATAAATTCACTTTTTTTTTGTATATTTTTCATCTATTTTATTGATGTTCCTTTTTTGACCATATATTGGTGACCATTTGAGAAACATTTAACAACAGGCTGTCTGGGAGCCCTAGCTATCTCAGGTACTATCTATTCACAGCAGTAAGTCAACTATGGTGGAGTTCCCAAGGGTCTAACACCAGCTGGGTTACATTTGATGTCGCTATTACATATAGCATTGTGGAACGAGGTCTCAGCAGATGTATGTGGCCTACAGATGCCAGAGAGAGCTGTGTACAACTAAACAAGTCAGCAAATTCACTTAGAATTCAGGACATTTACCAATTGTTCCTACAGACAAAAACCCACAAAAACAAATGGTCAAATGTGAATGATAATAAGTTAATAACAATGAATAATTCATAGAGTATCTACAGAGTGAATCAAGATTTAATGTGTACTCC
Source organism: Bufotes viridis (assembly GCA_033119425.1). NCBI lineage: Eukaryota > Metazoa > Chordata > Amphibia > Anura > Bufonidae > Bufotes > Bufotes viridis. The sequence continues at coordinate 47,450,803 of CM065593.1, forward strand.
ACAATACAAAATAATGGCATGAAAGTGGTTACCAATCCTTTTTCAAGCCCATGAAAAGACAGCCGTGTTCCAAACAATCACAATTTATTTGCTTTGAACTGACAGAGTAGGAAAAATAAATCTATAGAGTCAATCACATATTTGTACGTCAACAAGCATGCAGGACAATCTGTCATTGATTACTTATGTGTTCAATATATTCAGCCTGGCGAGTTACTTTATTGCATAAAAATACAATATAGTTGCCTCAGACCTGTTAAGGCTTCTATCATCTGTGGATAAATAGCACATTAAATAGCACAAAGAAGAATAATCTGTTTATTGGCTTAGGGTTCTTTGGAAAAATAGGCAATTTTAGCTATATGATTACATTTATCTATAGATGATCCTGCTAATACCACCAAACATCACAGGAGTGCTGGCTGCTCATAGAACTGTTAAGCGTGATCTCTATTACTAGAGCAATTGGATTTAAAAACTTGTGGTGATAAAAAAAAGAAAAGCTTCAAGAGCATCTCAGCTGAATACATAGTTATAGATAAGGAAATATCTCAAGAGCTAAGCCTTAACCTGAACACTTCTCCAGAGGTTCACATACTACTTGTTGCCTGCCCATAATGCCCTTAGTCATTGTCTATCCTAATTCCAAAGGTATGTATACCATAAAGACATCTAATACTGCTGCAATTAAGCCCTATGGAGAGGAGGGGAGCTGAGGTTGGTTGCCTTATTGTCATGGGTGGTGAGAACTAGAGATGAGAAAATCAATTCAAAACAAATTGAATTCATCTTAAATTTCCAAAAAACAAAACAGATTCCAGTCAAATCCAAATCTTTTGCCATTCGGTTCAGACAAATCATTCAAAATGGCAGCCACCATTTTGCAGGTCAGAAGACAGAGACAGAAGGCATCTGCCAGCAAAAAGGGATAATTTCTGGACCATGTTTGAATTTAAATAGAAAATCCGACAGTGCAGTACAGGCTGTTTGTTACCACCGAATACTACCAGTTTACCCAATACTGTATATGTCACGGTCACTCTGACATCACTAGCTGTCTTGGTGATAAAGAACTTTAAAAGGGTTGGATACAGTCTTAGAAGACCTCAGAATGCCATACATGACTTTTCACGGCAACAGAGGCACTTTCAAATTGGGTCAATTCAGGTTATTTATTTGTACTTGAATTAAATCTGACAACCAATTCATTACAATCAGACCTAACATGAGTATCAAGAAATTCACTCAACTCTAGTAAGAACCTGTCCAGGTCCAAAAATGTTCCGTGGGTCCCAGACATTTCTAGTTATGCCACTGCTCATCTCTACTCATGTTCCAAAAGTTCCAGTTGCAATAGTGATAATATTTTCTACATACTGTATGCTGGAGAGATGTCATGCCTTCAGTTGTTTAGGGTGATCACAAGTTTATGAGATTTTCCTACGTCTAACACATCCAAACATATAATTACTATATGGGTTGATGACTTACCTTTTTGGAATCCCCACTTCTTAGAGCTTTTTCACTCGAGAATCCAGTTTAATTCAGCAATAGTTTGACTCGACTCCCCAAATAACCTGAAAAAAAATAACAACTTAAAATTATTCATAGCGATGAGCGGCAGGGGCAATATTTTAATTTGGGATATTTCTTGAATATTTGAGAGAATATTTGTCATATATTTGCGAATTTTCGAATTCGCTATTATTTTTTTGATTGCAATAATCGTCAATCTAATATTCGCATAATGCGCTCGAAATACAGGCATGGGTCACTATAGCTAAATTTTTCAAACTGCCTGAAGTTTGCTGAGACTGGAGAAAATGGTTGGCACCTAAGAACATTAAAATAGCTTTATATGCAGATAGAGTGCTCCAATATATTAGCGATTGTGAAATCGGCACTAATGATGTGAATATTTTGGAGCAATACGTGCAACTTCACATGTTAGCAGGTCTGACTACATATTAGTGATTGGTGCACTAAGTATAGTTGTGAACTTGTGACATCACAGCACTATGTATGTAGCATGTATGTATGGACAGCAGAATCTCAGCTACACTATATCACTATCTAACCTACACTGACTATCTCCCACTAACTATCTGTATAATATACTAACTAACTAACTAACTAACTAACTAACTAACTAAATATCTAATGTAATGTGACAGGAAAGCAGAGAGCACAGCAATAACACTGCTGTCTCTCTCAGAACTGTAATAAACTGTAGAAAATGGCTGCTGGGGAGGTTCTTATATAGTAAGGGGTAATCAACTTTCCTATTGGTTGCTAGGGATGTTGCTAAGCTCAGACAAAGACATTGCAGCCTTCTCATTGGCCCACAAGCAAAAAGGGAGATTAATGATGATAAAAAATGTAGAATATTTGAAAATATGAATATATATCACTATTTTCTAAATATTCGTGAATTTTTGAAGTTGTGATATTCGCAGTTAAAATTCGCAATTCGAATATTCGGGCCAACACTAATTATTTATGGTCCTGTTCAATAAAGATATGCTTGTAAATGAGGTGCAGCATGATGTTATCAACACCTATGGAAAGAGATATGATCAGATGCCTACATACTACAGCGTACAATAGAAAAGTTACAGCAGTTTGTAAAAATCCTATTCAGAACCTTCTGTTTTAAAAGGACATTTCTGCCAGAAAAAGATATTTTTTAAACTCAATATTCATAGAAAACAATTATTATTTTTTGTGAAGGGGGGGGGGGGGGGGCTTTTTTCATTGCAGCAGTACTACACCACAAAAAATTTAATTCGAAATATTGTCCTTTTGCAGAAGTCAGCACAAATTATAAGACCCGCTATATAGAGAAGTAATCCATGGTCAGTTTACAACAGCTGTGAGGGAAAGCTATCTGCTAGCATAATAGTAGATTGGTAGAATTGGGATAACAATATGACAGATCCATTGTTCTCTTAATAGGCCTAGAAAAAGATGCCTACAGAAGAGCATTTTACTTATCAGTATAACCTGTGATGCTTTGAGACATTCATTTCTCTTGCCACTCTGGTCATAGTGAATGGTCTGACTGAAAAAAGGCAGGCTGTTTGCCATACTAAAAGTACAAACAATGGAGTTAATCATCCAGGACAGAAAGTAGCATACATGGAGTGACAAAAAGTATGTCCAGAAAACCGTCCACCATTTTTTTGTTAAATAAATTACATAGAACATTTAAATATAGGTTGTTAACATCTTCACACCATATCAAGAGAACAGAATCAGATTATTTTAATTAAGTCGGTTTTAAGGGGTTACACATTGATGTTATCACTGGAGGTGTAAACTGGTAAAGCAGCATGAATGGATGCCATTGTAGTACTCCACACCCGGGATACTACAATCGTAAATAGTTTTGTATTATGTTATGTATTTTAATGTATGCTTCTGGCAGTTTGTTCCAACAAGGAATCAATGACAACGGTTGGCTAATCACCCTGTTCTTCCTCTCTTGGTGGGAATGGGCTGGTCACTTCTCCCTTCTAGGAGGGGGTTCCTTTCCAGGGACAGAGTAGAGGCTCTTGCTCCTGTTTCAGATTCTCCAGAGAGATCTATCATTCATTTTCCTCAAGTGAAGTCTTGAGACGCTAGACAGCAGAGTAAACTGCTATGACATTAAAGACACTGCTGAAATGTGAGGGATTACAGCCTAGACACCCATCACCCAGAACATTACTATTAGAGATGAGCGAATTTCATGTTATGAAATTCGTTCACACTTCGTTTGGTGATAGAAGCAGAATTGCGTTATGGATTCTGTTACCATGGACCATAACGCAGATCTATGATGGAATGCATAATGGAATGCCTTCATTCCACCATAATCGAGCTATATGGCCTGCATAACGAATCCGTCCTGTTTTTGTTATGCAGGAGAGGAGTACCCTGCATAACAGAAATGGGACGGATTTGTTTTGCAGCCCATAGACTTCTATTACGACAGAATGAATAACGGAATGCGTCTAAAGGCATAGTCATAGAATTGGGTTATGGTCCGTGGTAACAGAATCCATACCGCAATTCTGCTTTTACCACCAACTGAAGCGTGAAAGAATTTCAAAATATGAAATTCGCTCATCTCTAATTACTAGGTCAGGACCACCTAAGCGATAAATTGCCGCGATCCAACCTGCTTCCAATCTTTGCTGGTGTCAGAGAAGATTTGCACTTAGTCTTCTGCTATTGAATGTATTTGAAGTTCTATGTTGCACTCAGTACAAGGACTTTGTTATGTTTAATTCTGGCCTCATTGTTCAATACTACATTTCCACTGCACCAACACCCAGGGAACAACAGCCTTAGCGAGTACACCATGACACAACACTTCATCAGGGAAACTACAGGATTAGTACAGTGGATATAAAAAGTCTATACACCCTGTTAAAATGTCAGGTTTTTGTGCTGTAAAAAAAATCAGACAAAGATAAATTGTTTCGGAACTTTTTCCACTTTTAATGTGATCTATAAACTGTACCACTCAATTGAAAAACAAACTGAAATTTTTTAGGTGGAGGGAATAAAACAAAAAAACTAAATTAATGTGGTTGCATAAGTGTTCACACCCTCTTATAACATATTAAATTGGTGTCAGCATACACCTGACATCATTTAAAGTGCCTCTGATTAACCCCAAATAAAGTTCAGCTGCTCTAGTTGGTCTTTCCTGGTATTTTCTTAGTCGCATCCCACAGCAAAAGCCATGGTCCACCGAGAGCTTCCAAAGCATCAGAGGGATCTCACTGTTAAAAGGTATCAGTCAGGAGAAGGGTACAAAAGAATTTCCAAGGCATTAGATATACCATGGAACACACTGAAGACAGCCATCATTAAGTGGAAAAAATATGGCACAACAGTGACATTACCAAGAACTGGACGTCCCTACAAAATTGATGAAAAGACGAGAAGAAAACTGGTCTGGGAGGCTACCAAGAGGCCTACAGCAACATTAAAGGAGCTGCAGGAAAATCTGGCAAGTACTGGCCGTGTGGTACGTGTGACAACAATCTCCCGTATTCTTCATATGTCTGGGCTATGGGGTAGAGTGGCAAGACGAAAGCCCTTTCTTATGAAGAAAAGCATCCAAGCCAGGCTACATTTTGCAAAAACACATCTGAAATCTCCCAAAAGCATGTGGGAAAATGTGTTATGGTTTGATGAAATTAAGGTTAAACTTTTTGGCCATAATTCCAAAAGATATGTTTGGTGCAAAAACAAAACTGCACATCACCAACAGAACACCATACCCAAAGTGAAGCATGGTGGTGGCAGCATCATGCTTTGGGGCTGGTTTTCTTCATCTTGAACTGGGGCCTTATTTAAGATAATGGGAATTACGAACAGTTTCAAATACCAGTCAATATTGGCACAAAACCTTCAGGCTTCTGCTAGAAAGCTGAACATGAAGAGGAACTTCATCTTTTAGCATGACAACGACCCAAAGCATACATCCAAATCAACAAAGGAATGGCTTTACCAGAAGAAGATTAAAGTTTTGGAATGGCCCAGCAAGAGCCTAGACCTGAATCCGATAGAAAATCTGCAGGGTGATCTGAAGAGGGCTGTGCACAGGGGATGCTCTCGTAATCTGACAGATTTGGAGTGTTTTTGCAAAGAAGAATGGGCAAATCTTGCCAAGTCAAAATGTGCCATGCTCATAGACTTGTACCCAAAAAGACTGCTGTAATAAAATTAAAAGGTGCTTCAACAAAGTATTAGTTTAAGGGTGTGCACACTTATGCAAGCATATTATTTTATTTTTTCTTGCCTCTACCAAAAAGATTTCAGTTTGTTTTTCAATTGAGTTATACAATTTACAGGTCACATTAAAGGTGGAAAAAGTTCTGAAATTATTTTTCTTTGTCTCATTTTTTTACAGCACATAAACCTGACATTTTAACAGGGGTGTGTAGACTTTTTATATCCACTGTACATCTGCCTCATTGTATTCATAATTTATCATAATATGGAAAATCGCCCTGGCTCAGTCATTAAAAATGCTTGACTTAGGCTTCTAAATATTCCAGACATGGTAGTTCTTACCACACCTTTGAGAACTTTAGGTACATTTTTTTTCCATGTTCTACCTAATTATAATAAAATATGCTATGAGCAGAGTTAATTTCCCAAACTAGAATCAGCCCGGGATCCATAGTGCATAGTTCTTTTACTTTGGGAGTTTTCTCAAAGCAAGTATCTGAGGTACATAAAATATTGTAGGACTGAAGAGGAAATTACCAAGAGGGCAAAATTATGACATCAGGCTATATTCAGAATACTGAGCATTGAGCTGAATTGGCTTCCTTTACCTTTTTTATATTCAGAATACACAGCAGAGCATTCACATGCGGCGCACATATACAGTGTTTGTATAGCGTTCTTTGGCATCCTTATGGCCAGTAATAACAGTGAATGGTAATAAATAATTCCACAATGTTTCAGAATTCAGCTTTTGTCATTTGTACATTGCCACATAATATACATAATATGAATCCATTGGGCATTTATCTCAGTTAAATGTTTAGTTCTTTACAATGAGAACACATTTCCGATATTTTCAGTACAACAAGAGGAAAGAAAACAATTGTGGTTCTCTGTCGGAACCTGGCGCTGATGAAAGCTTCAAGAATGGAATGAATTTCCATAATCCTTACATTTGAAATCTTGCCATAAGAAGGAATATTCGATTTGCTGTGCATTATTTTAATTTAATGAATGATGAGATGGTTTTCCTGTGGAGGGTACGGATTCGGTGCAGATTTACGCTGCACTAATTCCTGCATGCCAACTTTCTACAAAAGCTTTTCGTAAGAGACTTAGAGTGGGTCATATTTAGAAAAGATTAATGTTGTATTGCCTATTGTTGAGGTCATAATGCACCTATGTTACTTGCTGAATAGCTGAAATCTTTTCCTAGGTAGCGGGCACATCTAAGCTGGAATATGTATGGCTAACATTTCATTAGTTAAAATGCATTTACAAGGCTTAAAACTAAGCTATACTTTTATATATTACACTAAGCCTTCATCTGCGGGATCGTATATCCAATCCCAAGTGCAGTTATAGCAAGATTAATGTAATGCTTCTGATTATACAGTACCATTTATTTCTTTCAAAGTTTTGGTCCACTTTGTTGAATTGACAACAAAGGAATATTTTTCTTTAACCCTTAAAGGACCGGGCGATTTTCCATTTTTGCGTTTTAATTTTTCACTCTCCATCTTCACAGAGTGATAACTTTTTTTTATTTTTCCATTCACATAGCCATATGAGCACTAATTTTTTTTGCTTCTTAATAGCACCATGTATAGTTGTATACAATGTAGTGGGTAGCAGAATTCTTTTCCAAATGGGTTGGAATTGGAAAAAAAAACTATTCTGTCACAGTTTTATGTTTTTTTTTTTTTTTTACAGTGTTCATTATGCAGGAAAAGTGACCTATTACCTTCATTTTCCAGGTCAGTAAGATTACAATGATACCACACTTGTATAGTTTTTCTTGTGTTTTAAATACAGAAAAAAAATTAAAACCTTGACATTTTTTATTTTTTCATCACTTTATTCTGACTCACATAAATTTTTTGTAACAGCATACGGAGCTGTGTGAGGGGTCATTTTTGCAGGCTGATCTATACTTTTCACTGATACTATTGTGAAGTGTATGTAACTTTTTGATTACTTTTTATAAAAATGTTTTGGTAAGTTTGCTGTATGCGATAAATATTCTTATATTTTAATACCAATACCCATGATTTGTATATTTTTTATTGGTTAAGTATTTTTATTTTGAGGAAAGAGGGATAATTTTAACTTTTTATATTTTTAAAAAACTTTTTTTAACTTTCTTTTTTTTTTTACATTTTTCGGCCTGGGTGACTATAACTGACAATCATTAGATTGCCCACTGTGTTCTGTGATGGCTATATTTTTCAATATCACAATATAATGCTGCCACCTAGTGGAATGTATTGGTATATTTTACTAATAGCTACCGAAGCCTACTTCTATAAATGTAGCATAACAGGTTCCCTGATCTTAGCTGGGAGTGCTGTTACGAGAGCAGGAGCGTGCGGCTCCCACTTCCGCACTACTCAGATGACCACAGCATCTGAGGGGTTAAATGTATACAATCAGCCTTATGTCTGTTTTTACCTCTAAGAATTCTCTTAATGGTCTATTGGCTGCACATTCTCTACAGCCTGTTCCTTGGCTTCCCTATCTCTTGACCATGCGCGCAGCTAATTGGTCCTGGCGTCATTGTGTTTAAAACAAGAATCTTTTCACTCCCAATAATTTAGAAATTCCCCTGGTTGCCTTTACTTATCTTATCCCTGATTTCCATGTTGAAATATGGGAGAAGGTGGGATTATCGCAACAGAGTCAGATAGTTTCTACCAATACCTACAGATATGACATGCCCTTGAGAGAATTGTGCTCCCCCTCACCCGCTGCATGGAACCACCCCGTTCAGTTCTTCCTTTAGTAACCGTACACCTTCCGTGAAAGGCCTCTCCGCGGCATATTTGGAAACCTGGAAAATAAACTTGGTTTTATGTTGAAGTGGGAAGAAGAGTTAGGTTGCACATAGTCGGTTCCATGTAATATATTGAGAAACTTAAAAATTATTTGTGAAGTGGAACACTCTGTCGCCCCCGGGCTCTCCTTCTTCTGAAAACTCATGGGTCACGCTGCATAGATCTGTGAGTTTTCAGAAGAAGGTAGAGCCCGGCTACAGCGCAGGTGAGTATAATGCTGCTGAGTGACTAACTGACCATGGCAGCCAGGACTTGAGTAGTGTCCTGGCTGTCACGGTAACCGATCGGAGCCCGGCTATTACACTGGGACTCCGATCGGAACTGCCGCTGCCACCAATAATGGGGAGGGTTGGGGGGGACCCTGTGGCCACTGGCCACCAATGATTTTAATATTGGGGAGGGGGGGTGCACTGCTGCCCGGTGGCACCCGACCTCTGACAGGGCGCTGTGATCCAAGCAAATAACCACTCAGGTGTGGCACACGAGCATGCTCGCTCATCACTAATATCAACGAGTTTATGGTTATCTTTGAAAAATATTTTACACAATTTTCCAATTGTAAGTTTTATTCAGAAAGTAGCAACTTGTAACTAAAAAAATTGCTGCTGTGTCAAGATCTTGATTTAAAAGTCAGAGCAAAACTGTCAGACTGCACCGCTCTTTCCCACAGACATTGTAAGATTAACTGACTTCTCATGTGCTTGGTTCTGACATGCACCCGAGGCAGAGAAATTTCACTGTGATATTTGTTAGAACAGGGACTTATGTATCTCAATAGGAACTCAGCGTATGCTATGCTATGGTAAGAAAGATACCACGAAACAAGAGAAAAGGAGTCTCCCACATTTACCGGGACTCAGTTATGACTGCTACCTCTCTCCCATTTCATACAGCATCCCCCTTTTAGTACAGTGCTCAACCTCATTTTGTATGGCAGATTGATCCCACAATGCACATTGTTTGCTGGGGCTGTGTCTAATGAAAGAGCATCCTGGCACCACATACACTTAATGTACTTGGATGGATGTTTTCCAGTCTGCAACTGTCAGTTTTAGACAGAGACAACTATAATTCTGACTGTTTATCTCCTCTTATACTGCCATCAGTAGTGACCAAGCCTCACAAATCCCAAAACACAGATCCTCAAAAAATACAGATGACGTCTGTGTTACATCCGTATTGCATCAGTTTTTTTGGGGGATCCATTGTAACAATGCATGTCTTTGTTGCAGAATGGCCATTAGGACATACAAAAATGGAATGAACATGGAGTCATTTCCATTTTTTTCGGACCCATTGAAGTGAATGGTTCCGCATACGTGCCACAAAGAAACGGAACGGACACGGAAAAAGAAATACGTTCTTGTGCATGAACCCCCATTACAAAATCAAGGAATTAGAGATTTACTTACCGGTATGTATAAAAGAACGTGAACCCCCCAAAATCAGTAGTATCAGACCGCTATTTCACCCTAATTACAGAATCAAGGATTAACGGATGTACGTATGTATAAAAGAACTTGAACAACCTAAAATCAGTAGTATTCAAGCAATTTTTAACCCCAATAAGTGCAGCAAGGTATAATAGCAATCATTCCTATTACCCAGGCTTTACACTTTTCTATTGGTCCCTGCTCTCTCTCAATAGTGTGGATAAAGTCTCCCTATTATATCCCTCCACTATCTCTAAGCTGTTCAAAAGTAATATTTTGTAAAGAAAGTCTTTCCTATGAGGATTTTTATGGGGCTGTGACATCACAGGGGCTGGCTATCTGCTGATTGGCTGGCTGCACGGCATTATGGGTGATCCCTCCTTCCCAGGCTTCTTACTTTCAGTAAAAAAAAAATATTCGATAATATGCTATACTTGTCTGCAAAACGGACAAGAATAGGACATGTTCTATTTTTTTGTGGGGTCGAGGAGTGGACAGTTCACAGTGTATTGTTTGCATCTTTCGTAGCCCCACTAAAATAAATTGATCTCAATCCGATTCACAAAAAATGGTGATTGGACACAGATTGAAAATATGGTTGTGTGCATGAGCCCTAAGATCGATATTCTGGAGAGGCTACAAAGTCAGTCCAGTGCCTCCACATCGAAATAAAGGCGTGTGAAGATTCTTTGGAATCCTCATCCAGTTCCTTCATCCTCTGTAGGTGAATTTTTTTTTGAAGCCATTCAGCCACTCTGAGGACTTTGGATTGAGGTTTTATTATGCACCAGAAGTCTACCAAGAACATGGTCTTATAATCTCTCATTCTAGCCATTCGGGGTGAATTTAGAGGCGGTGACCCCTTCTTAAAGCAGCTTCATAAAATATGTAGTTAAAATGTTGCAGAATATAATCAGTGTTTAGCCCCTTTAAAGGGGTTGTTTTGGAATTTTAAGAAAAAGTCCTATAAACAGAAAATAAGTAACCACTACTTAACAAAAAACCTACACTATCCCTCCCGGATGTCGGTAATGCCCACCATCCCATCTTAGCTAGACTCCCTTAAACTCCCACGGGGCTATTTGTAACTCCAGAGCCGGGATGTGGATCCACTTGCTGTCACAATAAAGCTTTAACTGCTGCAGCAGCGCCAAAACTTGTCCTCGCCCTGATTGCACGGAGGGACCTGAGCTCAGGATTTAAGTCCCATTCAAAGTGCGGACTAACCAAGTGGAAAATGCTTCAGGCTGAGATCTCCAGTGCAGGCCTGAATGGTAGCTTGGTTGTCTTGATGGATGACCCAACGCTGGCCTTTGGTCCCCTCAGCTCCTGATTATAAACGAAGACTACAAATCCTCTTTAGCAGGCAGCAGATATTCAACAATAGTCGTTTGCTTACTAGAGATCAAGCGTTCAATCCCTGGCTGATCACAGGACACCTCAAGTTAACAATTTAGCAGACATGTCTGAATCCATTGCTCTCCAACTGACGACTCTCTGTCCTCCTGCCACTTCCTTTCTCCAGCCATTCTAGCTTTTCCCAGGAAGTTTGGACATGGCACCAAAATAACAAAATGCACAAAATACATAAGAAACTACTTTTAACAGTCCATTTCAATAAGAAAGCAAATCCTGTGCAGCTATAAGATTACTTTTCTTTTTATATTAATTATCAACATCTCGCTCCATTAGTTTTAAGGGGGCTGCCGAACTAAAGGCATCTAGTGGTCTGTCACACAAACTGCATGTCATATCACTTAAAGCTTATTCAATATTCAATATAGTCACAGATGTATTCAATAGGAGTATCCTATGTCTCATCTTGGGGGCCCCAGATAGTGACCCCCTCACACCTGTTACCCCAGCATCAATGTTCTTGTGGTCCCTGATGGTCCTGCAGCGATAATGTCATGTACATCATTTATAGGCTTAGCCAATCAATGGCCTCAACTGCTTATGCTAGTGACTGATTGGCTGCACCAGTGATGTGAATGATATACATGACTGCAGGACTGGTGGGGACCAGTGTTGCTGGAGTGGCAGACGATTTAACGGTTAAAGTGTAACTGTTATGTTTTTTTTTTTTTTTTGCTAGTTTATTAGAGCTAGGCATGTATACCTGAGTTAGTCTGTCAATCGTTGTCAAAAGATCTGTAAATACCTTAAAATAACAGCTTTCATTAATGTCTAGTGATGAGCGGCATAGGCAATATTCATTTTCGCAATATTCTGCAAATTTTTGCATAAAATTCACAATTAATTCGTGAATTCTAGAATTCTCGATCTCCAGTCATTATTTTCGTGATTGCGCAAATCGGCAATAATGATGCACATTTTTTTTGCGCAATACGTGCAACTTCGCATTTTATCAGGTCTGAGTAGATATTAATAATTGGTGCACTAAGTATTGTTGTGATATCACAGGACTATGTATGTAGCATGTATATATGGACAGCAGAGAAACAGTAATTCCTATCACACTACCTAACACCCTGCACTGGAACCTATCAGTGATACGCTATATCACTATCTAACCTACACTGACTATTTCCCAATAACTATCTGTATTATATATATAAGCTAACTAACTATCTGATGTAATTAAATAAGGATCCAGATGAGTCTGCAAAGCACAGAGCACAGCAATGACACTGCTGTCTCTCTCAGAACTGCAAAAAACAGCAGAAAATTGCTGCTGGGGAGTTTCTTATATAATAAAGGGTTAGGCAACTTTCCTATTGGTTGCTAGTTATGTTGCTAAGCTCTGACAAAGATATTGCAGCCTTCACATTGGCCCACAAGCAAGAAGCAGTTGTACTGATGAAAAAAAAATATATCGTTGCTGTGGCTTGTCTGTCTCCAGCTCATTGTAAACAGAAGACAGAGGGCGGTGTTAATACGGGTGTGATCTCTTGGAGCTATATAGCCTTAGCTTGTAGCCTGGACTCAGTTGCGCTCTAGCCTTGGTGTAGGCTGGAAGCTATGCTCCATTCTTGGGCAACGCCATCTGCCCACTCATTGCGGGCCACAATTGGACATCAAGGTCTTTTAACAATGTCATCCCTATGTCTTCTCCATGTCTTAACCCATCCCAATGTGTCTACATGTGGTGTGGGTTTGATTTGGTAACTTGTTACTTTGTCTAGTGTGTTGTTACATGTCTAGTTTGTCGTTTGTTGCCCAGCATGTATGCTGGACATTCCCTTGTCTGCATGCGGAAGTGGGCCTTTATGATTTCCCGGAGGGGTGAATCCAAAGACTAAGGGCAGTCCTGCCTGGAGCCTTTATCTGTTGTCTGCATGGGGCTCCATGATGGTGTCGGTGTTCCATCTTTGCTGCGGCAAGTAAATGGTTGTTGTCCTTGAGAGCTGCTGTTACCCTGTGTGCTTACCTGCCGTCCAGTTGCTGCTCTTGGTCTTCTCTTCTTGCTATTAGGCCATTTGAGACTCCTGTTCTTCCGTGTCCTGGAAGAATGGGTCGTCTCTGGCCCTGGCCTTACTATCAGGGATCTCAGGGTTAGTAGGGCTCTAGGTTTCCTGAGCATGGGCTGCCCTACCATCTAGGTCCGCTCATGCAGTTAGGAGTCAGGGAAAGGATTAGGGATGTGCTTGTCCTTGGTTTCTGGCCTAGTTGCATTCCTTTTCTTTCCTGACATTGTACAGTGGGGAGTTTCCCTCAACCCTCTCCTCGACAATATGTCCAACAAGGTGGCCCTCAATGACTGGGCAGATGGAATTGTCCAAGAATGGAGCATAGCTTCCAGCCCACACCAAGGCTACAGCACAACTGACTCCAGGCTACAAGCCAAGGCTATATAGCTCCAAGAGACCACACCCGGATTAACACCTAGTCAAGAAGTTAACCCCACACTCGCCAAACAGAAGGAAGAAACAACTTAAAGGGGAAGTGCACGTGCAAATCGCAAACAACATGATGCTGCTGGAAACAGCATGCACGGCAACCGCGTCACGGTGCTCACCAAAGGCTGTGACAGACGGTCCTCCACAACGCATGCCACCCATTTGGCTTTATAATGAGGAGGTGTGTCTCTCAGTAATCCAATCTGATTGGCTGGCAGGAAGCTGCTGGCTACAGAAAGTGTTTATGTGACGTGAGGGAAAGCAGTTTTGGCAGAGAATCCAACTTAATAAGATCCTCATATTGTAGGGGTTAAAACAGCCGTAGCTAAGGGTAAAACTAGGAAATAAGTGTCATGTGAAGAAAGTAAAGACTGCTTTATGCATAATGCTGCAGCAGGAGTAACATATGCTAAAATAGATTTTTTTATGAAAACATGACAATTACACTTTTAAGTAACAGTTGTTTTTCTTTTCTTTTTTATTATATACCATTTACTGATCGTAGACTATTTTTTATTTTATTTTTTTAATCCTGGAAAACCCTCTAAAGGATAAATTAACAGAGGCATGTTTTCTCCCACACAGATATGTTCTAATAGGCATTTACCATTTTAAAAAAAAAGGTGCCTCTTTTAAGCTGAAGTAATTTTTGTAAATCAGCTCATGGGAGCAAAGTCATTGACAAGATCAAGGAATCAAGCTCCAGTAGCTCCAAGTATTGTAATTTATGGCGCAACAATTACAGCCGAATTAACAGCTCATTAAGACTATTTAAATAAACAGTGGAAGACTGTGGGACAATGCGTCAATGCTCTCACCACAGGGAAGCAATTATAGTTACATTAGTGGATAAGGATGACTAATTACAAAAACATTGCCTTTAAAAAGAAGGAGCACAACGTGTCTTATGTCTTGTGCTGGATGTATACGACCAGCACTTATAACATATGTCCACTATACATCCACAGCAAAGGGCGGGCAATGTGCATTAAATCAGAACAGAAGCTAGCAATCTAGATGCACATGTGGCTATAAGGAAAGGTTACTTTGACAGTTGTCTCGTTATATTACGCAGTTGCAGCAAAGGTATTATTACTAGAGATGAGTGATGTTATGAAAAATTCGATTTGGCTGCTTTGCTTAATTTCACAAAAAAATTTGATTTGTGACGAATTACTTCACGATGCGCATTCCTTAGTATGTAGCAGGCACAATGACGGGAAACAGCGATTGCGTCGTCCCGCATCATTGAAAAGCTCGGTGCCGTGTTCATTACTGATTGCAGTATCTGAGATTAAAATGAAGGCCTTTTAAGGGCTAATCCAATAAAAAGTAATGCATACTCACCTTATCCATTTGATCGCGGAGAGGCCATTGTGGCCATCTTGATTGCAGATTGAAGATTTTGCGCAGTGAAGTGATGATGTCATCACTCTGGACGGGCGCTGTGACATCACCCTGTCACACACATCACCCCACGCAAGATTTTGCGCGGTTTCTGCAATCAAGATGGCCTTGATGGCCTTTTCACATGCAAATGGATGAGGTGATTTTTATTTATCTTATTTTTTAGCGCCATTTCAGGAAAAATTGATTCGTTACCATGAAGAGCAAGGAAATTTGGGTTTGTGGTGAATCAACTTTTTCCTGAAATTCAGATTAGTCAATTTGTTTACCTTCCATTCACTCAACACTAGTTATTACATGAATGATGTAAACAATGAAAATCAGACATCATGTAGTACTGTACATTACAGTCTCTTTCAAAACAAAAAAACAAAGTTACGCCAAAATGCGCGTCGGGGCGTGTGCCACTCTGGCTGCATCTGAGATGATGATATGTGATTCCATTCTGATATAATAGTGACTCTGGCTGTAGTATTTGCTATGTCTGCTTTATCTCCACCAGCACTTGCACTTTATACATTTTATGTTAGAGGATTTATCAGCTATTTTGCACATATTAATAGGACTATATATAAACAGAGGATGCCATTTGAGATTCTGGATTTATATATCTAATTGTGCTGTCCAGTGATATCACCATACTCCTGTGAAATCATCATGTTTTTAATTAAATTTTAATTGTATTGTGATTTATGTGTCTGTTCAATAAACTTTACATTTTGATATGGAAAGGCTCTGTTTTTGGTAGGTAATTCGTATTACTCTTTCTAACCAAGCTAGAACCAGCCCTGTACCTCACAACCAGAGATCTCCCCTTTCAGTGTTTAAATTGTTCTGCTAGATTTATTTCAGGCTAGCAGCTCATGGGATGTGTCCTTTCTGCTGCACCTCTTTTCCTATCACACCTCAGGGGGGTGTCCTTTCTGTTATAGATCTTTCACTTTAACTGCGACAGCTTCTCACGGAAGATATGGCTGCTTGCAGTTGAAGATTTAAATGGATATTCTGGGTTTTTCAAGTAAGCCCCTATGTACGCAGCCATCTTCAGAATTCCCATAGGAATGAATGGAGCGGCCGCTCCGATCATTTCAGGGGGGTTGCAGGGAGTAAGTAGCCCCTGCTCTCGCAATCATGGGGGTCCCAACGGTGGTATCCCCACCGATCTAATAGTTATCTCCTATACTGTCGAAATACCCCTTTTCCAGTAGCAAAATACTAATGACTAGTGATGAGCGAGCATGCTCGGCCGAACTGGTGTTCGACTCGAGCTTCGCCATGCTCGTGTTCAGCCGAGTATTCGGCCAAACACTGCATGTGCTTGTGTACCATTGAGCACAATGTAAGTCAATGGCAGAACCCCAGGCATCCGCTGCTCGGAAGAGGAGAGGATGTCTGGCTCCTAAAAAAAACAAACCTCTTTTTCGGATCTGAGTTTTCACAATAGTAAAAACTCCGATCTGATAGTATATTCTAACCCCGAGGCATTCCCACCATGATGGGAACGCTTGAAGTTAGAATATACCATCGGATCGGAGAAAACTCTGATCCGATGGTATATTCTAACCCCAAGGCGCACCTCTGACAGGGCGCTGCCATCCGCGGCACCTGAGGGGTTAATTGCACGGAGGGCAGCTCCCTGTCAGAAGTCGGGTGCCAGGAATGTTTCTACAATGTTCGCATTCCCCTCCCCAGTATTAAAATCATTGGTGGGCAACGCGCCCTCTCCCCCATCATTGGTGGCAGCGGCAGTTCCGATCGGAGTCCCAGCAGTTTAATGCTGGGGCTCTGATCGGTTACCATGGCAGCCAGGTTGGTACTGAAGTCCTGGCTGCCATGGTCAGTTAGTCAGCAGCATTTTACTTACATGCGCTGTGGCCGCCGGCCGCTCCTTCTTCTGGTAACTCACAGGTCTGTGCGACGCATTGCTATAAACACAAGCAATGCGCAGCATAGACCTGTGAGTTACCAGAAGAAGGAGCGGCCGGCGGCCACAGCGCATGCAAGTATAATGCTGCTGACTAACTGACCATGGCAGCCAGGACTTAGTACCAACCTGGCTGCCATGGTAACCGATCAAAGCCCCAGCATAACACTGCTGGGACTCCGATCAAAACTGCCGCTGCCACCAATGATGGGGGGGGAGGGCACACTGCCCACCAATGATTTTAATACTGGGGAGGGGGGGGCACACTGCCCACCAATGATTTTAATACTGGGGAGAGGGGGGGGGGTGCAACTGCCACCAGTCATATCTTCTGTTAGAATCTGTGGCAGTTACTGGTAAAGAGCTGCAGCAGAAAGGACATGTCCCTGAGCTGCCAAAAAATAAATCGAGCAGAACAACTGAAGTAGTGAAGAGGGAGTTTTCTGGCTCCTTGTGAGGTACAGGGCTGGTTCTAGCTTTGTTAGAAAGGTATTGTCCTGTATTATATGATGTCTGATTTTCATTTTTTACATCAATAATGGCATAACCCCTTTAAGTTTCAATTTAAAATGTGTTCTAACTATGTAAGGAGTCCTAAGGATAGGTCATTAATATTTCCGGACTCCACATATTGATAATTTGTTGCACACAGTTAACATATTGGCACTGTATATGCTCCCGAGCCTATAAATTGGGCCATAGTGGGGCTTCTGACAAAAGTTCTCATACATAAAAACAATTTAATAGTATTGCCGGCAGCAACCAATGAGATTCATCCTTGCATTTTCAAATCGGCTTGGAACATGAAAGCTGAACTGTGATTGGCTGCTATGGGTCCATAGTTTATCGACATCTGTAAGTTTTGTAATGACTGTTCATAACTGTACGAAGCCCAGCAGTGAAGCGTTCACACAGCATACTGTAATGGAAACGGCAAGTGATTTTTTCCAGTCCTTAAATGAAAAATAACATCAAGTGAATTTGATTTCATTTCTCCATGTGACAGGATCTGGGGATGTAAAGACATATCAAATATTGATCCTCACCAGAAAACCCACAAGAAAGGAGACAATTACTCTCAGAATAAAAATTGGTAATGGACACAGGTATCAAAACAAATTAGACCTATGGGGAAACCATTGATTTAAAGGGGAGGGGGCAGTATTTCTAAGAATACAAAGTCTTACTCCTTAAATAACCATGAAATCCCAACACAGTTGTGCACATTCAATAAAAGTAGATTTGAACAGAGAAAGAGATGAAGTCAGAGCCACCAGGGAGCAAGATGAATCGAAGAACAGGAACACTGAGATAGATGTCAGAAAGACAATGTAAAGCTGCCACTGTCCACTCAAGAAACGACCCGAGCTCTAAAGACTCTGTGTTATCTATACTTCTAAGAGATATGAAAGCCTTTAGGTTAGGAAAAAGAGCACCGAAATAAAATAAAAGAATTAGACATGGCTAACCATGTTAGGTAAGGTCTTTTATATGGGACCTCAAACCTGACAGAAACATTCTGAATTTTCTGTTAATTTTTTACAATTTCTTGTAGAGAAGAGCTTCGGGATTCAGTGTTCTAACACTATATACTGATTATTATTATTTTTAAACCCACAATATTTTAGAACCCTCATGTGCACCATGATGTAACTGTACTGTACGTCATTGGTGCAGCGTAAGCGTATAGAGCTGGATCACATGTTGAGCCTCCTGTACACGTGGCAAGCAGGGCTGCCATCAGAAATTTTGGGGCCCCTTACACAGCTCAAGGCCTGGACTCCATTTGTGAACAACAGAAAACTGTACAATTAAATAAAGGCTTTGGATCCGGGGGCTGGGCCGAGAGTAGATGGATGGGGCGTGAATTAATATAAATTAAATTTAAATTTCCTAACATTAAAGGTTTAGTTTATTTCAAGATAGAAAAGCATAAAAAGATGCACCTAGGTTTTTGAGGAGAAAAATAAGAAAAAAATTATTTTTAACCAAAGTAGAGCATTTGGTGGGATTTGAACTAATGGTGGCCTGTGGATGGCACTGTTTTTTGGGGGGGGGATCTGTGGATGGCACTGTCTTGGGGGGATCTGTGGATGGCACTATTTTGGGGGGATCTGAGGATGGCACTGTTTTGGGGGGATCTGAGGATGGCACTGTTTTGGGGGATCTGAGAATGGCACTGTTTGGGGGATCTGAGGATGGCACTGTTTTGGGGGGGATCTGAGGACGGCACTGTTTTGGGGGATCCGAGGACGGCACTGTTTTGGGGGATCTGTGGATGGCACTGTTTTGGGTGGAGATCTGTGGATGGCACTGTTTTGGGTGGGGATCTGTCGACTGCACTGTTTTTTTTTGGGGGATCTGTGGATGGCACTGTTGTGGGGGATCTGTGGATGGCACTGTTGTGGGGGGATCTGTGGATGGCACTGTTGTGGGGGGATCTGTGGATGGCACTGTTGTGGGGGGATCTGTGGATGGCACTTTGTCGGGGGATCTGTGGATGGCACTGTTGTGGGGGATGTGGATGGCACTGTTGTGCGGGGATCTGTGGATGACACATATATAGCATAGGATCCCCCTAAGTGCCATCCACAGACCGATCCCCGAAGTGCTATCCACACTGATCCTCAATAAGTGACCCCAACACTCAGAATTAATAGTGGTATAATAAAGCAAAGACCTTTTTTTCTTCAGAATCGCGCCACACTCCGGAGCCCAGTGTCGCCTCCTAGTTAATTTATTCACCTCACTTGCGGCTGACGTAATCTCGCACAGTGCGTCTGCGTAAGATTACGGCGCTTCTCTTCAATTATGTCAGCGCCAGTGAGGTGAGTAAATAAGCTAGTTTGCATGTCAGACAGACACACACGCAGGGACAGACAGACAGAGACACACGCAGGGACAGACAGACAGAGACACACGCAGGGACAGACAGACAGAGACACACGCAGGGACAGACAGACAGAGACACACGCAGGGACAGATAGACAAAGACACACGCAGGGACAGACAGACAAAGAAACACGCAGGGACAGACAGACAGAGACACGCTCAGGGACAGACAGACAGAGACACACGCAGGGACAGACAGACAGAGACACAGGCAGGGACAGACAGACAGAGACACACGCAGGGACAGACAGACAGAGACAAGGACAGGGACAGAATCATATACACCATGGCCCTCAGAATACACCTGGATCTGTGCTATAAACCCCCTTAATTGCACCAGATTCCACTCCACTTGAACCCCACTGCCCCTGAGTGCTCCACCTGCCCCCTCATACATGAGCTGCCCCTCACCTGCTCTCCATGAAGCTTTGTGGACTCCAGGACTGCAGCACATCCTCCCTCACTGAGCAGCCTGCAGGCACACAGCCCCTCCTCCCTCCACAAGATGCTGCTGCTGTCGGGGTTTGTCCATGTGACTATGAAGGAGCATGTGACCAGTGATGTCACAGACCTCCTTCTAGCAACTACATTCTACCCATGGATCTGCCGAGACTCCAGCTATCTTGTTCTCAGAACAAGATAGCTGGGGCCCGGGGCCCCGGGAGGTAAGGGACAGGCTGCAGAAGGAAGAGGGGGAGGAGCACTGGGCCCCAGAGCCGGCTGCCACAATAAAAAAAAAAAAAAGTTTCAGGACTGACCGGGCCCCCCCAGGGTCAGGGCCCCGTACTGGGGTATGGGCTGTACCCCCCTGATGGCGGCCCTGGTGGCAAGTGCCAGTAGTGTGATACAGCCAGCACTCTGCTATAATGACTACAATACTGGAAATATAACTTCTCAGATGCTGCTGTCAATAGCGTCCGTGGCATCTGAGGGGTTAGAAAGAGGGAGAGGCCCCCTCTTCAAAATCACAGGAGTCCAAAAAGTTGCTATGACAGCCTGAAGTCTCCTAGACTCCCAGGCCTGCCATAGCAAGCTACCTGAAACACCATGCCTAAGGTATGGCCTGACAGGCAGCCTGGGAAAACTGTATAGACTGCTATAGTATTTTATTACAGTCTATGTAGAAGATCACATGGTCAAATCCCCCAAGGGGACTAAAAATTGCAATAAATAAATAAATATTTGGTGTTTTTTGGTCACCTCATCCCAAAAATAATTGAATAAAAAGTGATCTGAAAGTCATATGTACCCCAAAAAGGTACCAAATCTACAGATTGCCCCACAAAAGACAAGCCCTTACCCATCTATGTAGTCAGAAATGTAAAAAGGTTATGGGTGTCAGAATATGATGATACAAAGAAAAAAATCAAATATTTTTTTTTAAATATTAAGACATAATATAATCTATATAAACTTGGTATCACTGTAATCGAAAAACAATGTTTTTTTATATTTTTAGTGAACTCAAAAAACTTTTTTTTCACAAATATATATATATATATCTATATATATATATATATATATATATATATATATATATGTATATTTTTTCTTTTCCTGTTTCCAATACAAGCAATTGTAAAAGAAATTGTGCAATTAAAAAATACAATTTGTCCTGCTTAAAAAAAAAAAATACAGCTATGTGAACAGGAAACTAGAAAAATTATGGCACTTGGAAGGCAGGAAGGGATAGAATGAAAACAAAAAAAAATAAAAGTAAGCTGTGTCCTAAAAGGGTTAATCAGGTGCTTCTCCCATAAACTTCTCTATAGGACTTGATAAACACCAGGAATAACATCATACCTTGAGCTGCGTTTTGAAAAACAGAAATTCCACAGACACCACAAAACATCACAAAAAAAGCCTACAAACCAAAGATTTATCAAGAAGAAAATTTTGTAAGGGCTCTTTCACACTGTCGTTTTTCCTTTCCATCCTAGAGTTCTGTCCTCGGGGCTCTAGGATGGAAAGAAACTGATCAGGATTATCCTAATGCATTCTTAATGGAGAGCATTCTGTTCAGGATGCATCAGGATGTCTTCCGTTTAGTATGTGAACGTTTTTTGGACGTTGACAAAACCGTAGCATGCTGCGGATTTGTCTCTGTCCAAAAATCTGGAAGACATGCCATAACGCCGGATCCAGAATTAATGCCTATTGAAAAGCATTAATTCAGATCCGGCATTAAGTTAAACGTCCTTTTGATAAATTGCCACCTATGTTTGCTAAATATGCTTTATACATACAAATACGGATGGGAGGGGTGGGGGGGTCACACTAGCGTCATGCCATTCTGTTATAGGTTACATATATAATAACGGAATGGCCAGACGGAATGTGTTAGGTTTCCATTGTGCAGGACGGAAACATAGTTCTGTCGACAGGACTTTTTTTTCCGTCCTGCATAACGGAAACCAGACAGATCCGTTATGTTTGCCCATAGACTTCTATTAGGACGGAGCGAAATGGAATGCCTCTTAAAGACTTCCATTTTGCATTCCATCTGGCCGTTCCGTTATAAACTAAAGCTATAACGGAACTGTATAACGCTAGTGCAAACCCACCCTAACAGCACTATTATTTTTTATGGCATGCCCATTCTAGCCTAAGGAGAGGCCCTCAAAAATGGAAACCCAAAAAACCACTTCAGCCTAAAACAACTAACAACTCAAAACGAATGTGTCATTACAAAATTAGATATTGTTTAAATCAAGTTTTTATGTTAATCAGATTGAAAAATGTTTTGATTTTATTTTTTTATTAAATTTTTCACGTGACTACCTACCGTACATTCATAAAATAATTCTGAAATTCTGCAGTTTTTACACTGGCTACTAAGTCTAATAATGGACTGACATTTCCTGTTCTGTAAAGTTCACCATTTAGCAGTCATCTCATTATCATCACAGGTAGGATTACAATAAAAGGTAACAGATAGATATAGATATAACAGGTCACACTATTCACAAAAACCTCTTCCTCCTCCTTCCGCAATAACCTCTCAGATGGCCGGAACACTCTCTCATAGAAATCAATGAGTTATCTCCAATCTACAGGTTCCCAGGGCACATGTGGTGTTGTAAATCATATCCTTAAATGCTGTCAATATTAGTTAAAGGTTAGCTGGCTGTCCCCATAATAATATAACGAAAACAATTTAAAAAGGTAAATTCAGAATATAAAACCATTTAGAAAAAAGAATATGAATCATAATTTAGGTTTAATTAGTGAAAGCATAAAGGTGATCCATTCTCTCACCTTCTTTGTCTGAGATGAGCAAATCAATTTGAAAGAAATGAATGCAACATGAATTTTCGAAAAATACGTGTTGAATCCAAATTCCAAATTTTTGGTGACTCGATTTGGGCAAATTTTTCAAAATGGCATCAGCCATTTCTTAAATTAGAAGACAGGAAATATGAAGAAGGAGGACAACATGACCTGAGGTAGTGTGTGTATAGCCTGACAGGCATTTGTACTGAAAAGCAAAACATTTTCTGATCATTTTCTAAAAACTTAAAAAATCCTACAGTACAGAGTAAAGAGGCTTTTTGTTACCACCAGCAGCCATAGGCGTAGCTATAGGGGGTGCAGAGGAGCCTGAGGGGGCCCAAAGACCCTTGTGCGGTATAGAAGACACACAAAGCACTGAGGGAAGGGGGCCCAAGCGGAACTCTTGCTCCAGGGCCCTTGAGCCGTTAGCTACGCCCCTGCCAGCAGCTATAGCCATAGCTATAGATGTAACTGTCACTTTAAGATTACTAAGGCTGGTTTGGTTATAAAAAGAGCTTGATATTAGTTGAATACAGTCCGAGGTGACCCCAGAGTGTCATTTGCACCTTGTCAGGGCAGTTAGAGCACCCTTGATTTTTTGTGTAGGATGTCTATTGTGGTACTTGTGGTCCGCTGCGGGCATCCTCCACCGTATGCATTTTTGCTGGGGATCGCCATTAGCAACGGGCCACAAGTGCAGGATCTGCTCCCCTGTATATATATGCACAACTGCATTTTTGGGTTGAGCACATCCTGCTTCAGGCCACCTTTCAGTTGGTTTGTGTATATATAATTTTTTGGAGGTGTATAAACTCCCATGTAAATGTAGCCTGTTTTCCATCCACAGGCTATATTTAGGTGCACCTGTGAGGCCTGGGCCATATCAGCCAGTCTTGGGTGGGGCTCACAGCCTTCTCCCTCCTCCCATTGCAGGCATGGTTACATGCTGGAGGTAACTGAGGAGTCTGCTGCGAGTCGGCCTAATACATTCCTGTAATTTTGCCCACTGGCCCCTGGTATTGCCCATATGGCACAGGTAGGTGAGTGTTAGGTCCCGAGCTACTTGAGAGACCTTGGCGTGGTGCTCGGGCTTAAGACATGTCCTCCACTGTAGGACATGTTGACTAACCTCTCAATTTTAACATCAGTTTGAGGGCTTAATAAGACCGCAGTGTGCACCTGTTTTGTCATTTGTTATTGCTATATTGTTATATTATTTATTACATCCACACTATTGACATTTTGTGTAGGATGTCTATTGTGGTACTTGTGGCCCGCTGCGGGCATCCTCCATCATATGCATTTTTGCTGGGGCTCGCCATTAGCAACAGGCCACAAGTGCAGGATCTGCTCCCCTGTATATATATGCACAACTGCATTTTTGGGTTGAGCACATCCTGCTTCATGCCACCTTTCAGTTGGTTTGTGTATATACACTTTTGATTTTGGTCAAAGTTATTTGGACCTGAATCGAATTGTACAACCAATACTAGCGAATTTAATCTAAATTGAAATTCAATAATTTTCTCATGACCACACAAAATCCATCAGTTGCAGCTACAGATAAATCAATATGCACACTAATCTTTAAGGGGTTCCTCTCATTAAATTTCCTTTAACAATTAATAATGGATTCCATTCCATTAGATTAACTGATAGATATTATTGGATCGCAAAATGGACTTCATATGTCTCCTCTTTCTATCAATCTGACTGTCACATACCTTAAGCTTCTCTTCTGGTGGCAAGCTAATCATGGAACCTTAGAACCTTGCCACAGTATAAGAAGTAACATATTACTAACCTAATCTTACCTAATATAGTGTCAAGTGTTGGATGGTGGGCAGTGGATATGAATGTTAGTTGGGCAGATGACTGTGTGAGGACCTTCCAAGCTTCCAAGCTTTTTCTAATAGACGACCTTACAAGCTTTTTCTTAGTTTTCTTTGTGTGTTCTACTTGCTGTTCTGAACTGTTAACACAACAAACAGTCTCACTTAACTTTTACAGTCAGACCATTCACTGTGGCCAGAGAAGGAATGGGAATGAGTGACTCAATTAGAGCACCACACATTACACTGAGAAAGGAATTCCTCTTCTGTGGACATCTTTATCTAAGTCTATCAAGAGAACAATAGAGCTGTTATACTATTAGCTATTCTACTAATCTTTATACTTAAAAATGATTTTTTTTGTCTGGGTGACTGAATAAATTTGAACTAAATTTGCCACACAGGTAAATCAAGTGCTTCCGAAGGTTGCAGACCCGGTTTCAGGTCACTATAACCTACCTTTCTGGGGATATTCCCCAAAAAATCATAATAAAAAAGCAAATAAGCCAGCACAAAATGACCTGTATTAACCAATAGAAGCATTTAGGCACTTCATTCTTAGCCTTATTGACATATACAAGGTCACATGACCCCTACTGACCAATAGAAGCTCACAAGCTTTTCATTCTTAGGTATATTGACATATACACAGTCACTTACCCCTACAGACCAATAGAAGCTCATAGGCCCTTCATTCTTAGCCTTATTGACATATACACAGTCACATACCTCTATTGACCAATAGAAGCTCACATGCCCTTCTATTCTTAGCCTTATTGACATCTACAAGGTCACATGACCCCTACTGACCAATAGAAGCTCACAAGCTTTTCATTCTTGGCTATATTAACATATACACAGTCACTTACCCCTACAGAACAATAGAAGCTCATAGGCCCTTCATTCTTAGCCTTATTGACATATACACAGTCACATGACCCCTATTGACCAATAGAAGAGCACATGTCCTTCATTCTTAGTCTCTCGGACATACACATAGTTTTACTCCAGGTTACCAAAAAAACACAGCCATTATTCTTTACTGTAGATGTTACTGTTATATGGTCACTTTGGATGTCTTTGTTATGAGAACACTGTAGATGTTACTGTTATATGGTCACTTTGGATGTCTTTGTTATGAGAACACTGTAGATGTTACGGTTATATGGTCACTTTGGATGTCTTTGTTATGAGAACACTGTAGATGTTACTGTTATATAGTCACTTTGGATGTCTTTGTTATGAGAACACTGTAGATGTTACTGTTATATGGTCACTTTGGATGTCGTTTTTATGAGAACACTGTAGATGGTACTGTTATATGGTCACTTTGGATGTCTTTGTTATGAGAACACTGTGGATGTTACTGTTATGAGGTCTCTGTGGAGTTCACGAGTTCACTGTTATGGGGGCGCTGTGGATGTCACTGTTATGGGGCATTGTGGATGTCACTGTTATGGGGACATTGGGGATATCACTGTTAGGAGGGCTCTTTGGATGTAAAAGTTGTGGAGGCAATGTGGATGTCACTGTTTTGGGGAAACTGTGAATGTAACTGTTTGTTATGAGAGCATTGTGGATGTCTTTTAAACACAAACAACAAATGAAATAGGCCCGTGCAAAGCCGGGTCATTCTGCTAGACTATTACATTCAGGCAGATCACTGATAAAAAAAAATAATAAGTGCATTTGCCGTCACTGACAAAAACTGATTCACTGAATATTAGAATATTTGCGAACAACACTATTCGTGAATAGGAATATATATCACTACTGTATATTCTAAATATTCGTGAATTCTCGAAGGGGCGATATTCGCGATAAAAATTTGCAATTCGAATATTCACGCTCAACACTACTCCCATGTAGTTCTGGGCTGATTCCTGACTTTTCTCAGAACCATCCTTACCCCATGAGGCGAGATCTTGCATGGAGCCCCAGACTGAGGAAGATTGACAGTCATCTTGTGTTTCTCCCACTTTCTAATAATTGCGCCAAAAGTTGTTGCCTTCTCACCAAGCGTCTTGCCTATTGTCCTGTAGCCCATCCCAGCCTTGTGCAGGTCTACAATTTTGTCCCTGGTGTCATTAAACAGCTCTTTGTTCTTGGCCATGGTGGAGAAGTTGCAGTGAGATTGATTGAGTGTGTGGACAGGTGTATTTTATACAGGTAATGAGTTCAAACAGGTGCAATTAATACAGGTAATGAGTGCAGAGTATGAGGGTTTCTTAAACAAAATTAAAAATTGTGTGAGAGCCAGAATTCTTGCTGGTTGGTAGGTGATCAAATACTTATTTTACGCAATAAAATGCTAATTAATTATTTCAAAATCATACAATGTGATTTTCTGGATTTTTCAAAATAGATTCTTTCTCTCACAGTTGAAGTGTACCTACGATAAAAATCTCTCCATTCTTTGTAAGTGAGAAAACTTGCAAAATCACCAGTGTATCAAATACTTATTTTCCCCACTGTACATACAATTATAAAAGAATTCAAAACCAGGTGCTGGTTTGAAAACTGTAGAATATTTTTTCATGGGACAACCCCACCCCAGTATACTTATGCAGCTTTTTATCTAAAAATAGTTTGTATGTAAATTTTTATACAATTTGAGAACACACAGTGCTTTGCAATGCTGAGAACCGTGCTCAACCACATTGTTTCTACTAAAACATACTGCCAAAGAAATGATTTGTGCAGGGTATTAAAAACTGTCTATCTATCTATCTATCTATCTATCTATCTATCCATTCATCCATTTTTTTTCTCATCATTGAATAATAATGTTATAATGTTATAAAAATGTATCAATCTCCGTATTTATAAACACCTGTAATTTCTCCATCTTAGCATACTACAATCTGACACACAGCTGTAAATATCTTACTCTTCTAAAATCAATTATGTGAAAGATAGTGCTAAATCTATATAGTCTATGCAGAACAGACGCATTTATTGCATTGTCTGGTAAATTAGTGTCAGAAGGGCAGGAAAGCGAAGCCATTCAATAGGGGGATTAAAAATAGAAATACAATACACTAGCAGAGATAATAGAGACACAGTATACTGTACTCTGGAGACAGGCAATTTCTTTTGACTTTCTTGATCTTGTAATTTAAACCACAATTATAAACAATTTCTCTCGCCATGCCTCTGCTACAATGCTCGTCATGACTGACGGATTCTTGAATTATTGCAACCAATAGGTAACGTGAACCAGAGGAAGAATTGGCATTTGCCATGGACATTTTTTTTTAGCACTTACAGGTAGTGCCAGGGGGCACATTCCAAAGATAAATGTCATATTACTCAGGTAGATTCTTTTCTAGATGAGCACATTAGTAATGAAGGCCCTTAGTCTCCTCACTTAAATGAAGGGCACATACTGTATCAAAGTCAATAGCATATCTGGATGAATTCCAGTAATACATTAAAAATATGTGAGGAGATATAGAAGCAACATACTATATTAATATATAACATGTCCTATCTTTGTGCTCAGTGTAATGCAGCATCATTGTGTGATCACTGACTGTCACATATCAGTAATGCAGGGTATATTGATAGATATAGTAAAAACAGGGGATAGTAATAGGGGGTCAGAGGTAGCAGTTGCTACGTAGCCCTTTTGCCTGAGGGGGCTAATTGGCCTCTCTGTAACATACAAAGACACCAGTTTAGGAAATGGCACATGATGGGCTTTTTAGAAGCTGACCAATTAGGTGTGCACCTCTGGGCGATAGCATTACATTTGTAAAATAACCCTTATTAATATAGATGTCTGAGTCTGACAACCCCTGTGGAATTAGGCCTTATTGAGGCACGTTGATGTAATACAACTCAAGAAACCTCTCTTTGAGCTCTCCCTTTGGAGGTCCTAGCTTATTTAAAGAAGTAGGCTTTTTCACCTCTGATGAAAGCTGATCTGTCTACGATCTGAACATTGTCTGGGGGGGGGAAGCTATCTCGTACAGTAGGCGGTAGAAAAAAAATTGTCCCACTTAAAATACAACCTGTTCTACAAATATCAAGCCCTTAGGAGACTACATTGATAAAAAAAATGATGGCTCTCAGTAGACAAGCAGTGAAGGATTCAAGGATGGAACTGTCCTGAAGAGACCTACTTACATTTGAGAATGAACTTCACTTAGCTCCATTAAAGGAGTTGTCTCAGTTAATACAAAGCAATTACTAATGTATTGTGATTGTTAATATTGTCTCCTTTCCTGGCTTGATTCGCTTTTCCATCATACTCGTCTCCAAGGTTTACGGCCAGCGAAACAGAGCAGATATGAGGTGGCCAGGAAGGGTGCTGCTATGTATGTGTACCTATGAGGGTGCCCACGATCCCAGCCACCAGAAAAGCCAACATTTTCTCCTATAGTGTGCAATTACGACCACCAATGCTGGATAGCAGGTTGGTCATAACTTTGTATTAACTTTCTCTACATGATCAATGCCATTTGATGAAGTTAGGCAACCTCTGAAAGTTCATCAGTATCGGATTGGTGGTGGTCTGACACCCGAGACCCCCACTGTTGAGCTCCTTGAGAAGGCAGTGGCACTCCTGTTTGTGCCACAACCTTCTCCTTGGTAAGCATGGAAAAGGTCATAGCGTTCACAGGAGTGCTGGTGACTTCTCAAACAGCTAATTGGTGAGGGTCCTGGGTGTCAGACCCCCACTGATCACGATAGGTCATCAGTAGTAAAATCCTGGAAATTCCCTTTAATTCCACTTAGAGTCATTATCAAAAATTTTATTTTTCATCAAATGAGATGTTGATTCAGTGTAAATTTAGCTAGTGGCGCTTATCATGATCTGAACACAGAATTAATACAGTACATGTCACTGTACATTTACATTACACTAGACTTTTCATTATAAAATAGTTTATCCTATGACAATTATTTATCACCTATCCAAGGGATTGGATCATAGGGGTTTTTCTAAGAAACGTTAGGGGTCCCAGAATCTGGACCCTCATGATCAGATATTTATTGTCTATCCTGAAGAAAGGTTATGAATACTTTTTGTTGGATAACCCCTCGAAAGTAGATAGATATTAGATAGATAGAAGAATAGATATATAGATAGATAGATAGATAGATAGATAGATAGATAGATAGATAGAGAAAACGTTAAGCATCACTCTCAGAAGATACCAGGTGGAATCCCTCTGCAGATCACAGACTTAAATCCAGAAGATCAAAACTGTAAACAAGAGGCAACACTCCAGGTAAAGTAAAAAAAAGTGGACGTTTCATCTCAGCTTAACGGAACCCTTGACAAGGCTCCATTGAGTTGAGCTGAAACGGTGCAGAAACATGAATAAAGAGGTCCACTTTTTTCACTTAAAGTGCTGCCTCTTTACATTTCTTTTTGATAGATAGATAATTAGACAGATTCATATGAGATATGAAAGGCATATTCTTTACTTTAAATGCCTTAGTCTAATTATTTGTAAAGCCTGATTTTGTAAAATGTGAGTTTTGTACAAACAGTCATGAGTAATGATTTCACACTGTGTATACAGTATTTATTTTTGCATTATCTTTATTGGTTATTTCTTTTTGCCTCTTTTCATATGGAAAGGGTTTCCGTAGCTGGATAATGATAATGTCCTAACTTTTTTTAGTAATATGGAAATGATATGCTTCACTCTTCCTCGGGTGTTATTGTGCAGGTTTCTTTTTCATCCACTTTTGAGAGATGGAGCTCAGTTAAAGGTCAGGAATTCAGATAAAGAATAAATGGAGTGAGACTCCTCTTATGCACACACTGTCAGAGGACTCCTAGTCTCTTTAATCATAATGAAATGAACTATATCACAGTAACTATTTAACTTACATAGGACCAAATGTCTGCAGCGAAAATAGAAGATGTTTCATATATTAATGACAAATCCTGTCATTTCCCGATCACTAGCACATCACATCACACTACTGCTCATTTGTGAAGGGGAAACAAAAATTACTTTATGTGTGTCTATATATATATATATATATATATATATTTATATATACACACACAGATATACGTCGGCGTGCAAAGGTTTCTGTTAATGTGAACAGCTAGGCGAGTTTAAGATGAAATGATCTCCAAAAGACATAAAGTTAAAGATGACATATTCCCTTTGTATTTTAGGCAAGAACAATTTTAAATTTTTTGTCTTTTACATTTTCAAAATAACCAAAATGGAAAAGGGCCCAAAGCAAAACTTTGGGCCCCCTGCATGGTTAGTACATAGTAGCACCGACTTTGTGAGGTCAGATATTTGATGAGAGACCCTGGCTCACAGTCTGTTCACATCCCAAATGTGTTTGATGGGGTTGAGGTTAGGTATCTGTGCGGACCAGTCAAATTTTTCCACCCAACCATGCCTTTTTGGACCTTGCTTTGTACACTGGGGCACAATCATGCTGGAACAGAAAATGGCATTCCGGAAACAGTTCCCACAAATTTAGAAGCAAACAATTGTCCAAAATGTCTTGGCATGTTGTGTATTATGATTTACCTTCTCTGGAAAGAAGGTGCCTATGCCAAGCCCTGAAAAACAACCTTATAGCATTATTCTTCCTCAGACTTTACAGTTGCTACAGTGCAGTCAGGAAGGTTATGTTCTCCTGACATTCATCAAACCCAAACTTGTCCATCAGACTGCCAGATAGTGACCTGTGAATCAACACTCTCTGTAGACTGGTTTAAGCGCTCTCAGATGCCTTGGTCATTTTTTACCATGGCATCTGAGCAGAAAAATGTCTGTGATCGGCGTTATCACTGATTGCAGACATTATCCCCAAGTTTCTGCTATTTAAAACAACAAAAACCCGGCGGCTATGGTTCCCACTAAGCAGGCACCATTTTTAAAGACTGGACTTCCACTGTACATATATGGTGGGGTTATGGAAAGGATTAATTGGCCACAGTGTATGGCCATTGTGGTTTAGCTCCTTGATTAAACAACATCTATAAATTCTATTCAATTTTTCATAATATAATAATTCCCGTCCTGTGGGAATAATGGCTTCTACTGCATTAAAAACATGACAAAACAAGACAGATACCAGCTGAGATGGAGAATTTGGAAGCCTGGAACACATAGTCTGCACAATGTGCTGAAGAGCCAGGTTTTACAAAAGGAGAGCCTTTCTGGTAGGGGTGAAAGAATGTAAGACAATATAGTATATCGCTTGAGAAACATCTTTTCTAATTCTCTTTGATCTAGAAACCACAGACATTCTGCCTGAGAAGTTTTATCATGCGAAATCTTCTTGTTTCTACACTTTATCTATACCTGGCTGTAATAAGTGAAGTACTGCCATCTGTCTTAATGACTTCTTTAAGCCAAGTGCTTAATGTCCTGTAAATGCCTTACTGGGTGATAGGTGTCCTTAGAATGGGGCATTATAGGTGAAATATGTTACTTATTAAGTTTCCAGTACAGAAGAGAGACTCAATTAAAGAGTTTACTGTGAGTTGATTGCAGTCATTTAGTGAAAAGGTTTTGGTTTAATGTGCGGATTACTTGACCCCCTTTGTTTTGTCATTTTGCTGGAAACAATGAAACTGTTCTCTTAAAAGGAATGTGTGACCAGAAAATTGCCTATTATTTAAATCATGTTTTCATGTTGAACATATTTATAAATATTTTAGTGACAATATTTTTATTTTTCCTTGTCAATATCTATTTACTAAAGACAACAACAAAAAAACATCAAAACAAAAAACACAAAATCTCACAGTTTCAACACTGGCCACTCAGCCTAATAATAGGCGTCACTTCTTCATCTACACACATCACTTTATTCTTATCATTACGAGCAGGATTACAATAAGAGATATTATATATATATATATATATATATATATATAAAACAGGATCCACCCCAATCGATTGACAAAGCTTATCTACTCCTCCTGACCTCTGCACAGGTCACAGAGCATGCCAATAAAAACTCTCCCATAGAAGTCAATAGTATCAGCTCCAGACCATTGTGTCTATAGCCCATGGGGCTTCTGTAAAGCATATCTCTGAATCTCTGAATGCAGTTAACTCCACCTCAGGAAAGATGGCTACCCTCATAATCATGTTCAAGAAATAGAACTAAAAAAACATACAATGAGAAAATAAAAGAGCATGAGAAAAAAAAGGATATGTGTCTGGTTCTTACTAGCAAAAAAAAATTCGGTCATAAAGTCCCTGTGAGTGTCCATATACATTTTAAGACACAAACGTTGTGCAGTTAAAGGTTTATTCCAGAATTGGGTCTCTTTTTAAAGAGGACCTTTCATCAAATTTGACATAGGCTAACTATGTCAAAACCTTGTAGTGATTTAGGCCATGAACAGAATGAATAGAGGGGGAGATTTATAATTTCCCTCGTTACTGAAAAGTGATGAATAAATTTGTACAAATCGATCTGCTCACATAGAGAGGAGCATCCTGTCTATCATCCCACGACTAAGGCTACTTTCACACTAGCATTAGCAGGATCTGGCAGGCTGTTCCCCTGCTGGATCTGTGCTAGCGCTAGCCCAAAAGTGCTGTCGAAAGTCACTGATTCACTGATGCCAAGCACGCTGCATTTTTTGTCCGGCTGCCTATCAGAATGTTTTCCATGCCTCATCTACGATCTGTCCCCATTAAAGTGAATGGGGCCGGAGCGGACTTCCGGCAGCACTCGTGGGCTACCGTTAGCACGGATCACTATATACAGTGTACAGGGGGTCACAGATCTCTATATACAGTTCTGGTGGTCACATATCACCATATAAAGAGTGCAAGAAGGAGAGGGCACACATTTATAGATGGTGAGACCAGCGACTGCTGCTGATGTCAATGACCTCAGCCATACTGACAGCCCACAAGGGGCTAAAGCTCCTGAACTGTTGGTCTGGCTGTAATATCATGTCTGTCATAAGAACACAGAGCAGAGGGGCCATAAACAGGATAGACACTGGGATTGCGCACAGTTTGTGGTCCTCGGCACCTTCCTGGCTCTGCTACATCCTCATATGTTGGCAGGATCCTCTCAGTACAGGGGAAACAGAGGGGGCAGAGTCTGCAGTCAGATCATCCAACACAGCTTCTCCTCAGTCTCCCTTCCTCCTGCAAAAGTTTCTTTATTTCAGCTTTTAACAAATGTCCCTACTAAGCCCCTGCCAGCCCTGCACAGCCAGGAGTGCCAGTCACAGAAGGAAAGCCCCTCTGATACAAGCAGGGTGCTTTAGGACCCAGACAGCAGCACAGGCTTCAGGCATGGATGAGGTAGCTCCTCCATGGCACCTGCAGGGATGGAATAGACAGGCTGCTCTGAGAGCAGGGCAGGAGGTGATGTGGCTGCCAACAGCAAGGAAACCAGGCAGATCTGCTTATGAAGATATATTAGTAAGTGTAATATCTCCCTACTTTTTATAGTTTTAATGAGTGCTAACAGAGTGGCCAATCTCCTTAAGGTTAAATATTGATTATATTTATACCTTACATTTCACAGGAAATTACTGATCAGCCAAATGGTGATTGAGGTGGGTTACCTCTGTGGCCAGTGACTGGCTGAGTGGTCATTTCCTGCATGTTGAAAGAAACCAGCGAGATATCCTGAATCATTCAAACCGATATTGAAGAAAACATTTCTTTGCTAGAAGACATCTGTAAGCACTACTCTATTCCTACAATGGACTATAGGAACTATTAGCAATCATGTTGTAATATGTACTGTAGTTTGCTTAGACTCTGACCATGACGGGATGCTTTTGAAAAAAGGGCTTGTGGAGATTTTGGAAAAAGTAAGAACTAGAATTGGGCTCATCCCATTTAAGTGTGGTTTGGGTGACCTGTACAGAGCTTACTTCCCTTCAAACAGAAAACACAACATTAGCCAGCAAGGATGTAGGAACTAGCTGTGCATCAAGCCAACTCTCTCTCCTATAATATATAAGATGACAGAAGAGGTGATTAGATTAGCCAGTGCTCTTCTTTATCAACTGGGTGAAGCAAGTGGTGGTATAATATAGGGGGTTAGGGTGTCCACCAGGACCCAAGTCTCCAGAGGACCTATGGCCATACAAAGTGGCAATCAAATGAATCAGTCTCTGCCTCCATTTCCTTTAGGTTGCTCAGCCATGCAGTTGACATTTTTTTTTAATCTAACTGTAATATGAATATCCTATCCTAGTTACATAGTATTGTTGAAAAAAAACATATGTCTGCCAAGTTCAACCAGGGGATGGGTAGGGATGTGAATTAAGGGTAGGAATGGAGAGCTAGACTTCTATATATTTACATAAGCATGAATGTTATTTAGTTCTAAGAATTCATCCATGCCTTTTTTTGTCAAACCATCCAGTACTCTTGCTATAATCACACCTTGAAGTTGATTATTCCACAGATTCACCACTCTTGTGCTGAAGAAGCATTGTCGCCTCTGGAGTCTGAACTTGTTCTCCTTCTAGGGGTACAACACCCTGCACCGCCTATTATCAGCTGTTGGAACAGCTCTTCTTGAACAGGTACTAGAACAAAATAGTTCTGTACACTGGGTAGTGGCCGTGACTGGTACTGCAGTGCTGCTTCCATTCAATTTAAAGACCTGTAATTTCTCCTAACATATCTGTTTTAGCAACTTTTTGCATTCCTCATTAAATAATTTGGAGCATATATTCTTATGCTTCTATGTTGTGCCAATCATTTATTATTTCTGCTAGAAGCTATGAATGAATTAATAGCAGTCTGCAGCCAAGGTCCAGCTGCATATTACCAGTTGGGGTGTGTCCCTGGACAGTTCTGAAGCTATCCAATAAGTGCTTTCAGTGTCAGATTGTGCAGGGACACAACCCTTACTGGTAACACCCAGCTGGACCTTCACTGCAAAACTGCTAGCATTTCAGTGTTGTGAGGTCATTTGCAGGCACTACATATTTCGTGCTGTTCTGTCATATTACATATGATTTACAGTATTAGTGGTTTTATTCCCAATATATTTTCCAGCTCTACTTTTTTTCTTTCCACCACCCTACCATCATTTTGATTTTAGATATGGAAAGCCGTCACCTAAATTTACAGTAAGATTCATAAAGGGAATGTGTCATCAGAAAACGATCAATTGTTTAAAGGCTTTGTACACCTTTGGGGCAGCATTTTATTTATCATTGTACTTATTTTGAGCTAAAATTTTTTTTTCAATTGGTCCTTATTAAAAATATGGCATCCTTTTTTCTGTACAAATCTGAGATGCTCTAGTAGCAGCCTCTGGATTTTCTCTCTTTTCCATCAGACCAGGAGCTGACGGGCTCCTTATCTCTGCTCTCTGACATTATAAAAACTCATTATAGCTCAGTTCTTATCTTAATGATAAAAATGTGGCTTAAATAAGTGTTTATGACCTCTTAGGAATTTAGCGATATGGGTAATTAGATGACCGGCACAAAGTGAAAGTGAAAGTACCCGCCACCCAGTTAGAAAAATAGTTAACTCTTTATGACAGAAAGGCTCAATATTTTTAATTAAGGCCAATTTAAAATATGATTATTTATTTTTTGCCAAAAATGAGTAAGATGCAATCATAAACAAATGTAGCCTTCAAAGGCGTACATAACCTTTAAATCACATTTTTATGCTGAACATTTTCTTAGAATTTTTGGTGAGTTTTTATCTATATTTAAAAATTATGTAATTCTGCAGTTTTCACACTGACCTGTAGGCCTAATAATATGTTACGATTTAATGTTCTTTACAGGTTACTTTCTAGTCGCCATTATCACAACAGACAGAATTACAACAACAATTAACACCTCTATATAGATAACACAGGCTCCACCATTCACAATAGGTGATATTATAGCTTACATCTGACCTTTGTACAGGTCACAAAGCATGGCTAGAAAACCTTTCTGTAGATTTCAGCTGGGTCATCTCCTGTCCATTGTGTCTAGGGTGCACCTACTTGCTCTCAAATCACAAGGAAAAAAAAAGTAACAAAAAATTCTAAAAAAATAAATAAATAACAAACGCTCAACATAAAAAGATTGTTTAAATAATAGGTGATTTTATGATGATACATTCCCTTTATTTTAGACTTTGATACATGACTACATATTATTCAATACCTGTGCAGAGCTCCTCAAAGTAACCGTAGGAGAGAGCAGTCAATGTCACTGTGACATTACAGTTGAGTGGTGCAAGTTAATTCCTCTGTTTCTTTTACATTTCGTGGAAAGAGTGGAATCTTAAATTAACCATGTTGAGTTTTGGAACCGATACTTTTTAAAAGTACTTCAGACTGTACTCTATGACCTAGTTTCTGTAGCTGGTATGCTGAATAATTCAATGTAAGATCAGAGCATACAGTTAAAAGGTTTATGCCGCAAATCCAAAATAGCTTAATGCATGAGGAATACTTA
Organism: Bufotes viridis; assembly: GCA_033119425.1. Classification (NCBI taxonomy): domain Eukaryota; kingdom Metazoa; phylum Chordata; class Amphibia; order Anura; family Bufonidae; genus Bufotes; species Bufotes viridis. The sequence goes on from CM065593.1 coordinate 47,488,391, forward strand.
CACTACGATTATTTGTTAAGGGAACACTGTCACATAAATTTATGTCCCATAAACATATGTAAATTTGTTTCTCAAGCAAATATTTATGATGTGATTCATCGATGCTGGATTGTTATAGCCTCAGTGATCCCTTCAGGATGTACTCATTTGATATGAGGTGACTACAACTCTCATCAACATTGGTCATTCTTATCTTAAGAGGTTCAGGTATCAGAAGAGGTTACTCCAGGCGTCTTGCAATTAGAGCCTTTGATATGTGTTAAAGGCTATGTACACCTTCAGGGTCATTTTTTATGATTGCATTTTACTCAATTTTGGCAAAAAAATCCTTTTTTTTCAATAAATCTCTCATCCATATTTGATATCTGCTCATAAGGAATCACTGTTGTGATAAAAAAAACCTTGGGATACAGTCATAAAGGAGGTCCAGTGCTTTGAAATTCCTAGCACAGTAGCATAATGATGGGATATACAGTATATGGACAAAGGGAGTAAATATGTGCACTGTGATATTTCAGCAGAGTTACAATTGTCCCATGATGGAGGTTTTCCACTGCCAATAAATTTTAAGCTTATGAAGGCATTTTTTTATGATTGCATTTTGCTAATTTTGGGCTAAACATAATTATGTCACAAAGGGTTAACTCCTTTTCTAGCTGTGTGAATTGTAATTGCATGTTTACTTTGTGCTGTTCATCTAATAAACCTTATCTTTACATTACTAAATGATCTTAAACACTTAATTAAGGCACATTCTTATCAGTGAGATAAGAACTGAGCTATAATGAGTGTTTTTAGGGTCAGAGATGAGAAATATGGAGCCGTCATCTGAGCTGCCTGACAGAACACAGTAAAGACACAGAGCCTGCTACTATAGAATCTCAAGGCTGTACAGAGAAAGGGGCTCAACATTTAATAAAGACCAATTGGGGAAGAAAAGCGATTTGTAGCTGAAAATGAATACAATGCATTAATTTAAAAGAAACTGACACCAGTGGTGCTTTAAGGGAACCTGTCACATTCAACATGCAGTGTAATTTCCCTCCAGTGTCTTATAGAACAGGAGGAGCTGAACAGATTTGTGGGAAAAGATTCAGGTAAACTTTGCGATAATTATTTTAAATTTCTGCTCATTCTGAGCTTAGGAGTCTAATGCTATCTGAGTATGATTGTGTATATAGGGAAGACAATCATTTATAAGACCACCCACTGGATCCCTAAACCCAGAAAGAGAAGGAATTTGAAAGGGGTTGTCTAGGCTTTTATTGTTCATGACCTACATACATATGACTTTTTGAGAATTTTTTATGACATTTTTTTGGGGAGGCAAGGTCATTAAAAAATGGCAAATAGTTTTTTTTTTTTTTTTTTTCTGTTAAGCCTCATGGGCATGGCTGTTGTCGTCTTGTGGTCCACAAACCAAGGATCCACAAAATATGGATACCAACTGAGTGCACTTTCCTCGGTCTATTATAGAAATGGCCATTCTTGTAAGCAAAACTGATAAGAATAGGACATCATTTGCAGAACAGCTGCATGGATGTGGACAGCACATGAATGATATCTATTTTTACTTTAAAAAACATGGTTTAAAAACATTTTACTGTCATTTTTAGTATCTTTAGGGGACTTGAATATACGATCCTCTGATTTCTTATTCCACAGCCTGCAATAGTATACTATTGCAACCTATGTGATATTGACAGGCTTCCTATTAAGCCCTGCTGAATGCTAAGCTAAAAAGGCAGTTTGCTATGGCACACCTGGGAGCCTTCAGAAGGCCCCAGGCTGTCATAAAAACTGATCGGAGCTTCACAATTTTGCAATCGTGGCTCTCTCCCTCTGGCTAACTTCTCCCAATCCGCAGACGCTATTGACCGTGGCATCTGTTAGGTTACAGTTGTGTTCAAAATTATTCAACCCCCAATGCTGTAAAGGGTTTTAGGGAATTTAGTGTACATTTGTAATTGTGTTCAGAATGAAATCTTACAAGGACTTTTTAAAGAACCAAATGCAACTAAAATGACATCAATTGTTTTTGTAATACAGTATTAATTGTTTTTTTTGTGATTTCTTCATTGACACAATTATTCAACCCCTTAAAGACTACCACTCTTAAGAACAGAGGTTCATTCAAGTGTTTTCGATCAGGTATTGAAAACACCTGTGGATGTCAAGGAGCAGCAATCAAGCATAATAAGCACCAATTAGGCAGATTTAAAATGACTGTGATACTCAGCTCCTTCTAGACATTTACTGGTGTGTTTACAAACATGGTGAAGTCAAGAGAATGGTCCAGGAAGACAAGAGAAGAGGTTATTTCTCTTCACAGGAAGGGCAATGGCTATAAGAAGATTGCAAAGATGTTAAACATACCAAGAGACACCATAGGAAGCATCATTTGCAAATGCAAGGCAAAGGGCACTGTTGAAACGCTACCTGGTCGTGGCAGAAAGAAGATGCTGACTTCGACTTCTGTGCGCTACCTGAAGCGCAAAGTGGAGAAAAGTCCCCGTGTGACTGCTGAGGAACTGAAAAAAGATTTGTCAGATGCGGGTACTGAAGTTTCAGCTCAGACAATAAGGCGCACACTGCGTAATGAAGGCCTCCATGCCAGAACTCCCAGGCGCACCCCCTTGCTGGCTCCAAAGAATAAGAAGAGTTGACTGCAGTATGCCAAAAGTCATGTGGACAAACCACAAAAGTTTTGGGATAGTGTTCTGTGGACTGATGAAACAAAATTAGAACTGTTTGGGCCCATGGATCAACACTATGTTTGGAGGAGGAAGAACAAGGCCTATGAAGAAAAGAACACCTTGCCTACTGTGAAGCATGGCGGGGGGTCAATCATGCTTTGGGGCTGTTTTGCTTCTACAGGTACAGGGAAGCTTCAGTACGTTCAAGGTACCATGAATTCTCTTCAGTACAGGAGATATTGGATGAAAATTTGATGCAGTCCGTCACAAACCTGAGGCTTGGGAGACGTTGGACCTTTCAACAGGACAATGATCCCAAGCATACCTCCAAGTCCACTAGAGCATGGTTTCAGATTAAAGGCTGGAACATTTTGAAGTGGCCATCGCAGTCACCAGACTTAAATCCGATTGAGAACTTCTGGTGGGACTTAAAGAAAGCAGTTGGAGCGCGCAAGCCTAAGAATGTGACTGAACTGGAGGCTTTTGCCCATGAAGAATGGGCGAAGATACCTGTAGATCGCTGCAAGACAGTTGTGTCAAGCTATGCTTCACGTTTAAAAGCTGTTATAACTGGAAAAGAATGTTGTACTAAGTACTAAGATTGACTGTCACTTGGGGGTTGAATAAAACTGATAATGATGTGAGCACAGAAAAGACATTTGTGGTTATTTCATTATAAATGTTATGTTATATTTGTCTGACTTACAAGTGCCTCTTTGATTTAATTGTAAACAAGATGACTGAAATGATCAAAATCAATGTCAAACTGGCCAAAACACTCAATTTCAGTGGGGGTTGAATCATTTTGAACACAACTGTAGGTGACCAGGACAGGAGTTTCCCAATCCTGGTCGCTGTAGAAAGGTGTCAGCCATATCACACACACTCAACACCCACCACTTATGGAACGGTAAGCTGAGCCAACATACATTAACATAATACAGTCCAAGAAAGTGACTAATTATACACAAGGGCCTTAGCTTATCTAGAACAAGCCTGCATCCTGCACAATGATATGCTTCATCCTAAGAAAACTAAGATGGGTGTTAAGTTTATGATGTGTAATTCACACCCCATTAGTGAAGAATATACAAGACAAAATCTACATCAAGAGCGACCGCTTAAATATGCACAATTACCAGGCATTCAGAATTCATTTTTTAAGGATAAAAACATGCCACATTTCATTTATCAGATGCTATTTTTTTTTTTCATTTCTCTTTTGTGCAATGCTCTCAAAGGTTATAATGGATTCTCACAGTTTACCAATAAGACATTAAAATGAGGTGTACGTGCTCTCCAGATAAAAGATATCGTACAAAGTACAGGTTCGGAACCAGGAAGAAGAAAACAAATAGAATTTATATTGATACACACATCTAGCAATGACAAAACACAACATGTTCATTTCCCCATTCGGTTGTTTCCAATTAGATCTGTAAATACTGTAACATCTTTACAAAAATTATATGATGGGGACAATGGGGGTCATTTATTAATCTGAATACGCCTAAATTAGGCATATTTCAGAAGCAGATGGCGCAACGGTTTTGGCCTGGATGTATTTCTGGAGTGTAATAATATTACAGTTAATAGATTTGTTGAGGGTTGTTGATCCAGGGAGTTATTCTGATTGCCTGATTGGAGTTGGGAGGATTTTTTCCCCTAAAACTAGGAAATTGACTTCTACCTCACAGAGTTTTTTGCCTTCCTCTGGATCAACTTGCAGGATAAATGGCTGAACTGGATGTACAGATGTATTTTTTCAGCCTTATAAACTATGGGGGAGATTTATCAAACTGGTGTAAAGTATAACTGGTGTAGTTCTCCATAGCAACCAATCAGATTCCACCTTTCATTTTCCAAAGGAACTGTGAAAAATGAAAGGTGGAATCTGATTGGTTGCTATGGGCAACTAAGCAAGTATAACTTTACACCAGTTTGATAAACCTCCCCCTATGTTACTATGTTAGTATGTAAACAAAAACTCAACACTCCTGGATTATACAATATATACAACTGGGAAGAAATTTATCACACCCTCCACTCCAGAATTATGGCTTTTAAAAGTAAAAAAATAGTGCAACTTTTTTAGCTGAATTGCGCAAAACTTTTTGCTTTTTTTTACACCACTCACTCCAGTTTTGAAAAGTGGATGGGAAAGTGATCATGGTTAGCTATGTTAATGAGTGTCACTCCAGATTTATCACTGTGGCTCCTCTAAAATACCACAAAAGAAGTTGCAAACTCACTCCAGTAGGGGGTTGGCACAGGAAAATTGGAGTAGCATTTTGAGACAATAGGGGGAGTTTATCATTTGGGTAATATTTGAAGTCAGTTTCTTCTTGAGTCTGCCTTGGAGTACAGTACTTTGTGCCAAATTTTTCAAATGTTGCATGTTGGTAAATTGGTGAATTGATAAATTTTGGTGACTCTTTAACACATCTGTAACACATTTGCCTAGAAAGGTTACTGGAGGTTTTTCTATGCCAACCAACTACTTGAGTGAGTTTGTGACTTTTTAAAAAAGTCACTGTAATAACCCTGGAATGAAACTTATTAACATGGCTAAACATGATCACTTCCCCACCCAGCGAGGAAGGGAATGATGTTAAGAAAATGTAAACATTTGAAAACTTGTTGTGCGAGTGTGCCCAAAAAGTTGGAAACCACTATTTTGTGAATATTTCAGGGCAGAATTCTGGAGAACAGAGCTTGTTAAATTCCTTTACAACAGTGTTATGTTTAAATACCGCATTTTTCGCCCCATATGATGCACTTTTTCCCCCCCAGAAGTTTGTGTATGGGGGGGGGGGGGGGGAGGCAGTGCATCTTATGGGGCAAATGCTGCCATTTTTTCATTGCAGGCTGGCAACTCGCAGCAGGGCCCGCTGCAGTCACTGTACTCTTACACCAAGCCCCGCTCCCCCATAATAGTGTCATGCACAGACCACAAATAGTTCAAAACCCACCAAAAGCACACCTTTTGGTTCAAAAACATTTTTTCTTATTTTCCTCCCAAAAACCTAGGTGCGTCTTATGGGCAGGTAGGTCTTTTAGGGCAAAAATACAATAAGTGCCACATGTGACAAACAACATGCAAGGTTTGATAAATCTGGTGCAAAATATGTTAATGCAGAGTCAGGCAGAACTGTCTTCGGATTTTATCCTCATTATGATTTCGCTGCATAAAGTAAAAATACATAAATCCTGAAAACACCCAAATACACAACAATCCACATATATGCATATAGACTGCATACACACACACATTGAATTTGCCTGTCACTTACTAAAGTAAGTAGTGAAGTGTGACTACTCTATAAAAGGCAATTACTTTAATACAAAAGTTTTTGGTTACATTTAAACTTCATTTTGATATCTCCGTTTATATTGAGTTATATTGTTTTGGCTGCAAGCAATTTGAAGCATATGTTTTCATATATTCCTCTAAATATTAAGTCTTAGCCGCAGGGCAGAATTTGCAGTTAGGAATGATATTGCTTTCCTTGCTATAATATTTAGACTTTGTAAAGAAAGCACATTACATAATGCAGAGGTTTTAGCATATATTGGTGAAATGTATTACTATTAAGGTCAATGTTTATTGCTGAGTATCCTCTGGGATAGCATTTCACACATCCATTGTATTCTGTTTGCTTGAATATAGTAAGAAGCATTCTCTTATTACAGATGTAGTAGCATTAATACACATGCTAAACTAGATGTGTTAACTAAACTAGTTGGGTTAAACCAGTGTTTCTCAAATAGTGGGGCGCGCCCCCCAGGGGGGGCACGAGGCTCCTTAAAGGGGGGCTCCAGGTCACAGGAGATGAACGCTTCCACTGTGGAGGCGTTCATCTCCATAGTGATCTGTATCGCCGTCCTCTGGACAGCGATACAGATCGCTGTGCTGTGCGGCAGTGGAGGGAGAGGCGTCTCCCTCCCCTGCTCCTCTGATAGGCTGCGGGCCTTGTGCCAGCAGCCTATCAGAGCGGTTCAGGCGGCACGATGACGTCATCGCGCCGCCTGAGCAGAGAGCAGAGCGGGACACAGGCCGGAAGAGGCCTGCATCCAGCGCTTCCAGGGAGGTAAGTATTGGGGGGGTTTAATGTAGCCTGCACATGATTGGGGAGGGGGTTAATGGAGCCTGCACATGATTGGGGGAGGGGGTTAATGGAGCCTGCACATGATTGGGGGAGGGGTTAATGGAGCCTGCACATGATTGGGGGAGGGGAAGCCTGGACCCTGCACATGATTGGGGAGGGGGTTAATGGAGCCTGCACATGATTTTGGGGGAGAGAGAGAGCCTGCACATGATTTTGAGGGGGGGAGAGCCTGCACATGATTTGGGTGGAGAGGGGAAGCCTGGACCCTGCACATGATTGGGGAGGGGGGTTAATGGAGCCTGCACATGATAGGGGGGGGGGTGTTAATGGCCCTCGCCTGTGGGGAGATTGGTGTACTTATAACAATTTTATAGACAAATGATACTATTTACAGTCGCGCGGGGGGCGCGAAATGTTTTCTTCTTCCTAGGGGGGGCATGACAGAAAATAATTGAGAAGCACTGGGTTAAACCAACACCTTCAATTGCTTTTCAATGACTTTTGTTTCGAGATATCACGGTCAATGGCAAATTATAATAGGTGAATTTGGGTCAGCAGCCCCGGGCCCAGCATCAGTGAGGGGCCATCGTCATCCAAAACGCCCATGCACTTCCCACAGTACTATAACACTCTTATATGATATGTATATGCAGCGATAGTGCTGTGATAACAACAGCCAAAGTGGAAGGAGCGAGAGTGAGTAGGAAGGGAGCGGTGTCACTCCATGCTTCCTCCAACCACTTTCAAGGAGAGAATTCCTGCTGTGCCTGCACCCTTTGATGTCATAAATGCCCTCCCCTCTCTCCCCAATGTCAGCTTCATCACTGAGTGGTGCACTGGGCGCGGTCTGTGTGCAAGCTCTCAGTCAGGCAGAGTAGCAGCACGGTAGCCTGCATCATCCATTTTAGGCCAGAGCAGCTAGTGTTTGTGTGTATGTGTTATTGTGCTGGACAAGTGGAAAAAGCGAGACAGAGCAGGAGCAGTGGCAGAGAGAAAGAGGCCAGCAGCGACAGCCATTTCAGGTAGAGCAGAGACAAAGCTCCCGAATGGCTCCTCAAGTAATTGTACATTCAGAAGAAAATTAATCCAAACTGGTTCTACGGAAAACTGGCTTAGTTTGCTCTAGCAACCAGGTAGAATCTGATTGGATGCTATGGATAAGTCAATTGCTATTCACACCAGTCTTGATAAATGTCCCTCTAATATAAAAAAAAAAATGGAATATTTTATTTGAATCACCACTTACTATTGTTTCACCGTTAAAAAAAACATGGTATACAGAGTCCTGCAAAAAAAGCATACTTTTTTTTACAATGATACTCTATAGTGACAGATATCACAGCATGGAATCTGTCTGAGGCATCCGTTAACGTATACTTTTTGTTGTGTACGTTACATATTAAAAGAAGATGATGTGAACTCAGCCTAAATAAGAATAACTATGGGGCAGAACACAGAAGGGGGTCATTGATAAATAGAGGAAAGGAGCTCAAGTTTGGTAAACAGCCCCGCGCCTATGACGCACTTAATCCTCCCCTATTCCCGATGACTTTAGAAATTTGAGTTAAGAGTTTGAGTGTTAACTCTGCTACATCCCTATCTCTTAGACCACTTGTCCTATATGTCTTGTTGTCAGAGAAAGTAGAGATGCCTCCTTAATAAGGGTGTTCCCAACATTGCAGATGAGTCATGGACCTATCAGGTTCCGATCGAGGGACTCGCCACTCTATTGAAACCCCTTCCTGGCCATACATCAGTGCGGTTCAGCTATCTTGCTTGTACTGCAAGTAGTTAAGGAAAGCGAGCTGGCTTCCAGCCTTACGGCTCCTTGTCTGTCCCTACCGTAGAACATTTGTGTTGCAGAAAATGTGTTTCATCACATTGGGCTTCTGAGTGCACCACATAATTATCACAGCCCTATTATTTGTATAGCACTAATGCACAGTATGCCGCAGTTCTTCCCCATCAGATAACTTGAAGTGGTATAAAGCTAGGAAAGGAAATCTATAAAATCGAATGTTTATAAGAAGAAGAACCCTGGGAAACTACATTGGAAAGGAGTGCTTTTTTTTTTTTGATCTTACGAGGAGTAGGCAATGTGCTGTATTATGAGTCATCCTTTGAGCTCTTGCCATTTAACACTAAAACAACATTTTGCACGTTTATGCCGTGATTGTTGGTTCTGTGGTTTAGATGTTCTGGCCATGAATGTCCATTTCAAAAGCAACAAAATCCGTATGACAAACACCATGCCGGACCCAGCATCCCCGCAGCTCAGCAACTAGCCTGATGAAGGGCAACACTAATTGGCCTGAAACGTTGCAAAATTATCTGTAACTTCCTGCAAAAATAAAAGAGCATTGAAAAGAACTTTGGTGTGCTGTCATATGGATTTTGTACCTATATAGTATTCCTGATGTGGAGACGGGAAGAAGCTCTTGACGTGCACCCTACAAAAACCCTGAAGCCAACTGAGCGCTGTGACCCCCTATACTGAACCATTTCAAAAGCAACAACATTTTTGAGAAGTTTGCAACTGAATAAAATGAGTAGTAAGTGATATTCCAGTTATTGCTATGAATATAAAGGTATTCATGTACAAATACTTGAATAAATATACAATTGATACTAATTGATGACAGAGGGACATATTACGGTATAATCACACAGTCCATCCTGCATTGAAGAATGTAATTGAAAACTATAATAACTGCCTGCTGTGTGATCGGGGTAAAAGTGATAACCAATAAATCTTCAGTCATAGACTATATTAGAGTTAGGCCTCATTCACATGTCAGTGAATCGTGGATGTGTGCTGTCCATTCTCTCCACAGACTGCTCATGTATCCATGGACTTTAATGTGTGTATTCACACCAGTCAGTGTTCTTCCACAGATTGTCACCACAAAAGCATACCCTGTAGTTCCCTTGTGTACATCATAGTCTATAGGTTCTTGAAAACCACAGACACAACACAGATGCCATCCATGTTTGGTTGGGAGGAGATGCTCTGGAAATTAATTTTCAGCCTAGCAGTATACATGAATACTGATGACCCATGGAAGGCAAAAATGGACACATACACCCAGCAAGGAACCTTCATGTACATCTTGACAAATGAACCACTAACCATCTTGTCACTGATGTTATCAACAGGCATGGACTTGTGAAAGAGGCCTTAAAGGCGTTGGCCAGTTTCCTATGTTAATGGCCTATCCTACATTCAGCCCGCTCCATACGTGGTGGGTGTCTGCTGTATCATGCAGCATACACCACGCCGCAATGATCTGGAATGGCGATTAAGGTGAATAGAACAAGGGATGAAAAGATAACAGTTTTCACTGTAAAAATAAAAAAATGTAAAGGTTAAATAACCTCCCCTTTCCCAACTTTACATATAAAAATATATGAACAAAAAAAGTATCTTAGGTATCTCATTGATTGAAAATGTCGGAACTATTAAAATATTAGTAAAAATTTCATGTGCGCTGATCGCTGCAATGGAAAGAAAAATGAAAAACACATGATTCACCTTTTTTTGGTCAATTTCCCCCGTCAAAAAAATTGAATAACCGTGATCAAAAAGTTGTATTTACCATAAAAATGGTACCAATAAAATCTAAATTTTGTCCTTGCAAAAAATAAACCCTCATACAGCTCTGTAGACTGAAAATGGTGGAAAGAAAATTTTTATTTTTTGAAAAGTAATAGATCAAAAAGAAAATTATTCAAGATTGGTATCACTGTATTTGTATTGATCCGTAAAATAAGTGTGTTTCAAAATTTTTAGTGCACAGTGAATGCTGTGATGTCCAAACCCCAAAAAGCTTGCATAATTGTATTTTTTTATTTAACTCCACAAATAATTTTTCTCTCATTTTCCAATAGCAGACAGGTTAAATTGAATGGTGCTCTTAAATAGTACAACTCCCCACAAAAAAAAGCCCTCATATGGATATAAAAAGGAAAATTGTCTGGTAAGGTGCATGGCACAATATGTAAATTATTGCTGTTGTGGCCTTCAATCTCCTGAAAATGCCCCTTTTGTATGAAAATTACATAAAGAGGTCATATGAGGCCAATAGTCAACCACTATATACATTTTACCTAATATTTAAAGTTATACTTACCTTTAACCCTTGCACCCTGAAACTACAAATGAAGAGTAACTCATGGTGAAACAGGTGATTGGCTATTGGATCCAACAAACTGTTGAAAGAGGAAAGGAAAAATTGGTCATGGGGCATTCCCGAAGTGACACAAGAAGAAAGCCCCCCAGTGCACTGACCCCCCCCAACCCAACCCCTAGTTGCGAACCCACTTATCAAATCCCAACCACTCTCCTGCTCTACAGGTGGAAGAACCCTTCTGCTGCCATCTGCTTTTCCTCCTTTTCCACATCACCAGGAACATCCAGCTCCCCCTCTCTGCATCTTGCTGACCTTTCTCAGACATGGAGACTTTGAAAGATGATTTGGAAGAAGTAAAGCCAACAAAAGATGAGTATGGTCATCCTTAAGACATGGCCCCCTTAAGGGGTGCATAAAAAAGAATGATTTCCGTATTCTTCTACATACTACTTCCATAGACAACTAAATGGAAAGGGAGGGACTGTAGTATCAGTAGCTTAGCCAGGAACACATCGAGCTTCTGTGCTGTTGGATGAGTGCACGCATACTGTTGTCATTTTGCAATTACCTCGATGATGCAATAGATACAATAGACTACATTGAAGTCAATGGGGAGGAATCGCAGCTTCCTACTGCTGACAAGCCCTAACTGCATGAGAGGGAAAGCGGGCCATTGTCTGTTGGCCATAGTGCACGTAACGGTATCAGTAATGTAACGTATTAACTATGAATGTTGCAGCAGTTTAACAAGATGAACGCAACAATATATTAGACCACCCTTTAATACTAAGGCAGCAATTCTATATATAAACTAAAAGATTAACGGGGATTGAGTCAGCAGTTGAACGAAATGCATGCAACGATATATCAGTCTTAAATACTGTGGCACAGTAATTCCATATATCAACTAAATGACTAATGGGGATTGTGTCAGCAGTTCAGTAAGATACAGATTGCAATATATTAGACCATCCTTTAATACTGAGGTACAATAATTATTTATAGAAATTGACAGATTAATAAGATTGTGGCAGCAGTTCAACAAGATGCACACGGCGATTACATTCAACCTGCACTGTTCCTGCAGTCTTCCTAAGCTCCTCCTACAGTGTCTAAAAACTCTCCCTACGCTGTCCCTGCACTCTCCCTGCTTTTGGCAACACTGTCCCTAGTGTATTAGCGTTTGTCATGTTTCTCCCTAAGATCAGCTCACAGCTATGTGCTGATTGGCTAGCAGCATGACATTATGGGTCATATCACGTTCCCAGGCATCTTACTTTCACTTTGTAACATAAACCATTTTAGAAAAAATCTGATTTGTTACCACGAAGAGCAACGAAATTCGTGAATCTAATTTTTACTAAACTTCGGATCGAATTCTGCTTTGGATGCTTTGATTACCTCAACCAGTGGTGGCGAACCTATGGCACGGGTGCCAGAGGGGGCACTCAGAGCTCTCTCTGTGGGCACCAGCACCCTAGAAAAAGTCTACAGTGTACCAATGTGCCTTAGACTTTTCCTGCCATACATCAGTGCAGGACACACTATGAATGGCACAGGCAGCGCATTAAATGTCGGCAGGCTATTATAGCTAAATGATAAAGTGCATGGAAAATATACTATATTGGACTGTAGTATTTAGGTTAAATTGCCCTGTTGGCACTTTGCGATAAATCGGTGACTTTTGGGTTGTGCTTTGGGCACTTGGTCTGTAAAAGGATCGCGAACACTACCCTAAACACTAATTCCAGTATACATATAAAATTCCTTCTTTGAAGGCAGCTTTTAGGCACAGAGCTGCTATGCCTAGTGGTAAATTCAGCATTGTTCATAAATGTACTAATGATATTACTAGACTTCATGTTTCAAAAATGTCTCCAAGAAATCTTGGCAGGGATCAGTTTCCTTTCTTAACTACACTTGAGAGATGTGATATGGAGTTCAGTTGCTATGTTTCAATGAGACATTCATGATACATGAAGCAAATTATGTATTCGAATTACAGTTATTATGTTAATATGTAAACTGTCTAGGAAGGTTAAGCTATCCTCTTAATATTATTCATTGTATTATCAGTATATTATAAATCATGGAGTCATTTATTAACTGAATTTATGAAAACATAATAAATGCATTAAAATGTTATAATGTTTAAGGTGAAGTGTCCTCCATTCTCAGCATTGAAGATGCAATTCTTTATTGCAGTCCCCTTTATTCAGCATTTCAAGAAAAACGGCTAAAATGAAATAAATAATGCAATATTTATTCAATATCTTAATGCTGCATCACCTTGTTCCAGAGGTAGATCCACATTGGCACCAGCATCTCAAAAGGCAACATTCATTTGCTGTGTCCAGTTGTCTCAACAACAAAGCAGCCTAACTCAACCCTTCTTGCTCCTACCAAGTCCTCTTCTCCACAACATTGGCTCCATGCTTCCAGCTACAATGGCATGATGTCTGGCCTGACTTTGTATTTTAAAGTGGATTCCAGAATGACATCCTTAACCCCTCCAGGACCCTGGACGAGAATACTCGTCCTAACTAGACGGTACTTAGCGCATTGGGACAAGCATTCTCGTTCTACAGTTAAACTGTCACCATGTCTGAAGACATGGTGACAGTGCTGAGACTCTGGCTGTTACACACAGCCAGGGGTCTTAGCTAACCGGCCGGGAACCAATCAAAGCGGTCCCTGGCCAGCGATTGCTCTGATTGGCTAGTCTGTAGAGACTACCCAATCAGAGGCTTCTGATGCCAGGTCAAAGGTCCTGATCCCCACAGTATGTGACTGCGGGAATCAATTAAAGTGTATAAATAATATCCCCTACCCCCCCCCCCACGAGCCCTCAATGTCCCCCTGATGTGCCCCCTACGTGGCCGTGCGGCGTTCCAGCGGATGCAGGAAGCGGGCGGTGTGGCATGCTGGATCGCGATACCCCGCCCGCCTCCTCTCTAAAATCCATGGTGGTCCAGCGGTGTTAGCAGAGTGTCAGCACATTGCTGACACTCTGCTAAAAATGGCTGGCATCTCTGCTTGTACGGACCGCTGTATGGAAGGGGTTAAAAGGGAGGGAGCTCCCTCTCTCTCCCATCGGGGGGCTGCTGCAGCTTCCGACAGGATGGGATTACAGAGGGAGGGGCCCCCCTCCCTCCCCATTACCCGCTGCTCTGATCTGGCAGCGGGTGATGGTCACCATGGCAACAGGACGCCTTCAGAGGCATCCTGCTTGCCATAGTAATAGTAACTCTGATTAAACTTCTGCTAAAGGCAGAAGTCTGACCAGACAGTGTAAAGTACAAAATACAGTACAGTACACTATATAGTGTACTGTACTGTATTATACTGACATCAGACCCACTGGATCTTCAAGAAACAAGTGGGTCTGGTTTAAAAAAAATGAAAAAAAAAAGTGAAAAAACGTAATAATAAAAAAAACACATATCACTGAATAAAAAGAAATTTGAAAAATACACTAAACATATTAAGTATCGCCGCGTCTGTAAAAACCTGCTCTATAAAAATATCACATGACCTAACCCCTCAAGTAAATACCGTAAAACAAACCTAAAAAATGGTGTAAAAAAAGCAATTTTTCGTCACCTTACATCACAAAAAGTGTAATACCAAGCGATCAAAAAGGCGTATGCCTCCCAAAATAGTACCAATCAAACCACCATCTCATCCTGTAAAAAATGAGCCCCAACATAGCACAATCGCCCAAGAAAATAAAAAAATATGTCTCTCACTGAGACACTAAAATACTGTTATTGTGTTAAAGTAAAATAAATAAAAAAAAACAGTATACATATTAGGTATCGGCACTTCCGTAAAAACCTGCTCTATAAAAATATCACTTGATCTAACCCCTCAGGTAAATACCGTAAAAAAACTTAAATAACTATATCAAAAAAATCATTTTTGTCACCTCACATTACAAAAACTGTAATAGCAAGCGATCAAAAAGTTATATGAACTCAAAAAAGTGCCAATCAAACCGTCATCTCATCTTAAATTTCATCTCCATTTTCTATTAATTCTTGTGGAACACCTAAAGGGTTAACAAAGTTTGTAAAATCAGTTTTGAATACCTTGAGGATTGTAGTTTCTAAAACTGGGTCATTTTTGGGTGGTTTCTATTATGTAAGCCACACAAAGTGACTTCAGACCTGAACTGGTCCTTAAGTGGGTTTTGGAAATTTTCTGAAAGAATTTAAGATTTCCTTCTAAACTTCTAAGCCTTGTAACGTCCCCAAAAAATAAAATGGCATTCGCAAAATGATCCAAACATGAAGTAGAATGTGGGGAATGTAAAGTAATAACTATTTTTGGAGTTATTACTATCTATTATAAAAGGAGAGAAATAGAAATTTGCAAATTTGCTAATCTTTTCAAAACATTTTGGTATTTGGTATTTTGTTATAAATAAAAATGAAAATTTTGGACTCAATCTTAAAGTACTTCCTTGTTTATTTGAATGTTCATGGATCTGACCCCGATCATAACTCTGACCTTGGCTTACATGCTAGATTTCACCCCTATCTAGCTCCATGAGTCACCTGGTACCTGTTGTTCTATCCCTGGTTCTTACCCTTTTTGCATCCTCTAACTACCTTCTTGTCATCCTGTTGACTCTCCTTACACTTGACTGTTTCTGACTCTACTTCAGTTTCCTTCAGCAGAACGTTTACTGCTTACTGACTCTGGAGACCATGATCTAAAAATCCAATTGTTGTCTGTACCTCCTTGTGTAGTTAATGAAGAACAAGGAGATGTATTACAGTCCACTACATACAGCAGCTTAGCCAGCGCTAAATCCATTGTGGTTTAAAGGATCCACTTCTTATAGTCACTTTAGGCTGGAAAACATTTTATAATTGCAGTAAAACTACTTTTATGTCAAGTCACAGTCCTATTGTCAGACTGGACAGCCATCGTGAGAACCCCCCAGTCGCTCAATTAATAATTGAGTGTATTTTTTTTATGCACATCTTGCTGTAGTTCTAATATAGCTCCCCTGCACCAGAATTTGGTGAGTGAGCACAAACTAGTGAATGATGTTATCTGTGGCTACTGTACCTATTTTGGCATCAGCACCATTTCATCTCTATTGCCACCAGTCTCAGTACTTCCATCAGTATTGTACAGTTCTACTGGAGAAAGGATGGCAGAGCTAAATATTCATCACAATTCAGCCCTGTCTTCATATCCAGAGGGTCTATCAGACTAGTCATTATCACATTATAACACTATCTACCATGGATGTGAAATGTCACATCTGTTCTGCCAGTTGGATTTGGAACTATAGACATATTGACACTTACTCAAGCCTGTAAGGGTTAAATAATTGGCATGGTAATGGACAAATACTGTATATTATGTGGCAATTTATCATATTAGTAATATGCAGCTTACATTTTTCAGCCTTGAAGCAACCAGCAGTAAGCGTATTATTGGCTATTATGGCTATTATAAAAAAAAAAATCTATACTGATTGAGTCCCTCAAAACAAGAAATGGCTGCTTCCTAGCCTAAACCTCTTTATTTACAAAAAAATGGCCAGAATAAAATCTGTAGTTATTATAATGGCCTATGGAGGAAAAGCTTCTATGATAACCGGCTCCAGCAGAGTATATCTGGCCAGCATACACGATATTAAATTTATCATATTCAGCTTCAGTCTTTACAAGGTAAAATCTCATAATAATTCCAGACAGGAGGCAGAGAAAAATTACATAAAGGAGAGATTTTGTAGGCTGCATTATTTCGACTATATAATCTGAAGAAAGTCTGAAATCCATGCATTGTGCGGACTAACAAAGTTAATATTGACAAGATCTCACACGCTGTGCCAGCTTCAGGCCACATGTACTAGAAACGTATTAAATGTTCTGAACTTTCAGCGACTCACGCAATATAAAAGTGGAGCATCTTTCTGTTTAACATTTGCAGTGCTTCATACTGAAGATGAATGTCTGAGTATTCAATAAAACTGGATAGATCAGCAGCAGAACAGCTGATGTAGTTAAAGAAGGTGGAAAGACATCAAGGTACTGCTACTGAGGGGGTCAAACAGAATTCGGCAGGCTTCAAAGCATTGAAGAAAGTTGAAAGAGTTTACAGTATCCTTAAATGCTCATATATACCCTTTATACTTAATAGGGAGCCACTGAAGCACTGATAGCAACTATAGCAAAAAAAATGTATGAAAAATAGCAATACTGTGCACAGAAAAGTACTATTCACATTCCCACTTAGAGCCCTGGTCTGTGCAATCAATAACTATGACCTTGGTAATCTATTCCCCTAAACTCCAACTAGAACTAGGAATTACATCTTACCTTCATTTAGAATTAAGGAAATGGTAATCTTACCTTAAAGGGACATTCCCATCACGTTATGATTATTGGTAGTCCAACCTCTGGGGCCCCCACTGATCCTGTGAATGAAAGGGCTGAAGCAATGGTTTAGCATTCTAGCCCCTTCTTTGTTTTTCACTGCAAATGGTGTTCTACTCCACCCGCCATTGCAGAGAACTGCAGGATGCCTCATTCATTGAATAGAGCTGTGCTGTGTGGAGCGCTGGTATGCAGAGAAAATGCAGTGAAGGGGCCTGTTTAGTCTTAGGAACGAAGGATTTCCCAGAAGTAGGGACCCACCATAAATTGGCAAGTGGCCTTATACAATTTCAGTGAGATTTACTAAACTCGTTAGAATTCAGTCTCATTTTTCATCAATAAAACCGTGTGTATACACTTGTGCTGGATTTATTATGGATACTTTTTGCACATCTTTAGACAGTTTTGAAAAGTGTCTAGAAAAAAATCACTGTGGCTAAAGTAAACCAACCAAGAAATGGTAAAAGGAAGAGAGAGGCATCTAATACACATAGCAAAATGCATCAAACATATCACAGAGTGTAAGCCACAACGATTACTTTGGTGCATCTTTAGCTTGCCTGGACTAGTTTTACAGGGACAATTCGATAAATATATGAATATGCTATGTATTCTATAGTCACTCTATGAATATTAGTTTCTGCCCTGGCTCTTTAACTTTCTCTTCATCCTAACTTGTAGTACACTAGATATATTTTCTTTCCTTCAAAGTTAGAGTTAGTGACTACATTAAAGAATCACACCTCCCTGATGCCACCCCAGTAGTATGACTGGTTAGGGCTTCTCACATCATACTAACCAATTCATTGCTCCTCTGTTTGCATGTTTAGCACTGTGTATCAACAGAAAAATAGGGCAGTCATAATGTCAGTCATTCCATTTCTCTGCCTACTATTTTGACGAGGATAACCTTGCAGATAAACTCTTTCCTGTACAGCTGAAATTATTTAGCTTTCCCAGTCATTACAATCCTCTGCCCACTATTTTAACAAGGATAACCTTGCAGATAAACTCTTCCATATACAGCAGAAAGTATTTAGCTTTCACATGGAGAAATGTTATCTCTATGATTAATGATAAAGAAGGACAATATTTACAGTTGAAAGTAAAAGTATGTAAACCCTTTGTAATGATATGGATTTCTGCACAAATTGGTCATAAAATGTGATCTGATCTTCATCTAAGTCACAACAATAGACAATCACAGTCTGCTTAAACTAATAACACACAAAGAATTAAATGTTACCATGTTTTTATTGAACACACCATGTAAACATTCACAGTGTAGGTGGAAAAAGTATGTGAACCCCAAGACTAATGGCATCTCCAAGAGCTAATTGGAGTGAGGTGTCAGCCAACTGGAGTCCAATCAATGAGATGAGATTGTAGGTGTTGGTTACAGCTGTGCTGCCTTATAAAAAACACACACCAGTCCTGGGTTTGCTTTTCCCAAGAAGCATTGCCTGATGTGAATGATGCCTCACACAAAAGACCTCTCAGAAGACCTACGATTAAGAATTGTTGACTTGCATAAAGCTGAAAAGGGTTATAAAAGTATCTCCAAAAGCCTTGCAGTTCATCAGTCCGCGGTAAGACAAATGGTCTATAAATGGAGAAAATTCAGCAATGCTGCTACTCTCCCTAGAAGTGGCCGTCCTGTAAAGATGACTGCAAGAGCACAGTGCAGACTGCTCAATGAGGTGAAGAAGAACCTAGAGTGTCAGCTAAAGACTTACAAAAGTCTCTAGCATATGCTAACATCCCTGTTAGTGAATCTACTATATGTAAAACACTAAACAAGTAGGGATTTCATGGGAGGATACCACAGAGGAAGCCACTTATGTCCAAAAAAAAACATTGCTGCATGTTTACAGTTTGCACAAGAGCACCTGGATGTTCCACAGCAGTACTGGCAAAATATTCTGTGGACAGATGAAACCAAAGTTGAGTTGTTTTGAATAAACACACAACACTATGTGTGGAGAAAAAGAGGCACAGCACACCAACATCAAAACCTCATCCCAACTGTGAAGTATGGTGATGGGGGCATCATGGTTTGGGGCTGCTTTGCTGCGTCAGGGCCTGGACGGATTGCTATCATCAAAGGAAAAATGAATTCCCAAGTTTATGAAGACATTTTGCAGGAGAACTTAAGGCCATCTATCCACAAGCTGAAGCTCAACAGGACAACGACCCAAAGCATAGTAGTAAATCAATAACAGAATGGCTTAAACAGAAGAAAATACGCCTTCTGGAGTGGCCCAGTCTGAGTCCTGACCTCAACCCGATTGAGATGCTGTGGCATGACCTCAAGAAAGCAATTCACACCAGACATCCCAAGAATATTGCTAAACTGAAACAGTTCTGTAAAGAGGAATGGTCAAGAATTACTCCTGTCCATTGCACTCGTCTAATCTGCAACTACAGGAAACGTTTGGTTGAAGTTATTGCTGCCAAAGGAGGTTCAATCAGTTATTAAATCCAAGGGTTCACATACTTTTTCCACCTGCACTGTGAATGTTTACATGGTGTGTTCAATAAAAACATGGTAACATTTAATTCTTTGTGTGTTATTAGTTTAAGCAGACTGTGATTGTCTATTGTTGTGACTTAGATGAAGATCAGATCACATTTTATGACCAATTTGTGCAGAAATCCATATCATTCCAAAGGGTTCACATACTTTTTCTTGCAGCTGTATATTTCACTTTCAATGGCATAGTACTGATAAAATAAAATAAAACAAAACAGAAAGGTTCTAAATAAGTGTTTTCTATGAATATTACATGTAAAAAAATAAATCTCCATCAAGATGTGTACCAAGAGCCTCATGTTCATTTTTTTTAAATGATGCTTAGATCATTGTTACACCACTTCCACTCCATGGTACCAACTTTTCCCTACCCTATGGTGTTTTGGTCTAGGTGATTTGTTTTCCACTGTAGCTATGGTATTCTCTCACACCAGACACTAGTCAGCAATGTGGTCACTTCATTCATGTTACCAATTTGGCTCACTTTGAACCCCGTCAGATCAGATACCAAAAGAGTGTTAGGTACTATTCTAAACTTTGGCCTTGTGGAAAAATGGAAAAACAGTGTAGAGTTAGATACAGTTGAGCAGCTTCCATGCTGTGGAAAAAGGGCTTTATGCTGTATCCAAGCTTGTGTTCATAAAATCAATTGTCTTGTCCATTTGGCTTTCTATTATTTTGATGGCACAAATAGTGAAGCCTGCAGTACAATTCTTATAGTCAAGAATACTAAAACCCCAATGAAATCCAGTAAAGCCAAAAACCCACCAAAATCTGCTGTTAACTGTTCAATTATGTATGTATGATATGTGCTGTGGTTCTGTTATAAATGGAAGCCATAACTCAAACATTATAACCTGATACTAATGCATGGAAAGCATTTACTCGTATAAATAGATGCTTTCAATATTGCTTCATGAATTTCAATATAAATGAAATATTCTCCCCACACATAGATAATTTTCTTTTTTTGCAAAACTAAAACCAGAGACATGAATACTATCTATTTTCTAATCATTATCTACCTATCAATTTTGATAAACGTGAATCAAAGCAGCTGAGATGTTCATTTTTTCACAATAAATTTCCATGTTATTTACATTAGATCACACAATGTATCCATGACAGCAGGGGATGTAATATTACTGTCTATTACATTGAAGCCTAATTATGCAGTCAGGAAATAGGCACTGTATGTACATAGTATAGTATTAAATAGAGAGATATATATGTGTCTCGTAATCATCTCTCATGGAACTGATTTATGTTCTACACCAGAATGAAGATGAAATATGAAACTAGGATTGATATAAATGGTTCAACCCAAAATATAAATAAAAGAATACCTCCAGTACAGATTTTCTCTGCCATTTCTCAGCTATGATTAATTTGGGACAGGAAGTAACTGACAGCCACTTCCTATCAGCCATATTAGATATCATGGAGAAATTTAGTTGATCACTTCCTTACCCACAGGCATCTCCCAACTGCTCTTAGTTGTTCCTGGTTGGTCAATAACAGAGAGTCATGTATTTCCATTTCTCTAAGGCTGGCCATACACAAAGGATATTTGTCACATTAGATAGCTCATTCAGCTATTAGCTATTCCTTCCAACTCACCCACCCCCACGAGCATGAACATTCGGTTTCTCCAAGTGATTTCAATGCGAAAAGGGGAATAAACCGCTGATCAGGCATGTTGAAATCCAACTTACAACCTACAAATGGGCCCTACTACTATTAAATGGACCCCTCACTCATTGGAAAAAAATAATGAAGCAATAAAAATGAAAAAATGTGTAACAATCCACACAGATATTCAATAATAATATTTTATTCATGTACAAAAATTACAAAAAATAATAAGGGATTAAACATAGAGAAAGACCAGAGGCAAAAGAATGCTATATATGCCCACCACAGGTACGCAAACCTGAAAAAAACAGCACTGGTAGAAGAGACTAGCATGCCAACATCTAAGGCTACTTTCACACTAGCGTTTTTTTGCGAAACCGTCATGGATCTGCAAAAACTCTTCCGTTATAATAATACAACTGCATGCATCCATCATGAACAGATCCGGTTGTATTACGTCTTATATAACCATGATGGATCTGTCATGAACACCGTTGAAAGTAAAGGGGAGACGGATCTGTTTTTTATTGTGTCACAGAAAACGGATCCGTCCCCCATTGACTTACATTGTGAGATGGATCTGTCTTGCTCCGCACCACATCGCGGACAGATAAACACTGCTTGCAGCGCTAGGCTACTTTCTTACTAGCGTCTTCAATTCCGCTATTGAGATCCATCATAGGATCTCAATAGCTGATGAAAACGCTTCCGTTTTGTCCCCATTCCATGTCAATGCGACAAAACTGAATGAAACGGAATGCTCCAAAATTCTGTTTGGTTGCACTTCCATCGCGGACAGAATAACGCTGAAATCGTATTGTAATGGAAGCATTTTTTCAGATCCATGATGGACCTGCAAAAAACGCTACTGGGAAAGTAGCCTTATTCTGTCTGCGATGGAAGCGCAACCAAATGGAACGGAAAGCATTTTGGTGCATTTTGTTTCGTTCAGTTCAGTTTTGTCCCCATGGACAATGAATGGGGACAAAACGGAAGCGTTTTCATGCGCTATTAAGA
Organism: Bufotes viridis; assembly: GCA_033119425.1. Classification (NCBI taxonomy): domain Eukaryota; kingdom Metazoa; phylum Chordata; class Amphibia; order Anura; family Bufonidae; genus Bufotes; species Bufotes viridis. The sequence goes on from CM065593.1 coordinate 47,510,909, forward strand.
TCCTATGATGGATCTCAATAGCGGAATTGAAAACGCTAGTGTGAAAGTAGCCTAAGGCATACAGAACACAATTACAAAAAATAGTCACAAACGCAAAGGATTATTATACTGTAATTCACATTAAACAGTAAATGTGGATAAAAGACATGACTGATTTAGATTGTAAGATGATAACGCATGACCCAAAAGAAATATATACAAAATAAGGTAAATATATACAGTATAATAACAGATCAAAAATAATGCATTGTTAAAAATACAATACTGTTGGACCTGAATAATAATATAATAATATCCACGATTAATAAGTCTGAACAATGTAGAAAATCACAAGTGGTGCATATATAGAATGACAATTCAAAATACCTAGATAGTAAAGAAAAATAATGGTAGATAAGCAAGAATGACTATGGCATAACTCTAGACATCTCCTAAGGTGTTGCTTAGTCAGGCACAAAATACCTTGACGCGTGTTTTGACTAACAATGGCTTCGCCCAACTGCCTGCAACATCTGTCACCAGGGGAAAGTCAGGATGCCCTCATACATGTTAGATATTTGTCATGCCCCAATTATTCAGTGCGTTGGTTGGCATCAATCTAATGTATATGGCTAGCTTTACTATATAATGACATGCAAGATGCAGTCAATGTCTGTGACCAAGTTTTAAGCTGTCCATCAGGAATGTGTCAGACAAAAAGGTTTTGCACTAAATATAACCTTAAAAGTTGCAAGGGTTTATAGGACATAAGTACATGAAAGGGCAAGCTTTAAAGTAAGACATGGAATTTTCAACAATCCACTGTATCTGCTTTTTATACATCCTGAACTATACCATGAGCAGATTTTGTAAAATTTTTTACACATTTCAAAATATTTCAACTAGAAGAATATAGAGGGGGCACTCACCCTTGCAATTGTATAAAAGTAGTCCTTTATTTCATCATAGATAAGAGCTCAAGCAGAGGTGTCAGGGGCTCAAGCAGAGGTGTTGGAATACGAACAATCCACGCTCAGCAGCGATGGCCGTTTCGCGCAGAATCACGCTTCGTCAGGCCGCTGACATCAGCTCGTACTACTGCACTGCCTTTTAAAGCGTCCAGGACGAAGTTGCCATAACAACAGGCAAGATACAATCCTAGCGGACGCATACAGTATATAAAAATAGGAATATGATCCAACATAATACCAAACATGCAAATAGAAGGTGCACCTAGAGAAAGACATTCAGATCATTGCGATTATTAAGTCCCAGTTGACCGAGGGCCTCAGTGCGCATGATCCACCTTGCTCCCCTTTGAAGCAGTGTACGGTGTCTATCTCCACCTATACTGGGATTGGGAACTAGTTTGATACCTGCAAATTTTAAGGTCTTACAACTACTGATGTGCACTTCTCTCATGTGTTTTATAAACCTCAGATTTTTTACAGAGCTTGCAGCTGTGCCGCTTGTTTTTCATCTTCTCCCTTGATTACATTTCAAAATATATTCTCTCTAAACTCTTATTATACAAAAATAATTTGCCTTTACCAACTTATCCAAATTAGGTTTAGGATGTAAAGCTGTCCATAAACATGTGAGAGCTGTCTCCTTTGTAACCAAAAGCTCTCTCGTCTCAAAATAAGTCAATCTACAACCCCAAAATGTTCAAGCCATGATTGTTATTGATAAGAAGTCACCCATGACCATCCCTCACTCTCTGCTACCAACTGACTCAATCTTATAATTTTACACTCTTCCTCCAGGAAACTACGATAGGGGCCATCAGTCACAGAAGAAAACAACAGTGTTCTACATGGCACATCTTAGGTGGAGGATGTGTTGAAAAACTGCATTGGGGCTCAGGAGCTTCTAATTACATCTTTGAAGAAAGCCATACACAGTGCCATGTACAGAAGTTTCCTCTCTTTTGGAAATGGGCAAAAAATTAGGATACAGTAAAACTGCAATGCAAAGTACTAGATGGGAAAATAAAGCAAAGCAAGGAAAAAGACAGAATTAAAGAAAAAAAATCTGCTTTACTGCAGAACTACCAGCCTGCCAGCAGAACGATCAATATTAAGAGCGACCTGAAGGGGAGAAGGTAGTACAGGATCACATGTAGGTGGTGAACTGTTAATAGTGGAAGTGCATGTATAAGCTGCAAGGTTTTCTAGCTGTTCAGCAATTAGCTGTGAGGGGGTGAATAATAAAGCAATACCACAAGAACCAAATGTTAACATATTATTCAAGGTTACATACATTGTATAAAATCAAACATCTTGAAATTCAGAGAGAAAATAATTATTGTCACTGAGAAAGAGAAAAATGTAAACAAAGCACTATTCACTAATGTCAAAAAGTCAATCTATAGTCTTGATGTGTGGTCCTTAAACCATAGGGCTCCAACCATTGTAAAACTACAACCAGCCAGACTAAGGTTCCTTGGGCCCACCAGAAGACATTATTCTGAGGGCCTACCCTCCGTCCATAGAACATACACATAATCATCTTTAATTTCCTCATAATCTCTGTTGTTATCTTTTTCCACACAAGATACTTCATTAATAAAGTCTAAAGTTATTTGTGAATTATTCAATATAACCCAGACCTAGCACTAGCAAATCCTGTGCCACTCAGGTAGGAGTCCTACTCTAACCAGCAAGCCTTACAACAACTGTACAGTAACATATTGGAGATTGCTACTGTAATTTCCAGCTCTTTTGCATTGTGCCTAGTGGATATGTCATGATGGGGTGGAGCTAGGGTAACTAGAATGGAGAAGGATGGCAATGACACACCTCATGTACAATGCAACAATTAAAATGTTATTGAATTACATCAGTACAGTGGTATGGCCTCATAATGGTGCATACATCTCACAGAGAGGTTTAATACTTGGTAGTTACAAGTGAAATATTACAACCTCTATACCAGGGATCAGCAACCTTCGGCACTCCAGCTGCTGTGAAACTACAACTCCCAATATGCAAACATGCTTGGCTGTTCATAAAACTCCCATATAAGTGAATGGCGCATTCTGGGAGTTGTAGTTTCAGAACATCTTGAGTGCCGGAGGTTGCTGATCCCTGCTCTATACTATCTTATAAAAACAGTTAAAATGGTATCTCTCCTGTGGCCCCAGTATAATAAATACCCCTGTTGGTGCCCCCTAGTATTTAAAATGGCCCATTAGTTGCCCCCTGTATTAATAAGGCCCCCATTAGTGGCTCACAGTATAAATAATGCCCCTTTAGTGTCCCCCAGAATTAAAAAGGCCCCCATTAGCGGCCCCCAGTATTAATAAGGTCCCCATTTATGGCCCCCATAAATTGTCCTAACATGAAGCTGGACCCAGACGACCACGTCCAGTGCATATTGTCCAAAGTTCAAATATGACAATACAGTTTCAGTTCTAGCCCAAAACAATGAGCTAATACCAACAGCCCGGAGGAGTCAATGCCACCAACTTATAAACTCAAAGATCAATGCTCCATCAAATTTACTTTAATAACCAGTCAGATTGCCAGGTTACAAGGTATAAAAGGGGTTATCGTGGGGCGACCGCTTTGCCTATATGCACAAGGAAGCCCAATGCACATCGGCTGTAAGGAGGTCAAATGATTCCCTGCAGCTAAAGATAAGCGAATTTCGATTTGGGTCTGATTTGAATGAATCAACTAATAGAGATGTCCAAAACTATTCGCCGGCGAATGGTTCCCAGCGAACATCGCATGTTCGTGTTCGCCGCGGCAGGCGAACATATGCAATGTTCGATTAGCCCCCTATACTTTATCATTGAGCAAACTTTGACCCTGTACCTCACAGTCAGCAGACACATTACAGCCAATCAGCATATCCTCCCTCCCAGACCCTCCCACCTCCTATCAAAAAGCAAGGACAGCATCCATCTTAGATTTAATGAAGCTGCAGTGTTAGTTAAAGCAGGGAGAGTGCTGCTGCTGAATTGACAGGGAAAGCGTTAGCTAGGCCAGTGTTCTGTGTCCACTCCAGTCCTCAAAGATTAATCGGCCTCTTTCACACGATTTTCCATGGGAGTTTTGCCATGGATCCCCCTCCGACATGCCACAGTCCAGGTGTTAGTACCCTTGCAACAACTTTTCCATCACTATTGTGGCCAGAAAGAGTCCCTGTAGGTTTTAAAATTCGCCTGCCAATTGAAGTCTATGGCGGTTCGCCCGGTTTGCGAACACTTGCGTAAGTTCGCGTTCGCCTTTCGCGAACGGAAAATTTTATGTTCGCGACATCTCTATCAACTAACCAATATGTTTTGAACCCAAATTGATTCATTCCAAAAGTGCTTTAATTGCCCTGAAAAGCTCTTCCTCTCACTGTACACAAAATCTTTGATAGAATTCTGATTCTGTAGAATCGATTCGCTCATCTCTATCTGCAGCTTCATACTATAAAACATAGGCACTCTGTATGCTGATAGGTTGCTCTCTGCAACACCAGCTTAGGGCTTTTCTTTGCTAGAAGCAATGAAAAGCAAAGCAAGCAGGGGGAGTTATCAACTCACTACACCATAAAACTGGCAAAGCTGCAGATCGTGGGTTTGCGACATTATAAATGCCTTTTGTGCAAATAATTAGCCAAGTGGTGTTTTTATGCCACTCTCACCAATTTTCAAAAGGATAGCATGGCATGGCATGAGCGGAGCTAGCAGCTTTATTATCATTTACACTAGTTTCAGGCTTAACCCTTTCAGGACCTGACAATTTTCTGTTTGTGTTTCCATTTTTACTCCTGGCTTCTCAGAAGCCATAACTTTTTAGCTTTCCATTTCATTTGGTCTTGTTTTTTGCAGGACAATTATACTTTATCATTTTCTGGGTCAGCATGATTACAGAGACCTCAAATTTGTAAAAAATTTTTTTGTATCTTAATACTTTAAAAAATAACATTTTTGGACCATATTCTGATTCACAAAACAACTGAAAGGGAGCATGAAGCAGGATGTGCTCAACCCAAAAATGCAGTGCATATATATCAGATCCTGCACTTGTGGATCGTTGCTAATGGTGATCCCCAGCAAAAATGCATACGGTGGAGGATGCCCGCAGCGGACCACAAGTACCACAATAGACATCCTACACAAGATGGCAATTGTGTGGATGTGATAAATAATTCTGACCCCCATAATTTTTTTATTTTTACGTCTAATGAGCTGTGTTAGAGCTCATTTTTTGCAGGGTGATCTGTAGTTTTTCAGTGATAACATTTCGGGCAGGCATCCTCAAACTGCGGCCCTCAAGCTGTTGCAAAACTACAACTCCCAGCATGCCTGAACAGCCTACAAGTGTCAGGCTACAGCAGGGCATTGTAGGAGTTGTAGTTTTACAACAGCTGGGGGGCCGCAGTTTGAGGATGCCTGTTTATGGTGTATATGATTTTTTGATCAGTGACAAAAAACGCCGATTTAGGCATTTCGATTTTTTTCCCCATTATAATCTTCAACGTATGGGATAAATATCTTTGTATTTTAATTATACAGTCATTTAGCGACACAGCAATGCCTATAATGTTTATTTTTTATTGTTTATTTTTATTATAGGGAAAGAGGACTGATTTCAATTTTTATATTTTTTTTATATTTAAAAACATTTTTTAAAGCCCCCTTAGGGGAACTGAAAATGCAATCTTCAAATCTCTTATGCTTTACACTGCATTAAATTATCATTGCAATTTCAGACATATTCTACTGTTCTTATGGAGTTCGCTGGTCTTCATAAAAACTACTGCTGTAATAGGCTGGGTTTCTTTATATAGACCCAGGCTATTACCACAAAGGAACAGCTTCTAGAATCTCAGTGCACACAATTGACAGTGATAGCAAATGTTAGACTCGGGTCTCTGTTGTTTAAAACAGCAGAAACTTGTCAGCTATAGTACAGAACAGCGCCAGTTGTAAACCCTGCTCTTGAACTATACATGTATGGCAGCAGTGCTGAAGGTGTTAAATGATGACTGCAAACTACATCAGCTACGACTCTCATAGATTTCATTCTAGGTACACAGACTGCTGAGGATGTGCTTAGTTGATGACAAGTCATGCGCTTCATCATAAATTAAGCATATCCTCGGGGATACAGAGTAAAATGCCGGTCATGATAAATCTCCCCCCACTAGCTTTGTAATACAGCATTAAATGGAATGTTTTTTAGTCTGATTGAAACAGAAACTTACAGAAAAAATCCTCTGTGTATATATAGCAAAGTCTGATAGAATCAAATAACTATGCACAATTCGGTGGTAGTACAGACCCATAATATGACCATGCCTATTAGGCACAAGAATGCCAAACTCATTTTACCACCAGTTAAACAATTATCTTCTCTAGTTCCTGAGATAATTGTAATACTGATCAAGGATAATTTTAGCACTCATATTACAGTTGTAAAACTTGGAAACCCCAACTTTTGTACTGAACTGAACTTAGATTGGCAAAAGATTCTATAGAGATTTAAAGGGGATTAAACCTTCACTCAAAGCATGGGAGGTGCAGTGGTGCTTCTCAGAGGCATCTGCCCCTTCAGTCTGCATTGGCTGTGCTCTGCTTTTGTAACATGTGGAGTGAGGAATCGGATCCATACTTCACATACTGCAAAAGAAGAGCAGAGGCGATGCAAGCCTTAGTGCAGATAGCTCTAAGAAGCGCCACTGCATGGCTTTCATGCTTTCAGGGAAGGTTTAGGTCCCCTTTCAGTTCAGTTCAGTAGTAGTGATGAGGGGCATAGGCAATATTCGAATTTGCAACATTTCGCTAATTTTTGGCTGAGTATTCGCCATAAATTCGCAAAATTCAAGAATTTGTGATCTCCAGTCATTATTTACTTGATTGCGAAAATCGGCAATGTAATATATTTGCGATAAAAATTCGTGATTACAATATTCGCGATCAACACTAAGGAGTAGGCAACTTTCCTATTGGTTGCTAGGGATGTTTCTAAGTGCCGATATTTGCGATAAATTTGCGATAAATTCTCCATTAGAATATTCACAATCAACACTATTCCCGAATCAAAGTGCTGGTCCTTCATCATAACGTCATGATGAATGTCATGATGAAGGACCATCACTTTGAGGGCCGAAACGCGTAGACTGCATAACTGTATATGTCTTTGATGTCTGGATTTTATTCCTAAAGAATAAAGATTATTTTTTATGGGAAGCTGGATTAGTTCATCTTTTGGAATTCAAGTACGACTACGTACAGGTCTTTTTTTTCCGTGCTTCCTTTAAGGATAATACAGCGCTGCAGTATATTCTTTTGAATATATAGCACTATATTCTAAATATTCATGAATTCTCGAAGTGGCGATATTCACGATTAAAATTCGCGATTCGAATATTCACGCTCAACACTATTAAGTAGAACTGTTGGGGTTCTGGTATTATGACTGTAATACAACTGTGTAAAAACAGTCCGACTTGTTTAATACTAAACAAACAGCTACAGATATACAGAGCTATGTCCACTTAGGCTTTAATTACTTCTGATCATCTTTTGCAGCATATAAAGTATGGATCCAATTCTGCACTCCACATGTTACAAAAGCAGAGCACAGCCGATGCAAGCTGAAGGGGCAGATACTGTAGCTCTGATAAGAAGCACTGTACCATCCGTGGTTTAAGTGAAGGTTAAGGTCCCCTTTACGTTCAGTTTAGTAGAACTGTGGGGGTTCTGGTATTGTGACTATAATACAACCGTGTGAAAGTAGTCCGACTTGTTTAATACTGAACAAACAGCTACAGATGTAGATTATATGGCATGTACCAGTGACAATTTATAATACATTATCATGGAAAACATGAAAATGTAAACTCCTGTACATTGTGTCAAATGGTATCACTTTTTCAAGGACTTGCTTGTAGGGCTCAGTCAGGTTCAGAATGGAGTTGATGTTTTTTGGGAAAAATTTAAATGTGCAGTACAGGGAAGTGACAGTCTGTGATGGGTAGAACTGCAGTCCTGTTTTTATCTACGAGCTGCCTTCCGGTGATTACCTTCCAGACAGTGAATGCTTCTTCTGCTGGCAATTCCCAGCTGTAAGGAGCATACATCTGTGTAGTTACATCTGTATCTGAACAGGTTCCTGAAGAAATTACACTCAGCCGCAGAAGCATTTCTAAGCCTGTCAAGCGAGTAAATCTAACACTCCTGATAAACAATGTTTTGCAGAGGACTCAAAGTTGGATTTGCACACATGTTTACTTGATTCTCAAGAGCTCTTCCTATTTACTGTCGACTTACCAAGACTTACATGCCAAATGCTTGCCATTCTGCTACAGTCTCTAGTCATTTTTCTTTTAAACGTGACCTGTCATTCTGCAGGGCATATTATATACATCAACATTCTCCAATTCTGTAAGGGTACAGCCACAAGCCAATACCAGGAGTGAAATCAAGTCATATCTGTGCTTTATATTTTCTCTCCTTCTCTCCTTCTGATTCACTGCTGATTTTGCCTCCCAAAACTGGCTGTACCATAATAATCATGGCTAATATTCCCCAAAAATTTGTATTTTTTGGTGATATTGCAGCACAGCTAAAATGGTCATTAACCATAATGTATGTAATTAAAGCAAATCTATCACCAGGAAATTCCTAGATAAACCAGGCACAATGGGGTCAATTATTATGACTCCTAAGCCACAAAATGCTCTGCCCCTTTTATGTAACTTTTTGAACTCATGTGTGCCTAACTTTAGGCCGCCGCCCTCGCCACTGGGGAGTGGCGGTGCAAGCATGGCAGTGGGGGATATGCCTAATTTCTGATAAGGCCCGCACCACACTTCTATCCTGGGAGTAGCATTCATGTGCCCTTTTGCCTCAACTATCTAATTGGCTACCTTGATTAGGTGGTACATATAGCTGTGCGTGTTCCTCCTCTCATTGGTTGCGGGATGCACATAGAGGTGACTAGGAGCAGCACACTATATGTGCAGGGTCTTCTCTCCTGAGCATAGATGCACAACTGCATAGGTAGGTATGGAACAGGATCTGCCTGACCTGAGACCACCGTGGCCCTGGGTAGGTGGGCACAGATTTATTTTGATCATTAGAGTGAGAGCTTAGTCCATATGTTATGTTTGCATCTATTGATATAGTCCATTGTTTTCTGTGACTTTATAAATGTAGCCATGCACATCCACATATTTACTATCATATCGTGGAGGATGTTTTATATATTTTTTCCCATGATAAATATGTATCTAGATTTAGAATACTTTGCTATTTTATTACTCAATATCAAGGTTCATAAATATTTTGTCTCCTGCTTACAGCACAGCATGGTAGTTTATGGCAGGTGTACTAATTAAATGGCAGGCATTTTTGGCACAGGCTCATGGTTTTGTCAGCATTTTGGATGGAATGTGGATAGAATTTGTAAATAATTTTTGAAACATATGCTTTAGTATTTAATTAATGGAACATGGCCACTGTGAGTGTTCATTTGGGTGTGTACATGTGGGTGTGTATGTAGACATGTTGTCTTTCTTTTGTGTGTAGTTTGTGCTGCTTTTAGTGCTGTGTTGGTAATCAAATTTCTTAAAGGGGATTTTTCAACAGTTTTCACCATGTTAAACTGCCAGAAGCACTAGTCAGGGCTAGGAAGAGGAGGAGAAACATGCATTTGTGGAAGTTTTATTATCAGGAGTAGAGTGAATATAAACTTTTATTCTGCCAGATTTTGCTACCGCACATGTCCTGAAAATAGATTTTAATTGTGAAGAGCTCTCTGGTCTAAGCAATGAGTTGCTCACAGCTCCTCCCTTCTGATCTGAGTGACAGCTGCATTACCCAGCCAGGAGACCACTCGGGCTGTCACTTAGAGGAGAGGGGCGGGGTTGTGAAGCATTTCAATGAGGAGAGCAGAGAACACTTGACAATGAAGTTCTGCCTCCAATGCACTTAAAGGGGTTGTCCCATCTAGGCGTTTCCACAGTGAGATGTGAATAAGCACCTGCTTCTGTAACTCTCATGTAGCTGGTGGTAAAAAGTTGTAACTAATGGTGCTCATCATTTATGTGCCAAAAATTTTACTTTTTAGTGATTTTACACAGCTTTGTAAAACATATGTGGGCATAGAAGAGGGACCATGGTCTCCTGTGGCCCAGTGGGCTTATTGCTGTAAATTATGAGACAACTCCAAAGCAGCTCATATCTGGTGTTTACCAGATTATTATAGAAGCCTTGTGTCTCTAAATAAATAGCTTACTCCACATTTCAATAAGACTGACACATGAATTCCCGCCTATGTATGTGTAAATGTAAGTGCATGAGGGTGAGTATGATCGCATGTTTAATAACATTCTGAGTAATGGTAAATCTAAATACCCTATCCGATGATTCTCATTTATTCGACTATTATTACCATAGCTCATTTCACTTTTGCATCATGATTCCCATATATAGGGGAAGCCACAAAGCAGTAGCACAGTGGGCACCACTGACCTACAATGAGGTCTGTCGTATTCTGCCAAGGCATTTGTTGGTAAGACCTAGCCTTTTACACAGATGTGATCATATTGTAGCCTTAGGCCCCTTGCAGACGAGCGTGAGCGGATTAGGTCCAGATGCGTTGCGGATGCGTTCAGTGAAAACTGCGCGATTTTGCAAGCAAGTACATTCAGTTTTGCTTGTGGAATGCGATTTTCACACAGCCCCATTCACTTCTATAGGGCCAATGTTGCGTGAAAATAGCAGAATATAGAACATGCTGCGATTTTCACGCAATGCACAAGTGATGCGTCAAAACCAATGCTCATGTACACAGACCCATTGAAATGAATGGGTCCGGATTCCGTGCGGGTGCAATGAGTTCGTATGAAAGGGACCTTAGATGGACTGCGGACAACTAGAGAAAGCATTTCTCATGATGTGGGTTTTAGAATTACACAGGCTGCTCATTGATTTTATTGAGAACTGTCCAATGCTTCATATTTACTGGAGTGGCCCTGCAGGCAAATGAAAAACTTGCTGCTAAATTTCCCAGCTGAAGGTCCCGGCAGAGCAACACTCTCTGATCAGCTTACCCTGAGGTCTTCCTTCTGGCTTGTAAAAAAATATTTAAAGTGGCATCAAAAAGCGAGCCAAGAATTTATGCCTGTACATGTAACCTCTATTGTGGGTCACTGAGATGCTATCCTGGAGTATCTAAATGTAACTAAAAGTACAGCCCTATATCAGCATGGGTTTATCAGGGATCATTTCTGTCAAATTAATCTGATCAATTTCTATGAGGAGGTAAGTCAAGAGAAGTGGCAAATGAAGTATAACACTGATACATGAAAGTTTATGCATATGGGAAGGGAAAGTACATTCCAAGATTAGCTACTAAATGGAAAAACACTGGGAAAATCTAACACAAAATGTTTGTTGACAGTAAACTTAAAGGGTTGTCCCATGGAAAATATTCAAAAATTTTCAAGCCAGCACCTGGATTTGAATATTTTTGTAACTGCATGTAATTAAAAATTTAGCATAGCTCTGAGTTATTCACTGAAATCTATATGTATAGCTCCACTTGTTTTCCCTTTTTCAAATTTTTCTGTCCAGCTCACTCAGGTGGACACACATGCTCAGTTTCATCCTTTAACGGTTACCAGCTGCAACAAAATGAACATGTCCCCTGAGAAAATACATACCCCCTGAGCTGCCAGCTTGAATTAAATCTAACAAAGCAATTGCAGCAATGAATATGCAGATCTCATGTGAGGAACAGGGTTGGCTCTAAGTTTGTTAGTAAAAGACTGTCATGTACTATATGATATCTGATTTTCATTTTTTACATTACTCATGGGATAACCCCTTTAACTGTAACAACCAATGTCAGTCAACTGCTGCCAAGGCCAATAGGATTATGGGGTACATCAAAAGGGACACGGATACACATAATACTTTACAAATCATTCATCAGACTGTAAATGGAGTATTGTGTACAATTTTGGGCACCTGTCCATGTGAAAAACATAAAATGGATAAATTCCAGCAGGCGTATATGAAGTATACTTTTATTCCAAAGAACAAGTGTCATAAGACGCATTTTGGTCCGTCCAGCCTTCCTCAACTGCAGTTGAGGAAGGCTGTACTGGCCGAAACGCGTCCCGTGACACTTGTTCTTTGGAATAAAAGTATACTTCATATACGCCTGCTGGGATTTATCCATTTTTTTATTTTGCTGGGGATAACCCCTTCCCGTGCAAGCATTCCAGTGGTGAGCTGTTTTGACTTTACATGTGAAAAACATGGCAGAACTGGAGAGGGTTTAGAGGAGGGCAACTAAAGTAACACATGGAATATTTGGACTACATTACCTATGAAGATTATTAAGATTAGGGTTATTCAGTTTTTAAAAAAAGACAAATGAGGGCAGTAGAGATGAGCAAATTTTTAAAAAATTCGATTCGCCGGTTTGCCAAATTTTTTAGGAAAAATTTGGTTCAATCTGAATATATTCGCAGCGAATTACGTTAAAAACGGCTATTTCCTGGCTGCCGAGAGCCTTTAAAGTGGTGTAGAACACTGTGCATTGCAGTAACACTGCTTTGGTAGTGAAATAATACTGCGAGTCTGTATGACATGCAGATGACAGGGGTCGCTCTTAGAATCACTGCACACTTCACTTATTTGGGCAGTCACGGGGCCAAAACTGAGCAAATAAATCAAGTATGAACTCAGCCTTACAGGTCAATGTTAGTGTCAAGAAGAAGCGCACTCCTTTTACACCATCATCAGATCATCAGCTGATTCCACATAGATGTAAACAGAACTTGTTCAATTAAACGCTTAAACAAGTAGAACTCCCCCAGACAGAGTGGAGAGGGTGTCAGCAGTAAGTTTGTGTTGACGTCACTGATTATTTGCCCTTCCTCTGATCTGTCAGAACAATAACCCCCAAAAAATGGATCCTGTCCGTTGAGCATTTGCCTTTACTCGTACAGCATTTGGTCAGTAATCCATCAATATTGCTAATGCCAAAAAAAAAAAAACAGGAGTGGATCCAAAACAGAGATGACAGAACAGAATATTTGCACGTCTTCTGTGTTTTGTACCCACTCCTGCTTTTGGCTACGAAATCATAAACCAATTCTGATGGAACCATACAGGCCTTACAGCTGCTACACAGAGAAGATCCGTTGTGTGTCTCATTTTTTCTTCCTTCTGACAGATCAGTAAAAGCGTGATGTCAGCCAAGCCAAAAAGGCAAAATATTGGCCCAGTCATAAGGTGGGGAGGGTGGGAACAGCATGAGAAGTCCACAGAGTTGCCCTATGACATAGAAGTGAGGAGAAAGCAGCATTAGGGAAACCACAGAGTGTCCCAATGACAGAGTGTGGAGGTGGAAGCAGCATAAGGATGCCACATAGTGACATGATGATGAGAGGTTGTGGAGGTGGCAGCAGCATGAGGAGGCCACAGGGTTGTGCAATAACAGAGTCTTGGGGTGGGAGCAGCAGGAGGAGGCCGCATGGTGGCATGACGACAAGAGATTGCGGAGGTGGCGGCAGCATCAGGTGGAGGCAACAGGGTGGCACAATGACAGAGTGTTGAGGTGGCAGCAGCAGCATCAGGAAGCCACAGAGTGGCACAATAACAGAGCCTGGAAGTGGCAGCAGCATCAGGAGGCCACAGAGTGGTACGATGGTGAGAGATTGCGGAGGTAGCAGCAGCAGCTTCATGGGGAGTCTACAGGGTTGTACAATGACAGAATGTGGAGGTGGCGGCAGCATCAGGAGGTCACAGAGTGGCACAATGACAGAGTCTGGAAGTGGCGACAGCATTAGGAGGTCACAGAGTGGAACAATGACAGAGTCTGGAGGTGGCAGCAGCATCAGGAGGCCACAAAGTGGCATGACAAGAGATTGTGACGGTGGCTGCAGGAGCAGCATCAGGAGACCGCAGAGTGGCATGATGACAGAGTGTTGAGGTGGCGGCAGCAGCAGCATCCGGAGGAGGCCACAGAGTTCCACGAAGACAGAGTGCAGAGGTGGCGGCAGCAGCAGCATCAGGAGGAGGCCACAGAGTGACACGACTACAGAGTGTGGAGGTGGTGGCAGCATTAGGAGGAGGCCACAGAGTGGCACAACGACAGAGTGTGGAGGTGGGTGGCAATAACGGCCCTCGCTGACAATGGTGGGTGTAAGAAGGAGCACTTGGCATCAGATGTATGGCATCAGGTGAGTGGCAGCATCAGAAGTAGCTGAGGCAGGTAGCCAGAAGAAACTCGTCTCTTTTGCCAAGGTTTGGGTGAGGCAGCATGGATGATCTAATCTGATGCATCAGGCAATGGTGGGTGGAAATCCTGGCTGATCCACACCTGATTCATCTTGAAAAAGGTCAGTCTCTCCACATGTTGGGTGGACAGGCGAGTTCTTCTTGGAGTAACCATGGCCCCCGCCGCACTAAACACCTGTTCTGATGCCACACTACTGGCTGGGCAGGACAGCTTTTCCAGGGCAAACTCTGCCACAAATCCAGTTTGGGTGCCCAGTAGTCCAGCGCATCTTTAATGTGGGGTGGCAGGGTGCTGTCCAAGTATGCCACCACCTGCTGGTTCAGGTCTTGCTCCAGGTCTAGCTGCTGTTGCTGCTGGTGAGTACGTTTTTCACTATGCGGGTGAAGAAATCTGCTTATCAGCGACTCTAGACTCAGGCTGCTGCTGATAGAGCTGGTACTGCCCCTGCCACCCCACCCCTCCCCAGCAGCCATGGCAGTGGAACGTGAGCGCAGAGGCCCCCCCCCCCCAGTCAGACCTGCGAGAGGGTGGACGATGGCGCAGATAGGCAGTGGCCAACTGACTACATAGGATGTCTCTTTAGTAGTTCAGTTTGTCTTCCCTCTCGGTGGGTGTAAAAAAGGCCCCCATTTTGGACTGGTAGTGAGGGTCCAACAAGGTGGAGAGCCAGAAGTCATCCCTATGCCAAATGGTAACAATTTGGCTGTCACTACACAAGCAAGTGAGCATGCATTGGGCCATTTGTGCCAGTGACTCGGAGGAACTCCCTGCCTCCATCTGCACTGCATACTGCTACGGAGTGTCTGGGTCCTCTGCCTCATCTACCTCATCGCCCTGTAGCTCCTCTGGCTGCTCCTGCTCCTCCTCTCCTCTCACCTGTGTAGAAAAAACACCTGTTTCGCTACACATTGCTCGTGCTCTAATGTCCTCCTCCTTCAGTTCAGCTCTCACAGGGCTCATGTGGCCTTGAGATCTAGGCACCACGTCTCCAGTCTCTTGACCAGCCAGATTCACCATGATCTGTTTCAGGACATGAAGCAATGGAATGACATTGTTCATCTTGTAGTCCAAGCGACTGGAAAATAACATGGCATCCTCAAAGGGCCTGAGCAGACGGCAGGTGTCACGCATGAGCTGCCACTGGCTTACATCGAAGTTACACAGCGGAGTACTCCTGTCCGCTTGGATCATTAAGAAATCGTTTATGGCCTTTCTCTGTTCGTATAGTCGGCATAACCTATGTAGGAGGAATTCCAACGGGCGGAAACGTCACATATCAGCCAATGTTGGGGGATGATGTTCTGCTGCTGCAGCTCAGGTGTGCTTGGGTGTGTTTTGCGGTGTACAAGTGGCTGAAGTGCAAGCAAAGTTTCCTGGCCATTTTTAGCATGTTTTGCAGATGGGTGGAAGACTTCAGGAACCGCTTGACAACCAGATTGAACATGTGTGCCATGCAGGGCGCATGGCTCAGCCCTCCTTGACAAAGCGCCAACACAATGTTCTTACCGTTGTCGGTCACCATGGTTCCAATTTGGAGTTGTCGCAGAGAAAGCCAGGATTCAATTTCTTGGCGCAGGAAATGGAGCAGTTCCTCCCCTGTGTGACTACATTCGCCAGGGAAATGAGGTGCAGAACAGAGTGACACCGTCATGCCCTGCATATTTGGTATGCAGGAGGGCCCCTGTGAATTGTCCCGGCAGCGGAGGCTGAGGACACGTTGGAGTATGAGGAGTTAGAGGTGGACACTGTAGTAGGACCAACTGCGTGGCAGCAGCATCAACTGGCCAAGTTGCTGGTGTGGCTTTGCAGGAACCACATTCACCCAGAAGGCCATGAAGGACATGTATTGTCCCTGCCCATAGTTACAACTCCACACGTCGGCGCTGCCGTGCACTTTGGCAGACACCGACAGGCTCAAGGACTGGCCCACCTTCTGTTCTACATGTGTGTGCAGGGCTGGTACTGCCTTTTTGGCAAAGAAAGAAGGCTTGGGACTCTCTACCTCGGTTCGGCACAAGCCATCAGTTCTCGGAAAGGTGCAGAGTCCACCACTTGAAAAGTGAGGGACTGCAGCACCAGCAACTTGGACAGGAGCACATTCAGCTTATGATGGCATGATGACATGATGGCAACACTGGCACCCTGGCCACACTTCACATTCTGCCCACAGATTCTTCATATGGCCATGTTCACCTCCTTTGGTGGGTTAGCAAAAAACTGCCACACCGCCGAGTAGGTGATTTTACCCCCAACACTCCGCAATTACTGACTGCTACTGCCGCTGCCACCTTGAACCCGTGCACTGCTACTTCCCGGGCAGGTAGGCTACTGTGAATCAGGTGGTCTACCCGGGGCAGGTTTCACTCCCGACCTCCCACTGCTGCCAACCTACTAACTCCCGGCCACGCTAGCGACTTGCTGGCTCTGCCTCTGGCTCAGGGGAAAGCTGCCTCCCTATTCTCCCGATGATGATGAAGCCCCTTCATCAGCCGGCTCCCAAGTGCGATATGCTACATCATCATCATTGAGTACTGTCTGCATGTCAGTGATACTCAACCGTCTCTGAGTCAGGAGCCTGACCGCTTGCAACACCAGCTCTAACGCCACTCTCCTCATCAGTACTTTCCCTCCTAGTGGAGGAAGCGGCAGATGTCTCCTCCGGATCTTGGCTAGGCATTAGCTGGTGACTGTCCTCTAGTACTGTAGCTCGTCCTCGCTAAAAAGTGAAGCCGAGCCCACAGCATATAATACTTCTCTGGCTGAGGGAACAGAAAAGGACAGAGGCAGGTTGAGGACAGCTGAAGGCACAGGGCCCACTCCCTGGCCATGCCAACTAAGCGTGGTTTCAGATGAACCCAACAATGCTTGGCTGGGTGTGTCTGATATCACTTGGAACGAAGTGGATGACCAAGTCAACCATTCAAGAACTGCTGGGTTGCTGGTAAAGACACGACTGCTAGATGACACCGGGAGCTCAGGCCTATCGCTGCGACCCCTGCTACCATGCCCCGTTACTCTGCTGCGACCTCTGCCTGCGCCAGAAACATTTACGCCTATTCCACTCCCCTGTGCAGGGCCTGGCACTTCTCTATCTGACATATTGTTAGATCAAATAATCCAATGTTAGATAAAATATGTTTTATTTCGCCACTAATACATGGCAACCTATATTAGCAAAATTAGGCCCACATTTTGTTCTTCTTTTACACAACAGACTTTTCAACAGATATATGCAATGCTGGACGGTGAATATATTTTATTTCGCCACTCATACACTGAAAACAGGGCTTTATAATATATCACTGAACCGCGGAATGGCAATTAGGCCCAAATTTTGTTCTACTTTTACACAACAGGCTTTTCAACAGAGAAGTACAATGCTGGACAGTGAATATATTTCTATTTTGCCAGTAATACACTAAAAACAGGGCCCAACAATATATCACTGCACCACAGAATGTCAAATAGGCCCAAATTTTTCTACTTTTACACAACAGGCTTTTCTACAGGTATATGCAACGCTGAATGGAGAATATATTTTTATTTTGCCACTAATACACGGCAAACTGGGTTTCCCAATTTTTCACTGCACTGCAGAACGTCAATTAGGCTCAAATTTTGTTCTACTTTTACACAACAGGCTTTTCAACAGAGAAGTACAACGCTGGACGGCAAATATATTTTTATTTCACCACTAATAGACGTCAAACTGGGCTTCCAATTATATCACTGCACCGCTGAGCGGCAAATATTTTTTTTCTTTTTCCACTAATACACACAAAAAAGGCCTTTAAAACAGATAATTACACCGCTGAGCGGCAAAGATATTTTTCCTATTTCCACTAATACATGGAAAAAAGGGCTTTAAAACAGATAACTGCAACGCTGAGCACATATTTTACATATTTTACTTTTGCCACTAATACACGACAAAAAGGGCTGTCATTTTTGTCCTTCACCACACAACGGCTAATAAGCCCTTTTTTTCCCATTAATACAAGCCAAAAAATGCTTTAGATCATTTAACTGCACCGCACAAGGGCAAATAAAACATAGAAATATTTACTCGTAATAAACCCTGTTAATGCCCTTATCAAACAGCACTTGAACCCTAATAAGACAGGTAGGTTTACTGGAATTACAGAGCTGTATAATGCAACTTGGATCCCCAGTCAGTGCAGCAAGTGTAATAGGATTGTTCCTATTATTAAGGCTGTCGCCTCCCCTACTGAACACTGTTCAACACAAATGCTGGTGGAATGATTCCTCCCTATCCTTTCCCTACACCATGAGTAATCTTTCCCTGCACTTGTAAATTGTTTTTTTTTTTCACCACAATCAAGTCTTTCCTATCACTGCCTGCATACACGTCTCTCCCTACACTAAGCACACTGGTGAATCGAATTTTCCGGAAATTTGGATCGAATTCCACTTCGTCAGCTTTGATTCGCTCATCTCTAGAGGGGAGATCTAATGACTATGTATAAATATATCACATGTCAGTACAGAGATCTCTCTTATCATCTGTTTATTCCCATGACTGTGACAACAGAATGTCCTCTATGTCTAGAGAAAAGAAGGTTTCTCCATCAATATAGAAGAGGATTCTTCACTGTAAGAGTAGTGAGACTATAGAACTCCCTGCTAGAGAAGGTTGTGATGCTGAACTCACTAAAAAAATGCAGGAGGGGCCAGGGTATATTTCTGAAGTGTCATAATATTTTTTACCTGTCCAGGCTCCAGCGCTATGGTCTGGGGCTCAGGCATTGCCACGCCGGGTCAGACTCACTGCTGGATGTGCAGCCTTACCAGGCCTCCTCCACACGTCCCTAGCTATGGAGGACACGCTCACCTCCTCCCCCAGTGCACGCATGCTTGGGGAGAGCTGGGGTGAGTTTTCATTTGAAATAGCTGGGTGTTATGAAGCAGGCTGAGTGACTGCTCAGTCTGCCTATCTATTGTATCCTAGTGTTCTGGTCCAATGGGGCGCTGTGTCCCTGGACCTAGCAGGTTCTGATTCAGGTACTGATTCAGGTACTGAGCGCCCTATTCAAAGCCTCTGCTGGCAATACCCCCTTGTCAGTTTTAGATTTTACTTCCTTGTGGACTCCTAGTTGTGAATTTGGATTGCTTGTTATTGACCTCGGCTTGCCTTTTGACCTCCCTCTGTCTTGTGATTCTGCACTGTGATACTCGTCTGGTTCTGACTTTGGCTTGGCTATTTTGATTACCCTCTGTTCTCCGATTCTGCACCGTTTTGTCCTCTGATTGTGTACAAGTTTGTAACATAGTGACATAGTTTATAACATCGAAAAAAGACATTTGTCCATCCAGTTCAGCCTGTTTCCTACAAGTTGATAAAGAGGAAGGCAAATTAAGGGGAAAAAATTCCTTCCTGACTCCAATCAGGCAATCAGAATAACTCCCTGGATCAACAACCCCTCTCTAGTAGCTATAACCTGTAATATTATTACACTCCAGAAATACATCCAGTCCCCTCTTGAGTTCCTTTATTGTACTCACCATCACCACCTCCTCAGGCAGAGAGTTTCATAATCTCACTGCTCTTACCATGAAGAATCCTTTTCTATGTTTGTGTACAAACCTTCTTTCCTCCAGATGCAGAGGATGTCCCCTCGTCACAGTCACAGGCTTGGGGATAAATAGATGACCCCTGTACTGACCCCTGATATATTTATACATAGATATTAGATCTCCCCTCAGTCGTCTTTTTTCTAAAGTGAATAACCCTAATTTTGATAACCTTTCAGGGTACTGTAGTTGCCCCATTCCAGTTATTGCTTTAGTTGCCCTCCTCTGAACCCTCTGCAGCTCTGCTATGTGTGCCTTGTTCACAGGAGCCCAGAACTATACACAGTACTCCATGTGTGGTCTTATGATGTACTCCCGGTTTTTTACCTTATTTCATACAACACTTTTCTGTGTGGTTGTATACAGTGTCTGTCTGTCTTGCACTTAAGCAATACAGAGAACATCGACCAGTTGCAGACTTGCCACTTAGGGCTTGCACTGCAATTAGGCAGGTAAAGCGGGATGGGTTCAGTCATGGCTCACTGTGCGTGTGTGTTTCCCTGCCTGCTATGTGGACAATTTCAAATTACAATTATTAGATTTTTGAAGATGGGAAATTGATCCAGAAGTCAGAGCAAGAAAGGAATTATTGTCCATAAGATAAGGGAAATTGACTTTTACCTTATGAGGATTTTTCCCTTCCTCTGAATCAACACTGAAGAATAATATACCTTATTCTTCTAATGCAATAGCATTGTCTGTTGTGATTCCCTAGGACCTAGAAACCTACTGAATCTCAGTTGCTTGTAATCATAGTCATAATCATAAAATTTTATAAATGGCCTCTAATCTTTGTCTAGTCATTTGATAGGAGAAATGACTTTGCTTATGTGAAAAAAGTGAATGATATCTGATAACATTCAATAATTAATAGTAAAGCTATTATCAGGCTAATTATAATGATGATTTTTTTAGCTTGCCCCTAAATAAAGATAATGGATCAACGAGTATCTTTAAAATGTCCTAATAATATTTTCTTAAGATTCTTTTTTTTAAATTTTATTTCAGTTACAATACAAATTCTACTGGGGTAGAAAGTTCATCCTCTTATATGGTTACGCTGTTTGCACTCTTTCTTAATATGGCACTGTATAATGGAGGGGAATTCTCCCCTAGATGCATTGCTTGAGAATACTTCTGTAGTTTGGATCTGATTGAGAGTGTCATGGGCTATAGGGCAGTTTACAGCTAAATGAGTGCTATATTATAGACCTGTCCTTGAGATAAATGAATTTCCTCAAATTTGTTGCTGCTTCGATTTCCTCCATTGATGGGTCAAAACATTTGATTCCGATCCAAATTGATTCCACGGAATTTAAAATGCTCCAATTTTTCTAAAAATTGGTGTATGACACTCTGAGATCTCCCAGGACCTTTTCTCTTGTTTTTTTCTTTTTACATTTTTTTCTCTCCCTCCATCCCCTTTCAAGCTCTCTTACACAAAGACAGCAATAGTAATTAATGCCAGAATAACACTGGCATATATAGCTATGGGTAAATGCATGGTTGACAGTGCTAAAAAGCAGCATGTTAAAAAAAAAAAAACAATGCTATTGACACATTAAGTTATTGGCTTTTGGGATAAAAATACAGGCCTAATTGGACATCTCCTGGCTGTGAACACAATATGCACGGCTATTGACGCACTAAAGTAAGATTATTTGTGCAATTATATATGGTAGAAAAATTGCAACATGTGTTTGGGAATAAAATATAGGACTAATTGGACATCCCTTGACTGTGAATATACTATGCACTGGTATTGATGCAGTAAAATACACTTGACTGCACATACTGTATATAAATGGTAGAAAAATTGCAGCAGTTCTTTGGGAATAAAATAAAGGCCTAATTGGATGCCCCCTGGCTGCGACTAAAGTATGCACTAGTACTAACACACTATACATTAGTATTGATGCGGTAGCATACTCTTAACTGTGTAGTTAAGAATAGTAGAAGAACTTCAAAAATATGCAAAATATATTCTGATGGTGATTCTGGGAAATATGCATATAAAAGACTTATGAACTGTAGAAGCTTTGCACTAATTTTTTAAGAAAAAAAGTCTGGATCGTGCACAGAAAAAAGACTACTGTCCTTTTAAATGAATTTGTGCAGTGCAACACATGAAATTTTGAACCACTCCAAGCAGTCCTAACTGTAAGACACACAGTACACGTACTTCCCCTATGATATACCTAATGATAAAATGTGACTCTTTTACCTAGTAATTCAATCTACCATACTAAAAATATCTTCTTCACAATCATTACATTGTCCCTGGAAAACCCTAAGTTGGCTGCCTTGTGTGTCTAATTGGTTTCTGTCAGAGACATGGCAGACACATCCTTTTACATTAGTGGTTAAACTCACAATGGCATCAGTGCTTCCCAGCTAATAACAAAAATATTAGGTGTTTGAAAAGTTTGGCGTCAATGCAGACTGAACAAAAACTGGCTTCAAAAAATATTCCAATAATAAAGTACTATACAAAAAGATAATGATGAAATTGCATCAATAATATCTATTCTTATAGGTGTCATTAACTTTTCACACAAATTTGCACAAATAAATTGTACCAGTGACCATAAGAAACTTTGTAATATATCTTATCAAAGAAAAATATCTAGTTCTTATGTTATCAGATTCACCATCCTTTCCCCTCCACCCACCCCCACCATTTCCTATAGCCCAAATGCTAGATTCATGTCCATGCAGGTCAGTACCTCTCTGTAATGTACTCCATGATCCTAGGGCCACTTCGGAGTGAGTAAGAGAAAGTTAAAAAGCAGATTCTCCACTACTTTCTGTGTACAGTAGATGGGCTAGAAACTGCTAGAAAATGCCATTTACAAGTCATATTATGTCCAGAAATAGTGTTATTTCTCATGTACACACATTGTACTATTGATTCATGTAAAGTTCGTCAAAAGGTTAGGAATGCTTTAAGCTTATATAGTGAAATGCTTTACTGCAAGACCACCCACCAGTGACCTCGGAGTAATGAGAAATATTGTTGTAAATATAAATTGCTTCTAGCCTATTGCTTTCCAAACCATCTGTCAGACGACTAAACACATCTTCTGTATCTCCATGAATTTTTCTGTGTTCTGCGTGTATTTAATTATTAACCATTTAAAAAAATGTTATAAAAATGATATATTATGTAGAAGTCTCCTTTTCTACTGTATGTAACTGTTCAATAGATTTAATTGTGACCTAGTTATTATCAATACTAGCAGCCTGCAGCAATTCTGCATTGCAACAATCACCTGCCATGTCCCATAAAATTACAAGTATTACTGTAGTCTTCTACATTAATTCTACAGCATAGTCCAAAGCAAAATATACAAAACCATAAAAATACGGATGGCGATTCTGTTTCAAAATTTCCTTAGGATTCTATTCAATTTCCTTAAAGCAAATATGAAGTGTATTATGAGGTAAGTATATTCTACTAAAGAGATATTTTGTGTCATAGGTTCACTCAATTGTGTTAAAGAGGTTGTCTCATGAAGACAACTCCAGTCTATATGAATAGTGATGCGCGAAGTTATGAAAAATTCAATTTGGCTGCTTCGCAGAATTTCACAAAGAAATTCCATTTGTTAAGAATTACTTAGCCATGAATTGCATTCCTTTGTAAGTAGTGGGTGGAATGACGAGGAGCAGTGATTGCGCTTCCCCCTGTCATTGAACCCCTCAGATGCCACGTTCCTCGCTGATCTCAGCATCTGATGTGTAAATGGAGACCTTTTAGAGGTTTATCCACTGGCTCGCGGAGAGGCTGCAAAATGACGTCATCACATTATCACGCTGGACAGGTGCAGGGATGTCAGCACTAATGACGTCACCATGCACAGCAAGTGTGGTAACATCACACGTCATCTAGCAAGAGGTTTTGGGCAGTTTCTTCAATAAAGATGGCCATGACGGCCTGTCCGTGAGAAAATAGATAAGGTGAGTATGCTTTTTTTTTGCCGCCATTTCAGGAAAAATTGATTCACACCAAGTGCGAGAAAATTCAGTTCTACTGTGAATCAAATTTTTCCTGAAATTTGGATCTAAGTAAATTTGTTTAACTTTGACTCGCTCAACACTAGACTATGACTAGAGATGGCCCGAACTATCCGCCGGCGAACAGTTCCCGGCGAACATAGCTTGTTCGCGTTCGCTGCGGCGAGCGAACACATGTGATGTTCGGTCCCCCCCTATACATCATCATTGAGCAAACTTTGACCCTGTACCTCACAGTCAGCAGACACATTCCAGCCAATCAGCAGCATACCCTCCCTCCCAGACCCTCCCATCTCCTGAACAGCATCCATTTTAGATTCATTCGGAATCTGCAGTCTTAGTGAGAGGAGGGACAGTGTAGCTGCTGCAGATTTAATTGGGAAATCGATAGCTAGGCTAGTGTATTCAGTGTCCACTCCAGTCCAGAAAGACTCATCTGATCTCTGCTGTAAGGACAGCCTCCTGACAGCACCCCAAAAAGCCAGTTTTATGGCTGCAACATTAGTCTGCTTTTTTTTTTCTCCATATATATATTGCAGTTGCCTGGCCTGCCCGTGTGTGAGGAGCTGCAGGCCCACAGATTGTAGTGTGCCCACTGCCAGTGCCCACCCCTGTCATCCCGTGTGGCACAGGACTTTGCATCAAAAAAAAGCATTTCATTTTTACACTTTAGTGTAATTTCAGTTGCTTGCCTGCTAGTGTGTGTCAGGCCGACTTCCACTGACTGTAGTGTGCCCACTGCCAGTGCCCACCCCTGTCATCCCGTGTGGCACAGGACTTTGCATCAAAAAAAGGCATTTAATTTTTACACTTTAGTGTAATTTCAGTTCCTTGCCTGCTAGTGTGTGTCAGGCCCACTTCCACTGACTGTAGTGTGCCCACTGCCAGTGCCCACCACTGATACCGGGTGGCACAGTAGCTTGCCGATATATAAGGCATTAAAGTTTTTACACATTAGGCTAATTCGACACACATCCCCGGATAGGGTACGTAACAGGGATTAAACTGATGAGAATAGTACTACAGAAAATACCACTCATATGGGGTGTGACAGTAAATTGCACGGCGCAGACGCAGTGACCGTGGATTAAAACAAAGGGGAGAGAGCCAGAGTTTTTTTAACCATCTCCCCGTTCGAAAAATCAATTCAATAAATGGACCCTAGATTGGGGATATTAGAGGGATTAAACTGATGAGAATAGTACTACAGAAAATACCACTCATATCGGGTGTGACAGTAAATTGCACGGCGCAGACGCAGTCACCGTGGATAAAAACAAAGGGGAGGGAGCCAGCGTTTCTTTAACCATCTCCCCGTTCGAAAAATCAATTCAATTCACCTTTCGGGGACCCTTGGTGTTGTACGTGGCTGGGTGGAGGAAGAAACCTTCAATGACATCACCGGGACATGGCTAGCTTGGTATCCAACCTTGTGCAAATGGGGAGTTTGCGGTTGTGCAAATGGACTGTTTGCGGTTGTTTGCGGTGCATTAAAAGGGGAGTTTGGCCTGTCAATGTCTGTGAAGCGGGCATAACCCTTACAGTACCTGATCGATACAACATCATACCTGATTGTATACACACACTGGATGTTTTAAAGCATGTTATTCCAAACAATTTAGGAATGTTAGTTGATTTATGCCCTTTATGGATTAAAACCCGACTCTGCGTTCACTACGCAATTTTCCATGGGAGTTTTGCCATGGATCCCCCTCCGGCATGCCACAGTCCAGGTGTTAGTCCCCTTGAAACAACTTTTTCATCACTATTGTGGCCAGAAAGAGTCCCTGTGGGTTTTAAAATTCGCCTGCCTATTGAGGTCTATGGCGGTTCGCCCGGTTCGCCCGTTCGCGAACATTTGCGGAAGTTCGCGTTCGCCGCTCGCGAACGGAAAATTTTATGTTCGCGACATCACTACATATGACCTATTAGAGCTATGGACATCGTAAAAAGCCAGAACAAAAAGATCTATGCCCACCATAGAACTAATTTTTAAAAAATTCGATCTGCACGTTTGCCGAATTTTTGGGGAAAAATTTGGTTTGGTCCGAATGTATTCACGCCGATTTGCATTAAAAACTGGCTATTTCCTGGCTTCAGAGAGCCTTTATAGTGGTGTAGAACACTGTGCCTTGCAGTAACATTCATAGGGAGTCTGATTTGGTTTTGAAATAATACTGTGAGTCTGTATGACAGGCGTTGCTCTTAGAATCACTGCACACTTCACTTATTTAAACAGTCATGGGGCCAAAACTGACCAAAAAACTCAAGTGTGAACTCAGCCTTACAGGTCAATGTAAGCATCATGAAGAAGCGCACTCATTTTACACCGTCGTGAACCTGTTCTATTAAACGCTTATACAAGTAGAGCCTCTCAACAGAGTGGAGAGGGTGCCAGCAGTAAGTTTTTGTTGACGTCACTGATTATTTTGCCCTTCCTCTGATCTGTCAGAACAATAACCACCAAAAAATGGATCCTGTCTGTTGAGCATCTGCCTTCACTCGGTCAGCGTTTGGGCAGTAATCCATCAGTATTGCTAATGCCAAAAAAACAGGAGTGGATCCAAAACAGAGATGACACATGAATGTAATATTTGGATGTCTTCTGTGTTTTGTACCCACTTCTGCTTTTGGCTACCAAATCACAAGACAATTCTGATAGGACCATAGAGGCCTTACAGCTGCTACACAGACAGGATCCATTGTGCATCTCATTTTTCCTTCCTTCTGACAGATCAGAAGAAGGGTCAAATAAATAATGTCAGCCAGGCCAAAAGGCAAAATAGTGGCCCAGTCATGAAGTAGGGAGGGTAGGAACAGCATGTGAAGTCCACAGAGGGGCTCTATGACATAGTGGTAAGGTGGAAGCAGCATGAGAAGGCCACAGAGTGGCACAATGACAGTGTGGAGGTGGCATCAGCAACATCAGGAGGCTACAGAGTGGCACAATGACAGACTGTGGAGGTGGAAGAAGCAGCATCAGTAGGAGGCAACAGAGTAGCATAATAACTGTGTGGAGATGGTGGCAGCATTGGGAGACCACAGAGTGGCAAAGTGACATAGTGTGGAGGTGGCAGCAGCATGAAGAGGCACAGAGGGGCACAATGACAGTGTGGAGGTGGCAGAAGCATCAGGAGGCCACAAAGTGGCACAATGGCAGAGTGTAGAGGTGGCAGTAGCAGCAGCATGAAAAGGAGGCCAGAGAGTGGCACAATGGCAGTGTGGAGGCGGCAGCAGCATCAGGAGACCACAAAGTGACAAGGTGACATAGTGTGGAGGTGGCAGCAGCATAAGGAGACCACAGAGTGGCAAGGTGACATAGTGTGGAGGTGGCAGCAGCATGAGGAGGCCATAGAATGGCACAATGACAGTGTGGAGGTGGTGGCAGCATCAGGAGGAGGCCACAGAGTGGCACAATGACAGTGTGGAGGTGTCGGCAGCATCAGGAGACCACAGAGTGGCAAGGTGACAGTGTGGAGGTGGCAGCAGCATGAGGAAACCACAGAGTGGCAAGGTAACATAGTGTGGAGGTGGCAGCAGCATAAGGAGGCCACAGAGTGGCACAATGACAGTGTGGCGGTGGAAACAGCAGCATCAGGAGACCACAATACGGCAATGTGACATAGTGTGGAGGCTGCAGCATCATAAGGAGGTCACAGAGTGACACAATGACAGAGTGTGAAGATGACGGTGCAATGATGAACGGCGAATATATTTTTATTTTGCTACTAATACACAGCAGACTGGTCTTTTGAATAGATCACTGCACCGCAGAATGGCAGTTAGGCCCTAATTATTTTCCACTTTTCCACAACACAAAAGGCTTTTCAACAGATAAGTGCAATGATGAACGACGAATATCCTATTTATTTCGCCACTAATACACGGCAAATTGAGCTTTAGAATATATCACTTCACCGCACAAGGGAAAATATATTTTTCTTTTGCCATTAATACACGGCAAAAAGGCCTTTACAACATATAACTGAACTGCACAAGGGCAAATAAGACATACTGTAGAAATATTTCCTTGTAATAAACCCTGTTAATGGCTGTATCAAACTGCACTTGCACCCCAATAACAAGAAAGGTTTGCTAGAATGACAGAGCAGTATAATAGCAGTTTGGATCCCCAGTCATTGCAACAAGGTGTAATATAATTGTTCCTATTACCCAGTTTGTAACATTCCCTACTGAACCCTGTTCTACATAAATGCTGTGGAACGATTCCTCCCTATTCTTTCCCTGCACTTATAAATCGTTTTTTCACCACAATCCAGTCTTTCCTATCACTGTCCCTAGCGCCTGCAGACATGTTTCTCCCTACACTAAGTACACTGGTAAATGGCAATATCTACTAATTATAGGGCTGTGACATCAAAGGGCTTGGCTGGCTGCTGATTGGCTGCATGCATGGCATTATGGGTGATCCCGCCTCCCCATAGTTTCTTTCTCCATCTTCTCACATGTGCTGCAGCCATTTTAGGAAAAAATGAGATTCGTTACAAGCGTGAGGAAATTCGGCTTCGGTGCGAATCGAATTTTTCCTCATCTCTACTAGCTATAAAATACTACATTTCCCTCGCAGCAGTTGCCTGGGAAATTTTGCCAACTGGACACCACACCACTATTTTTTAAAAGGAGTTGTATCTAAAGGCACATATAGCATAAACAAAATCTAAATATTGTGATATATATAGATAGTTGTAGATAGTTGGAATTGAGGATAGTTGGAATTAACGCTGTCATTTCTGAGATTGACTGGTGGAACTGACAGTATCTCTTATGAAAATGATTGAAAGACTATCAGTACTATCATGTATATCAGATTTATTAATGACATGCGGATTATGTATAGATAGGTATTTAGTCTCTGCTGATACCAATGGATGGTGGCTTGGCTGTAGGTGAGGGGAATACTAGGGCATATTAGATAAGGTAAGAGGGCAGGGAGTCCACACCATCAGGAGATGTCCCTGGGCTAAGGTGTAGTCTAGGGCAATATTAAGGACAGTATCCCAGCACCAATGTTTTTTCTCTGTACTTGTTGATCCCTGGGTATCACACACACAGTCTAGAGCAGGGGTGTACAACCTTTTCTGGTTGGGGGCCACATTTTCAGACTGAAGGAATCCCAAGGGCCGAAAACAAAAGTTAAAGCGTTATTACCAACTGATATACTGTATTTATGGCATATTGTACATACAGTCTATACTATAAATATCTGGTTACACCTCCAGGATTCTCATCTAATGGGAGAATACATGAAAAATGCATGAGAACAGCCACAAGACATAGACATACATGTCTGTCACCAGATGGTTGGGGGCCGCACAGAATGATGTCAAGGGCCGCAGGTTGTGCATTCCTGGTCTAGAGGTACCTTGCTCCACCGAAAGGGATTAAGGCCACATCGAATATATTTGTCGCCACTAGTGCGGTATATGCAGAGAGACACTAGATTGATTAGGATCAGATTATCAATAGGATTATCAATAGAGAGTTTTACTATATGGTAATGGGGTATTTCCCCTGTTTTTATAGGGATTAAATTAAAAGCTATGTTTTAAAGTTGTTGTTTTTTTGCTGGAAGTCTTTTATACATCACGTCAAAATGACATTAACAACTGCACCACTCCTTTAAAAACTTATTTCTAAATCTTTTCCTCGAGTAGGATATGAAGCTGCTCAAAATGGAAATATGAAATTTATTTCAAATCATTATGTTACAAGCAATTTACATTCCATCAGATTTTGCCTTAGGGTTTTCTTAAGGCCATAGAAAAGATGTCACAGCCTCACACTTTTCCAGCACTGCAGGCTTAATTGGGAGTATCATCTTAAAGAATATTATATAGCACCAATAAGACTACATGTCAAGTACATCCAACTCTCATGCTGTAACTATGAAACAAATAAGGCGTTCTGAATGAAGCTGTCAGACAATGCTGTGCAAATTATATATCAAAAATAAAAACAAGATAATAAAAAATTAAACCAGAAAGCAATGAGTTTGCAGTGTGATGTATATTCTTATGTAGATCCTGAAATTAGGGCTTTGTAAGTGAGGTGTTCAGCTCTGATGCTAGATTTTTTTCATTAGTTTAAAGGTTTATTGTAGACCTTTGCAGATTACCTTTATGAACGTTTTCCTACACTTTTGTGTCTACAGCCGACCATGTAGACTTTAGCATCTCCATGGTAACAGACTACAAATAAACCATGTGTAATTCTCCCTTCCATTTGTTCCTTTTTTCTTCCTAGCAAAAATAGCAATATGTTGGGGCTAAATATTCGGTAGTATGACTGCAGGATCAGACTACACAGGAGTTTTTGTTGTCTGTTACCATGGAGATAACAGAGCATAGCAGCTGTAGACACAACTTAGCAGGGAATATTTAATGAAGACAATTTTCGAAGTTGCTTTTAGATACCATGCAACAATATCAAACTAGGTTGTGAAGTGCACATAACAAGTGAATTGATAAATCTGGCCCTGTGTATTTTCTTCTCTATTTGTCCAGTTTTACCTACTGTATATGCTCTTGCGGTCACATAATTTACAAAGGGATATATATTTATATATTTTTTTACTAATGAACTCTTCACATACAATATATGACTTGAGTCTGGCCAGCTACTTCAGGCTAGTAGCTGGACACAATTTTAATAGTGTATGTGCATATATCTATACACTGATAGTGCCAGACAGGAAAACACTGCATTGCATGGTGCTATTCTGCCTGTTTGCCTTTTGACAGCAGGCGTCAACAGCGATGCGCCTGATGAATATGAACAATCCTATAGAAAACTATGGGATCTGTTCTAGCTTCATTTCCCCTCCGATGTTTTCTGCTTCATGCAGGAGGCCGGATAGCTAGATAGCTGGCCTAATACACTGCATGTTACATAATTTGCAATTTAATCCGCTGTTGAAAATGTTGGTGCTGTTTTTGTTCTGGTGGCTGGAAAACAATGTTTTTATTTTTGTCTTTGTCTCATTGCAACAGCCAGAACTTTGTTGCTGTATAAAGTCTTGATATTTTACTTTTCAGAAATGTTTTCATCTATGTTTCATATGTGAGAGCTGTTCAGAAAAGTAATATTCTGAACTACTTCTGGCTAACATGGACTTCTGAAATTTTGTGATAACACATTGTGTAGTGTAATGAGTTTTTTTGGGGCGAATGAAATTATTTGATTCTTCAAAAATGGAGAAAAGTGAACTACACATAGTGATAAAGTACCTATACCTTAATGGGATGTTATTGTTTGAAATTCATTACAATTAAGGACCAGACAATGGGTAACAATGCCCCTGCATACTCAAATGTAGTGAAGTGGCACAGAGGATTTTATTGTGGCAGAGAATCCGGTAAAGAAGGAGAACATTCAGGGTAGCCTTCAACTTCAGTCACAGAGGAAAACATCAAATATGACCCAGAAACTTTTTGCTTCCAAATTGTTACTGTGGATGAAACTTGGTTTAAAGCATGGTGTATCCCCACCTCCAAAAAGTTCTGAGTAGAATTATGACAGGGGAATATTACAGCAACTTAAAGGGTTGTCTCACTTCAGCAAATTGTGTTTATCAAGTAGACAAGGTTAATAAAAGCCACTTACTAATGTATTGTTATTATCCATATTGCTTCCTTTGCTGGTTTGATCATTTTATTTATAACATCATACACTTCTTGTTTCCATGGTTATAACCACTCTACATTCTAGAAGCGGTGGACATTATAGGGAAAAGTATCGGCCTCTCTGGTGGCCAGGACCATATGAGCACACATACTGTAGGCTGGTGCTTATTCCTATAGTGTGCAAAAACGGCCACCGATGTTGGATTGCAAGGTGGTCATAACCATGGAAATGAGAAGCGTACCATGTAACATAAAAATAAGTCTAGCCAGCAAAGGACGTAAAATGGATAATCACAGTACATTAGACAGTACCTTATATTAACATTCTGTACATAATAAATTCAATTTATTGAAATAAGACAATCCCTTTATTTAGCCAGCTGTGAGAAACTATAAAGATTAAGAGGTCATGCACATTAATGTATTTTTTGTCTGTCTGGTCCGTTTTTTTTTTTTTTTTTTGCGTAGCCTATATGCAGAACCATTGACCTCAATGGGGTCACACACAAAAAAGGAAATGACTCCTTGTGCATTCTTTTTCCACAAAAAAGTAGAATGTGTCCAATTATTGTTCATATTGTAGACAATAATTGAACCGAGGGGAGGGGCTTGGGGAGGACTGAGAGGTACTTGTTGGAGTGTTCTTTATCATTATGGAAACCAAAAAGAAAATATGTATTGTATGCCAGGCAACACTGGAAAGCTAATTTGAATATATTTCCCAGAAACACAAGGGACATGCAAATTAGCTTCACTAACAAAAACAGAGGGGATATCCTGTCTAATGTCAGCAGAATTAAGATATGCAAATTTTCATCTATCTTCTTCCTAGAAAGCAAATGCTTGGCATACAATACTCATCATGAAAACATTTGGTCTCCTTAATGATAAAGAGCACCACAAAGAGAACTCCCCAAGGTTAGTCAGAAAAACAAAGCTATCATCTCTTGAGACATTCTGGTTCTCTTGTCTTTTTGAAAGGGGAGCTAGTATCTATTATTAAGAGATATGTAATTCTGGGTTGGATATTCAAGATGGTTTGGATAAAAAATGAAATTTCATGCCTCACTTTCAGTTGAATATTGGTTGTGTCTTTCTTCTAGGCTCATGTCAGTTTGGTTAGTCCATGTGTTTTATAGATAAAGTTTCCCCTATTTTTTCCATTAAGTTTTTAGAGGTAGCCTCAAACTGTTCAATAATAATTGATTTGAAAATGGCTTTGTGTTGTATAAAGGTCATGTACAGCAAACAAAATATATCAAATGACTTAGTGACAGTCCCTGTAATTCCATCTAATGTACTGTAACTATATAATTTACACTGATACTATGTGCTTCATTTTCAGATGTCCTTATAGATATAAAAACATTATATATCACATCTATATTGAATCAGAACTAAACAAACTCCTAGCCTATATTCCTCCAGTAGGCATCTGTGAATCTCTAGGTCCGACAATTATCTTAGTGAACAAACTCCATTTGTATTGCTCATATGTATGTGGATCTCAGGCGCAGGCAATGCTTTTCCCTTTTATTACAGTATATTTCTCCCATTACAATGATTTTCTCCTGTACATCTTATTTTGCCAGCTCGCTCAGTTTTATCTTCAAACGCTACACTATTTTTCCCAGTGGTCTGCCATCTCATCTTTGTTTTTTACCTTGTAAAAGATAAATTCTATCAGGTCTTTTGAGTCCACTGGAAACTCTGCAAACTCAGATAAACTTTTAAGATCAAAGCGCTTGTCAAAAGAAAGTTTTCTTGTCAGCTCAGAGGTAAAGCAATCTTGGACAGGAAATGCAATAAAAACATGTAAAACACTGACAGCAAAGCTACTGGCTTGAAAAATATTGATTGACACATAAAACCTTCCATAAAAACTTATAAGGCATTTTTATTTCACTACTGTAATAATGACGGAGGGTGCGGTGTCCAGGCAGAGCACAGGGAAGATCAGAGAGCTGCTTATACTTCTCAGATCAGAATAATCCTGGTTTACTTCAAAGCACTACAAGAAGATTTCTTCTTATGTTAGTCAAATCTGGAAGCTTTTCCTCAAACCGTAATTGTTATCACAGCAAGGGATCTAACATCAGTGTGTACAAAGAGAGATCACAGCAAAGCCTTCCATTGCAGAAACACTTCCACTGAGGCCACATTTTAGTGTCCTTAGTCCACTTCAGAAGATTTGAGTATTGCAACTTTGATTCAGAGGCAAAAATTTGGACACTGAAATTTTCATTATCTGCAAAGAAATTATGGACCTATTTACATTTTCTACAGAGAACATTTTGTAACATGGTCCAATCAACAAATTTTCTTTAAAAGGGTTGTCCTGTTGAGAGAACCATACTTTTCTGCTCCCTGAAGCTCATTTCCAGCTTGTGGGTAACATGCTGTTTTGTTTCTGCTGTGGACAGTAGCAGTAAACACAATGGTGGACCTACAGAGCCAGAACAAAGAGTTGAGGATTAGGTAAGAATGGTTCCTTCTACAGGCCCTAATTTTTAAAATTTATAAACAACTGCAAAGATGCAGATATCAATGTGGTTATCACCTTTGGTCAATCTAATCAGTTAAAGAAGACCTTTTACCATTTAAAAAATGGAAACTGAGTACCTTAGATCTCCACCAGTCCCCCAAGTTTTCAGTTTTTTGTTTTATTTTGCTGTGACCCGTCAATGTCTAAGATATGCGGTGCAATATTCCTGCCACCTTATAAACAAATTGTATGTGGTTTACCAAGTGATCACAATCTCCAGAAGTGGAATCGTCTTCACTGCCCAGATATTGTCCCACTATCGCAGACAGTGTTAAAGGGGCCTAGTCCACTATGATCTTGTAAGGTATACCTTATCTTGTGAGACCACGCTATGGGACTGGAGATCCTGCAGCTTAGCCAGCAGGGAAACCTACCGCTAAAGAGGCGGAGATGAGCACACCTTCAAGGTAAGGGCCAGAATTCCCTTATTGATAACCATCAGTGATGGAAAGGTACATGTTCAACTGTGTAAATACACAACCCTGGGCAATTAGCTATTTCTTAAGAGTAGTCCAAGCAGCAGATCAATCCTCCCCCCTTGGCAACAACCAGTTGGAGACCATGATTACAAGTTTTTGTGCCAAGCTAATGCTGCAATATATGCCTGGTTTTCCATAGTCACGACAAAATCTTACCATAGACCAGTGTTCCGTAAAGCGGGGCTCCAGGTCACAGGAGATGAACGCTTCCACTGTGGAAGCGTTCATCTCCATAGTGATCTGTATCGCCGTCCTCTGGACAGCGATACAGATCGCTGTGCTGTGCGGCAGTGGAGGGAGAGGCATCTCCCTCCCCTGCTCCTCTGATAGGCTGCCGGCCTTGTGCCGGCAGCCTATCAGAGCGGTTCAGGCGGCGCGATGACGTCATCGCGTCGCCTGAGCAGAGTGCAGAGTGGGACACAGGCCGGAAGAGGCCTGCATCCAGCGCTTCCAGGGAGGTAAGTATTGGGGGGTTTAATTTAATGTAGCCTGCACATGATTGGGGAGGGGGTTAATGTAGCCTGCACATGATTGGGGAGGGGGTTAATGGAGCCTGCACATGATTGGGGAGGGGGTTAATGTAGCCTGCACATGATTGGGGGAGGGGGTTAATGAAGCCTGCACATGATTTGGGGAGGGGGTTAATGGAGCCTGCACATGATTGGGGAGGGGGGTTAATGGAGCCTGCACATGATTGGGGGGAGGAGGTTAATGAAGCCTGCACATGATTCGGGGAGGGGGGTTAATGGAGCCTGCACATGATTTGGGGGAAGGGTTAATGTAGCCTGCACATGATTTGGGGAGGGGGTTAATGGAGCCTGCACATGATTGGGGGTTAATGGAGCCTGCACATGATTTTTTTTTGGGGGAGAGCCTGCACATGATTTGGGGGAGGGGGAAGTCTGGACCCTGCACATGATTTGTGGAGGGGGTTAATGGAGCCTGTACATGATTTGGGGAGGGGGTTAATGGAGCCTGCACATGATTGGGGAGGGGTGGTTAATGGAGCCTGCACATGATTTGGGGGAGGGGGAAGCCTGGACCCTGCACATGATTTGGGGAGGGGGGTTAATGGAGCCTGTACATGATTTGGGGAGGGGGGTTAATGGAGCCTGCACATGATTGGGGGTGGTTAATGGAGCCTGCACATGATTTGGGGGGAGGGGGGAAGCCTGGACCCTGCTCATGATTGGGGAGGGGGGATAATGGAGCCTGCACATGATATGGGGGGGGGGGGGTTAATGGCCCTCACCTGTTGGGAGATTGGTGTACTTATAACAATTTTATAGACAAATGATACTATTTACAGTCGCGTGAGGGGGCGCGAAATGTTTTCTTCTTCCTAGGGGGGGCATGACAGAAAATAATTGAGAAGCACTGCCATAGACACTGCAGAGCTATGATGAGGGCGAAAACTTGCAATACCAATATATTCGAATTTGAAAGAAACAGTATATCCACTCCTAGTGACAGAGGTAATATTCTCAGACACTTTAACAAATTGAATGGAAAGAGTTAAAAAAATGGAATGGGCATTGGCTGGTCAAGCTGAGTGTATCCATGTCACCATAAGAAGGGGTAGAGTGATTATAACGCTTCACAAAAGACTTAATTGTAGAATACTGCAGGTACAGGAACATTCCTTAAATAACAGTTGTGCTGGTTTTAATCTCTATTCACCCACTGATCCACATGAGGAATTATTCATCTCAATAAAGAACAGGACTGCATTGGATTGGTCAACTCTAAAAATATTGGGGGTGATTTCAAATCAGTTGTACATCTACAGGAATACAGATCTATAATTGCTAAGTCATCCACATTTCTTAAGAAACTAAAAGGGTTTTCCAAGATTTTAAAACTGATGGCCTATCCTCCAGATAGGCCATCAGTATCTAATTGGTGGGGGTCCAACACTCAGGACCCCACCGATCAGCTGTTTGAGAAGGCCCCGGTGCTCGCAGTAGTGCTGTGGTCTTCTCACAGCTCTTTCTCACAGCTTTTTAAAGGCCATGTGATGTCACGTTCATCAGTCACACGGTCTAGGTGCAGCTCAGCCCCATAGAAGTGAAAGAGACTGAACCACAATGCCAAGCACAGCTGCTATACAATGTATGGTGTTGTGCTTGTTGAGCAAGGAGAAGGTCGTAGAGTTATAGCCAGCGCTGGTGTCTTCTCAAACAGCTGATTAGCAGGGATCCTGGGTGTTAGACGAGACCCCCACCAATCAGATACTAATGACCTATCCAGAGGAATGGTCATAATTTCAAAAATCCCAGAAAACCACTTTAAAGAATGTAACTATGCATGATGTGTGGAAGGCATCGAACCCAAATACTAGTGGCTGCACCATTTATTCTGGATCACATGGATTCCTCTTGAGAATGAACTAAATTACCGCTCAGATGCTGTGGAAACGATTGACAATGACATCTGAGGGGATGAAAATCCATGATTGGAGGTGTAAAACAGAATACTCTCACCAGCTATGGTGTCCACTGAGCTCCAGATGGGGCATCATCTTTAAAGAGTCAACATCCACTATAGGTCGGCAATGTGGGAAACTGTAAAAGCTAAGCTAAAGGTGCATACAGATGTCAATTATTATTTTCTTTCCATCATTAAAGGAAACCTGTCATCAACTTTATGCTGACCTCATTGATTGCAGCATAAAATAGTGACAGAAATGCTGATTTCAGCGGTGTGTCACTCATGAGCTAAATGTAAGTATCCTGATCATTGCAGCTCAGGCCTTGAGAAGAGTCAAATCTACCTGAGAAGAGTCATGGTTATTCATAATCTCCTTCTCTCCCTGCCCATCTGCTGATGATTGGCAGTTCTCTCCTATGCAGAAAGGGAGAAAACTAGGTAGAAGACTGTCAATCATCAGCAGGTGGGCAAGGAGAGCAGGAATTCATTAATAACCATGACTCTTCTCAGGTGTCCCTGACTCTTTTCCAGGCCTAGTCTGCAAGGATTGTGATGTTGGTTCTCGGCAACCACATACTTTTAACTTATAAATGACAGACCGCTGAAATCAACTCACCTCTCTCTATTTTATGCTGCGATTAGTATGGACAGCATAAAGTTGATGACAGGTTCCCTTTAACCATTTATTTTAACTCTGCTAAGTCTATATATTTTTATATGTCCACAGGGTCAAACAAAAAAAAAAAAGATACTGGTAATCTAACTGAAATAAGGTAAGCACTAAATATAAGAAAATGTTTGCTAACTATAAAACAAATTAATCTATAGAAAATAAAATGTCAATGCATTGGATTGAAGGGTCTATCAGACTTGCTACACTTACTAGGCACTCTTCATGTGGGAAAAAAAGTAAACACCAGATCTGCAATAAAGGCCTCTCACTCAGTTATACCAGTACTCTGCTATGCACGAATAAAGGGCAATGACCCTGAACCAGGTGTCTGCAGATGAGTGTCTGGTTTGGCTTACATCCTTAGTTATGCTTCAAGGCTTGTTTAAAGGGTCAGACATTTACTTATAGGATCTCTGCTTTCCAACAGGCGGTGCTAGAGGCCCAGCTTTATGTTTTTTTAGAAAGCTGGATAAGTTGCATACCTTGATAATGAGTTTTTATTTGCATTATATACAAAAAAATTATTAACTGTGAGATATTTGTTCTCTGTCAGCTCTATAAACTATTTTCAAGCAACTTAAATGTGTCTCTCCAAAATATTATACAAAATTTGTTACTTAGTACTTTTCATATTGTTATTGAACCATTGCTAATCAGTCTGTACTATTAATTAAAACTTAATGGCCTGTATCTTTCTGTCATTAACAATGTGTGACTTATAACTGCAAATGAATTTAAATGAGCATAGCTGTATCACTCCACGTCTGTTTACACAAAAAGAAAAGATTAAAAATAAACCATAATGGAAAAATTATCTGCCTCCCATTTGTTTCCTACATAACAGACTGTCTTTCAATGAACAACAAACTAACATTTCATGGAAATGTTTGTTCTTTCTCTAAGAACAAGGACAGAATTTTATACTATAGGTCCATTTATCCATTACTCATGCATTGATTTATTTGTTTTATCCTGTTTATGTTAAAGTCTGTGTTGAATTATGTTTTTCAACCTAAAGTAAAATAAAACTACACAAGCGGGGAGAAAATGGCAATGCGTCTTAGTATGGCACGGGGTGCGGTGAGTAAAGTGATATGCTGGCTGTACTCACCACTCACCACTCTTTTTATGGGTCTATGTCCTATTTCATGTCCTATTGCGTACATTGTCAGGATGTAGTGCACGTAAGCATGCACTATGACCTGACGCTGTGCGACGTCACTTTACAATTCAGTGTGCGTCCCAGAAGAAGACTAGGGAGGGGTGCGTGCAGGAAGAGAGCATGGTCCACAGCAAGAGAGGTAAGTTTATTTATTTTTGTCTGATGGAGCATGTGGGTCTAATCTGAGGTCTGAGGAGGAATGTGGGTCTGATACAAAGGTCTGATCTGAGGTCTGATGAAGCTTGGGGGTTGTGTCTGAGGTCTTATGGAGCTTGGGGGTCTGATGGGGGTCTCATCTGAGGTCTGATGAAGATGGGGGTCAGATGGGGGTCTGATCATAGGTTTAAGAAGGAAGCGGGGGTCTGACACAGAGGTGTGATCGGGGACTTATTTGAGGTCTGATGGAGCTTGGGGGTCTATCTGCTTTCTTAGGAGGGATGTGGGTATGATCTGCGGTGTAAGAAGGAATCGGGGTCTGATTTGAGGTCTGATGGATCTTAGGGGTCTGATCTGAAGTCCGATGAAATTTAAATTTTATTTTTTCTCCTCTTTATCCTAGGTATAACTTATGGAGTGGTGCATCTTATAGTCCAAAAATATGGTAATTTGATGCAACCATTTCATTATGTCTTAACTATGCCATTAGTATTGAACTTTGGTGGTACCTAGGCACGTGCCATGATTTACCCCTCTAGTATTATAGACAATTCCAAAAAATAAAATAATTCTAAATACTCATATATAAAGGAAAGTTAAAACCATAATTTAACAGTAAGTCTGGTGGCGTTAAACAAATCTTGCAAAAAAAAAAACAACTTTAGATCTATGGTAAAGTCAGAAGAGCCATTTAAGTCATTGAGTCAAATGCATGTAGGTAAATAATGGGATGGACATGGGAATAAAAATATGTAGAGAAATAAAGATGGGGCAAGTTTATTTTGGGAGGTGTAGGTCAACCATGTCTGAAAATTCATGGATAATCTACCTATTATTAAACCTCTCCTTTATGTCGCAGTAAAATAAAATGCTTCCATAAATATTTAATATAAAGTAATAAAACATAAACCTAACCTCTTTTACACAGGCAACTGAACATGTTATATTCCAGAACTAAAATTTTGTCTGCATGATGCAGATTCCCATGTGGCAAAATGAAATGTACATTAAGCAAGTCATAAAACAACATTTCAGTTTACACATTAGCTAATTACTATGTACATTAGTCTGAGTTTATTTTTGACCTTTTGACAAATTTCTGATATTCCTAAATAGAACCCCTTGGTATTTGCTCATGCTATCACTGTTTTGCAGCTTTTCGACAAACACAGCATTCCTTCTGTTGCCTTTCTCTGTATAAATTGCTCTACTTGACAGTTATATGAATCAAGCATTAACAACCTAGATTGCACTGAAGTAGGGAAAGCATCAGAATGAAAAACTCTCATTTATTACTCTACTTTATCCCAGTGATGGGATTTTATGAGCACAATTTATCAATCCCAGCAAGGCATTAAATGCAGAGTTAGGGTCGTATTCACTTAAAAGACCAAGATTTTGTATGATATGCTTACATTGGGAATTTCTTTGCTGGCTTACAATGATTTAGTGTCTTTTGATATCCTGAGTTTTGTAAGACTGTAAATATATTTCCCCAAATTTAAGGAGAATAGTATTAATGTTTTTGTCATTGATAATTTAGGATGATGATTACTAGAGATAAGAAAAAAAATTGATTCGCAGCTTCGCCGAAGTTTGACAAGTAATTTGATTTGTTATGAATTAATTAGTCGCTAATCGCTAAAACCGCATTTAGCTATCAATCAATGGGGCCATTTTTAATGGCTGCTTAGAGAGAAGTGTACCCATCTGACAGCTGTTAAAACAGTAATACACTTTTGCAATATGCCCTTTTGGGTTTAAAAAAATAAATAAATCACCTGATCACGTGTTGACAATGATGTCACCACATGATCATACTGGGAGCCCGCGGTGACGTCATCACACTCAGCGCAGGTCCTTCGGCGGGTCTTTT
The DNA here is from genome assembly GCA_033119425.1 of Bufotes viridis. Taxonomy (NCBI): domain Eukaryota; kingdom Metazoa; phylum Chordata; class Amphibia; order Anura; family Bufonidae; genus Bufotes; species Bufotes viridis. The sequence goes on from CM065593.1 coordinate 47,551,725, forward strand.
TCAATCAAGAGAGGAGTGGACTGCCTCTGCATGGACAAATGCTGATGAGGTTTTTTTTCCCGTTGTTTTTAGGAAAAATGATTTGCTACCATGAGGCGCAAGGAAATTCAGCTTTGTTTAGAATTTTATTTTTCCTAAAATTTGGACAGAATTCCTCTTTGGATGTTTTGCTTCACTTAACACTGATGATTGCAGTGATGAAATGTATTATACATTTTTAAAGCTTCCAGGCTTCCTAAAAGGCCTTGATTAGAGATGAGGTAATTGATTTTTTAGAATCCAAATTCGACCAGATTTTTTTATTTTTTTTTATTTGGGTTCATTAGAATTAGACTTTCTGCATATTCCATTCAGGGGAATTTTTTAGTAGAATCGAATCAGAAGGTAAATTCAGACCCAAAACTAATTTTAACAAATTCGCTCATCTCTAACCTTGTCCCATGAGATGTGTGCCTTTCCAGGTTTTTCCATACATCCAAACAAATAAAGCTAATTTTATGGGGTGTTTAATATAGGGGGAAAAAGCTGTAAAATATGCCACTCGCTAAAAGAACACAGTTTACCAATAGTGGGCAAATATTAGATTATTTTATCTACCAGTAGTTCTAAAATGTTAGACCACCAGGCTGGGAAATTCTCTTGTACAGAAGTTGAATGAAACTTCTGTACAAGAGAACTTCCCACTCACATAATAAAGAGGTTTCCCAGTCTCCACATAATAACTTTAGATTGGGGGATGGCACCCCTGTAAGCAGCTGTTACCAGCAGCTTCTGACACTGGAACTACAGTACCACTTTAAATGGAGCCAGAAGCATATCTCTATTCAAAGTGTAGTGGCGATGCTGGGTTATGCAGCTCAGCTTCCGTTGTCACTAGTAGCTGGTGTGGCTTACACACCTTGGCTGCTAATATATAATTCAGAAAGTGAGAGCAGTATGATAATATATAGAGCAAGTCAAAGTATGGTGGCTGTCACTTTTATTAAGGCAGGACAGCATGCCATCTAAAAATAGGCCTTCAAAAATTATTCAGCCAAGCCCTTAGGCAAATGACATCCATCCCTCGCTTACAATAGATCTCGTAAAATTGTAAATAAAAGCAGATCCCATATTAAAAAGCATGATAACTCTGCTTGTTCTACACCAGATGTGCGCAACCTGCAGATCAGGGTCACATGTAGCCCTTCCTACCATTTTTAATGTAGTCACAGATATACTTGTTCTTTGTCTCATGGTTGCTCACATATATTTTCCATGTTCTCAAAAATAGATCTTAGTCGACTATTACATGTTGCCCGTAGACGCATTGGCTATAAATGGATTCAACCAATTTTCCCTCGAAATAGTGATGGCTAATCTCCAGCACTCCAGCTGTGGTGAAACTATGACTCCCAGCATGGTCCATTCATTTCTATGGAGTTCTGACAATAGCCAATCAAGTGTACATCTTGGGAGTTATACTTTTACCACAGCTGGAATGACGGAGGCTAGCCATCACAGCCGTAGAAGAAGGGAGTGTATAGTTAAACTAAATATCTTGTTAATGTATGAGTGAAAAGTATATAAAAAATGAGGAGCTTTTTACTAGGTTGGAAAAATTGTGGGCTCCATGGTTAGATACCCCAGGAATGGCCACAAACAGTCTTATATGAAGTAAAATAACACTTTAATCACTGAATGTGATAACAATCTCTGAAACATGTTAATTTCCCATTTTTTATCTTTTTTGACACCTAATCTGGGAGCAGGGGTCTCGCTACGTTAAAACATTCGGGGCCTGGTCCCTGGATGTTTTGTCCCAGGCCCCGAATGTCTTGCCTGCCAGATAGATCAAACTGTATTGTCGTCCTGAGGACGGCAATACAATTGAATCGAATCAAGTGGAACATCTGAAGGACCTGCGATGATGTCACCATCAGGTGACCAGTGCAGGAGAGAACGGCAGTGAGAAGATGGAGAAGACCTCCTCTGGTGAGGAGAGGTAAGTGAAGGTAGAGCAATGCTGGGAGTTGTGGTTATTTAAAAGGAGTCTTTCGCCTTATATGAGCGTTTTAGACCACTCAGATAAGGTTACAGACTCTTTACCCCTCATTACCATAGTACCTTTCTTTTATTCAACGGCGGGACAGATGTCTTTAGTTGGCAGGTGCATGTGCACTGCTCTGCCCATTATGGGCAGAGGAACAGCTTTTCATATTGCGCATGCGCCGTCCAACTAAAGACATCTGTCCCGCCGTTGTTGTGCTGTTCGGCTGGAGGATGTAATAGGACAGAGGGCGGGCCATAGGGCAGAAAAAGGCATATTTTTCTCGGCACATCGCCCAGTAACACTGCCCCTGGGCACCTTCAGTGGCTTATTTACATACGGTTTAAAAAGTCTTTTTTCCAGCATCTGGACTACGGATCAATATAAGAAAGGTACTATAGTAATGAGGGGCAAAGAGTCTGTAACCTGATCTGAGTGGTCTAAAACACTCAGATTAGGTGAAAGATTCCCTTTAACTGGGACTATATTTTAGGGCTGAAGGGAGGGATCTTATTTACATGGGACTGTATGTTGGAAGTGGCTGGGGAGGGGGTCATGTTATTTACATGGAACTGTATGTTGATGGTGGCTGTAGGAGGGACTGATGTTATTTACATGGGACTGTATTTTGGAGGGGGCAGGGGCACATTGATGTTATTTACATGGGACTGTATGTTGATGGCGGCTGTGGGAGGGGATAATGTTATTTACATTGGACTAAATGTTGGAGGGGGCTCGGGCAGGGTGATGTTAGTTACATGGGACTGTATGTTTGAGGTGGCTCTGGTAGGGAGTGATGTTATTTATGCATGTAGGAAGGGGCTGGGAAGGCAGTGATGTTATTTACATGGGACTGTATTTTAATGGTGGTTGTGGGAGGGAGTAGTGTTATTTACATGGGACTGAATGTTGAGGGGGTGATGTTTACATGGGATTGCATGTTGGAGGCGGCTGGGGAGGGGGTGATATTATTTACTTGAGACTGTATGATGAAGGCGACTGGGGAGGAGGTGATGTTATTTACAAACGACTATATTTTGGAGGGGGCAGGAGAGATAGTGTGATGTTATTTACATGGGACTGTATGGTGGAGGGAGGAATATAACTACAGGGGGCACTGCAGGGGTAGTATAAATACTGGGGGCACTGTAGGGGACACTATAGGCGTTCTTATTACTACTGGGGGCTCTATAGGAGGGACTTATAGATCTGCCTTATTACTACTGAGTGGTCTGTAGAAAGCTTTATTACCACTGGAGGAACAATAGGGGGCCTTATTACTACTGGGGGCTCTGTGAGGGTATTATTAATATTGGAGGGCTATTCTACTAATGGGGGCACTCTTGGGGAGCGTTATAACAGTTGGGGGCAGTATTACTAATGAGGGCATTTAAGAAGGGAATTACTATTGGTGGGACAATAAGGAGCACTATTACTATGGGGGGCACTATTATTTCTTCAGGATAGTATTTGGGGGTATTGGGGAGCAGAGCGAGCAACAGGAGAACACTGAGGGGGCTCCAGGTTGAGGAATGATGATAGAAATGTTAGGACACTAAGATGTCTGTATGTCACACTCTGCAGAAACGAGGTGCGGCTGAAAGTTGTACGGACCAAAAGTAGAAGATGATAAGAAGATCTACATCAGAGGAGACGTCACCTGGAGGCACTGGATCTGACAGGTATGTGCTGCTGTATAGCAAGTACAGCAACATGCAGTGTGCGGGGGGAGGGTCGAGAACTGGGCCATATTCATTGGGGCTTGGGCCCCAGATCTTTTGAGACCCTAGCACATCCCCTGTCTGTGAGTCTAAATGGCTGTTGTGACATATCTTTTTTAAGATTCTCGAGCAGACATTAAGATAATTATTATATTTTTTGTTTTTGAATAATATGATCTCCTCATGTTCTCTTGTATATGGCAAAAGATGCTACATCTTTAAAACTGAATTGGGGAGGTGTGGGAGTTGGGTTATGTTTGTATTTTCATGTTTTGAATCTAAATAAAGATTATCTGACTTAAAAAAAGGAGTGGCAAACAACGAAGAAGAGGGGACAAGCAAATACTAATGGTGTCCTGTGTGGTATTGGCAGAATGGGAATCACCTGAACCTTGTGTGGCACTCCAGAAAGGAGTAGATAAGATAGAGAGTTTATAGGCTTTCTGATGCACTGCATGGCTTCCCGTTCTGTAGTATGAATGAGCCCCCATTCTCCCAGTAGGTGGAAGTGGAACTGATACCTATCATACATTTTTGGCATATATTTTTTACATAAATGTTTACCTAGCTAATACCCCTTTAACTTTTATGGTGGCTCTTGGGATTGGCTCAATCTAACAATCTGACCCTTAGACAAGAAAAAGTTGTGCCAACCTGCTTTAGACCCTAATGAGCTAAAACATTGTCAGTTTCATGCAATAAATGAGCTACTAAAAGGATTTTTTTAAAATTAGATAAATATACTGTATTTACCAACAGATGACAAGTCATATTGTAAAACGAAATAATTCAATGTCAAAATAATCTCTGCTACATAGGGAGAGTAGAGGCCCATACAACTTCATCCAAACAGTGAAATTTAAAGGGAATATGTCATCAGAAAACTAACTATTTTTAAATCATTTTTTATGGTTATTTTTAATTTTCCATGTTAATAGCTATATAAATAAAAAACATTAAATCCAGCAGTTTTTGCAGTGGCACCATTTATTGTTCTGTACAGATCACCTTACTGCAGTCATCTGCTTATTTGTCATTCTAATCCTGCCTGTAATGATATCACCTCTAAGCAGAATCCATTAATCACAATAGGAAATTGTCAAAGCTTATCTATTCTTTCCTTGTACAATGACCTCTGCACAGGTCACAGAGCATGTCTAGAAAACTCTCCCATAAAAGTCAATAAGGTCCCTTCCTGACTACTGTGTCTACGGACCATGGGCTGTCGTAAAGCAATTTTCTTAATTCTTTCTAAATGCTGCTAAGAACAGCTCAGGCAAGTTGTCTGCCTCATAATCAATAGAGATGAGCGAATAGAAGATGATGAAGTGGAATTCAATCCGAATTTTCAGGAAAATTCGATTTGCACTGAATCCGAATTTCCATACACTTCGTGGTAACGAATCAAATTTTTTTCGTAAAATGGCTGCTGCACATGTAACGACATGGATCATGGAACTTTGGTAAGGCGGGATCACCCATAATGCCATTCATGCAGCCAATCAGTGATGTCACAGCCCTATAAATAGCCCTTTTCCATATATGTACTTTTCCAGTGTACTTAGTGCAGGGAGAGACATTGCTAGAAAAAAACTCTATTGTGCTAAAAAAACGATTTACAAGAGCAGGGAAAGATTATTCAAGGTGTAGGGAAAGGATAGGGAGAAATCATTACACAGCATTTATGCTGAACAGGGTTCAGTAGGGGAGGTTACAGCCTGGGTAATAGGAACAATCCTATTACACCTTGCTGCACTGACTGGCGACACAAATTGTACAGCTCTGTAATTCCAGCAAACCGTTCTTCTTAAGGTAGAAGTGCTGTTTGATACAGCCATTGGTTTATTACTAGTGTTGAGTGCGAATAATGAATATTTTTTAGCGAATATCGGCACTTTGCAAATTCGCTAATATTTTGAATATAGCTCTATATATTCGCTATTTCGAATCTTCTTTTTTTTATTTAAGTTGTTAGTCCTTGTTGCTCTCTGGTTGCCTTCCCACTTCCCAAAAGCTGTTCTTACCTGTCCGGAGATTCCTGGCTCCCTGCCCGCTCCAGTCAATGCCTGTTGCCGCTTCTGCCGACTTCCCGTGTGCATTGAGCGTCCCCATCACAATGGGAATGCCCCCATGCTAAAATGTACTGTCGGATGTAAGAATCACGATCTCACAAATTTGACTAAGTTGTATTCACAATGCGATTAATATAACCTATATTACTCGCATTGCACATTCAACTTGCATCTGTGTAGAATTAACTAATATTGAGAATATAGCACTATATTCTCAATCTTCGTTATATTCTAGCAATACAACCATTAGGAACCCAGCTCTAAGTTGAATTCGCAATGTGAACATATACTCACATTGGGAATTCAACTTAGAGCTGAGTTCCTAATGATTGGCTTGCTACAATATAGCGAAGATTGAGAATACAGTGCTATATTCGATATTCGTCATCTTCATTATATTCTAGCAATACAACCATTAGAAACTCAGTTCTAAGTTGAATTCGCAATGCGAACATATACTCGCATTGCAAATTCAACTTCGTTATTTTACCTTGCCACTCTGTGGTCTCCTCATGCTGCTTTCACCTCAGAACTATGTCATAGAGCCACTCTGTGGACTTCTCATGCTGTTCCCACCCTCTACACTTCATGACTGGGCAACTATTTCGCCTTTCCGCCTGGCTGACATCATTTATTTGACCCATCTTCTGATCTGTCAGAAGGAAGGAAAAATGAGACGCACAATGGATCCTGTGTAGCAGCTGTAAGGCCTGTATGGTCCCATCAGAATTGGCTTGTGATTTGGTAGCCAAAAGCAGGAGTGGGTACAAAACACAGCAGGACATGCAAATATTCCATTCACACGTCATCTCTGTTTTGGATCCACTCCTGTTTTTTTTTTGGCATTAGCAATACTGATGTATTACTGACCAAATGCTGACTGAATGAGGGCAGATGCTCCACAGACAGGATCCGTTTTTTGGGGGTTATTGTTCTGACTGATCACAGGGCAAAATAATCAGTGACGTCAACACAAACTTACTGCTGTCACCCTCTCTACTCTGTCAGGGGGCTCTACTTGTATAAGTGTTTAATAGATTAGGTTCTGTATAGCGATGGACGAACATCGTATTCGCGGCGTGCCCCATTCACTTTAATGGCAGGCGAACCTGAAAAACTGTCAGGTCATAGTTGCAGCCACCAAATACTTATTAGAAGTGCACAAATAGTCCCGCAACATGGACAATGACATACCAGAGGGGGATCAATGGCAAAAATTCCCACAAAAAATATGTATTTTAATCAGGGGCCATTTTTATGCGTCTTAAAGCGAAACTGCTGAAGCCTAGACAAAGTTTATTTTAGGCCACGGGATTAAAGGGGCCCCAAAAATTAGGCATTCAACTGAGAGAAAAGAACAATTGATTATGTGGCTGGAGGTATATTAGACAGTCAATAGATAATAATTTTACGATAGGCCAGTGGAGTACAGGCCCCAAACATTATGCATTCACCGGACAGAAAAGAACAAGTGATTATGTGGCGGGAGTTATATTAGGTGGTCAGTGGATAACAATTTTACTGTAGGCCAGTGGAGTACAGGCCCCAAACATTAGGCATTAACCGGACTGAAAAGAACAAGTGATTATGTGGCTGGAGGTACATTAAGAGGTCAGTGGATAACAATTTTACTGCAGGCCACTGGAGTACATGACCCAAACATTAGGCATTAACCGGACTGAAAAGAACAAGTGATTATGTGGCTGGAGTTATATTAGGTGGTCAGTGGATAACAATTTTACTGTAGGCCAGTGGAGTACAGGCCCCAAACATTAGGCATTTACCGGTCAGAAAAGAACAAGTGATTATGTGGCTGGAGGTACATTAAGCGGTCAGTGGATAACAATTTTACTGCAGGCCACTGGAGTACAGGCCCCAAACAGGCATTCACCTGACAGAAAAGGGCCTTTATGCCGCTGTATATACATAAGACAAGGACCATTCTTTGTTCTGGATGGCGGCGGATATGTGTGGGTTGGCATGAGGAAATACAATTAAACGTGGTCGTCACAGGTGTTGAATTCCTCTGAGATCCATGCCTCATTAATTTTTAGAAATGTGAGGTAGTCCACTATGTCGTGAGCTAGGTGAATGTGCGTATGGGTCACGATACCCCCTGCGGCGCTGAACGTCCTTTCGGACTGGACACTCGACGAGGGGCAAGCCAAGAGTTCCATGGCAAATTGTGCCAGCTCTGGTCACAGGTCAAGCAAGCACACCCAGTAGTCCTCGCTTCTCAGAGCGTCTACATCGACCGTTAACCCGATGTAGTCGGACACCTGTCGGTCTAGGCGTTCCATGAGGCTGGATCTGGAGGGCGGCTGTCGATGGGTTGCCTGCAAGAATAATCTCATATCCAAAGTGACCAACACATCTTAAAACCGCCCTCTTCTTGCAGACGTGGTAGGATTGCTACCCACACCTGTTTCGCTGTGGGTGGAAATTCCTCTGCCAGCGCCTACAACAGCAGAATGCAGCATCTCTCGCAGCAAGGCCTGGAAATGCTGAATTCTGCCAGGCCTCTGTGATGCTGGTAACATGTCTGCCTTTTTGTGTTTATACTGGGGGGCTAAGTAAGTTGCTACCTTGTGCTGGTCCTTGCCCTTCATACTTCAAACACTGAAGCATGAAGGCCCCCATTTGCACTAAATTGGAAGCGGTGGAGTGGCCCTGGCTCCTGCTTATCACCAAGTAGAATGTTGTCCTCGGGACAACACCAGTCCCCCTCAAAGCCTGATCTTCTTGCTCCTCCTCCTCCCCCCAGCCACCATCCTCCTCTGACTCCTCTTCAGACTCCTGCTGACTTGTCTCAGATACAGTAGCCCTCACTGAGAATATATTCAGCATTGCGACTATCTCATCTTCCAGCTCCTGCTCCTTGATGGCTTGATCAATGATACAATGCAATGCACACTCCAGGCCTAAGATGCAATGTTACTGATGGTGCCCTGGCTGCGACTGACCAGTTTGGGGATCTCATCAAATGGCTGCAGAAGTCTGCATGCGTTCTGCTTGAGCAGTCACTGGCATAGTGAAAAGAAACTAAGCTCCCCAGAACCTGTCCTGCTGCAGAGTTCATTCTAGCGCGTCGGGCTGTCGCAAATCAGACATTTGATGGGCAGGTGAAGTCGCCGCTGAACATCAGCAAGGCGAGCCATGGCCGTGTAAGATCTTCTAAAATGGGCAGAGATTTTCCTGGCCTGCCGCAAGATGTCCTGGACCCTGGGGTATTTGGCAACGAATCGCTGCATGACTAAGTTCAGGACGTGTGCCATTCAAGACACGTGTGTCATTTTGCCCTGTTTTGGCGCACTCAGCAGATTGGCACCGTTGTCGCTCACCACTTTACCAACTGTCAAATTGAGCAGGGTTAGCCACTGAATGGCCTGTGACCGCAGAGCTGATAGAGTGCAGGACCGGTGTGGCTCTTGGCTTCCAGGCACAACAGCCACAGCACAGCATGGTAATGTCTCACCTGGCACGTTGAAAAGGTTCTGGCGAGCTTGGGGGACGCAGCGGAAGAGGCGGTAGTGGAACAGGAGGAGTCAGCGGAGGAAGAGACGGAGGATGGAGTAGGAGGAGAAGAAGAACAGGCAAATCCACACGGGAGCCACAGGTTACACGCTTGACGGCTGTCAGAAGTTTCACCCAGTGGGCAGTAAAAGTTATGTACCTTCCCTGCCCGTGTTTGCTAGACCACGTGTCTGTGGTCAGATGTGTCTTGACACTGACACTGTGTGCCAGAGATATATTCACTTGCCACTGAATGTGGCAATATTGCTCTGGGATGCCCTTCTGGGAGAAATATTTCCATCCGGGGACCTTCCTTTGTGTTGTGCCAATGGCCACAAATTATCTAAAGGCCTCTGAATCCACCAGTTAATACGGCAGTAGTTGGCGGGCTAGCAGTTCCAACAAGCCAGCCGTCAGGGGTTGGGCAAGGGTTATACGGCGTCATCAAATTTTTACGATCAAACATTTGGGCCAAGGAATATTGCCTTCTGCCAGATGAACGGGGCGACAGCATAGTGGAAGGTGGAGTTGAGGACAAATGGGAGGAGAGAGGAGAAGGAGAAGAGGCAGGACGTGGAGTGCCGAGAGTGTGGCTTTGTGGGTTCTGAGGGCATTGCTCCCACTGGGCTCGGTAATGGGGTGTGTCTTTGGAGTGCACACAGCAGAGAGTGAGGAAGGTGCAGATACAGAGGATGAGGACGGTGCAGATTTAGAAGGCTGAGTGAGCCACTCCATGAACTCTGGTGCATCCTTTGAAGTAATCACATTCCCCATTTTCCAACTTCCCACTTAGGCTCCAGCACGTGCACGAACCCTACCACCCCTGCGGAATGGCCTGTCTCTTCCTCTGCCTGTCATTTTCAAAATGACCCTGTGCCTAAGTCCCTAGAGAAGAGCAGTATTTGTGGAAGCAGGTATATCGCAGCCCTAAATCAGTATTTTGTGGAAGCAGGTATATCAAACCCCTTAATCAATATTTGGTGGAAGCAGGTATATCAAACCCCTTAATCAGTATTTTGTGAAAGCAGGTATCTCGCAGGCCTCAATCGATATTTGGTGGAAGCAGGTATATCAATCCCCTTAATCAGTATTTTGTGAAAACTGGTAAATATCGCGGGCGTCAATCAGTATTTGGTGCAAACAGGTCTGTCAAACCCCTTAATCAGTATTTTGTGGAAGCAGGTATATCACACCCCTCAATTATTTTTTTTTTGCCACAACAGTTATATCACACCACCTTGTTTATTTGGGGCAACAAGTTACAGGTATATCGCAGCCGTCAATCAGTCTTTTGTGGAAGCAGGTATATCCCATTGCTCAATCAGTTTTTTGGGGGGCATCAGGTATATCACACCCATTGCAAATAGTTGTTCCAATAGCGCTTGTCCCTCTATATAGCTGCGGTATCGCAGCAGAACCGCATACAACTGCTGCACTATACAAATGCACTATATACTTTCTATGTTAGAAAGTATATTATAGGTATATCACACCCCTCAATCACTTTTTTTGAGGGGGCAACAGGTATATCACACCAGTTGCAATTAGTTATTCCAATAGCGTTTGTCCCTCTATATACCTGCGGTATCGCAGCAGAACCGCACACAACCTCTGCACAATACAAATGCACTATAATACACTGTAGTTTTATGTTAGAATGTATATTAGAAGTGTATCACACTCCTCATTATGTCACACCTATCGATAGCACACCTACAGTCGTGGCCAAAACTTTTGAGAATGAGACAAATATTGGAAATTGGAAAAGTTGCTGCTTAAGTTTTTATAATAGCAATTTGCATATACTCCAGAATGTTATGAAGAGTGATCAGATGAATTGCATAGTCCTTCTTTGCCATGAAAATTAACATAATCCCAAAAAATACCTTTCCACTGCATTTCATTGCTGTCATTAAAGGACCTGCTGAGATTATTTCAGTAATCGTCTTGTTAACTCAGGTGAGAATGTTGACGAGCACAAGGCTGGAGATCATTATGTCAGGCTGATTGGGTTAAAATGGCAGACTTGACATGTTAATAGGAGGGTGATGCTTGAAATCATTGTTTTTCTATTGTTAACCATGGTGAACTGAAAAGAAACGCGTGCAGCCATCATTGCGTTGCATAAAAATGGCTTCACAGGCAAGGATATTGTGGCTACTAAGATTGCACCTCAATAAACAATTTATAGGATCATCAAGAATTTCAAGGAAAGAGGTTCACTTCTTATTAAGAAGGCTTCAGAGCGTCCAAGAAAGTCCAGCAAGCGCCAGGTTCGTCTCCTAAAGAGGATTTCAGCTGCGGTATTGGAGTGCCACCAGTGCAGAGCTTGCTCAGGAATGGCAGCAGGCAGGTGTGAGTGCATCTGCACGCACAGTGAGGCGAAGACTTTTGAAAGATGGCCTGGTGTCAAGAAGAGCAGCAAAGAAGCCACTTCTGTCCAAAAAAACATCAGGGACAGATTGATCTTCTGCAGAAAGTATGGTGAATGGACTGCTGAGGACTGGGGCAAAGTCATATTCTCCGATGAAGCCTCTTTCCGATTGTTTGGGGCATCTGGAAAAAGGCTTGTCAGGAGAAGAGAAGGTGAGCGCTACCATCAGTCCTGTGTCATGCCAACAGTAAAGCATCCTGAGACCATTCATGTGTGGGGTTGCTTCTCATCCAAGGGAGTGGGCTCACTCACAATTTTGCCCAAAAACACAGCCATGAACAAAGAATGGTACCAAAACACCCACCAACAGCAACTTCATCCAACAATCCAACAACAGTTTTGTGAAGAACAATGCATTTTCCAGCACGATGGAGCACCGTGCCATAAGGCAAAAGTGATAACTAAGTGGCTCGGGGACCAAAGTGTAAACATTTTGGGTCCATGGCCTGGAAACTCCCCAGATCTTAATCCCATTGAGGACTTGTGGTCAATCCTCAAGAGGCTGGTGGACAAACAAAAACCCACTAATTCTGACAAACTCCAACAAGTGATTATGAAAGAATTGGTTGCTATCAGTCAGGAATTGGCCCAGAAGTTGATTGAGAGCATGCCCAGTCGAATTGCAGGGGTCCTGAAAAAGAAGGGCCAACAACGCAAATACTGACTCTTTGCATAAATGTCATGTAATTGTCGAGAATATCGCCATATGTTTGCATGTTCGGCGAATTACGAATGCGCAAATTTCGCCACTAAACAACCACCAGGCAAACCACAAGGCTATCTCTAGTTCTGTAGACATCTATGTGGAATCAGCTGATGACAATGTAAAAGGAATACGCTTCTTCTTGACGCTAACATCGACCTGTAAGGCTGAGTTCATACTTGAATTATTTGGTCAGTTTTGGCCCTGTGACTGCCCAAATAAGTGAAGTGTGCAGTGATTCTAATAGCGACGCCTGTAATCTGCATGTCATACGGACTCACAGTATTATTTCACTACCAGAGCAAACTCCATATGTATGTTACTGCAAGGCACACTGTTCTACACCACTATAAAGGCTCTCTGCAGCACAAAAATAGCCATTTTTTAACACGATTCGCCGCAAATAAATTTAGATTGAACCAAATTTTTTCAAACAAATTTGGTGAAGCGGCCAAATCGAATTTTAGAAAAATTAGATCATCTCTAATAATCATGTTTAGAAAAAATATCTGCAATCAGAAAATAAAAACAGATTAGAAAAAGGATATGTGTTACTTTCTTTTTTTAACTGCCAAATAAAAGTTTCGGTGTCACAGTTACTTTAAAGGTTATTACTATAGCATTGGAAAACAATTTGTAATATTAGAGAGTACAGTCCATAGGTTTGTATAGTTGGATCACATTACAACACCTCTGGAATGGAAGGACTTGATGATGATCTAGCACAGTAGAAAGGTGTAGTAATCTCTACCCTATGAGTGATGTGTCTCTACCTGTGCCCTCCAAATAACCTCTCCTTCTTATGCACTCTGGCAGCTCGGTGTTGAACTAAGGTTTTTTGGGCTCACCAGAGAAAATTAATTTGAGCGTCAGTTCTCCATCAATTCAAATCATGTCCACTTCTAATAACATCATATACCTGGTTTATGTCATTGCACTCATATGATATTTCTTTAATAGGGTACTGTATTTTATTTGGGAATCATCCCAAAAGAAACAGATCTTAGTGACTGGCACCAAGATAAGTTCTAAATGGGGATGCCTTTTACTGGGGTTAGGGATGAGTGAATCGTTCCATATGAATGGATTAGTTCATCAAATATATTTCCTTAGCTAAAATCCCTATGTTTCTCATCCACATTCCTCAGTGTCTTCAGGGGATATGTGCACTTGATTAGTTGTGCAACCGGTCATCTTACCACTTTAGTACAAAACAAGACCCCCCTGTGACAAACAGCGAACAAAAATCCTCTGCCATTGGTAAGAGGGGTGATAACATGAAGAAAAAAACTCATGTATCACACCCTGGGGTGATTGGATGGGTGTACAGGGGGGTGGATGACACTGTCACCTTTGCTTCTGCTGTCATGTGCAGCTTCCCCTGTTCACTCTCCGCTTCCCTACACAGACACTGAACCAGGAAGAAAGGAGACGTTTCAATCCTTACTTCAAGCTAGTGCTGGGCAGCAAAAATAATATGATGCCAAGATTGAAAAAGCAACCCCTATATTCTTGTCGCATGAAGTGGAAGAGTTAACATTCATTTAAACAAAGTAGCAATGGTTGTATGTTTGTAAATAGCTCTAAAAGTTTTTCAAATCCACATTTCCATGTAGTGTAATTTGTAAAAGCCGAGTATTAGGGAAAATTAAAAATTAATGGTACTGGGGAAATTCTATTCTTCGGGCAGCAATCCACATTCTTCTACTTGCAGTAACAAGAAAGGTATTGATCGTTCTCCTATCCCAGGAGAGCCTTTCTACAGATAGATCAATTATGAGTCAGAGTTCCTAATAAATAAATTCAGGCTACTGTTGGACAAGCTGGCCTGTTCATAATTGCACTGATTTCCACACACACTGACAAAATACCTTGAATAATTCTATTTGGATACGGTATATAACTTGATAAAACTGTGCCACTCATTCTATTAATTAAGGCAATTACACAATTTTATTTATTGTTCATTGCAGAAGAATTACGTATTAAATGTCACCGAATCAGCAACAAAATATTCATTTTTTTAAAACATTCTGATTTTAATAAAAGCATGCTAGAAATCCAAGCTCTAGAGATATAATAGTAACAATTATTGGATGAAACAAAAGCGTGTCTGTGCCAAGGGCCTGACAATCATTGCAGAAACTGGGTTACCATATGTTCAAAAAACAATGAATGGAATTGTATTTGACAGCATGCCAGCTCCACCATACATTAACAAATACAAGTAGATAACTAGCCAGACTTACTTTTCATCTGACCTGTATTTTTATGTGAAGGCTTGCCTATTTAATGTACAGTTTAGCCACTTTGACATCTGGGCAGTTTCTTACTGTGATTCCTCAGAGCTACCAAAGGAAATCATTCTGAGGACCCAACCCCTATCTACACAGAACTTGTATACTGGGCTGCCATCACAGCAGCACCCTGACTCGAAACTCGAAAAAAATGACCCCCCCACTGCTATCATTTTTTATTATTGTAAAATAAAGGAAAAGAGCACTTCGTGGTGCAGGACCCAATACGAAGAAGTTATCAGCCCAAATATCAGCAGGATGGCATATAGCAGATGTTCTCTGCCACTCTACAAGAGCTGCTCCCTCCTTCAACTGGGTCCCGTCAAATTAGGCAGAAGGAGGAAAATACAGATGGATTGGAGCTAATGTCCGTGGTATTTTTAAATTTAAAACAGGTTAAAAATTACATAAAAGAGTGTGGTCAAAGGGCCATGCAATGCGTTTCAGAAGCAGTCCTTCATTAAACACATAACATAATGCACATAGGGAGCTTGATATAGAACCAGAGGAACTGAAATGATGAACCTGATCAATACTGAAAATATGTTTGGATAAGAATAAAATATAATATGTAAATACATAAGGAGACAGGCGGCTCACTCCCAGATTCAGCGGAATTAGGTGCTCACGTCTAAAGGTTCACCCCAATAACCAAAATTGTACTATAGTAAAGATATTAGAACGGGCACTCAAACTATACGGAGCTGTATCAAATATATAATAAGTATAATAAGTGGCTGTTATATTATATTTTCAGTAATTGAAATTAATGGTAGATATGACATAGAGGCAAAAACATTTAATATCAGAGATAACATTGAGAACTATCTAATTCCAAATGGCATTTATTATAACCTGCCTCTGCTTCTTCATGCTATCTGTTTTATCATTTGTATGATTGACTATTACCAACATCATCCATTATTTTTAGCAATATGAATTGTTGAATAATGAAAATGAAGGCCACCTGAGGATTCCTAGTATCTTTTATGTTTTTATGTTTATATTTATTTTTTGTGCATTTTATTTAATAGTAATAAACATAGTTGACCAGTGAAGAGTGTATTGCAACATTGATTGACAGATAAAATGGCGCTAGACACATCCAAAAACTGTTACTTGTGTTTTCATTCATTAAAAGGAGCCAGCTACTATAACTGATTCATTTAGAGAGGGAATTTGGTGAGAAACCTAGGAAACAGTATTAATTGAATAAAAGATCTCTATGGTAACTGCTTAATTGAGCAAACAAAAAATTATCTGCATCTTACTCATATGTATGTAATCTAAGCATGTAAATACATATATCAAAAAAACCAGAGACCTAACTGGGACACACCATACAATACAACCTACAAAAATGTGTGCTAAATCCCTTGCAATAATCAACAAAAATAAATGGTTCAAAAGCAATTTTATTAAATGTTACTCCATAAAATCCATAGATGACATATAATAGACATAAAAAAACATCCAATGAGGGAACATATACAATATGGGGAGATGTACTGGAGAAAAACCCAGTGGAGGAGGGGCTCAGAACAGTATGCATGCAGTGATATCAAATCAGCTCGTACTAATCTGGTGCCGGGAAGTACAAATGAGATCCCGGTCCAGATATGCACGTGCTAAAGGATCTGTTTCAGACTATGACAGTATTTCCTCACAAAAAAGGTAAAAATATGAGGTCTATATGTATATACAGATATAATATCACATCAATAGAGGCAAAAGTGCCTAAGCAGACCCCTAATAAAGGAAATTCCTAAAGCAAGAGCATATAAATAAGTTAAAGAATGTTAAAGCCCTCCGTCCCCAGACCCATCTCACCTACCCAACGCGTTTCGCCGCACTTGGCTTCGCCTTTTTTGTGAGGAAATACTGTCATAGTCTGAAACAGATCCTTTAGCACGTGCATATCTGGACCGGGATCTCATTTGTACTTCCCGGCACCAGATTAGTACGAGCTGATTTGATATCACTGCATGCATACTGTTCTGAGCCCCTCCTCCACTGGGTTTTTCTCCAGTACATCTCCCCATATTGTATATGTTCCCTCATTGGATGTTTTTTTATGTCTATTATATGTCATCTATGGATTTTATGGAGTAACATTTAATAAAATTGCTTTTGAACCATTTATTTTTGTTAAACATGTAAATATATGAAAATTCTATTTACACATTATAGTAAAGATATTAGAACGGGCACTCAAACTATACGGAGCTGTATTAAATGTAAATTAAAAATTAGGTTTATGCTCCACAGATAAAACTACCAATCACTGCTAACAGGAACAAGCTAAAAGCTAAAAAACTAAATCTTTATTAGATACCTTGGTTAAACATTTTTTGTTTGTAGGAAGGGATAATAATATATATCAAAAGTGTCTAATCTGCAATAATACCTGCAGTTACCGAGGAAACAATAGTGTACCCCAAGGTGTTGTGATAAATTCCCCAGGGTATGTCCTCATTCAGATAACCAGGTGAATAAATAACTACCATCCGCAAAATAGCGACTGCTTGAACCAGTCAGCTATGTAGTGTAATGTTTTCTGTTGTCTGCTGTAGCGCTTGTAGACAACTATACTATCAGTCGTTGTATTGAATAAATGTTCAGCTGCAGAGGTAGCTATAGTGCTGTTAATAATCTGGGCAGTTCCTCCTGGGCAGTTCCTCCTATAATTTTCACGGTGGAGAGTGGGGGAAACCCCCACCGTGCAAAGTCCGTGGCTGCTACGCCGGAAAGCAGAAAAAAAGGGAGCTGGTCACCTACAAATGCATCCCTATAACTGCCCCTAGACTCCTAGTTGTATGAGTGGCCCCTGATGGTGGAACGGCTCATACCCACATACCTGGAGCCCTGGCATCCCTACATCGCCCTACAAGGTAAGAGGGCAGAGACCACCCGATCATCCAGGACAACGGATGAGCAGGCGTCTCCAGAGGCCCCACAGCAGCCGGGAGCCAGACAGTGTACACCCGCACGACAGGTAAGTAACAGAGAAAACCACATACACAAAGCCCACACTTACCTGACACACTGGAGAAGCCGAACCAGCACCAGGACCTCCTGGACCCCCATGCGGACACCAGATGCATGGGGGAGATCCTGGCAGGGCAGCACACCATCTGGTCTTTGCTTAAACCCTTCCGGGAAAGCAAACCCCTTCCGGAGCACACACCGACACACATACCTCCACGCAAACCCACACCATAAACATACACCAGGTGGGAAAGTCCAAACAGATGCACACTGGAGGGGAAACAATAACCATAAACAATAAGCAATATAATAAATAAGGGTGGCTCACACAGACATAACACTCAACCAGGGACCAAGGCTCCTACACAGACTGCCAAAACCAAAACTAACCACAGGCTCCACCACACCAACATATAAGGAGGCCTAAGATCACACCCACCACACCTAGCACACCCATATTAACCCTGTGCAAACTGCACCCAGGGAAAGTGCACACAAACATGCATGCGGAACCAACCATGTTGCCAGCGGCAACCACACGTGAGGCCACCACCAGACAGCATTCAGATGCGGCAAACCTCGCCGCTGGCAACCGCATGCGACACCGAGTCACGACTGCACAACTGGTCATGAAAATAGTACATTTATTAAAACGCTATATACACTCCTGCAACATTCATGAAGACACAACTATTTGCGCCACATTAGTAACACCTAACTAGCTTGCTGTGTGAAGCTAACTATACCCTCTCGTCTACTCAACGCGTTTCGCTTACTACCAAGCTTATCAGGAGTAGCAGGTATTTTTAACGCCGGTCTCGGCGCTAGGGTGGCCCTGGATATCTGCATTTTATTCACATGTATGCAATTTTACGATCTAAACATTGAAATGTATTCTTTGCCTTTATATTATATTTTATTCTTATCTGAACATCTTTTTCATTATTAATGTGTTCCCTCACTTCATGTACTTGTGTGAATGTAACATAAGCTTACTTAAGGAAGGTCTTCACACCTAGCTGTTCTTGAATGAAATTTGTGGGGTATGGCATTTGTGATATTTACTGCTTTTCACTGTCACAGGAAGGCAGCTGGAAAAAAAGTTGGTCCCAGGCAATATCTTGTTCTCAATTGTGCAGTTAACGCCTGAGGTTAATGTAAAAAATGTACAGAATGTGCAAAATTGTAAGAAGAATGCCCAAGTACCAGGTGGCCAGAAGAATGTTTTAAACGCCTTTTGGCGCAGGCAAGAAGCTAGACTTTCTTGACCATCCTCTCTTGGGTAATGTCCGTGCACATGCCCTTTACTCATTTCTATTTCCCATTCTTAATCTCCTTTACTATCTGCAATATGTGAGACAAGAGACTTTTATTTACAGAAGTACCAGAAGTGCCAGACTCCAATTTGAGTGTGTATAGTTAATAACCACCCTTTGTTTTCTAGCACTGAGCCAGTTACTTACACACATATACACATTTTCTCCTAGTCCAAGCATTCTCATTTTATATACTATCCTTTTATGTGACACAGTATCAAAGGCTTTGGAGAAGTCAAGATATATGACATCCATTGACTCACCGTGGTCAAGTCTAGAACTTACCTCCTCACAGAAACAGAATAAATTAGTTTGACATGACCGATCCCTCATAAAACCATGCTGATACGGAATTATTCACTTATTTTCATTGAAGTACTCCAAGACAGCATCTCTAAGAAAACCTTCAAAAAGTTTACCCATGACAGATGTTAAACTTACCGGGCTATAGTTTTTGAACTCTGTTTTTGATCCATTAATAAATATTGGCACCACATTTGCTATGTGACAATCTTGTGGAACACTGCCTGTCATTATAGAGTCCTTAAATATCAGAAATAAGGGTCTGTCTATGACATTACTTCTCTTAGGATACGGGGGGTATGCCACCTGGTTCCGGCGACTTGTCTATTTTAATCTATTTAAGACACAGCTGTTCTTCTTCCAGGCTCAGGCAGGCCACTTTTAATGGGGAATTTTCTCTTACACTCTGCATTTTATCTGACTACAATGAATACATTGGAAAAAGCTTTAGTTTGTCCTCATTACTCCCTGCAAACCCCCCCCCCCCCCATCACTCTGTAAAAGGCTGACACTTCAAATTTATAGTTTTTTACCATTTATAGAATTGAAGAACATTTTAGTTTTACTTTCTTTGGCAATGAATCTCTCTGTCTCCAGTTTGGCTGCCTTTATCAGTCTTTTACATATTCTAGATTTTTTCCTTATGGTTTTTCAATGCTTCCTTGCTACCCTCCTGTTGTATTGATTTAAATGCCTTCATTTATTGCTTCCTTTACATTTCAATTTATCCACATTGTTGTTTTCTTGCCCCTTACCCTTTTATTTCCATAAGGCATGTAAATCTCATGATTACGGTTTAGGATGGTTTTAAAAATATCCAATTTTTTGGCAAAACTTTTAGGACATTATCCAAGTTTGTGAAGCCAAGGGCCTCTCTTAGTTGGTCAAATTTGGCTTTTTTGAAGTTTGATATTTTTGTGCCTTCCTGAAGAAACATTTTTTTGAATGACAATTGGAAGGTTATGCACATCTGTTGTTCTGTCAGGTCTATTGGTTAGTATTAAATATAGCATGGCCGTCCCTCTAGTCGGGTCCTGAACCAGTTGCAAGAGGTATTTGTCTTTGGTTATCGCAAAGAACCTGTTTCCTTTATGAGATCTACAGCTTTCAGTTTTCCAGTCTATATGTGGGTATTTGGAGACCCCCATAATAATTACCTCATTATGATTTACTGTCTCATCTATTTCCCTTAGTAGTAGATTTTCTGTGGACTTCGTGGACACTTTTCTGTGGTATATTAGGTGGCTTATAACAAATTCAGATCAGTATTTTGACAATCGTATATATAAATAGATATAACCTGTATGTTAGCCACTCAGTCATAGCTATCACACAGCCATGTCTCAGTTATTCACACTACGTCATATTCCTCCTCCCACATTACTTCTTCCAGTTCACCAGTTTAATTAGTCAGGCTTCTGGCACTGGTACAATTAAGATGATTTTGTATGTTATTTACCCTACACCTTTCTATATGAAATGTTCTAGTTCCTCCTTTGATTTATCCCCCCGTTTCTTTACCTTGTCCCAGGTCTCTATCTGTACTATTTTGCCCTCCTATAATATAATTATCCTCCCCCAGTCCCCAGTCCCTCCCCAAGTTTAACTTTCCAGCCATCTTCTCCCCCCAAAAAGCTGCATTTTCCCCATTGAGGTGTAGCCCATTCCTATAAAAGAGCTTTTAGCCAACAGAGAAATCAGCCCAGTTCTCCAGGAACCCAAACCCTTTCTTCCTACACCAGTTCTTGGGCCACTTGTTAATCTTCCTAATCTCCTGCTGTCTTTCTGGTTTGGCTTGTGGTACAGATAGTATTTTGGAAAAAACTACCTTTGAGGTCCTTGCCCTGAGCTTGTGACCTAAATCCTTGAAATAATTTACCTTTAACTTTGTCATTGTTTCCAATGTGGACCATCTCTGCTGGATCTTTGCCAGCTCCTCCTAGTAATCTGTCAACCTGTTCTGTGATATGTCGAACTCAAATGACAGGATGACAACACACCAGATTGCCCTATCTGTGCCACTAATGATAGAGTCTCCCACTATCAGCACCTGTCTGGCCTGCCCTGCTCTCCTGGTCCCCTGCTTACTGGAGCTGACATTGCTCTGACTGGCAGAAGAAGTGTCTTGCTGTAGCAGTGTTATCCTTGAACTAAAATCCCCCTCATCTGCCAACTTTGCAAACTTGTTGGGGTGTGCCAGATCATGGCTAGCCTCCCTTGCACTCTTTCCTCTACCCCAATTTCTACAGCACTGTTACCCAGCTGGCTACTTTTCTGATCCTCCATACTACCACCCTCCCCGCATCTACTCCATAGAGTACCTGCACAGCAGCAAACTCTTTTCCAAATTGCCTATGGTTCACAGTATTGAAATTCACTAATTTAGATACAGGATGTACAATTCTAAACAGGCAATAGCTGTTCCAGGACTGCATACATTTGACAAGATGTGCACTAAACTGTGTTGTCAATAATGGAATACATACTAATGGAGATTACACAAGAAAAGTAAATGAAAAATACAATACAGTGCAATGAAAAGCGAGTGAGTTAGTGTAGTCTCTTCCTAAAGTCTGAATGTAAACTCAATTAATGCAAACAGAGTTCGCAATGCAAACACACATTTGAAATAAAACAGAAGAATGCTCGCAACTTGGGTCTTTATCTGCTTGTATACAGGGGCGTAGCTAGAAATGACTGGGCCCCACAGCAAATTTTTGTATGGGCCCCCCCCCCCTGCGCGTTTCACTCCCCCCCGCCTCTTGTGTAAACCCCACTCCTTTGGCAAGTCACGAGAATATATATATATATATATATATATATATATATATATATAGAAAAAGCAGCACTCCGTGGATACGTGTAAAAATGGATCCCTTTATTCCATACTGTGCACAGTATGGAATAAAGGGATCCATTTTTCCACGTATCCACGGAGTGCTGCCTTTCCTTCATCTAAAAATTTGCTGATCCCGATCCAGGGACGACAGGAATTGCACCCAATTTCCCGCTATTTGAGTGCTGCTACCTGCGCCTTTTTCTATATATATATATGGCCCATCGCCACTGCCTGCCAATTGCTGGGCCCCATCCTTCCCCTACTGTATATTGTATGGCAAGGTGCAAGGATTACTGTATACTGTACATAAAATGTATGGAGGTTACACCATGCCGGACAATATAACCCCTGCGCCATGCTGTACAATATACAGTATAACCCCTACACAGTGTAGCGGTATACTGTATATTGTGTGGCACAGTGTAGGCTATATGTGTATACCATAAACATACTCCACATGAAAACTTACAATTACTTGGCTTTGACCTTGGGGATCTCAGACACGACTTCGGCTAGGGGGCTAGGTCTAAGAACACGCCGTCCACTGGGCAGTATGGTTTTTTCGTTCTTCCTCTTCAGACTCTGTACATGAGGTAACAAGGGGTAATATAACTAAGTAGTATCAGGGTACATTATTATACAGGGGTAATATAACTCAGGAGGCCTATCAGATATTATACAGGGTAATATAACAGTTATATTACCTCTGTATAATGTGCCCTGATACCCCTCCTCAGTTATATTACCCCTGTATAACTGATACCACTCAGTTATATAATATAACTGAGGGGTATCTGGGTAAATTATACAGGGAGGGGTAATATAACTAATGGTATCAGGGTACATTATTATACAGGGGTAATATAACTCAGGAGGCCTATCAGATATTATACAGGGTAATATAACAGTTATATTACCCCTGAATAATGTCCCGATAGCCCTCCTCAGTTATATTACCCCTGTATAATAATGTACCCTGATACCATTAGTTATATTACCCCTCCCTGTATAATTTACCCAGATACCCCTCAGTTATATTATATAACTGAGTGGTATCAGTTATACAGGGTAATATAACTGAGGAGGGTATCAGGGCACATTATACAGAGGTAATATAACTTATATTACCCTGTATAATGTCTGATAGACCTCCTGAATTATATTACCCTGTATAATAATGTACCCTGATACCACTTAGTTTTATTACCCCGCTGGGGTAATATAACTAAGGGGCATCAGAGTACATTATTATACAGGGTAATATAACTCAGGAGGCCTATCAGGGACATTATACCCCCTGATAGCGCTCCTCAGTTATATTACCCCTGCATAACTGATACCACTCAGTTATAAAATATATAACTGAGGGGTATCAGGGTAAATTATAACTGAGGGTACATTACAGGGGTATAACTGAGGAGGGGCTGGGATAGCATTGTGGCAGGCCAGGTAGGGTATAGGGTACATACTTTTTTTTTTTTTTTAGAACTTACTCAGTTAGCACAGCTCGGGGCCAGGGCAGAGTTCCTGTGAGTGGTTGGTGCTGTGGTATAGCAGACACAGTCACGCGGGCAGGCACGCAGCGTGACATGATGACGTCACCTCTGCTGCACTCCCAGCCTGCGCTCCGCCTCCGCCGGGTCCAACAATCACCGCCCCTATGTGGACAGTAGCCGGCGCCCAGCACCAGGCCCAGCATCCCGCAGCCAGAGTCAGCCAGAGTGGAGGGGGACAGTATGACACTGCTGCCAGCAGACTGCTGGATAGATTTAGTGAGCGGGGCGGGCACGGCAGCGAATCGGAGGGGAGGGGGGATTGTATGGCCAGCTCCAGCGCCCCCCTTGTGACAGGCGGACACCCGCCCCCCCTCTAGTCCAAGAAACGGCCCTGCCGTCAGTGGTGGGAGGGCCTGACTCAGGCCCGCCCACCACAGAGCCAGAGGCTGCAGGCAGCAATGTAAGCCTAAGCAGCGGGGCGGGGCAAACTGTGAAGGGGCGGTAGGGAGGGGGGGCCCGGCACAGCAGACAGACAGCACAGCTGACTGAGTCTGAGACAGTGTGAGTCTCAGTCAGCAATTGGCGCAGCAGCAGATTACTGGGGAAGTAGAGGGGAGAGAGGACACGCGCTGCCTGGTGCCGGGCCCCTTGTCAGCCCGGGCCCCGAAGCAGCCACTTCCCCTGCTTCCCCGGTAGTTACGCCCTTGCTTGTATAGGTGCTGCTCCCAAATAACTAAAACAGTCTGCTGTTTTTTCTCTCTGGATTCAAAAGTTAAATTAAGCCATATGAAGGATCTAAATACACTTACACACTGTAAGTAAAAACACAGAAGCTGTGTTTCATAGTGTGAAATCAGAGATATCACCTCAGTGCCAGAAGAAGGCTGTGCAGTACCCCAGACCTGGGGACACTAACATTTTATATAGTTATTGTTTTATATTGTTATGTATTTTTATATTATGGCTGTTACTACCAATGAAATAAGGATGGTATCTGTTCCTCCACTCTTTGTAGGAGTGGGCTGGTCTTGCTTCCTGCCAGGAGGGCCTGAGTGTGGAGAGGAAGCACACTGCTGAGCTCCTACTCCTAAGAAGGATTCTCTCAAGTGAATAACAGCTAAAGACAGCCTCAAGAAAGTCCTTGAGAAGACAGACAAGACAGTCACCAGGTACTATCAGCATTAAAAGACACTTCTGTGAGGTGAGGGACTATGGCTAAGACACCCATCACCAAGACTACTACTAGGCCAGTACAATACAAGTGATAAAAACGGAAGCCAACCAACCTGCCTCCATATTCCTTACTGGTGCCCAAAAAAACTTGAAATCAGCTGCTATTTAATGTATCTGACGTTCTATGTTGCAATTAGTAAAATACACTTTTATATGTTCAATTATAGCCTCTTTCTATAATGCAATATTTTTATTGTACTGATCCCCAGGGAGCAATGGCCTGAGGGAGTATGCCATGACACAACACTTCATCAGGGCCGCTACTACTCCCATCCTCTGAACATAGGGACCATGTCATACAGACCTTACAGCTATTGCATACACAGGATCTGTTTTACGTCTCATTTTTACCTTCCTTCTGACAGATCAGAAGACGTGTCCAATAAATGATGATGTCAGCTAGGCCAAAAAGCAAAATAGTAGCCCAGTCATGAAATGGAGAGTCTACAGAGTGGCCCTTTGACTTAGTGGTGAGGTGGAAGAAGCATGAGGAGACCACAGAGTGGCCCAATGACAGAGTCTGGAGGTGGCAGCAGCATCAGGAGGAGGCCACAGAGTGGCACAATAACAGTGTAGAGGTGGCAGCAGTATTAGTAGGCCACAGAGTGGCACAATGATAGAGTGTGGAGGGTGGTGGCAGCAGCAGCATTAGGAGGAGGCCACAGGGTGGCACAATGACAGTGTGGAGGTGGCAGCAGCATCAGGAGGCCACAGAGGGCACAATGACAGAGTGTGGAGGTGATGCCAACAGCATCAGGAGGGGGCACAGGGTAGCACAATGACAGTGTGGAGATGGCAGCAACAAGAGGATACCACAGAGTGGCACAATGACAGAGTGTTGAGGTGGCAGCAGCAGCATCAGGAGGAGGCCACAGGGTGGCACAAGGACAGAGTGTGGAGATGGCTGCGGCATCATCAGGAGGCCACAAAGTGGCACAATGACAGTGTGGAGGTGGCGGCAGCATCAGGAGGAGGCCACAGGGTTGCACAATGCCAGTGTTGAGGTGGCAGTAGCAGCATCAGAAGGCCATAGAGTGGCAAGTTGACATAATGTTGAGGTAGCAGCTGAATCAGGAGACCACAGAGTGGCAAGGTGACATAGTGTGGAGGTGGCAGCAGCATCAGGAGACCAGAGAGTGTCACGGTAACAGAGTGGAGGGGGTTGGCAATACCAGTACCAGCTGAAGATAGTGGGTGACAGAAGGGGCACTTGGCATCAGATGTGTGGCAGGCGGGTGGCAGCATCAGAATAGTAGCTGAGGCAGATAGCCAGAAGAAACCAGTCTGTTTTTCAAAGTGTTGGTGTGGCACCATGAATGATCTAGTCTGATGCATAAGGCATTGGTGGGTCGGAATCCTGGATAGAGATGAGCGAACACCTGGATGTTCGGGTTCGAGAGGTTCGCCGAACTTCCGGAAAATGTCCAGGGTTCGTGATCCGAACTCAACCCGAACTTCATCCCGAACCTGAACCCCATAGAAGTCAATGGGGACCCGAACTTTGGGCACTAAAAAGCCTGTAAAGACTCCGAAAGGGCTAGAGGGCTGCAAAAGGCACGTCATATTCCTCCTCCCACATTACTTCTTCCAGTTCACCAGTTTAATTAGTCAGGCTTCTGGCACTGGTACAATTAAGATGATTTTGTATGTTATTTACCCTACACCTTTCTATATGAAATGTTCTAGTTCCTCCTTTGATTTATCCCCCGTTTCTTTACCTTGTCCCAGGTCTCTATCTGTACTATTTTTGCCCTCCTATAATATAATTATCCTCCCCCAGTCCCCAGTCCCTCCCCAAGTTTAACTTTCCAGCCATCTTTCTCCCCCAAAAGCTGCATTTTCCCCATTGAGGTGTAGCCCATTCCTATAAAAGAGCTTTTAGCCAACAGAGAAATCAGCCCAGTTCTCCAGGAACCCAAACCCTTTCTTCCTACACCAGTTCTTGGGCCACTTTGTTAATCTTCCTAATCTCCTGCTGTCTTTCTGGTTTGGCTTGTGGTACAGATAGTATTTTGGAAAAAACTACCTTTGAGGTCCTTGCCCTGAGCTTGTGACCTAAATCCTTGAAATAATTTACCTTTAACTTTGTCATTGTTTCCAATGTGGACCATCTCTGCTGGATCTTTGCCAGCTCCTCCTAGTAATCTGTCAACCTGTTCTGTGATATGTCGAACTCAAATGACAGGATGACAACACACCAGATTGCCCTCTATCTGTGCCACTCAATGATAGAGTCTCCCACTATCAGCACCTGTCTGGCCTGCCCTGCTCTCCTGGTCCCCTGCTTACTGGAGCTGACATTGCTCTGACTGGCAGAAGAAGTGTCTTGCTGTAGCAGTGTTATCCTTGAACTAAAATCCCCCTCATCTGCCAACTTTGCAAACTTGTTGGGGTGTGCCAGATCATGGCTAGTCTCCCTTGCACTCTTTCCTCTACCCCAATTTCTACAGCACTGTTACCCAGCTGGCTACTTTTCTGATCCTCCATACTACCACCCTCCCCGCATCTACTCCATAGAGTACCTGCACAGCAGCAAACTCTTTTTCCAAATTGCCTATGGTTCACAGTATTGAAATTCACTAATTTAGATACAGGATGTACAATTCTAAACAGGCAATAGCTGTTCCAGGACTGCATACATTTGACAAGATGTGCACTAAACTGTGTTGTCAATAATGGAATACATACTAATGGAGATTACACAAGAAAAGTAAATGAAAAATACAATACAGTGCAATGAAAAAGCGAGTGAGTTAGTGTAGTCTCTTCCTAAAGTCTGAATGTAAACTCAATTAATGCAAACAGAGTTCGTAATGCAAACACAATTTGAAATAAAACAGAAGAATGCTCTGCAACCTTGGGTCTTTATCTGCTTGTATACAGGGGCGTAGCTAGAAATGACTGGGCCCCACAGCAAATTTTTGTATGGGCCCCCTGCGCTGCTTCACTCCCCGCCTCTTGTGTAAACCCCACTCCTTTGGCAAGTCACGAGAATATATATATATATATATATATATATATAGTAGTAAAGAAGACTCAGGATACGTAAATGGATCCTTTATTCCATACTGTGCACAGTATGGAATAAAGGGATCCATTTTTTCCACGCATCCACGGAGTGCTGCCTTTCCTTCATCTAAAAATTTGCTGATCCCGATCCAGGGACGACAGGAATTGCACCCAACTTCCCGCTATTTGAGTGCTGCTACCTGCGCCTTTTTCTATATATATATATGGCCCATCGCCACTGCCTGCCAATTGCTGGGCCCCATCCTTCCCCTACTGTATATTGTATGGCAAGGTGCAAGGATTACTGTATACTGTACATAAAATGTATGGAGGTTACACCATGCCGGACAATATAACCCCTACGCTATGTTGTACAATATACAGTATAACCCCTACACAGTGTAGCGGTATACTGTATATTGTGTGGCACAGTGTAGGCTATATGTGTATACCATAAACATACTCCACATGAAAACTTACAATTACTTGGCTTTGACCTTGGGGATCTCAGACACGACTCTCGGCTGGGGGCTAGGTCTAAGAACACGCCGTCCACTGGGCAGTATGGTTTTTTCGTTCTTCCTCTTCAGACTCTGTACATGAGGTAACAAGGGGTAATATAACTAAGTAGTATCAGGGTACATTATTATACAGGGGTAATATAACTCAGGAGGCCTATCAGATATTATACAGGGTAATATAACAGTTATATTACCTCTGTATAATGTGCCCTGATACTCTCCTCAGTTATATTACCCTGTATAACTGATACCACTCAGTTATATAATATAACTGAGGGGTATCTGAGCAAATTATACAGGAGGGGTACAGGTATAACTAATAGGTACTCAGGAGGCCTATCAGATATTATACAGGGTAATATAACAGTTATATTACCCCTGAATAATGTCCCGATAGCCCTCCTCAGTTATATTACCCCTGTATAATAATGTACCCTGATACCATTAGTTATATTACCCTCCCTGTATAATTTACTCCAGATACCCTCAGTTATATTATATAACTGAGTGGTATCAGTTATACAGGGTAATATAACTGAGGAGGGGTATCAGGGCACATTATACAGAGGTAATATAACTTATATTACCCCTGTATAATGTCTGATAGACCTCCTGAATTATATTACTCTGAGAATGATCGTACTCTGATACCACTTAGTTTTATTACCCGCTGGGGTAATATAACTAAGGGGCATCAGGGTACATTATTATACAGGGGTAATATAACTCAGGAGGCCTATCAGGGACATTATACCCCCTGATAGCGCTCCTCAGTTATATTACTCCTGCATAAC
The DNA here is from genome assembly GCA_033119425.1 of Bufotes viridis. Classification (NCBI taxonomy): domain Eukaryota; kingdom Metazoa; phylum Chordata; class Amphibia; order Anura; family Bufonidae; genus Bufotes; species Bufotes viridis. The sequence goes on from CM065593.1 coordinate 47,580,990, forward strand.
TGATACCACTCAGTTATAAAATATATAACTGAGGGGTATCAGGTAAATTATAACTGAGGGTACATTACAGGGGTATAACTGAGGAGGGGCTGGGATAGCATTGTGGCAGGCCAGGTAGGGTATAGGGTACATACTTTTTTTTTTTTTTTTAGAACTTACTCAGTTAGCACAGCTCGGGCCAGGGCAGAGTTCCTGTGAGTGGTTGGTGCTGTGGTATAGCAGACACAGTCACGCGGGCAGGCACGCAGCGTGACATGATGACGCCACCTCTGCTGCACTCCCAGCCTGCGCCCGCCTCCGCCGGGTCCAACAATCACCGCCCTATGTGGACAGTAGCCGGCGCCCAGCACCAGGCTCCAGCATCCCGCAGCCAGAGTCAGCCAGAGTGGAGGGGGACAGTATGACACTGCTGCCAGCAGACTGCTGGATAGATTTAGTGAGCGGGGCGGGCACGGCAGCGAATCGGAGGGGAGGGGGGATTGTATGGCCAGCTCCAGCGCCCCCTTGTGACAGGCGGACACCCGCCCCTCTAGTCCAAGAAACGGCCCTGCCGTCAGTGGTGGGAGGGCCTGACTCAGGCCCGCCCACCACAGAGCCAGAGGCTGCAGGCAGCAATGTAAGCCTAAGCAGCGGGGCGGGGCAAACTGTGAAGGGGCGGTAGGGAGGGGGCCCGGCACAGCAGACAGACAGCACAGCTGACTGAGTCTGAGACAGTGTGAGTCTCAGTCAGCAATTAGCGCAGCAGCAGATTACCGGGGAAGTAGAGGGAGAGAGGACACGCGCTGCCTGGTGCCGGGCCCCTTGTCAGCCCGGGCCCGAAGCAGCCGCTTCCCTGCTTCCCGGTAGTTACGCCCTTGCTTGTATAGGTGCTGCTCCCAAATAACTAAAACAGTCTGCTGTTTTTTCTCTCTGGATTCAAAAGTTAAATTAAGCCATATGAAGGATCTAAATACACTTACACACTGTAAGTAAAAACACAGAAGCTGTGTTTCATAGTGTGAAATCAGAGATATCACCTCAGTGCCAGGAGAAGGCTGTGCAGTACCCCAGACCTGGGGACACTAACATATAGTTATTGTTTTATATTGTTATGTATTTTTATATTATGGCTGTTACTGCCAATGAAATAAGGATGGCATCTGTTCCTCCACTCTTTGTAGGAGTGGGCTGGTCTTGCTTCCTGCCAGGAGGGCCTGAGTGTGGAGAGGAAGCACACTGCTGAGCTCCTACTCCTAAGAAGGATTCTCTCAAGTGAATAACAGCTAAAGACAGCCTCAAGAAAGTCCTTGAGAAGACAGACAAGACAGTCACCAGGTACTATCAGCATTAAAAGACACTTCTGTGAGGTGAGGGACTATGGCTAAGACACCCATCACCAAGACTACTACTAGGCCAGTACAATACAAGTGATAAAAACGGAAGCCAACCAACCTGCCTCCATATTCCTTACTGGTGCCCAAAAAAACTTGAAATCAGCTGCTATTTAATGTATCTGACGTTCTATGTTGCAATTAGTAAAATACACTTTTATATGTTCAATTATAGCCTCTTTCTATAATGCTATATTTTTATTGTACTGATCCCCAGGGAGCAATGGCCTGAGGGAGTATGCCATGACACAACACTTCATCAGGGCCGCTACTACTCCCATCCTCTGTACTAACTCCTTCGGAGCTCACTAAAGCTGCTTACTAATTTCAGTAGTGTGAGCAGGAACAACTCAGGTAACTGCTTAGGTAGCTAAGTGTAGCTAGTGGGCACTTGACCTGCTCCAAATTGGGTCAGAAAAGCCAGCAGTCTCCCCAAATTCGGCTTGTAGGACAGTAGAAGACCAGGTGACATGAGGTTCACAGCACCCCATTTGACCTGATTTTCTACTGTCCTGCAAAACACTGGAAATATATAAAATATGCCAGCAATATAACATTAGTAGAGATGAGCGGATTTCTCAAAAATTCAAATCGGCCAGTTCGCCAAATTTTGGAGAAAATTTGGTTTGATTCGAATTTATTCACGGCAAATCGCATTAAAAACCTGGCTGCAGAGAGCCTTTATAATGGTGTAGAACACTATGCCTTGCAGTAACATGCATAGAGAGTCTACTTTGGTAGTAAAACAATACTGTGATTCAGTATGACATGCAGATGACAGGCGTCGCTCTTAGAATCACTGCACACTTTGTGGGCCCAAATTGACCAGATAACTCAACTGTGAACTCAACCTTAGGGCTCATTCACACGAACATATGGGTTCCAGTTCCGTATTGCGGACCACATATGCAGATCCTCAATAAACGGACATCGTTCCATGTGCATTCCGCATCATGAATGCGGAGCAGTGCGGAACAGAAGCATGGAACGGAACCCTACAGAAGCACTACGGATTGCTTCTTTGGGGTTCCATTCCGTACTTCCGTTCCGCAAAAAGATAGAACATATCCTATCTTTTTGTGGAACGGAGGGATGCAGACCCATTCAAGTTGAATGGATCTGGATCCATCCCAGAGGCCTTAAGGCCTCAAGAATGCTCTCCATGCATTAGGGACCGCAAATGCGTTTATGTGAATGAGCCCTTACAGGTCAATGTTATCGTCAAGAAGAATCACACTCCTTTTACACTGTTGTCAGCTGATTCCACATAGATTTCTACAGAACCTGCTCTTCTAAACGCTTATACAAGTAGAGTCCCCCCCCCCACCCCTCACCAGAGTGGAGAGGGTTACAGCCGTAAGTTTGTGTTGACGTCACAGAATATTTTGCCCTTCCTCTGATCTGTCAGAACAATAAACCACAAAAAACGGATCCTGTCTGTGGAGCATCCGCCTTCACTCGGTCACCATTTGGTCAGTAATTAATCAGTATTGCTAAAGCCAAAAAAACAGGAGTGGATCCAAAACACAGACAACACGTGAATGGAATGTTTGCATGTCTTCTGTGTTTTGTACCCACTCCTGCTTTTGGCTACCAAATTATAAGCCAATTCTGATGCAACATAGGGACCATGTCATACAGACCTTACAGCTATTGCATACACAGGATCTGTTTTACGTCTCATTTTTACCTTCCTTCTGACAGATCAGAAGACGTGTCCAATAAATGATGATGTCAGCTAGGCCAAAAAGCAAAATAGTAGCCCAGTCAAGAAATGGAGAGTCTACAGAGTGGCCCTTTGACTTAGTGGTGAGGTGGAAGAAGCATGAGGAGACCACAGAGTGGCCCAATGACAGAGTCTGGAGGTGGCAGCAGCATCAGGAGGAGGCCACAGAGTGGCACAATAACAGTGTAGAGGTGGCAGCAGTATTAGTAGGCCACAGAGTGGCACAATGATAGAGTGTGGAGGTGGTGGCAGCAGCAGCATTAGGAGGAGGCCACAGGGTGGCACAATGACAGTGTGGAGGTGGCAGCAGCATCAGGAGGCCACAGAGGGGCACAATGACAGAGTGTGGAGGTGATGCCAACAGCATCAGGAGGGGGGCACAGGGTAGCACAATGACAGTGTGGAGATGGCAGCAACAAGAGGATACCACAGAGTGGCACAATGACAGAGTGTTGAGGTGGCAGCAGCAGCATCAGGAGGAGGCCACAGGGTGGCACAAGGACAGAGTGTGGAGATGGCTGCGGCATCATCAGGAGGCCACAAAGTGGCACAATGACAGTGTGGAGGTGGCGGCAGCATCAGGAGGAGGCCACAGGGTTGCACAATGCCAGTGTTGAGGTGGCAGTAGCAGCATCAGAAGGCCATAGAGTGGCAAGTTGACATAATGTTGAGGTAGCAGCTGAATCAGGAGACCACAGAGTGGCAAGGTGACATAGTGTGGAGGTGGCAGCAGCATCAGGAGACCAGAGAGTGTCACGGTAACAGAGTGGAGGGGGGGGGGTTGGCAATACCAGTACCAGCTGAAGATAGTGGGTGACAGAAGGGGCACTTGGCATCAGATGTGTGGCAGGCGGGTGGCAGCATCAGAATAGTAGCTGAGGCAGATAGCCAGAAGAAACCAGTCTGTTTTTTCAAAGTGTTGGTGTGGCACCATGAATGATCTAGTCTGATGCATAAGGCATTGGTGGGTCGGAATCCTGGATAGAGATGAGCGAACACCTGGATGTTCGGGTTCGAGAGGTTCGGCCGAACTTCCGGAAAATGTCCAGGTTCGTGATCCGAACTCAACCCGAACTTCATCCCGAACCTGAACCCCATAGAAGTCAATGGGGACCCGAACTTTTGGGCACTAAAAAGCCTGTAAAAGACTCCCGGAAAGGGCTAGAGGGCTGCAAAAGGCAGCAAAATGTAGGTAAATCCCCTGCAAACAAATGTAGATAGGGAAATGAATTAAAATAAAATAAAATAAAATAAAAATGAACCAATATCAATTGGAGAGAGGTCCCACAGCAAGGAATCATGCGTCATATCATCCACCACTGGAGAAGGCCACTCTCATTTATTTGGGACCAGCACCCAGACAGAGGATACAGATCCCACAGCAAGGAATCATGCGTCATATCAACCCCCACCGGAGAAGGCCACTCTCATTTATTTTGGACCAGCACCCAGACAGAGGATACAGGTCCCACAGCAAGGAATCATGCCTCAAATCAACCACCAACGGAGAAGGCCACTCTCATATATTTTGGACCAGCACCCAGACAGAGGAGAGAGGTCCCACATCAAGGAATCATACGTCATATCAACCACCACCGGAGAAGGCCACTCTCATTTATTTTGGACCAGCACCCAGACAGAGGATACAGGTCCCACAGCAAGGAATCATGCCTCATATCAACCACCAACGGAGAAGGCCACTCTCATATATTTTGGACCAGCACCCAGACAGAGGAGAGAGGTCCTACATCAAGGAATCATGCGTCATATCAACCACCACCGGAGAAGGCCACTCTCATTTATTTTGGACCAGCACCCAGACAGAGGATACAGGTCCCACAGCAAGGAATCATGCGTCATATCAACCACCACCAGAGAAGGCCACTCTCATGTATTTTGGACCAGCACCCAGACAGAGGAGAAAGGTCCCACATCAAGGAATCATGCTTCATATCAACCACCACCAGAGAAGGCCACTCTCATTTATTTTGGACCAGCACCCAGACAGAGGATACAGGTCCCACAGCAAGGAATCATGCGTCATATCAACCACCACCGGAGAAGGCCACTCTCATGTATTTTGGACCAGCACCCAGACAGAGGAGAGAGGTCCCACATCAAGGAATCAGGCGTCATATCAACCCCCACCGGAGAAGGCCACTCTCATTTATTTTGGACCAGCACCCAGACAGAGGATACAGGTCCCACAGCAAGGAATCATGCGTCATATCATCCACCACTGGAGAAGGCCACTCTCATTAATTTGGGACCAGCACCCAGACAGAGGATACAGGTCCCACAGCAAGGAATAATGCTTCATATCAACCACCACCGGAGAAGGCCACTCTCATGTATTTTGTACCAGCACCCAGACAGAGGATACAGGTCCCACAGCAAGGAATAAGGCGTCATATCAACCACCACCGGAGAAGGCCACTCTCATGTATTTTGGACCAGCACCCAGACAGAGGATACAGGTCCCACAGCAAGGAATAAGGCGTCATATCAACCCCCACCGGAGAAGGCCACTCTCATTTATTTTGGACCAGCACCCAGACAGAGGATACAGGTCCCACAGCAAGGAATCATGCGTCATATCATCCACCACTGGAGAAGGCCACTCTCATTTATTTTGGACCAGCACCCAGACAGAGGATACAGGTCCCACAGCAAGGAATCATGCTTCATATCAACCACCACCGGAGAAGGCCACTCTCATGTATTTTGTACCAGCACCCAGACAGAGGATACAGGTCCCACAGCAAGGAATAAGGCGTCATATCAACCACCACCGGAGAAGGCCACTCTCATTTATTTTGGACCAGCACCCAGACAGAGGATACAGGTCCCACAGCAAGGAATCATGCGTCATATCATCCACCACTGGAGAAGGCCACTCTCATTTATTTGGGACCAGCACCCAGACAGAGGATACAGGTCCCACAGCAAGGAATCATGCTTCATATCAACCACCACCGGAGAAGGCCACTCTCGTGTATTATGGACCAGCACCCAGACAGAGGAGAGAGGTCCCACATCAAGGAATCATGCGTCATATCAACCCTCACCGGAGAAGGCCACTCTCATTTATTTTGGACAAGCACCCAGACAGAGGATACAGGTCCCACAGCAAGGAATCATGCGTCATATCAACCACCAACGGAGAAGGCCACTCTCATTTATTTCAGACCAGCACCTAGACAGAGGATACAGGTCCCACAGCAAGGAATCATGCATCATATCAACCACCACCGGAGAAGGCCACTCTCATGTATTTTGGACCAGCACCCAGACAGAAGAGAGAAGTTTTCACAGCAGAGAATCATGCATTTAGATCACCCACCACAGGAGTAGGCCACCATTTAATGGGACCCCAGCAACCATGTCAGATGGCACAAACATCAGCTTCACATCACCCAGCACAAGAGAAGGCCACTTTGAGAGACTTTGACCCCTGCACCCAGACGGAGGAGAGAGGTTTTCACAGCAGAGAATCATGCATTTAGATTACCCACCAAAGGAGTAGGCCACCATTTAATGGGACCCCGGCAACCATGTCAGATGGCACAAACATCAGCTTCACATCACCCAGCACAAGAGAAGGCCACTTTGAGAGACTTTGACCCCTGCACCCAGACGGAGGAGAGAGGTTTTCACAGCAGAGAATCATGCATTTAGATCACCCACCACAGGAGTAGGCCACCATTTAATGGGACCCCGGCAACCATGTCAGATGGCACAAACATCAGCTTCACATCACCCAGCACAAGAGAAGGCCACTTTGAGAGACTTTGACCCCTGCACCCAGGCGGAGGAGAGGGGTTTTCACAGCAGAGAATCAGGCATTTAGATCACCCACCACAGGAGTAGGCCACCATTTAATGGGACCCCGGCAACCATGTCAGATGGCACAAACATCAGCTTCACATCACCCAGCACAAGAGAAGGCCACTTTGAGAGACTTTGACCCCTGCACCCAGACGGAGGAGAGAGGTCCCACAGCAGAGAATCAGGCATTTATATCAGCCAGCACAGGAGAAGGCCGCTTTCAGTGACTTAGGCCTTAGCACCGACACAGAGGAGACAGGTCAGATAGCACAAGCATCAGATTTACATCAACCACCACAGGAGAATGGCACTTTTAGAGACTTTGACCCTGCACCCAGAAAGAGGAGAGAGGTCCCACAGCAGAGATTCAGGCATTTATATCAGCCAGCACAGGAGAAGGCCGCTTTCAGTGACTTAGGCCTTAGCACCGACACAGAGGAGACAGGTCAGATAGCACAAGCATCAGTTTCACATCAACCACCACAGGAGAAGGGCACTTTAGAGACTTTGACCCCTGCAGCCACACGGAGGAGAGAGGTCCCACAGCAGAGATTCAGGCATCATGTCAGCCACCACAGGAGTAGGCCACTTTTTGTTTCTTTGACCCCTGCACCCAGAAAGAGGAGAGAGGTCCCACAGCAGAGATTCAGGCATTTATATCAGCCAGCACAGGAGAAGGCCGCTTTCAGTGACTTAGGCCTTAGCACCGACACAGAGGAGACAGGTCAGATAGCACAAGCATCAGTTTCACATCAACCACCACAGGAGAAGGGCACTTTTAGAGACTTTGACCCCTGCACCCAGAAAGAGGAGAGAGGTCCCACAGCAGAGATTCAGGCATTTATATCAGCCAGAACAGGAGAAGGCCGCTTTCAGTGACTTAGGCCTTAGCACCGACACAGAAGAGACAGGTCAGATAGCACAAGCATCAGTTTCACATCAACCACCACAGGAGAAGGGCACTTTTAGAGACTTTGACCCCTGCACCCAGAAAGAGGAGAGAGGTCCCACAGCAGAGATTCAGGCATCATGTCAACCACCACAGGAGTAGACCACTTTTTGTTTCTTTGACCCCTGCACCCAGAAAGAGGAGAGAGGTCCCACAGCAGAGATTCAGGCATTTATATCAGCCAGCACAGGAGAAGGCCGCTTTCAGTGACTTAGGCCTTAGCACCGACACAGAGGAGACAGGTCAGATAGCACAAGCATCAGTTTCACATCAACCACCACAGGAGAAGGGCACTTTTAGAGACTTTGACCCCTGCACCCAGAAAGAGGAGAGAGGTCCCACAGCAAAGATTCAGGCATTTATATCAGCCAGAACAGGAGAAGGCCGCTTTCAGTGACTTAGGCCTTAGCACCGACACAGAGGAGACAGGTCAGATAGCACAAGCATCAGTTTCACATCAACCACCACAGGAGAAGGGCACTTTTAGAGACTTTGACCCTGCACCCAGAAAGAGGAGAGAGGTCCCACAGCAGAGATTCAGGCATCATGTCAACCACCACAGGAGTAGGCCACTTTTTGTTTCTTTGACCCCTGCACCCAGAAAGAGGAGAGAGGTCCCACAGCAGAGATTCAGGCATTTATATCAGCCAGCACAGGAGAAGGCCGCTTTCAGTGACTTAGGCCTTAGCACCGACACAGAGGAGACAGGTCAGATAGCACAAGCATCAGTTTCACATCAACCACCACAGGAGAAGGGCACTTTTAGAGACTTTGACCCCTGCACCCAGAAAGAGGAGAGAGGTCCCACAGCAGAGAATCAGGCATCATGTCAACCACCACAGGCGTAGGCCACTTTTTGTTTTTTTGACCCCTGCACCCAGAAAGAGGAGAGAGGTCCCACAGCAGAGATTCAGGCATTTATATCAGCCAGCACAGGAGAAGGCCGCTTTCAGTGACTTAGGCCTTAGCACCGACACAGAGGAGACAGGTCAGATAGCACAAGCATCAGATTTACATCAACCACCACAGGAGAATGGCACTTTTAGAGACTTTGACCCCTGCAGCCACACGGAGGAGAGAGGTCCCACAGCAGAGATTCAGGCATTTATATCAGCCAGCACAGGAGAAGGCCGCTTTCAGTGACTTAGGCCTTAGCACCGACACAGAGGAGACAGGTCAGATAGCACAAGCATCAGATTTACATCAACCACCACAGGAGAATGGCACTTTTAGAGACTTTGACCCCTGCACCCAGGCGGAGGAGAGAGGTTTTCACAGCAGAGAATCATGCATTTAGATCACCCACCACAGGAGTAGGCCACCATTTAATGGGACCCCGGCAACCATGTCAGATGGCACAAACATCAGCTTCACATCACCCAGCACAAGAGAAGGCCACTTTGAGAGACTTTGACCCCTGCACCCAGACGGAGGAGAGAGGTTTTCACAGCAGAGAATCATGCATTTAGATCACCCACCACAGGAGTAGGCCACCATTTAATGGGACCCCGGCAACCATGTCAGATGGCACAAACATCAGCTTCACATCACCCAGCACAAGAGAAGGCCACTTTGAGAGACTTTGATGGCTGATATAAATGCCTGAATCTTTGCTGTGGGACCTCTCTCCTCTTTCTGGGTGCAGGGGTCAAAGTCTCGGAAGGACGTGCGCCAAGGAACTCTCCGTCTGGGGCCCAGCCGCCACTACATTTACCCAGTGTGCAGTTAGGGAGATATAGCGTCCCTGGCCGTGCTTACTGGTCCACGTATCTGTGGTTAGGTGGACCTTGCCACAAATGGCATTGCGCAGTGCACATTTGATTTTATCGGACACTTGCATGTGCAGGGAAGGCACGGCTGTCTTGGAGAAGTAGTGGCGGCTGGGAACCACATACTGGGGGACAGCCATGGCCATCAGCTGTTTGAAGCTGTCTGTGTCCACCAGCCGGAATGACAGCATTTCAAAGGCCAGTAGTTTAGAAATGCTGGCATTCAGGCCAAGGGCTCGAGGGTGACTAGGTGGGAATTTGCGCTTCCTCTCAAAGGTTTGCTGAACGCTGCTGTGTGAAATAGTGGAGACGCTAGGTGACGTGGCGGTGGTGGTGGTGGTGTCGGTGGCACATCCTCTGTTTGCTGCTCGGCAGGTGGCAACATTCCTCTCGAGGCGGAAGCCGAGGCAGCAGCGCTAGAGGGAGCAGGGGGAGCCTGAGCGGGCTCCTTGTTTTTAAGGTGTGTACTCCACTGCAGTTCATGCTTTGCATGTAGATGCCTGATCATGCAGGTGGTGCTCAGGTTAAGAACGTTAATGCCTCGCCTCAGGGTCTGATGGCACAGCGTGCAAACCACTCTGGTCTTGTCCTCAGCACATTGTTTGAAGAAGTGCCATGCCAGGGAACTCCTTGAAGATGCCTTTGGGGTGCTGGGTCCCTGTTGGCGCTGGCCAATAGCAGGCGAACTCTCTGGACGGCGGCTGTTCTGCTTTTGCCCCTGCTCCCTCTTTGGCTTCGCTGTTGTCTCGGTCTCACCACTGCCTCTTCCTCTGAACTATTTAAGTCAGCGGCACGACCTTCAGTCCATGTGGGGTCTAAGACCTCATCGCCCTCTGCATCGCTCTTCCACCCAGTCTTCCTCCCTGACCTCCTCCTGTTCAGTCTGCACACTGCAATAAGACGCGGCAGTGGGCACCTGTGTTTCGTCATCATCAGACACTCGGTCACTCTGCTGTGGTGGTATTCCCATGTCCTCATCATCTGGATACATAAGTGGTTGTGCGTCAGTGCATGGAATGTCTTCCACCGCTGGGGAAGGGATAGGTGGATGCCCCTGGAAAACCGTGGGAGCAGAGTCTTCAAACAGAAGAAGAGACTGCTGCATAACTAGAGGCTCAGCCAGTTTTCCTGATATGCATGGGGGTGATGTGACAGACTGATGGGCTTGGTTTTCAGGTGCCACCTGTGCGCTTTCCGCAGAAGACTGGGCGGAAGACAATGTGGTGAACGTGCTTGAAGCACTGTCGGTCACCCAATCGACTAATGCCTGTACCTGCTCAGGCCTTACCATCCTCATAACGGCATTGGGCCCCACCAAATATCGCTGTAAATTCTTCCGGCTACTTGAGGGAGTTGTTTCACTACTTTGTGCGCCTGAGGCCGAACGGCCACGTCCTCTGCCAGCTACAGAGGCTCCACGGACACCACCACGACCGCGTCCTCGTCCCTTAATAGAATGTTTCCTCATTGTTGCGATTCAACTCGCACCACAATAAAATATATTATTTTTTAGCCCCAAAATTCCCACACTGGAAGATATAATTCCTTTTTCCGGTATTAATTGCAAGAACACTGCTGCTAATTGGACACCAGATTTTTTATAATGCTAGTTTTGGTACAGAGATTCCACACGGGGAGATATAATTCCTTTTTACAAGAGTAAAAACGTGAGGCCTAGTTTTTCTGGTCTAACAAACACCAGATTGATTAAATTGGCCTTTTTTTCACCAAAATTACAACACTGGACAATAATGCCTTTTGGCGGTATTAATTACAAGAACACTGCTGCTAATTGGACACCAGATTTTTTATAATGCTAGTTTTGGTACATAGATTCCCACACGGGCAAATATAATTCCTTTTTAGAGGAGTGAAAACGTGAGGCCTAGTTTTTCTGGTCTAACAAACACCAGATTGATTAAATTGGCCTTTTTTTCACCAAAATTACAACACTGGACAATAATGCCTTTTGGCGGTATTAATTACAAGAACACTGCTGCTAATTGGACACCAGATTTTTTATAATGCTAGTTTTGGTACATAGATCCCCACACAGGGAAATATAATTGCTTTTTAGAGGAGTAAAAACGTGAGGCCTAGTTTTTCTGGTCTAACAAACACCAGATTGATTAAATTGGCCTTTTTTTCACCAAAATTACAACACTGGACAATAATGCCTTTTGGCGGTATTAATTACAAGAACACTGCTGCTAATTGGACACCAGATTTTTTATAATGCTAGTTTTGGTACATAGATTCCCACACGGGGAAATATAATTCCTTTTTAGAGGAGTGAAAACGTGAGGCCTAGTTTTTCTGGTCTAACAAACACCAGATTGAATTAATTGGCCTTTTTTTCACCAAAGTTACAACACTGGACAATAATGCCCTTTGGCGGTATTAATTACAAGAACACTACTGCTAATTGGACACCAGATTTTTTATAATGCTAGTTTTGGTACATAGATTCCACACGGGGAGATATAATTCCTTTTTACAGGAGTAAAAACGTGAGGCCTAGTTTTTCTGGTCTAACAAACACCAGATTGATTAAATTGGCCTTTTTTTCACCAAAATTACATCACTGGACAATAATGCCCATTTGGCGGTATTAATTACAAGAACACTGCTGCTAATTGGACACCAGATTTTTTATAATGCTAGTTTTGGTACATAGATTCCACACGGGGAGATATAATTCCTTTTAGAGGAGTGAAAACGTGAGGCCTAGTTTTTCTGGTCTAACAAACACCAGATTGATTAAATTGGCCTTTTTTCACCAAAATTACAACACTGGACAATAATGCCTTTTGGCGGTATTAATTACAAGAACACTGCTGCTAATTGGACACCAGATTTTTTATAATGCTAGTTTTGGTACATAGATTCCACACGGGGAGATATAATTCCTTTTTAGAGGAGTGAAAACGTGAGGCCAAGTTTTTCTGGTCTAACAAACACCAGATTGATTAAATTGGCCTTTTTTTCACCAAAATTACAACACTGGACAATAATGCCTTTTGGCGGTATTAATTACAAGAACACTGCTGCTTATTGGACACAAGATTTTTTATAATGCTAGTTTTGGTACATAGATTCCCACACAGGGAAATATAATTCCTTTTTAGAGGAGTGAAAACGCGAGGCCTAGTTTTTCTGGTCTAACAAACACCAGATTGATTAAATTGGCCTTTTTTTCACCCAAATTACAACACTGGACGATATAATGCCTTTTGGCGGTATTAATTACAAGAGGACTGCTGGTATTTCAGAACACCGGAATTGTTAAAATGCTAGTTTTGCTAGATAAATTTCCCACACTGGGAGAAATATTGCCTAAGCCTTTTTACAGTATTAATTACAACAGGAGTGCTTCTTCTGGTCTAACACCAGAATAATTTTATTATTACGGTGAAAGCTTTTTCTAATTTATATTTCTGGCACATAAAAAAATATATATTTCTGGCTGACAGTATTGGACAAAGTAGTGGCACTGGCTAGCCTAGCTGGAACAGCACATTCATGGGATTTGCTATCCAAGTGGGTTACTTTTAGTTTCACCACTGATATATTAAATATCTTTGCAGTTAGTATGGGTGACACAAGCACAGCCAAACCCCTGATGTAGTATATCTATGAAAAAATCGACTATTACATGAGATTAATGGACGTTGTGGCAGCTTTTGCTGTAGCACCACAAGTCCCAAAATGGCCGCCGCCTATCAGCCCAGTAACATGTGCCAGAAAACAGTCTGCCCAGCCAGAAATTTTTTTTACTTTGACTGAGCAGCTGAATCGCTGTTGTTCTGATTCACAGGTGTAGATTTTTAACTTCTTTGGAGCTTTGGTTTTGGTTTACAGCAAGTGCTGGCGCACCACAAGTCCCAAAATGGCCACCGCCGGTCAGCCCAGTTACATGTGCCAGTAAAAATCGCTCTGGCCAGTCTCAACAAAATAGTGACTTTCAGTGAACAGCTCAGCTGAGTTGTTCTGATGCACAGGTGTAGAAAGGTAGATGATTCAATCACTTCTTTATCCCTGCCTATCTCGCCCTCACAGAAGCTGCATCCTCTCCCTACACTAGTCAGAGCAGTGTGACGTGCGGCGCTACGTGACTCCAGCTTAAATAGAGTCTGGGTCACATGCTGCACTTGGCCAATCACAGCCATGCCATTAGTAGGCATGGCTGTGATGGGCTCTTAGGGCAAGAAGTAAAACGCTAGCTGATTGGCTGCTGTGCAGCCCTTCAGAAAGCGGGAAGTAATCGACGAACACCGGACCCGAACCCGAACTTTTTTGAAAATGTCCGGGTTCGGGTCCGTGTCACGGACACCCCAAAATTCGGTACGGACCCGAACGATTTTCGAACTGTTCGCTCAACACTAATCCTGGATGATCCATGCCTAATTCATCTTGACAAAGGTCAGTCTCTCCACATTTTGGGTGGACAGGTGAGTTCTTCTTGGGGTAACTATTGCTCCCACAGCACTAACAACCCGCTCTGATGCCACACTACTGGCTGGGCAGGACAGCTTTTACAGGGAAAACTCTGCCAGTTGCGGCCACAAATCCAGTTTGGCTGCCCAGTAGTCCAGCGGATCTTCAATGTGGCGTGGCAGTGTGCTGTCCAAGTATGCCATCACCTGCTGGTTCAGGTTCTACTCCAGGTCTAGCTGCTGCTGCTGGTGAGTAGTTTCTTCACTATGGGCAGGTGAAGAAAGCTGCTCATCAGCGTCTCTAGACTCAAGTTGCTGCTGATAGAGCTGGAACTGCTCCTACTCCCCCCCACCCTGCCACAGCAGCCATGGCAGAAGAACATGAGTGCAGAGGGCCCCCATGGTCAGACCTGTGGGAGGATGGACGATGGCCCAGATAGGCAGCAGCCAATTGACTACATAGGATGTCTCTATAGTAGTTCAGTTTGTCCTCCCACTCAGCAGGTATAAAAAATTGCCCCCATTTTGGACCGGTAGCGAGGTCCAACAAGGTGGAGAGCCTGAAGTTATCCCTCTGCTGAATGCTGACAATTCGGCTGTCACTACTCAAGCAAGTGAGCATGCATCGGGCCATATGTGCAAGTAAATCGGAGGGACTCCCTGCCTCCATCTCCACTGCATACTGCCACAGTGTTTCTGGATCCTCTGCCTCGTCTTCCTCATCGCCCTGTAGCTCCTCTGGCTGCTTCTGCTCCTCCACTCCTGTCACCTGTGTAGAAAAACCACCCATTTCGTTACACATTGCTTGTGCTCCAGTGTCCTCCTCCTCCTCCAGTTCAGCCCCCACAGGGTTCAAGTGGCCATGAGATCTAGGTGCCATGTCTCCAGTCCCCTGACCAGCCAGATTTACTAGCATCTATTCCGTGACATGAAGCAGTGGAATGACTTTGTTCATCCCGTAGTTTTGGCGACTGACAAATAACGTGGCCTCCTTAAAGGGTCTGAGCAAACGGCAGGTGTCACCCATGGACTGCCACTGGCTAACATCGAAGTTACACAGGGGAGTACTCCTGTCTGCTTGGATCATCAAGAAATCGTTGATGGCCTTTCTCTGTTCGTATAGTCGGTCCAACATATAGAGGGTGGAATTCCAACGGGTGGAAACATCGCATATCAGCCTATGTTGGGGGATGCTGTTCTGCCGCTGCAGCTCAAGGAGGGTGTGCTTTGCAGCCTTACGAGTGGCTGAAGTGCATGCAAAGTTTCCTGGCTATTTTTAGGATGTCTTGCAGATGGTTGGAAGACTTCTGGAACTTCTTGACAACCAGGTTGAACACATGTGCCATGCAGGGCTCATGGCTCAGCCCTCCTTGATGCAGCGTCCAACACCATGTTCTTCCTGTGGTCGGTCACCATGGTTCCCATTTTTGTCCTCACGGAAAAAGCCTGGATTTGATTTCTTGAAGAAGGACACGAAGCAGTTCCTCCCCTGTGTGACTCCATTCACCCAGGCAAACGAGGTGCAGAATAGTGATGAACGGCAGGGCTATATTCGAATTTGCGATATGTGACGAATATTTTGTAGAATATTCGTCATATATCTGCGAATATTCAAAAAAAAAGAATATATAGCAATATATTGAATATATTGCTAAATATTTGTTTTTAGAATATTTGTCATTTTTTATCATCCATCTGAAGTGAACAATACACTTGATTCCTCCCTGCTTAGGGTGTCTGGTTCCCAAAAAAACAGTTCTTATCTTTCCGGGCTCCCTAAGATTTCAGCCCGCTCCAGTCAGTGCCCGTCACCATGGGAAACGCCTCGAGGTTAGAATATACCATCACATCTTAGTTTTCACAATCTCACAACAACAACTAGTCTTGTCATAAGACTATGCAACCAATAGAGGGCGCTGTTCATGGATGATGAAAAATGATGAATGTTCGAAAAAACTAATTTATAGCAATATATTCTAAATATTCGCGAATTATCGAAGTGGTGATATTCACGATTAAAATTTGTTATTCAAATATTCATGCTCAACACTAGTGTAAAACAGCATGACACCGCTGTGCCCTGCATATGCGGTATGCTGGAGTGGCACTTTAAATTATCCCTGCAGTGGCGGCTGAGGACACAGTGGAGGATGAGAAGGCAGAGGCAGACATTTTCGCAGGACCTGCTGGTATGGCTGTGCAGGAACCACATTCACCCAGTGGGCCATAAAGGACATGTATTGTCCCTGACCCTGACCGAAGTTATAGCTACACGCATCGGCGCTGCCATGCACTTTGGCAGACACTGACAGGCTCAAGGACTGGCACACCTTCTGTTTTACATAAGTGTACACAGCTGGTACTGCCTTTTTGGCAAAGAAATGACCATTTGGAACTCTCCACTTCGGCTAGGCACAAGCCATCATTTCTTTAAAAGGTGCAGAGTCCACCACTTGGACTGCAGTACCAGCAACTTGGCCTGGAGCACATTCAGCCTCTGCGCCGTTGGATGAGTGCACGCATACTGTTGTCTCTTGGCAAACGCTTCGGTGATCGTTTGCTGACGGAATGACTGACGAAGAGTAGGGGGAGGAGCAGGAGCATCAGGACCAGCAGATGATGGGATGACAGACAGCTCCCTTCGGCTGAGGTGGTGGAGCATTGACTGCCTGAAATCAGGTACGTGTCACTGGGTGATGCAGCGGTTGCTGCAGCAGCCTGGACCACCACATTGGAGCCACGGTTCTCCCAGGCCACTTTATGGTGACGCTGGATATGTTGACACAGATTCTACAAATGGCCAAGTTCAACTCCTCCAGCGGCTTAACAAAAAACCGCCACACTGCCAAGTAGGTGATTTTACCCCGAACACTACGCAGTGACTGACTGCTACCACCGCTGCTTCTGTGAACCCTTGCACCAATATTTTGGGCAGGTAGGCTCCTGCAAAGCGGGTGGTCTACCCTGGGCGTGTTTGGCACCCGACCTCCCACTGCTGCCACCCTGCTGACTCCCAGCCACGCTAGCGACTTGGTGGCTCCCCTGCTGCTTAACAGACAAGCTGCTACCCTCTTCTCCCGATGATGATGAAGCCCCTAATTCCCCAGGCTCCCAAGTGCTATCAGCTACATCATCGAGTACTGTCTGCATGTCACTGATGTCCTTCTCAACAGTCTCTTGGTCAGAAGCCTGACTGCTCGCAACACCAGCTCCCACGCCACTCTTCTCATCACTACTTGCCCAACTACTGGAAGGAAGCAGTGGATGTCTCCTCCACATCTAGGCTGGCCAGTATCTGCTGACTGTTTTAATAGCTCGTCCTCTCTGTATAGTGGAGCTGGGACCACAGCATATAATACTTCTCTGGCTGAGGGAACAGAAATGGACAGAGGCAGGTTGAGGACAGGTGAGGGCACAGGGGCTGCACCCGGGCCATGCCAATCAAGGGTTGTGTCTGACAAACCCATCAACTCTTGGCTGGGGGAATCTGATGTCACTTGGAACAAAGTGGGTGACAGAGTCAACCATTAAAGAACCGCTGGGTTGCTGGTCAAGACACGACCCCCAGATGACACCGGGAGCTCAGCCCTCTCGCTGTGACTTCAGTTGCCCCGCCCCCTTACTCTGCTGCGATCTGTGTCTGCGCCAGAAACATTTAGGCCTCTGCCACTCCCCTGTGCAGGGCCTGGCACTTCTCTGTCTGACACACTGTTAGATCAAATAAATAAATAAAAAGGAAGCTAAAACACCCCCAAAAAGTTTGTAATTTTTTTCACTTCACCACACAACAGCTAATAAGCCCTTTTTTTCCCATTAATACGTGCCAAAAAGGGCTTTAGAGCAAATAACTGCACCGCTGAACGACAAATATATAAATTTTTTGCCACTAATATATGCCAAAAAGGACTGTAATTTTCTTACTTCTTATCTTTCCGGGCTCCCTAGGATTTCAGCCGGCTCCAGTCAGTGCCCATCACCATGGGGAACGCTTCGGGGTTAGAATATACCATCGGATCTTAGTTTTCACGATCTAACATCAGCGAATAGAGGGCGCTGTTCATGGATGATGAAAAATGACGAATATTCGAAAAAACAAATTTATAGCAATATATTCTAAATATCCGCGAATTATCGAAGTGGTGATATTTACGATTAAAATTTGTTATTCGAATATTCATGCTCAACACTAGTGTAGAACAGCATGACACCGCTGTGCCCTGCATATGCGGTATGCAAGGCACAGCGGGGGAATATACGCCAAAAAGGGCTGTAATTTTCTTACTTCGCCACACAACAGCAAATACTTTTTTTTGTGCCACTAATACATGCCAAAAAGGGCTTTAGGACATATAACTGCACTGCTGAACGGCAAATAGTCCCTTATTTCTTTTCACGGCAAATCATATATATTTTTTTGCCACTAATACACTCCAAAAAGGGCTTTAGAACATATAACTGCACCGCTGAACGGCAAATAATGTATATATTTTTTGCCCCTAATACACACCAAAAAGGGCTTTAGAACATATAACTGTACTGCTGATTGGCAAATAATATATAAATTTTTTGCACTAATATGCCAAAAAGGGCTTTAGAACATATAACTGCACCACTGGACCTCAAATAACATAGATATTTTTTTCCACTAATGCATGCCAAAAAGGGCTTTAGATTATATAACCACCGCTGAATGGCAAATAATATACATTTTGTGCCACTAATACACGTCAAAAAGGGCTGTAATGTTCTCACTTCACTGCACATGACATCCCACTGCTGCCACATCACAGGGCTGGCTGGCTGCTGATTGGCTGCATGCATGGCATTGTGGGTGTTCCCAGAGTTTCTAGCTCGATGTCCTAACACATGCAGCAGCCAAATGCGATTTGTTACTACGATGCATGAGGAAATTCGGATTTGGTGCAAATAAAATTTTTCCTGAAATTCATATCGAATTCCAGTTCATCAACTTTGATTCGCTCATCTCTAAACATTGGCCCTGGTGCATGGGATGAAAGACATGAACCTGCCTCATTTTACATGAGATGTCCTTCAAAATGAAAGGTCCACCTAATATTGTCTCGATTTACACATGCCTATGGCACAATGCAAATTATAGAGGCAAGCATATATTAAATATTACATTTTGCTTGAAGCATTTAAATCACTTCACTCCACTTCCCCTCCTATGTGTTTTTTTTTTGTATTTTTCAAACTATGTCATTATTCTAAGCACCTAAATAAACACTTTTTCACACAATAGTAAGACAGAAGACCTCAGATTGCAGAAACATTGCACAAGGACACTAGATAATATATTGTGACAAATGCATGAAGCAAAACATTTAAAACATGTCACACATTCAGAAGGTTTTGGCAACATCACAATGAAAAGTGACTTCTGCAGGCGCCTGTTAAACATCCTGTTAAACCTGAATAATTTCATCCTATTTTAATGAATACTAAATATTTTATTGTAGAAGAGCTGAAGAACGTTTTGGGGTAACTGTAAACCTTTCATTCTTGTAGGTTATTAAATATAACAATAATTTTACGGTTCTCTCACCTCTCCCAACTTGGTCTCTTGAGATTCAAGGCCAATTGTTACACAACGCCACAAAATATTGTTTTTATAGGCAGTTTAACACAAGACTATGCAGTCAATTCACATATATCCACCAAAAATCATTCAAGGGGTTGGTGGCTCAGTAATCACCTGATTGCTATGAGTCTGGTTTCTGAAAGCCCCTGCACTGCGCTGATATCACATGATGAAGTTGCCGCTGGCCAAAGATCTCTCCTGTGGTGACTGCTACAGGGGAAATGTCCATCAAATTCACAAAGACACGCACAAAACATTTTCTTTCAGTCGGCATATGTGGCAACTGTTAAAAAGTAAATATATCCCCTAAGGCCCCACAAAAGTATCAAGATTCATTTCTAGGACCATGCCATTGCTATTAGAGATAAGCGAATTTCTCAAAAATTCGATTTGGCCGGTTCACCGAATTTTTTGAAAAGATTCGCTTCGATTCAAATTTATTTGCGATGAATTATGTTTAAAAACGACTATTTCCAGGCTGAAGAGAGCCTTTATAGGGGTGTAGAACAAAATGCATAGGGAGTCTGCCTTGCAGTAACATGCATAGGGAGTCTGCTGTGGTGGGGAAATAATACTGTGAGTCAGTATGACATGCAAATGACAGGGTTCGCTCTTAGAATCACTCCATACTTTACTTATTTCGGCAGTCACGGGGCCGAAACTGACCAAATAACTCAAGTATCAACTCAGCCTTACAGGTCAATGTTAGCGTCAAGAAAAAGTGCAGTCCTTTTACACCCTCATCAGCTGATTCCACATAGATGTCTACAGAACCTGTTCTATTAAACGCTTATACAAGTAGAGCCCCACCGACAGAGTGGAGAGGGTGTCAGCAGTAAGTTTGTGTTGACGTCACAGATTAATTTGCCCTTCCTCTGATCCGTCAGAACAAACCCCCCCCAGAAAACGGATTCTGTTAAGTGTTGCCTAAGACAGTAGACAATTGGCCAGTCTTCTGTTTATTCAACAAAGTGGTTGAGATGGAGAAAGCATTCCAAATAACAATTTCTCTCCACCTGTAGACGAATCCTGTAAAGATTGATGCAAGTGCGGTATCGGCTGCTCATCGAGCCAGATACTTTTGGGGGAACCTGCCTGGCATAAACAGGCCTCTAGTAGCTACAGACAATAATAAGACAAAGCTTCAAGATTGCTTGGAGCCCCGAAGAGTTGCGAAGTACATCAAGACTGTGTCAAATAAAGAATTTCACCACTAAGTAATTTGGTCCATACCGCAAAAGGAGGTGTACTATCACCCATAAATGTGACAAAAAAAGCCAGTTTCATGTAACAAATTTCACCACTATGTAATTCGGTCGATACAGCAAAAGGAGGTGTACAGACACCCATGAAGTTTCCCAAAAAATGCCCGCTTCACAGAAATTTTTTTAACGCAAAAAGGCCTTTACCACATATAACTGCACCTCTGGACGGCAAACAGGCCTAAATTTTTTCATTTTTTACACTACACAAGGCCTATCAACAGTTAAATGCAACGATATATCATTTTTTTTCTTCCACTAATACACAGCAAACTGGGCTTCCGAATGTATCACTGATCCGCTGAGCGGCAATTAGGCCCTCATTTTTTACCACTTTTACACAAAAGGCTTCTCAACAGAGAAGTACAACACTGGACGGCGAATATATTTTTATTTCGCCACTAATACACTGAAAACAGGTCTTCAGAATATATCACTGCACCGCAAAACGTCAATTAGGCCCAAATTTTTTTCTACTTTTACACAACAGCCTTTTCAACAGATATATGCACCGCTGGATGGCGAATATATTTTTATTTCGAGACTAACACATGGCAAACTGGGCTTAAGAATATATCAATGCACCGTAGAATGTCAATTAGGCCCAACTTTTGTTCTACTTTTACACGAAAGGCTTTTCAACAGATATATTAAATGTTTTGGACGGCGAATATATTTTTATTTCACCAGTAATACACTGAAAACAGGGCTTCACGATATACCACAGCACAGCAGAACGTCATTTAGGCCCAAATTTTGTTCTAGTTTTTCACAACAGTCTTTTCAACAGATATATGCACCGCTGGAAGGCGAATATATTTTCATTTTGCCAGTAATACACTGAAAACAGGAGTTCACAATATGTCACAGCACCGCACAATGTCAATTAGGCCCAAATTTTGTTCTGCTTTTACACAACAGGCTTTTCAACTAAATAGGCCACTAAACGCTTTCACCGCAAATAACTGCAACAGTGAAGTGCGTATATATTTTTCTTTTTGTACTGTAATAGGCCACTAAACTCTTTCAACACATATAACTGCAGAAGTGAACTGAGAATATTTTTTTATTTTTGTAATGAAATAGGCCACTAAACGCTTTCACCACAAATAACTGCAACAGTGAAATTCTTATATATTTTTCTTTTTGTACTGAAATAGGCCACTAAACTCTTTCACCACAAATAACTACAACTGTGAAGTGCATATATATTTTTCTTTTTGTACTGAAATAGGCAAGTAAACACTTTCACCACATATAACTGCAGAAGTGAATTGAGAATATATATCTCTTTTTGTACTGAAATACGGCACTAAACGCTTTTACCACATATAACTGCAGAAGTGAACTGAGAGTAAATTTTTCATTTGTACTGAAATAGGCCACTAAACACTTTTACCGCAAATAGCTGCTACAGTGAATTGCGTATATATATATTTTTTCAGTACTGAAATAGTCCACTAAAAGCTTTTACCACAAATAACTGCAACAGTGAACTGTGCATATTTTTTTCTTTTAGTACTGAAATACGTGACTAAAAGCTTTTAACGTAAATACAGTAACTGCAATAGTGAGTTGTGTATATTTTTCTTTTTCTACTGTAATACGCAACTAAACGCTTTCACCACATATAACTGCAGATGTGAACTGCGTACATATTTTTCTTTTTGTAATGAAATACACCACTAAACGCTTTCACCAAATATAACTGCAGAAGTGAACTGCGTATATATTTTTCTTTTTGAACTAAAATACTCCACTAAACGCTTTCACCGCATATAACTGCAAAAGTAAACTGTGTATATACAGTAGATATAAAAATTCTATACACCCCAGTTAAAATGTCAGGTTTCTGTGCTGTAAAAAAATTAGACAAAGATAAATCATGAAAAAAATCAAAAAGCGGCTACACCCTGAGATGGCAGTGGACAATGAGGTGCACACCCCAAGGATCTCACCCAAAAAGATCAAAAAGCATGAAAGGTCAAGGATAAACAAAAGGGGGGCACTCACAACTGTGGGAACCAAGGACTAATGGTTCTAGATAAAACTTTTAATGGAAATGAGTTGGATACTTATCAACTATAAATACACATACTAAAAAAGATCATTAAATTAATAAAACACTGAGTCCCAGAGAATATCCACAGTCTAGGGACCGGCTCCCTAGCAACAAACGTGTTAGAGGCTGCAGTCCTCGTATCCCCGCTCGTTGGTAAATTAGAAGCAACAGTCACTCATTTCAGAAATGTTTCCACATTTAATGTGACCTATAAACTGTACAACTCAATTAAAAAACAAACTGAAATCTTTTTGGTAGAGGGAAGAAAAAATATAAAAATAAAATAACATGGTTGCATAAGTGTGCAAACCCTTGAACTAATACTTTGTTGAAGCACCTTTTGATTTTATTACAGCACTCAGTGTGGTATGAGTCTATCAGCATGGCACATTTTGACTTGTCAAGATTTTCCTACTCTTCTTTGCAAAAACACTCCAAATCTGTCAGATTGCGAGGTCATCTCCTGTGCACAGCCCTCTTCAGATCACCCCACACATTTTTAATCGGATTCAGGTCTGTGCTCTGGCTGGGCCATTCCAAAACTTTAATCTTCTTCTGGTGAAGCCATTCCTTTGTTGATTTGGATGTATGCTTTGGGTCGTTGTCATGCTGAAAGATGAAGTTCCTCTTCATGTTCAGCTTTCTAACAGAAGCCTGAAAGCTTTGTGCCAATATTGACTGGTATTTGGAACTGTTTATAATTCCCTTTATCTTTACTAAGGCCCCAGGTCCAGCTGAAGAAAAACAGCCACAAAGCATGATGCTGTCACCACCATGCTTCACTGTGGTTATGGTGTTCAATCTTGGTTTCATCAGATCATAACACCTTTTCCCACATGCTTTTGGGAGACTTTAGATGTGTTTTTGCAAAATGTAGCCTGGCTTGGATGTTTTTCTTCATAAGAAAAGGCTTTCGTCTTGCCACTCTACCCCATAGCCCAAACATATGAAGAATACGGGAGATTGTTGTCACATGTACCAAACAGTCAGTACTTGCCAGATAATCGTGCAGCTCCTTTAATGTTGCTGTAGGCCTCTTGGTAGCCTCCCAGTACAGTTTTCTTCTCTTCTTTTCATCAATTTTGGAGGTACGTCTAGTTCTTTGTAATGTCACTGATGTAAACGAACAAAAACAGATCCAGCATCCGAATACGTGGAAAATCACTTTGTCTTTAATTCATCACGGTTAAAAAAGTACATGCCCTTCACCACCCTCCACCGCAGGTTGACATGTTTCGAGCTACACGCTCTTAGTCAGAGCTATTTTTGTTTGTTTACATTGAAGAGGATCTGTCCAGTCTTCTCCATGCACCGAGGATATACGGTGAGCTGGGACTCAAGTTTCTATGAGCAATGCCACTGTTGTGCCATATTTTCTCCACTTGATGATGACTGTCTTCACTGTGTTGCATGGTATATCTAATGCCTTAGAAGTTCTTTTGTACCCTTCTCCTGACTGATACCTTTTAACAATGAGATACCTCTGATGTTTTGGAAACTCTCTGTGGACCATGGCTTTTGCTGTGGGATCCGACTAAGAAGATTTCAGGAAAGACCAACTAGAACAGCTGAACTTTATTTGGGGTTAATCAGAGGCACTTTAAATGATGGCACGTGTATGCTGATTCCTATTTAACATGATTTTGAATGTGATTGCTTAATTCGGAACTCAGCTACGTCCCCAGTTATAAGTGTGCACACTTACGCAACCACATAATTTTAGTTTTTTAGTTTTCTTTTCTCCACCTAAAAGATTTCAGTTTAATCTTTAATTGTGTGGTACAGTTTATAGGTCACATTAAAAGTGGAAAAACTTCTGAAATGATTTTTCTTTGTCTCATCTTTTTTACAGCACAGAAACCTGACATTTTAACAGGGGTGTGTAGACTTTTTAGATCCACTGTATTTTTATTTTTATAATAAAATACACCACTAAACGCTTTCATCACATATGGCTGCAGAAGCGAACTGCGTATATATTTTTCTTTTTGTACTGAAATATGCCACTAAACGCTTTTACCACATATAACTGCATTAGTAAACTGCGTATATATTTTTCTTTTTGTACTGAAATATGCACTAAACGCTTTCACCATATTTAGCTGCAGAAGTGAACTGCGTATGTATTTTTCTTTTTGTACTGAAATATGCCAGTAAATGCTTTTACCACATATAACTATTGAAGTGAACTGCATATATATTTTTCTTTTTCCACAGATAGAAGCAAATTAAGGCTTTTAAACTTAGCACTTGCACCGCAAGAACAAAGTGCTAGAATGACAGAGCAGTCTAATGGCTAGTTGGGTCCCCAAATTATCTTTCCCTGCATCTTGTAACTCACTTTTTTTCACTATGAGATTTTTCCTATCACTGCCCCTAGCGCCTTCTGATGTCTCTCCCTGCACTCTATCCTTTCCCTGCACTTATAAATAGTTTTTTCAGTTATTTTTTTTCACAGTGAGGTTTTTCCTATTGCTGTCCCTAATGCCTTCTCAAGTTTGTCCCTGCACAGAACGCTGGAAAATGTTTGAATCCAAGATGGCCACCATATTTATAGAGCTGTGACATCACAGGGATGGCTGGCTGCTGATTGGCTGCATGCATGGAATTATGGGTCATTCCCCCTTCCCAGAGTTCCTTGCCCCATGTCCTCACCTGTGTAGCAGCCATTTTAGCGGCAATTTTAGGAAAAATTGTGATTTGTTACCATAAAGCGCAAGGAAGTTCTCATTCATTGTGAATCTAATTTTTTCTGAAATTCATAATTAATTCCACTTCGTCAGCTTCGATTTGCTCATCTCTAATTGCTATCAATACATTTTCATTACTACTATTACCATTTAACTTTTAAATTGCATTTAGAAATTTGCCATTACTGTGGAGACCCATCTTTTCCTCATCTTTTCTCCTCTGTTATGTACACTACATCCAGATCTAAGCCCATTCTATCATGCTACCTTTTTAAGTGTAGCTTCCTGGAACAGAATGCATAGATGTTTTTTTTACGCTTTTTTAACTCATTTATAATTTATTGTGATTCAGCCTTAGGTTTTTGGAAACAAAGGTATTGTAATTAGTTACTATAATAAAAAGCACTAACGAGCAGCTGACTAAGACAAGACCTGTAGACTAGAGCATACACAAATTAGCACATTAATATTGTATGTTTCATGGTACATTTACAGTTTCAATATTTTTTTTTCCCCAGCAAGTAAAAAAGCTGCTGAAAAACAGAAAATGTTCAGTTTGGAAATCCTTGAGCAAAAATGGACTAAATGGATTTATAAAAAAAAAAATTATAATCCTTTCTTTCTCAAATAGCATCCTAATGCATTTGATTTTGGTATTTATAATACATTTCCTTGATCTATAAGGCAATACTTGTGTAATTGATACATTATCTTAAAAGCTATGTCCTTTCATTGCTCCAGTGCATCTACAATAAAAGAATGAATCAACTCTGCTAATAGTCTTTAATAAAGAAAATATAAATCCTATTTTTTGTACCCTCTTCTGTCTCTCTGAGGTTACAGACTATAAACTGCAGTGTTGTCTGACCCGGAACTCACTCTCCTTTCCATATGTCTCCAACTTTTTACTAACATGCATTTGACAGGTTGGTAGGGAACAAAAAGAAAGTAGCATGAATTCAGGATCAGACTACACCGGATTTATTTGTAGTTTTTTACAATGGATAGATCTGCACAGGAGCCATAAACATGGTATGGTAGGAGATGTTTTTATCAAGACTGTTATAAAGGTTGCATCATTTTTTAGTTTATATTCATTGGGATAATTCAAATCTATTTGGGTTGTGCACTCCCTGCCCATCTGCCCAGGGCTTCCAATCAGCATATAATAGCATTTTCATTTATAAAAAAATACCAAATTAACAAAAATTTTGAAAAATTAGCAATTTTCCAAGTTTCAATTTTTCTACTTACATAACAAACAGTAACACCGCCAAACAAAGTTATTGATTTATATTCCCCATATGTCTACTTCATGTATTGATCATTTTGAGAAAGCCATTTTATTTTTTGGGGACGTTGCAAAGCTTAGAAGTTTAGGAGCAAATCTTGGAATTTTTCAGAAATTTTCAAAAACCCACTTTTTAGGGACCAGTTCAGGTCTGAAGTCACTTTGTGAGGCTAACATTCTAGAAACTAAACCCCTAAAGGTATTTAAAACAGATTTTTACAAACATAATTAACCCATTAGGTTTTCCACAAGAATTAATGGCAAATGGAGATACATTTTTTGGAAAATTTTCCATTTTTTCCAGTAAAAAAGCAAGGGTTAACAGCCAAACAAAACTCAAAATTTATTGCCCTGATTCTATAGTTTGCAGAAACACCTCATATGAGGTTGTAAACTGCTGTATGTCCAAACGGTAGGGCACAGAATGAACTGAACGCCATATGATTTTTGGAAGGCGGATTTTGCTGGACTGTTTTTTTAACACCATGTCCCATTTGAAGCCACCCGATGCACCCCTAGAGGGGAAACTCCATAAAAGTGACTCCATCTAAGAACCTACACCCCTCAAGGTATTCAAAACCGATTTCACTAACTTTGTTAACCCTTTAGGTGTTCCACAAGAGCTATTGGAAAATGCAGATGAAATTTCAGAATTTCTAATTTTTGTTACCTTGCCTCAAAAAAAGTGTAATATAGAGCAACCGAAAATCATAGTTACCCTAAAATAGTACAAACAAAACTGCCACCTTATCCCGTAGTTTCCAAAATGGGGTCACTTGTTTGGAGTTTCTACTGTAGGGGTGCATCAGGGGGGCTTCAAATGGGACATAGTGTCAATAAAACAGTCCAGCAAAATCTACCTTCCAAAAACCATATGGTGTTCCCTTCCTTCCATGCCCTGCTGTTTGGCCATACAGCAGGTTACGACCAGCTATAGGGTGTTTCTGCAAACTACAGAATCAGAATAATAAATATTGAGTTTTGTTTGGCTGTTAACCCTTGCTTTGTTACTGGAAAAAGGGATTAAAATAGAAAATTTGCAAAAAAAAAGCTGTTTTGGGACCGTTTTTATTTTTTGTTATTTGCATAGTTGATCTGACAGGTTAGATCGAGTGCTATTTCTATAGAGCAGGTTGTTATGGACGCGACAATACCAAATATGAACACTTTTTGGGGGTTTTTTGTTTCAGTTTTTCATAACAAAGCATTTTTGAAAAAATGATTTATTTTAGTGTCTTCTCATTCTCAAAGCCATATTTTTTATTTATTTTTTGGACGACTGTCTTATGTAGGGGCTCATTTTTTGCGGGATGAGATGACGGTTTGATTGGCACTATCTTGGGGTGCATATGACATTTTGGTCGCTTGCTATTACACTTTTTGTGATGTAAGGTGACAAAAATGGCTTTTGATACGATATTTACCTGAGGGGTTAGATCATGTGATATTTTTATAGAGCAGGTTTTTACGGACGCGGCCATACCTAATATGTATACAGTTTTTTTTATTTATTTTACTTTAACACAATAACAGCATTTTAGAAAAAAAGAATTATGTTTTTTGGGCGATTGTCCTATGTAGGGGCTAATTTTTTGCGGGATGAGATGGCGGTTTAATTGGTACTATTTTAAGAGGCATACGCCTTTTTGATCGCTTGGTATTTCACTTTTTGTGATGTAAGGTGACAAAAAAAATGGCTTTTTTTTTACACAATTTTTTTTTGTTTTTACGGTATTTACTTGAGGGGTTAGTTCATGTGATATTTTTATAGAGCAGGTTTTTACGGATGCGGTGATACATAATATGTGTAGTGTATTTTGTTTTTTTTAAAGAGGACCTTTCACCAGTTTAAAAGCTAAAAACTAACTATATCTGTGGGCAGAGCGGCGCCCAGTGGTCCCCCAGCACTTACTAGTATGTCTAGGCGCCGCTCTGTTCTCCCGGTATAGGCTCCAGTGTCTGCAGCTCCCTCTGTTGTACTGGGCGGAGTTTTTGTATTAGGTGTGTCCCTTGCTGCAGCGCTGGCCAATCGCAGCGCACAGCCATTTTTTTGACCCAGACCAACTTGGTTCTTGAAGATCCATTGGGTCTGATGTCAGTATAATACAGTACAGTACACTATATAGTGTACTGTACTGTATTTTTAACTTTTTACTGGTCTGGTCAGACTTTTGCTTTGAGCAGAAGTCAGATCAGACTTACAGTACCATGGCAAGCAGGACGCCTCTGAAAGCATCCTGCTGCCATGATAACCATCACCCGCTGCCAGCTCCCTCTGTGATCCCATCAAGAATCAGGGGCTGCAAGGGCACAGCAGCCCCTGATGGTAGAGGGAGGGAGCTCCCTCCCTGTTTACCCCTTCCATACAGCGTTCCGTATGGACCGCTGCATGGAAGGGGTTAAACTGCTGACATTTGCAGCACAGATGTGAGCAGTTTTTAGCAGAGTGTCAGCAATGTGCTGACACTCTGCTAAAACCACTATACCGCCAACGATCATTACAGAGGAGGCTAGCGGGGGATCGCAATTTTAATTATGAATTATTGACCAAGGGTTTATTAGGAAAAGGGAAGTGGACTGGAGAACCTGATGAATGATTGTCCATCTGACAGCCATAATGCTGAATTTAAGGGATAGAGGGTGATAACGTGCATTGACAAACCCATGTCTGGGATACCATAAAAGCTTGTCCCATTAATGACTAACACAATGCTTGTATGTATAGACATCTCTCTTTGTGTATGTTCTTCTAGAAAGCCTGCTGATAATCCAGGGGTGGAGTAGGAACTTAAAGTGGCCCTAGAAAAAAAACTAAAAGTAGCTCCATGTTATAGGCAGGTCAAAATTGACAGAAGGCAAAGGCAAAACAAGTAGGCATGTCTAACACGCGTAGGCAGGGCTAACAGAAGTAGGTGGGGCCAGTAATAGCATAGTGCAGCGCAAAATTCAAAGTCAGTAAAACCAAATACCACAGTGCAGTACAAAATATTGCGACCCCCACTGCAGTATTCAACTGTATCATCATCCTGAGGATGACAGTACAGTTGAATTCATGAAGGCACCAGCTGCAGTACCTGTTGCTCCTTACATTAATTAATGCTGAGAGGACCACATTGTTATATACTTGGCCTAGAGGAGGGCTTGGGTGGTTCACTAGGCATAAACCCACCGGGAAATTTCCCTGTAGGATCTAAGACCAGTCCACCCCTGTGACTACACTGAGTTAACACCACAAATTGAGAAAGACAGGCAAAGCTAGGAGCAGACATAAGGGAGATCATGATAAGGAACTCTAATATAATTGCCTGGGCTTTTGCACTGTTTAGGAGAATGTTCATGAAGCCTTGTATTTCTGGTAACAGAAATAAGCTTTTCATAGATAGACTAAAATATAACACAATTTACATTTAAAGGGGTTTTCCAGACTCTCCTCAGGATAGATAATTAATATCTGATTGGTTAGGGTTGGAAACTCTGTTCTCCCACTGATCAGCTGTTCCCTGCAACCTCCTGTGAACTAGTCCTGGAATTAGCACTGTGAATGGGGTAGAAAACAAAGCTCCTTTCAAAGTGTTGTGGTTGTGTTGGGTTGCATCATCTCAGCTCCCATTCACTTCAATAGTAGCTGGGCTGCAGTAAACCAGCACGACCACTACACTTTGAACAGAGCTTTGCTTCCTGCTCTATTCAAAGTTCTAGTTCCAGTGCCGGAGGCTGCAGGGAACAGCTAATCGGGGGTTTGTGAAGTGTGGGACCCGCACCAATCAGATATTAATGACCATCCTGAGGATAGGTCATCAATATCACAAGACTTGAACAGTATTCCAGTTTCCCGACACACTGATAATGTAGTGATACGTATAAATGTCTATGAAATTGGCCATAAAGTGTGTATATAAAGGAGTAAAAATAGATCTCTTTAATGGGGTGATTAATTGATGGAATTGAACAGCATTGAGAAACATGGTGGCACTGTGTAGACAAAAGAATGAATACAAATTTAATTTTCAAAGGAGAAAAAGCTATATGACATAAATTTTATAGGAGTTCAAATAAAGGTTATATTTTAATTTGTAACAAAGGCACACTCTTATTTAAGTGAATAATTTTGAGGCCATTGAGTGTAGGCAGTGGATAAC
Source organism: Bufotes viridis (assembly GCA_033119425.1). NCBI lineage: Eukaryota > Metazoa > Chordata > Amphibia > Anura > Bufonidae > Bufotes > Bufotes viridis. The sequence goes on from CM065593.1 coordinate 47,612,114, forward strand.
GTGAGAGAGCACACCCAATATATGTGTATATGACATAGTAGTTTCACGTTAAAACTCATCATAAGCATAGGACCATGCAGGTGATAAAGAAAAAAACATCAATTTATCAATTCTTTTAGATCATACACTTCTACAGAAACAAGTATGTGAGTATAGTTCTCCTTGAAGTAAAACCATTTATGCTATTAAGCATCCCTTATACAATGAATCATAGAAGACAACAGGAAGAGAGAGATCTACAGAACGTGTACAGAAGTGGGAACACTAAATAAGGAACATGGTCAAAACAAAATGAAGGAAGGAAGGTAAAGTACGTGCAAGACAATTTCAGTCAGGTTCACCAATATATACCATACCGCCAGAAGGTCAACAATTTTAAATGCTTATCATAGGCATACTGTACATTAACTGCCAGTATTTCATAACGATAGATTACTAGTAGAGATGAACAAATCAAGTCGTAAATCAAATTCTTTCATTAGACTTTTTCAGCACCAAGGAGCTGCCACTTCTGCTCAAGAGGCTCACCCCCCCCCCACTTGATTGATAGGACATCTCGGCCGATGCTCTGAATCTCCTGTCTGTGCCATTGCACTATTTGGGGACACAAATCCAGAGGTTCTGCTGCCTCTACCGGAGCAGCATAGATGCCAACTGCGCATGTGCAGCTACACTTTTGGATTTACCCATCCCCTAAATGCAAATAACATGCATGTATGTAATTCCTTGTTAAGGGGTTAACATTAGAAAATGGAAAACATGAATTTATAAAGTCTGATATTGTTTTCTGCTATATGATTCTCTGAAAAATGAGTCCGAGTTCACAAAAAGCAAACAGATGTATCCCTTCTTATTTGGTCTCTTGATGCATAACAATAATGCATTAAATACACTCTTTCAAAGGCTTGTCAATGGCTTTTGTTGCCTATCATGAAGAGATGATGCACTACACTGCATCACTGGGACTGATTAAGAATGTATGCATCTGTATATATGTATATAATATATATATATATATATATATATATATATATATATAAGATATATATATATATATATATATATATATATATATAAATATATATATATATATATATATATATATATATATAAATATATATATATATATATATATAAATATATATATATATATATATATATATATAGTGGCATACAAAAGTTTGGGCACCTCTTGTCAAAATTACTTTTATTAAAGGGGTTATCCAATTTCACAAACAGCCCCCAATGTGCCAGGCCACTTACAGATAATGTACTTACCCAACTCCTTGCTTCTTGTGCTGCTCCTGGTCCCTGCCACTGCTGCTTCTCCTTGTACACGGACGAAAAGATCTGGTGTCGGGGGGATCAGCCAATGGCAGGTGGGGATGGGGACAAGCCCGCAATGTTAGGGAGGCTCTTGCCAATCTCCGTCTGCCATTGGCTGCTCGCCAGCGACACGGATGTTTTAATCCGTGTACAGGGAGAAGTAGCAGCGGTGGTGTGGGGACCAGGAGCGGTGCTGGAACCGGGGTAAGCATATTACCTGTGAGGGGCCCGGCACATGTGGGTGCTGTTTGTGAAATTGGATATCCCCATTAAGCAAGTTGAAGATCAAATGATCTTTAAACAGCAGAAAGTTAAAGATGAAACAGACTTTTCAACATTTAAGTAATATCAGTGTATTATTTTGGTTCTGTACAGTTGTAAAGTGAAAAAAAAGTAAATGATTACCTGGCAAAAGTATGGGAACCCAAGGAGATTTGAGCACTCAGATAACTCTAACGGAGGTCTCAGACACTAAATAGCCTGTTAGGGTTAAGGCTTATTCACAACCATCATTAAGAAAAGGCGAAGTGATTCAAATTTCAAAGTTTTATAAATACCCAGACCTCTCTAACCTTGTCCCAAAAAACAGCAGCCATTGGTAAAAATTAAAATGGTTGAGGCCCACGAAGCAATAGAAAGCTATAAGAAGATAGCAAAGCGTTTTCAGGTTGCCATTTTCTCTTCACCACAAAATTCAGAGTCTGAAGTTTGCAAAAGAACGTCTAAAGCCTTATAAATTTTGGAAGCAAGTTCTGTGGACTGATAAGGTCAAAATACAACTCTTTGGATACAAGGGGCAAGGGTATGTTTAGAGAAAAAAAGGGCAGAAAATTTCATGAAAAGAACACCTCTTCAACCATTAAGCATTGGGGTGAATCAATCATACTTTGGGGTTGTGTTGCAACCAATAGCATGGGGAACATTTCACAGGTAGAGGGAAGAATGGAGTCGATGAAATTCTACAAATTCTGAAGGCAGATATCACACTGGAGGAAAATGGATGAAAATTCCTCAAACAAGAATTGAAAGCTGGGATGCTATACTTGCTGAAGCAGATGCTGTTAGGTACTAACCATGCAGAGTGCCCAAACATTTGCTTTCAGACATTTTCCATTTTCTTCTTACAAATACAAAGGGAATGTGCCATCTTTCCATCTTTAACTTTATATCTTTTAAAGATCCTTTCATCTTCATCTTTTAACTATAAGCCTAATTATTCTGAAAAGACAATAATTATATACATTATACAATTATTTATAAAAATAAACTAATAATGGCAAAAGAGAAAAAAAACTGCCCAAAATCACAGGGATTGTCAAAACACTATATCCAACATTATAGCAGTTATCCTTTATCTGGTTCCAGAGCTAAAATGGTTTTGTGCAATGCAAAAAGATTTTCTTCCTTTTAAAAAAAAAAAAAGAGTTTTATCTCCCAAAAGTAGTAAAATGTAGAAAAAAAATACAATATGTATTTGGTATCACTGTAATCATACTGACCTAGAGAATAAGTATATCATGTTATTTTTACTAAAAATTAACGCCGTAAAATTTATAACGTATAAACTCATTGGCAGAATTGCTATTTTTCCCATCTCCCTGCCAGAAAGAGTTAATAACAGTTAACCAGAAAGTTATGTGTACTCCAAAATGGCACCATTAAAAACTAAAACCTGTCCCACAAAAAAACAAGCCCTCATACAGCTATACGAATGGAAAAATAAAAAAGTTATAGCTCTCTGAAAGCAATGATGAAAAATGGATGAAAAACACTTAGTAAGGCCCAAGACAGGCTGGTCACTAAGGGGCCTGGACCCGTCTTACTGACGAGTTATGGCATGCACAATTATTATAAGATATATGTGGTGTTCTTCAATCCACACTGGATTCACCAACCATAATGTTGATTTAAAGCTGGGAGAAAAAGACAGAAACAGTTTCAAAACCAGGCTGGAAAATTATAAATGAGGGACATTAGTGAAGCTGCATTACAGATTTCTAATGAAGAAAGGAGCCAGAAACCAACACAGGGCAGGCATACAGCTAGAAACTTAACACAGCACATTGACTACATAAGAAAGGCACTTATATAAACCAATAGTAAGAAGTTGAAGGAAAATGCAGGATAAGACATCACAGGTTTTTGGAGACAAATACGTCTGCATAGGAGATGCAAATTCAAAACAGCAAATTAAGTACTGAAGACTATTTGCATCCTGATAACTAATATTGGTTATTTTTCTACAGACTCTGACAAATATATAGAGTTAAAAGTAGGGATGTCCCTTGAACTTGCCCACGATCACATGATAAAGTTATAGCAATTTATTATATTCTTAGATTTATTTGTATAGTATGTTATTAGCGCAGTCCAAATAATACTTTATCTTGCAAAATTGCAAGTTTGAAAAGAAAATGCATGAAGATACTGTATGTTAATGATCAAGGATATGCTTTAATCTACTAGAGCTGAAGCCATAGAGGCAGCTGTAGGGCCTTCATGATGGCTGAAGACCTGGAAGTGAACCTCACTGTGTGAAACCTAAGTCTGTTTAAACTAATAACACACAAATAATGAAATGTTACCATGTTTTTATTGAACTCACCATGTCAACATTCACAGTGCCGGTGGAAAAAGTATGTGAACCCTTACGCTGGGTTCAGACCTGAGCGTTTCTGAAACGCGCGTTTTTGTCGCGCGTATTACAGCGCGTTTTTGCAAATAGGAATAAGCGCGTTCGTGACTCTGGAGACCAATTGAAAAAAGGCATATCTACACTTTAACGCGTGTTAAACGCGCGTTTTACGCGCGTTCCCATTGAAGTCTATGGGTGCAAACGCGCGACAAAACGCCCCAAAGAAGCTCAAGAACTTCTTTGAGCGTAGGGCGTTTTACAGCGCGTTCAAACGCGCTGTAAAACGCTCAGGTGAGAACCATGCCCATAGGGAAACATGAGTTTTCTCCTGTTGAGCGTTTTACAGCGCATTCGAACGCGCTGTAAAATGCGCAAGTGTGAACTGAGGGTTAGACTAATGACATCTCCAAGAGCTAATTGGAGTGAGGTGTCAGCCAACTGGAGTCTAATCGATGAGATGAGATTGGAGGTGTTGGTTACAGCTGCCTTGCTCTATAAAAAAAAACACACACACACTGGAAAGGGTTACGAAAGTATCTCCAAAAGCCTTGCTGTTTATCAGTCCACGGTAAGACAAATAGTCTATAAATGGAGAAAGTTCAGCACTGCTGCTACTCTTCCTAGGAGTGGCCGTCCTGTAAAGCTGACTGCAAGAGCATAGCGCAGACTTCTCAATGAGGTGAAGAAGAATCTAGAGTGTCAGCTAAAGACTTACAAAAGTCTCTGGCATATGCTAACATCCCTGTCAGTGAATCTACGATATGTAAAACACTAAACAAAAAACATCAAAACCTCATCCCAACTGTGAAGTATGGTGATGGGGGCATCATGGTTTGGGGCTGCTTTGCTGCGTCAGGGACTGGACGGATTGCTATCATCGAAGGAAAAATGAATTCCCAAGTTTATCAAGACATTTTGCTGGAGAACCTAAGGCCATCTGTCTACCAGCTGAAGCACAACAGAAGATGGATGTTGCAACAGGACAACGACCCAAAGCATAGAGGTAAATCAACAACAGAATGGCTTAAACAGAAGAAAATACGCCTTCTGGAGTGGCGCAGTCAGAGTCCTGACCTCAACCTGATTGAGATGCTGTGGCATGACCTCAAGAAAGCGATTCACACCAGACATCCCAAGAATATTGCTGAACTGAAACAGTTCTGTAAAGAGGAATGGTCAAGAATTGCTCCTGACCGTTGTGCACGTCTGATCTGCAACTACAGAAAACGTTTGGTTGAAGTTATTGCTGCCAAAGGAGGTTCAATCAGTTATTAAATCCAAGGGTTCACATATTTTTTCCACCTACACTGTGAATGTTTACATGGTGTGTTCAATAAAAATATGGTAACTTTTAATTATTTGTGTGTTATTAGTTTAAGCAGACTGTGATTGTTTATTGTTGTGACTTAGATGAAGATCAGATCACATTTTATGATCAATTTGTGCAGAAATCCATATCATTCCAAAGGGTTCACATACTTTTTTTTGCAACTGTATTCTATGCTGAACATGGGTGCTGTAGGTAGGGGGCTCCCTGCAATATTTTTTTTTTTTGGAGCTATCAGCTTACATGTGAGAGATTTATATGGTACTGTACTTTGGGAAAACTTTTGTCATAGTGACATTAAGTTTTAAATGGAGGATCTAAGCACTAAGATCCCCATCGATAGCTAGAATAGGAAGAAAGAAGCGCTCACATGGTACACTCTCTCCTTGCAGCAGGAGGCGGAATTGAGATGGTTCCATAGACTTTCTATTGAGTGCATCTTGCTTCTGTCTCCTACAGTGAGGTGAGAAAGAGCGCTATGCTAGAGCGTCTCTCTCTAAGTTCTAGTGATCGCAAGGGTCCAAGGACTTGGACCCCACAATCAAAATGTTAGATATTTTGTAAAGATGAGAGAATTTATTAAATTATTTTCATGTCCTATTTGGAGAAGAAAAAGTTCAGTCTCCAGAAGCATCAAGATACTTTACTGTGAGAACTTTAAATCTGGGATCACCTCAGCTCACTTCAGGACATTGTTACAACAGGGACAGTGGAAAGTTGGGTAGAATGGGTAGAAATTAGGTCTCACTCGCCTTTTTAAAAATCCCCATGGCCACCTATGCCTTGGATGAACTTGATAGACTTATGTCTTTTTTCAATTATGTAACTATGTAAGTTAATCACTTTCATTTTAGATATGTGCATCCAGCTCCATGAAATATTGCAGGAGAAAGAATCCTAAGACATTTCTGTAGGGTTTAGGTCATATATTAGAGAGTTATTATAGATTAGTTATTATTCAATTAGTTAAATAAATAGTAAGATTGAGGATGTGAAGGTCCATTTAATGTACTTTATTACAATCATGACCACTTTCCAAAAGCATAGCTGATGTGTTAGATACACTTCACATATTACACATTGTATTGTGGTAGATGTGATTGACTCAATGTAATCAAATCTGTCATTGTAAAGAAATAAAGACTGTATGTGAAGGATAAGAAAATGAGGTGCAAATTTAAATAGTAACAACATAAACACTACACTAGCAGAACACTAGCACCCATTCAGATTCCCTTCACTTATTTTTTAAAGACCAATGAAAACATGACAAAATTCCAAATTTCTTTTTTTAAACAGCTTTTATTATTTTGAAATGGAATAAAATTAACAAAAACAAATATGAAATGTACTGTTTTGCAGTATGTGGGCAATGACAAGGGTATTGATGAAAAACAATACCACAGCAAGGAGAAAAAATAGATCAGCAATGAAGAAATACAACTGTAATCATCACTTGAGAAGTAGAGCATTAATAAAAAAGACTATGTCAGCGGCTATAAAATGTCAACCGAGCCACTAGGGTTTGTGAGACACACACATATGAAACGTGAGTCACAAATGCCAATGAAAATCACATCAAGCATGTGCTGAAGGGTCATCTACTGACCTGCCCCAACCCCCCATTGCTACCCAGGATTCATGTGAGGTACAGGACTGGTTCTAGCTTTGTTAGATTATATTGTCTTGTACTATATGATGTCTGATTTTCTATTTTAACATTAATCATAGAAGAACCCCTTTATTTTATACTCAGATGCAATTCTTAATGCAAAAATTTATTCTAGCTAAATACAGAAGCCACAAAAAAGTTATTTTATGATTTCCACTGTCCAGTCAGTGTGAAGCTATCAACATGTTTCATTTCAATAAATTATCATATGCATTTGACATAAGCTATGAAAGTTATGTTCTGCCTTCATTAGAGCCATCACTCACAATCCCTTCAATTTGATGTGGCTGTTTGTCAGATGAATTTTATCATTCCTTGAGGCAATGAGGGAGTGAATTCAATTTTGTATTATAATGTTATTTGACTCTGAAGAAAGTTTGTCTGTATTTGCATATCATAAATTCTGTACCCACTAAATTATTTCAAGATTGTCAAAAAAATAAAATGTCTGGATACTACTGGGTGCGAGCTTAACTCATGGCAAAACACCACCATGACATGCGCAAAATATAATATTTAGCTTTGTGTCTATACTGGCTCTGTATACTGTACCTACATCAACCTATTTATTACTCCTTGCTTAATCCGTATATGCTTTACCTTCATATATATCAAATGTCTGTGTATACCTATTAGGTCATGTCAGAGGCATGGCTTGATAGATTGCCAGTCATTTTTTGTACTGACTTGATAATACACTGTACTACATAAGTAGCACATTGTATTTTGGAATTAAACTATTTCATGTTGAAGTCCCCTTGTAGAACTAAGTGGTAAAAGAAAAAATAATTAAATACAGTTTTATTTATTTTTTAAATTGAAAAATCCAGATCTTTCCCTATAAAAAGTTTTAAAATAGAAAAAAAAAACATGCAGCATTGGTGCATAGGTAACAAGCTAAACTATAGTCACATCATTGTATTCTTTACAGCAAAAAGAAAAAAATGCATTTCTGTTTTTTTCTTATCCATAACCCAAAAATGTAATAAAAAGCAATTAAAATGTCTTATGCACCCCAAAAGGATACTAATCAAAACTGCAAGTCATCCTGCAACAATGAAGCCCTCACACAGCTGTCTTGTGTTCTCTTTTGAAGATATTACACTAGTCATCTTATTGCCTTTCTGTATGGGAATGAAAAAGTCAGTTGGATGTCTAGCGAAACATCTTCAAGAGAAAATACAAGTCCAGTGGCTCTGACTTATTACAACTGACTCACACAGCTACTGTATGTTAAAAAATAACTTATAGGTCTTGGCCAGGTCTTAGGATGCAAAACATTTTCTTTTTTCTCTGTACTTTACTGACTTATAGAATAACGTTATCATGTTATTTATGACACAAAGTGAACATCACGCAATTTAAAATTACGATAGTGACAATTAATTTTTTTATCCATTCCCCCCAGAAATAGTTAATAAAAGTTAATCAATGACATGTGTTATAACTGCAACTTATCAAAAACTTGACTACTCCAAAAAACAAGCCCAACGATGAGGAAATATGCTTATATAGTTAATATTCATTGAAGAAACAGCTTTTCAGGAAAAGAAATGCGTAATTAGTCTGCAGCTAAAATACACACTGACAGTGACACTGGAAAATATTTTTACTTCACTCACTACTTACCAAGAAATGCGCTTCGTGACATAGTAATTCCTCATAGAGCAATTGTTTTGTAAAATTTAGTGAAGCAGATAAATCGAATTTTACAATAATTCACTAATTTCCAGTAAAGGCAATTTGTGCTCTTGTTATGTCACTGTTTCTACTGTAGATTTTGTTGCAGAAAATTTCAGCAACTGAAAATTAGTTCCATTCATCTGAATGAGGCTTGCAGAAATCCATGTGCTTGCCATTAAAACAACCCCATGAATGAACTGCAACAAAATATGCCGCTTGTGAAGGCACCCTAAGACACAAGCATGGTTTAGCAGAATTTTTCTGTATAAATACAGGATCTAACAGTCTGATACAAAGATTAATAACCAATAACTCATATTATTATAGGTTCCAAGCATATTTTGCAGATTTGCTTGACCCTGACATCATTGATATAGGACTCATAGATTGTAGACTGGCTTCATTATTGGAAAGTATACAGCCTATATTTCTATTTCATATTAGAAAATATGCCTTAGTTCAATATTCACTTTGAAGGCCTAAGGGTAGCCATGGTAATCCTGATGTGCTGCAGTTATGGTCATTTCTTCCCAAAGACAAATTGTAAAATATTATAATTGCTTATTTTTAGTTACAACCACTTGTGTTTTAAATGGATTATTATCTCTTGGCTGAACATACCATTAATAAAGATATCCATAGGTCCTATATCTTTTCTTTTTCTCTGTCTATTTTTTGATGATCTACCTGATGTTTCTACTTGATCATGCTGGGTTATTTTCTTCCTGAGAGCCATGTTGTGCAGACCATAATTTGTTTTAATAATATTTGATGAGTTCTATTTTACTGTATGTTTTTTTACAGATGTAACCTCCAGAAGCACTCTCTGGCCAAAGTCGTTATCTATAAAATGCCATTACCACCTCTAGTTCTCTGCTGCCAATAATACAGTATGCATTTATTGTACGAAAAGCACCTTACAGTCTCTTTCAGTCACATTGTTTCCTTATCATTACGACATCCTGAGTCAACTATTGACTACAGTCAGTGTCTTCACACTTCCAGATTTATATTTCCGGGACTTCTTATACTTGATAAGTGGCTACTGAGATCAATCATTAAATAAATTGACCTTACTTTAACACTTTCATTATTTTGTATTGTAAAATAAGAATTCTGGTAACAATGAATCTTTGCTTATATAACCATAAGTCTAATATCTTGGATAGGACATTTTCTAGTACACTACATTTTCAATCAATTACCCTATTGGCTACATTACAGACCATATTATGCACCAGCCACAACAGGCTGATAAAAGGTTCCTAGAATATTATTTCTGAGATTAAAAGGAACTTTTCATGGGGTTTTGTATGACAAACTGGTATGCTTACCAGATAGTGCGGCCCCTGTTGATGCAAACAATTTTTATTTTTCTCAAAAATAGCCCTCTGCTCTGCTGCTGTGACCTCCCAAGAAGAAGGAGACGTCCACTGAGGAAACCAGATGTCTCCTCTTCCCTGTACCAATGGACCAAATTAATATATAGTGTGCCAAACACAGTGACGGGCACAGTAGCAGAGTGGAGTGGTACTATCTGGTAAGCAAACCAGCTTGTGATACAAAAGCCCAAGAAAGGTCCTCTTTAAATATAATGAGAATGTTATTGTGGCATCAACCTAAACACTGGGTACTGGTATTTAGAATACCTTAAGGTCTGTCAGCATTTTATGGACCTAGAGAACATTGATATCTGCCTCCTATAATGATGTTGGGTCTTGCTATCCAATACAGAGGAATCAACACAACACCTCCTTGTTTTCTAACAATGCAATTTTTCAAGAGATGTAACATTGTAACCAACCAGTGGAAAAGAGAACGTAGGTCCAATCTCTCCAATGGCACCATAGCAACCTCATTGTTTATGGCACATATGCGCTGGCCAAAGATCTACTAGATGGTTATTTGCATTTTCTTCTTAGTAACTCCCTAAATCGGGTACTATGGTAGTAGTATTGTAGTAATAGAAAATAAGGGTTCACAATTTTAAAGCATTCATGCAATACTGATGTTTACAAATCAGACTATATTAGAATTTACTGGTTCTCCTTAAAGAAATTCAATTGGTGCAGGGAGACTTAAAGGGGTTGCCCTAGAAAATTAAAAATCTCAGAAAAGTCCTACAATTGGATACAATAAAAATTTTCTTAAAATCACCCTTTCTCCAGCTCTGCAGCGCTGCTCTGGTTCTCCTACAGCAGCTTGTTTATGGTATGGCACTGTTGCAGCCAATTTCTGTACTCAGTGGTCTAATGCGGAGATCAGTGACTGGCTGCGATGGTTATCATTTCAACATGATGACATTCACAGTCACATGAAGTATAACATGTCACGTGAGTATAACAAGTCTTTTCCATGGGGAAATGGATGGGACTGAGTGCCAGCCACAGGTGGCCATGCTTACAGAAACAGCCAAGCGGGTCAGTGATGTCTTTTCCATGGGGAGATGGATGTCTTTTCCATGGGGAAATGGATGGGACTGAGTGCCAGCCACAGGTGGCCATGCTTATAGAAACAGCCAAGCGGGTCAGTGATCCACTGTTTCTGTAACCCCCATTGCAGTGAATGAAAGTTATGCAAATAATATAGCAGAACAAGTTACACTGCTCCCATAACTCTTAGAATTACAGAAGCAGCAGATTTTGTTCCACGCTCGTTGCTCAAATTCACTGCAATGCAGGTAACAGAAACAGAAGAACTCTGGCCCACCTGGCTGCTTCCCTAAGGCCGGTCACCTGTGGCTGCTGCTTAGTCCCATCTCGCATTGGAAGAAGTTAGTCTAGATGCACATGTATGTCAAAACCCGGACGTGAACAGTCCGTGGTGACCAGGACTGGATTTCTTCTTTACAGCAGGAGCGCATGGCGTCATTGGTTGCTATGACGCCGTGCGCTTCATGCCGCCGCTGCAGTACAGTAATACACTGGTATAGATCACTGCAACCAATGATGCTGTGCTCTCCGGCTGTAAAGAAAACCAGTCCTGGTTACTATGGACTGGTCATGTCTGGGTTTAACGGACGTGTGCATCTAGCCTTAAGCAATTGTCTGAGTTTTTTATTATTTTGGACACCCTTTTTTATGCTCACTGGGTGAAAATGTGTAAAGTAGCTCCCATCCAGAAAGAAGAAAATGCCACACAGAGAAACATTTCTTCCTTCTGGAGGAGAGTTAATTTACAGTGGATATAAAAAGTCTACACACCCCTGTTAAAATGTCAGGTTTCTGTTCTGTAAAAAAAATGAGACAAAGATAAATAATTTCAGAAATGTTTCCACATTTAATGTGACCTATAAACTGTACAACTCAATTGCAAAAACAAACTAAAATCTTTTAGGTAGAGGGAAAAAAATTATAAAAATAAAATAATATGGTTGCATAAGTCTGCACACCCTTAAACTAATACCTTGTTGAAGCACCTTTTGATTTTATTACAGCACTCAGTCTTTTCGGGTATGAGTACCAGCATGGCACATTTTGACTTGGCAAGATTTGCCCACTCTTCTTTGCAAAAACACTCCAAATCTGTCAGATTGTGAGGGCATCTCCTGTGCACAGCCTTCTTCAGATCACCCTACAGATTTTCAATCGGATTCAGGTCTGGGCTCTGGCTGGGCCATTCCTAAACTTTAATCTTCTTCTAATGAAGCCATTCCTTTGTTGATTTGGATGTATGCTTTGGGTCATTGTCACGCTGAAAGGTGAAGTTCCTCTTCATGTTCAGCTTTCTAGCAGAAGCCTGAAGGTTTTGTGCCAATATTGACTGGTATTTAGAACTGTTCATAATTCCCTCTATCTTAACTAAGGCCCCAGTTCCAGCTGAAGAAAAACAGCCCCAAAGCATGATGCTGCCACCACCATGCTTCACTGTGGGTATGGTGTTCTTTTGGTGATGTGCAGTGTTATTTTTGCGCCAAACATATCTTTTGGAATTATGGCCAAAAAGTACAACCTTGGTTTCATCAGACCATAACACCTTTTCACACATGCTATTGGCAGAACTCAGATGTGTTTTTGCAAAATGTAGCCTGGCGTGGATGCTTTTCTTCATAAGAAAGGGCTTTCGTCTTGCCACTCTACCCCATAGCCCAGACATATGAAGAATACAGGAGATTGTTGTCACATGTACCACACAGCCAGTACTTGCCAGATATTCCTGCAGCTCCTTAAATGTTGCTGTAGGCCTCTTGGTAGCATCCCAGACCAGTTTTCTTCTCGTCTTTTCATCAATTTTGGAGGCACGTCCAGTTCTTGGTGATGTCATTGTTGTGCCATATTTTCTCCACTTGATGAATATTGTCTACACTGTGTTCAATGGTATATATAATGCCTTGGAAGTTCTTTTGTACCCTTCTCCTGACTGATACCTTTTAACAATGACATCCCTCTAATGCTTTGGAAGCTCTATGTGGACCATGGCTTTTGCTGTGGGATACGAATAAGAAAAATTCAGGAAAGACCAACTAGAGCAGCTGAACTTTATTTGGGGTTAGTCAGAGACACTTTGAATCATAGCAGGTGTATGCTGACTCCTATTTAACATGATTTTAAATGTGATTGCTTAATTCTCAACACAGCTACATCCCCAGTTATAAGTACTGGGCACTTATGCAACCAATTTATTTTAGTTTGTTTTTTGTTTTCTTTCCTCCACCTAAAAGATTTCAGTTTGTTTTTCAATTGAGTGGTACAGTTTATAGGTCACATTAAAGGTGGAAAAAGTTCTGAAATGATTTATCTTTGTCTCATTTTTTTACAGCACAGAAACCTGTGAGGACTTTTTATATCCACTGTATATACAAAGTAGAATTCACATAGCTGTATTGTTTACTGACCTCTGATTCACAATCCTATTAACACATGCTGTACAATATGGCAGCAGATGGAGTACTATGCATGACTCCATGCCACAAGCCATAGGCATATGACCATGTAGATAAGGTCTAGGGATGAAACCATATTTTCTTGCTTTTCTTATCATAACTATAGTGACACTCAAATAATTGACCAAAAAAGGCATTCAAATCTCAAATTCTTAGACATTTTCATGTTTTATGCAATAGCAACATTGAATCAGAGTAGATTAAAGTAGGTTTCTTGTACACCAGTATAGCAGAATAAGATTTTCTCTTACTGACATATATATCTTTAGGATAAGACTATAAAACATAAACTACAGCCTACAAATTTACTTGCCCTTTTACGCTCTTGCCCTATTATTTCTATCTGTTTTCGTTAGCATACTTTGTACCAAATGTATCACATGTCACATGTTATTTTTGTCTAGAGATGCTACTTTAGTTTTCTTCTATGCCACTCCTATACAGTGAGTACACCATTTTTTTGGGAGCTTTTTTTAAAAAAAGTCCCAGTATTAAACCTGTAGTAGGACTATTTAACACAGCGTGATAACTAAAAGGCTACTTTGTAGCATATATTTTGTATATGATTTAATTAAGTTGTTGTGATTGTGATACTGTAGACCTTATTATGTAATATTGTGCTTATCAAAATTAGGGATATGATTGTGAAGTCCCTCTGCCTACCTGTAGCTAGTCGTATATATTTTCTGTAATATGATGTTATAAATATTTCGTGTGGTTCTATATCCTGTACCTCACTGTGTAATATTGATTCTAAGAGAGTGAGACCTCAGGGGCCACAAGGCCTGTATATTGGATAGATCCTGTGGTGTAATCCAATTAGCAGCTACCTGTTAGAACCTGGCTTTTGAACTGCTAAACTAGATGTATCCTCCTCTTTATACTTACAGCCATAAAAACCCATCAGGCTTAGACATGACATCTCTTCCTAGCATGCTTCCAGGATCTTTCAGGTTGCATAAATGTGAATATATTATCAGCTTTGGCTCACACCTGATAAGACCTACAAGTTAGTAATTTTCATAATCACACTGGGTACAATGTGGGTATTGGAGGAAGACAAGACAGCTTACTGTATACCTGGCTGCATGCATTTCCCTTCAATAAGGGCCTGACCCACTGTAAAATCTACAACACTAGATTATCCATAATGCTGTGCAGCCAGCCAATCGACAGGCATCCATCCCCCTGTGGTGTCACAGCCCTATAAAACCCTGATTCTGGGCAGTCGCTGTCATTTTCCTGTGTGCCCAGCATATGGAGACGTGACAAGATGCTCATGCCCAGAGAGTATAGGAGAATATTGTAGAGGGAAAGTGCAGGGAGACTGCTGAACTACAGACTCTGGTGCAATTTATACATAACTGAGCAGTTCACCAAGAGTCATAACTAATCCATTCTGTTAACTGTAGAGTTACTGTGCCTTTAGTATTGCAGGCAAATCTAATTAATCGTCGTGTACATCAGTATGCAGTGCGCCAATATTCATGGTTAATCCGTTCTGTTAGCTTTAGAGTGTACTGTGCGTCAGTATTATAGGCTATTACTTTTAGGCAGATTAGCCTGGGGTTTAACTATTCATAGCGATTCATGATGAATTAATTTAATACAAATCAAATTTCTTGTCAAACTTCAGTGAAGCTGCCGAATCAAATTCTTGAAAACTTCGCTATTTTCTATACATTAAAATCTCTAACAAAGCTAGAACCAGCTCTGTACCTCACATTGATCCAGAGATCTCCACATTTATTGCTCTATCACCTTTTCATGGGACAACACCGTTAAGAAAATCTGTGTATCTTAAGTAGATGAGAGAAAGTCAAAGATACATGCCATGTAAAGTCCATAAACCATCTCAGCAGCTGAGTACTGTCTGATAACCAGATCACTCACTCCACCTGGAGCCAAGCCCACAGCCCCCCTAAGATCAAAAAATGCAATATATCTTCTGTGCAATTTTCTATTTTCGACACAACATGAAGTTTATCTCTCTAGTATCTCTATTTGCTAAATGTCTATTTCAGAGACTGTGTACACGATAGAATATGTCATTGACATAGGCTATATTGAGCTGCTATGGGATTATTTATAACTTTGAACCACATTCAAAACCGATTCATATATTGTATGACTAACTGATAAATATTTTCATTTCATTATTATTCATAAATTGTACTGAGACTAATTTACCATAGTCAGTAGTCAAAACATCTTGAAATATTTCATGGTATATATAATTAAATATTTCCTTGGGATTAAAGCATAAAAATGCACTTGCACAGATAACTGTTTGCAAATGATGCTGACAAAAGCATAATACACTGCTGGCAAACTATAAAATGTCATATTTTAAAAAATATTTCTATAATGCTTACAAATTAAGCCTGATGCAGCACAGAAATGTTTCTTCCTTTTAAAAAATAAGAAATTTAATTCAGCGATAGAAAACCTTTGAAAAAAAATCAAGATAGAAGGGATTTCTAAATTGATTTTTTTTTCTATGTTAAATTATAGCTGTGTATTGATATATACATTAAGAAATAAGCTAATTGGAAAGCGCCATATCATATTTATAATGCCAAATAACCTAAATACATTTTCCCCTTATAACTATGACTACATCGAACATAGATAAGAGCAAGATGTAAAAGGAATGTGTCATCAGAAAATGACCTATTATTTTTTGTTTTTATGTTAAAAATATATTTTCTACATCACTAGCTATATTAATATACATCATTCTTATACCACTGAGGAAGTAAAGGTTTTTGAAACGCGTCTGTTGAGCAGCGGGTAGTGGGAATGAGGATACATCTTGGCGAACAATGACACGTGTACAAGGTTAGTGTTCCATGAGACAGACTACGCATGCGCTAGGAGATACGCTCTGAGAAGCAGTGCAGCCGAAGGCTGTACAAGAAACAAGCGCACATATCAGCTGTAACCGTGAATAATACACGGCAATATTGGTGCAACAAGTAGCGGATCATCTTGGACTAATTAAGCATATATGTATGCATGTCTATTTAACCACAAACTAACATAACAAGTCACCCCGTAATGTGAATACAATTTAACCATCTAACAGAGCGTACTATGAACATATGTGCCTGCATGCCAATTTAACAACCAGCCTCGCAATATGGATACAATCGAACTATACAACAGAGTGCACTACGAATGTATCTGATAAAGACAATACATTAAGTAATATCCCGTATCACACGCCCAGAACTAACAAATTATTTGCTGCTATTTTGTATATTTTTTATTTATGTGTAAGCTGCGCATTGAAAGAGACAGTATATAAAACTGACGTTTAATTTTATCTATTTTTGTCGTATAAAGGCTTTTTATGTGAATAATTTAAGTGATTGTGAAATATTTTTATCAATTAGTAAAAGTTGATGCAAATTACTGTGAGCCGGCCAATTTTTTATTATTTACATATGTTATTTTACTGCGGGTGGATTGGGCTTCAGTTTTCACTGGTGAGCTTCACCTAGATTTAAACAATATGTCATTTTCTGATGACAAATTTCCTTTGAAAGTGATGTCTACTCAACCTTTCCACCTGCCTTATTAGGCAAATGATAAAGGGCGTCCTGCTCTTCCATCCATGTATTATATGGTTATATCATATATATAGCTGGCATAAAATACAAAATTTTCTCTTTCAAGACTTCATTTAGTATGATAGATATTTCAGTCTTTACTATCTTAAAGGGGTTGTCCTGCCATTTATACTGATCACCTATCCTCATAGGAAATACAGGAAAATGTTTGGTCAGAAAATAAGTAATTAGTCATGAATAGTGATGAGCGGCAGGGGCAATATTCAAACTCACGATATTTCACGAATATTTGGTAGAATATTTGTCATATATTTGCGAATTCGAGATCATTTTCTTGATTGCGAAAAATCAACAATGTTAAATTCGCGTAATGTGCGCGAAATACAGATGTGGGTCACTATAGCTATATTTTTCAAGCTGCAAGAAGTTTCCTGAGACTGGAGAAAATGGTTGGCACACAGCAGAACATTACAATAGCTTTATATGCAGATAGAGTGCTCCGATATATCTGCGACTGCGCAAATCGGCACTAATGATGCGAATATTTCAACAGGTCTGACTACATATTAGTGATTGGTGCACTAAGTATTGCTGTAAACTTGTGACATCACAGCACTATGAATGTATGTATAGACAGCAGACCCCAGAATCAGCTACAAAATATCATTATCTAACCTACACTGACTATCTCCCACTAACTATCTGTATTATTTATAAGCTAACTAACTAACTAACTAACTAACTATCTAATGTCATGACACAGGAAAGCACAGAGCACAGCAATGACACTGCTGTCTCTCTCAGATCTGCAAAATACTGCATACAGTGGCTGCTGGGGAGGTTCTTATATAGTAAGGGGGTAGGCAACTTTCCTATTGGTTGCTAGGGATGTTGCTAAGCTCAGACAAAGACATTGCAGCCTTCTCATTGGCACACAAGCAAGAAGGGAGGCTACTGATTAAAAAAAAATCTAGAATATTCAAAATTCCGAATATATATCACTATATTCTAAATATTTGCGAATTCTCGAAGTGCCGATATTTACGATTAATATTCGCGATTTGAATATTCTCGCCCAACACTAGACATGGACTAGAAAGTACAATGATCTCCAAATACAAAATTATGTAAATTAAAAATTATTAACTTGACAGGAGATTTTGGTACCCTCTTTTAACACAGCCCAGGAACATTTGCAACCTCCATTACTGCATGAAACATCATGGATACTAGTCTTAAAGGGAACCTGCACTCAAAGTAATGTTTCTTCAAAGTTCTCTTTTATTCGCCGTAGTAGAGGCAACACACTACACGTGTTTCGGCTGTATAAGCCTTTCTCAAGTGTACAAGATAGCAAGTGAATCAAACAAATTTAAATAGCCCGCTGTGACCTCCGTCACTTCCGGTTTCTGGTCACCATGGTAACTAATACAATGTATAAACAACAGTCACAAAAGTTCATATCATTACAAAATTCTAGTATATTTAAAACTATAAATATAATTGTTATATATAAGGCTCAGGTCTTCTGTGTCTATAAGAAAAAAACACAAAGAAAAATAGAGGAAAAAAGAAAAAGAATTATTTAATATTAGAAAATTATTTTAAAAAAAACCTTTCAAAAAAATCCTTTCAAAAATTCTTTTAAAAAATTTTTTTAGATGTACTGGTGATAAATGATAAAGGTATTCAGACCGATCTTTTTGTAAAGCCCACCGATAGAAATAGTTTGCTTTATTTTTCCAGTAATCATCCCAGTGCCGTAAAAAGATCATTACCATTATCTCAGTTCCAACGGGTAGACAGAATTGTCTCTGATGGAGATAATAAAAAAACCAGACTACAGGAGATGTCCATGAAATTCCAAAAGAGAGGTTATCCGAAACATCTTTTGGATGAACAACTAATTTGTACTCAGACTAGAGAGAATGTACCGAAGGACCAGAAGAGAAAGAGATTGCCTTTTGTTGTTCACTATCATCCTTTTATACACAGGGTTAAACATGTGTTTAACAAACATTGGAATATTTTAAGATCAGCATATCCTCAGATTGAGGAGTTTCAAGAGGTCCCAATGATGTGTTATAAGAGGTCTAAAAATATCAGAGACACCATTGTTAGAGCAGATGTAGGCAGCGCTCTTAAATTACCGAAACAGCTTTTTATCTACGTCAAAGAAAGGGACCTTCCCATGCCTGCATTGTATCCACTGCTCGGCAGTTATCAAAGGGGAATATTTTACACATCCTCAAACAGGGAAGCGGTTCCCGGTAAAGGGATTCTTTACCTGTGACAGCTCCTTTGTGGTGTATTTATTGAAATGTCCATGTGGATTGCTTTACGTTGGGGAGACATCGATGAGAATGAAAGACAGGTTTTCTAAACATAAATCTACCATTCGTACAGGAAATTTGTTATTACCAGTTCCCTTTCATTTTCATCGATGTGCTCACAACGTATCGCAACTCCGTTTCCAAATCATTGAGGAGGTTACATTACCCAGACGGGGGGGTAACAGATTACAAACGCTGAGAATGCGGGAGAGCTTTTGGATACATACTTTGCAGACATTGGAGCCAAAAGGTCTCAACAGAGAGTATCAATTGAATGCTGCACTGTGAACGATAATAGGACCATCATCAAAAAAATTTTTTTAAAAGAATTTTTGAAAGGATTTTTTGAAAGGTTTTTTAAAATAATTTTCTAATATTAAATAATTCTTTTTCTTTTTCCTCTATTTTCTTTGTGTTTTTTCTTATAGACACAGAAGACCTGAGCCTTATATATAACAATTATATTTATAGTTTTAAATATACTAGAATTTTGTAATGATATGAACTTTTGTGACTGTTGTTTATACATTGTATTAGTTACCATGGTGACCAGAAACCGAAGTAACGGAGGTCTAGCGGCTATTAAATTTGTTTGATCACTGCTATCTCCAGTACGCATACAGTGGCTGCTGGGGAGGTTCTTATATAGTAAGGGGTAGGCAACTTTCCTATTGGTTGCTAGGGATGTTGCTAAGCTCAGACAAAGACATTGCAGCCTTCTCATTGGCACACAAGCAGAAGGGAGGCTACTGATTAAAAAAATCTAGAATATTCAAAATTCCGAATATATATCACTATATTCTAAATATTTGCGAATTCTCGAAGTGCCGATATTTACGATTAATATTCGCGATTTGAATATTCTCGCCCAACACTAGACATGGACTAGAAAGTACAATGATCTCCAAATACAAAATTATGTAAATTAAAAATTATTAACTTGACAGGAGATTTTGGTACCCTCTTTTAACACAGCCCAGGAACATTTGCAACCTCCATTACTGCATGAAACATCATGGATACTAGTCTTAAAGGGAACCTGTCACCAATATTTTGTGTACAGAGCTGAGGACATGTGCTGCTAGATGGCCGCTAGCACATCCGCAATATCCAGTCCCCATAGCTCTGTGTGCTTTTATTGGGTTAAAAAAACGATTTGATACATATGCAAATGAACCTGAGATGAGTCCTGTCCCTGAGATAAGCTCTGTACACAAATTCCCGGTGACAGGTTCCCTTTAAAGGAAATATATCACCTATAAAAAAAAATTCTGCCAGTTAAAATTAGACACTTTTTGCAGATTTCTTTTATCCCGCTTCCTGGACATGATTATGGGGCAGCCATCTTGCCTGAGATTTTTAACAGCATTTATATGTACACTGTGCAGAGGTCAGGAGGGAGTAGATAAGCTGCAATATCACATATTGGGAATGCTAGGTCCTGTATTATCTATACAGTGGTGATACCTGTACTTGTAATCTTCCCTATGATGTTAATGATGAAAAGTGATCTGTACAGACCAACAAGTGGTGCCTATTATTAGACTTAGTGGCCAGTGCAAAAAGTGCAGAATTTTTAGATAAAAAAAAAAAAAAATAGAAATAGTGACATTGAAAAATGTAAAATAACCAGCAATTTAAAAAAAAAATGTTTAACATAAAAACTTGATTTAAAGGATAACTGTCACATTTAGACCCTAATTTCAGTTTTCATATATGTAGTTACTAATATGATAATATTCCTGAATCAATAACTATTAGACTTACTTACCCCTTATTTAATAAGATTAGGCCCTTAGCAACCAGTCTGCATAAAACTGCAATTTCACTATTCTGTTAAAATGGCCGCCCTCAGCCCTGAGGCTAATCCAGAGGACGCAAGCTCTACAAGCTCTCCTCTTATCAAATAAGGCTTTCATTTACACACTGAGCAGCCGACATATCTGTCCAGCACTGCTAAGGGAGTGTCTGCCAAGTACACGCATGTGGAGAAGTTCACACACACAGCCCAGCACTGTTATCTCCTGTCAGGAAGAACCTGGCTTTTTATACATTCCCGTACAATGCTGACTCACTATCAGTTCCCAGTGCACGCAGCGTGCTCCGTCCTCATCTGGTAGACTGAAGGAGCATAGCAACCTGATTTTAATCTCAGGTAACAATAGCCAATACTGGGGACTTTTAGGTGGCTGTTAAGGGGTTATTTATTAAACAATCAGAAATTAAAACAGGGCCAACAAGGTGATATTAATCACCAAAATCCAATAATAAAAAAATAAATAAAAAATTGACAGTTATACTTTAAACAATAAGTGATTTTCTGATGACACATACCCATTAACAGATTACATGCACAAAGTCATGTTGCAAGGACCTTTTATTGCTATAAATAAAATCAGTACAAGAGCTCTCTGTATAGAAAAAGTGACAGGGTCATAAATGTTTTCACCACTTCTTTGATATGTGTGTGGATGTGGAGTAGTTTAGAAGTCACATAGTCTTCTAAGTCTCGCGGGAACTCAGGTAGTATATATTCCAAGTGCTTTGTTCAGGAAGTCATCCTTTTTGTGCACCCGTCCATTGAATCACAATGAAAAATGTTGGTGAAGTTCTAGCAGCACTCCACTTCTTCCCCCTCTGCCCTTTCAAACTCCCCGGGTTCAACTTGTATGGCAGAACCACTTAAACATTTAAAGGGAGCTAGTCAGCTACTTTTCATATATTAAACTGCGTGGTATAAGCAATTCACAAATGGTACCTTTTATTCTCATCTAGGGTTGTGATGTTCAAAAAATGTACTTTGACTTGATATGGTAATGAGCTTGTAAGTGCCCAGGAGCTTTCTCCATTACTGCAAGTGCCTAGGTCCCCCAATGCTAGTCATTGCTTTAAGCCAGTCCAGCATCCTTCATATTTCACTGTTTTAGCTCCCTAAAATCCTGGGGCCCAGGCATGCGCAGTACAATGCCCACTATGGGCAGCTACATTAATGAAAAAACTGCGCACGAACTGTTTCCTGGTGCAGCATCTACAAGTGGCATGTAGGTTAGGGAACAGTGCCGCCCTGTACTCCATAGTGTTGGTCGCGAATATTCTAATCACAAATTTTTATTGCGAACATTGGCACTTCGAGATTTCGCGAATATCTAGGATAAAGTGCTATATCTTCATAATCACAAATATTCTAGATTTTTTTTCATCAGTACCCATGATCTCTCACTGCTTCTTGCTTGTCGGCCAATGAGAAGGCTGCAATATATTTGACTTTAGGAGTAGCGTTGATCGCAAATTTTTGTATCTCAAACTCTTACCGCAAATTTTTGCCAATTTTTACAATCAAGAAAATTATGACTGGAGATCACGAATTCTCGAATTCGCGAATATTCGTGAAATATCGTAAATTCGAATATTGCCCCTGCCGCTCATCACTGGTACTCCACCTGTACCACTGTCCCTACCTACTGGCACTATCCAACCTAAAGGGAGGCCCACAACATGGCGACGTTCCCAAACTTGACTAAGTGCAGGGTCTAAACCTAGTGGGTTAAAAATGTAGTCAGATAGAAAGAGGTCAAAACCAGGACCACATCACAATCCAAAAACAAAGTCAAAATCAGGCCAGAGTCCAAACCAGATAGATAAGTCAGAACCAAAACAAGATACAGAGTCAAATACAGATTAGGTCAGTGACAGGAGATAATGTCAAAGGACTCACAGTTAGGAGCAAGGTTAGGGACAGTCCAAAAGTCAGAATACCAGGAATCCAAACTCTAGTGGGGCTAAGAAGACAAATCTCCGACTGACAGGAAGCATGTGATGGTGGTGTTCCTGCTCCCTGATATACCCACCATTAAAAAGAAAGAATAAATACAGCACCCACCTTAGGCTTCAACTCTTAGGTCCAGATAAACGCCCCTGTTAGAGCTGTATACAACGGCTCTCATTAAAGATCCATATGAAAAAAAAATTGAGGCAGCATCCCAGGAAAGGAAAATAGTGCTTTAACCCATAAGTAATAGTCCAATAACAAGCAGCCCAAGTACATGCAAGTTTCAGCTACTCCTTGGCCTTTTTTCATACTGATATACCCACCAGCCCAACTGTTGGTGGGACTGGTTGCCACAGCACTGTGCTGCACCTTTTTCAGAGTAAGTCCCACTCAAAGAGGCAACCTTGATGCAGTGAGTGGGCTTATGCCTTTTGATCAAAATGTACACTAATGCCTCTTGTGCAGCATGCAGTATAGTGGTCTGTACACTCTAATATTGCGATGAGAAGTGAGTTTTTTAGATTAAAGCATAGCATTGTGGATGTATGATCCAGTTCTGTTTTTCTCCCTTTGATATACGCATGTTGAATCTTTCTTCTTTATTACTGTTATCAGCACTCCTCCTATTCAGCACAGGTGGTTTTAATTTTGCAGAAGTCTGCCTATAAAGTGGTATTGACCTGCAGTTCCTGCAAGCAATGGACATGTTGTGTTAGACAACTGTTCATGTGATGCAGTACTGCGTGGGGGCTATTGTTTTTGTGGTGCTGTGCTGGTGGGT
The DNA here is from genome assembly GCA_033119425.1 of Bufotes viridis. Taxonomy (NCBI): domain Eukaryota; kingdom Metazoa; phylum Chordata; class Amphibia; order Anura; family Bufonidae; genus Bufotes; species Bufotes viridis. The sequence goes on from CM065593.1 coordinate 47,636,097, forward strand.
CGGTGTGACCAAGTGCCATGGGTCGCATTGTCAGACAGCAGGGTTGCTGTTTGACTCCTGGGTCCTGCCGCCCACTAGGGCAGTGCTGCTTTGCCACCGCATTGGCTGTGCCTTTTTCAGAGTAGGTCCCTCTCAAAGAGGCAACCTTGGCGCGGTGAGTGGGCTTATGCATTTTGATCAAATTGTACACTAATGCCTATTGTACAGCATGCAGTATAGGGGGCTGTACACTCTAATATTGCGCTGAGAAGCGAGTTAGATCAAAGCATAGCATTGTGGATGTGTGATCCAGTTCTGTTTTTCTCCCCTTGATATATGCTGGTTGCCACAGCAATGGAATGACCCTGGATGCGGTACAACAAAAAGGCCGGGCTCATAGCTAAAGCATGGAAAGGTAAGTACTAGAGAGGAGCGAAGTATTGGAAAATTCGATTTTGCTGCTTCGTCGAATTTTACACGAAGCGCATTTCTTTGTAAGTCGTGGGTGCAATGACAGGGAGCAGCAATTGCACTGCTTCCCATCATTGTACCCCTCAGATGCCACAATCATACATGGTTGCAGCATTTGATAGTAAAATCTCAGTGTAAAATCGACAGAACAGTAAATTACATCAAACTTACCTACTCCATTTCCATCTTGATTCAAGGTCTGGCACGAAATCTGGCATGGCCCAAGATGGCGCGGCGTGGTGATGTCATACATCACCGTGCACAGGATTTTCTGCGAAATCCACAAGCAATATGGTGGCGCCCAGCCCATTGTGAGCAAATGTAAGAGGTAAGTTTGATTTTTTGATTTTTTTTTTACACTATTTCAGGTAAAATAGATTCGCTACCATGAAGCTCAAGGAAATTGGGCTTTGCGGTGAAACTAATTTATCCTGAAATTTTGTTCGAATTCCACGTCATCGGGTTCGATTCGCTCAACACTAGTATGTACAGTATGTATCAAGCTCATTAGCATATCTCTTCAAAGTTCATTTTTTGCTCATCACATCCCGAGACAAGTGAAAGAAAGGTATGGACTCTATATCACCTACAATGCATTTAAAATGATTTTTATTGAAATTTTCAATTGTAACAGACATGAAATTTAGAAAAAAAAATACAATGCAATGAGGGCAGTTTAATATATGAAATGGTGCTGACACACTCCCTTTAACATCTTTAACAGCTTTAACACATATTGAATTATTCAATCACAGACAGATAACAATTATAATGGTAAGTGAATACATGAAAGAGTGCAAATACGGAGGTAAAAATAACCATAATGGTTCAAAATAACCATAATGGCACAGAAAAAAGACCCGTAATTAGTAATGAGCGGAAAGGGCAATATTCAAATTTGCGATATTTCGCAAATATTTGGGCGAATATTCACTATAAATTCGAGCATTCATGATTATTTTCTTTATTGTGAAAATTGGCAATGTAATATGCGCCTATTACATGCGCAATACAGGCATGGGTCACTATTGCTACATTTTTTAAGCTGCTAGAAGTTTCCTGAGACTGGAGAAAATGGTTGGCACGGCAGAACATTACAATAGCTTTATATGCAGATAGAATGCTTCAATATATTCGCAATTGTGCAACTTCACATTTTTGCAGGCCTGACTACATATTAGTGATTGGTGCTCTAAGTATTGTTGTGAACTTGTGACATTACAGCACTTTGTCTGTAGCATGTATGGACAGCAGAACCTATCACACTACCTAACACCCTGCACTGGAATCAGCTGCACTATATCACTATCTAACCTACACTATGTCCCACTAACTATCTGTGGTATATATATAAGCTAACTAGCTAACTAACTATCTAATGTAATGTGACACAGTAAAGCACAGAGCACAGAAATGACACAGCTGTCTCTCTCAGAAATGAAAAAAAAAAATTCAGAAAATGGATGCTGGGGAGGTTCTTATATAGTAAGGGGTAGGCAACTTTTCTAATGGTTGCTAGGGATTTTGCTAAGCTCAGACAAAGACATTGCAGCCTTCTCATTGGCCCATAAGCAAGAAGCAGGGAGGGATCATGGGTTCAGAGGAAAAAAATCTAGAATATTCGCGAATACGAATATATAGATCTATATTCTAAATGTTCGTGAATTCTCTAAGTGGCGATATTCACGATTAAAATTCATGATTCGAATATTCGCACCTAACACTACTCGTAATATAATATAAGGAAGAGGTCCAGCTGGAAATTCCATTTATCTTGCAGCAAGGCTTGATTTGATAGATTGAATAAAATCAAGCAATCAAAAGAAACAATGTATAACAAGCATCAAATTAGGAACAATAGAGGCACTGCTTCCATAGCTTCAGACTATTTATTTGCATAACTGATTAAAGGAAAAAAGCTTTCGATGACATCATTGGTGAGAAAAATGAATAATGTTAGGAAGTTTGGAGGCTGATGTATGTTTGATGAGTAAAATGTTTTCCAGAATTCTAAAGTCCATACAAAAAAGAAAAATCAGTATAGCTTTCTAGTTCCCTTGCCAGCAGCAGCCATTTTTTCTGTAGTGAGCACAATATTGTTTTATTATGTACCTTCATATGTATAGTGTGGTCATAACAATCATACTATTCTCCTTGCCCTTAAGTAAGGTATGGGCGTCACTAAGATTTGGTGGATGAGATGATGCAATAGTTGCACAATTTCAGTTGAGTAACTTGGACAAAAATTAGAGAAGGAAAGACAATATTTCTTTCCTATTTGCATCGCTTTGCTCAAAACTTTGGATTAATGCTGAACGGAGATCCGTCTCCGTACAGCATTAAAATGTATGACCTACAACGAGGCCAAGTCAGTTATACGTGAAGTCTCGCGAGACTTCGTTGAATAACTTCGGTATTTGATTTTTAAAGTGGAAAGCCACTTTAAAACTTGGATCCGAACTTGGGTTTTGTTCCGAAGTATCAGTAGGAACCGAAGCCGAGTTCGGATCAAAGTTTAAAAGTGGTTTTCCACTTTAAAAATCAAACACCCAAAGTTTTGAGCGCAGCGACTTCGGATGTAGGAAGCCCACTTTGCTCATCACTAATGATGATAATGATGGACAGGTAATGAAGCAGACTAACAATGTTAACCAAACGTGAACTAACAGACAACACCTGACCCTAAATAACTCTCCCTGAATCTTCCCCTGTACTATATCTGGCCCTAACACTAAATCAATGACCCTAAATGTCCTTAAATATATCCCTATTCAAAAACCCCACTGACCCTAACACAACTTGCAACACACACAGATAAGAAGACAGTAAGCTCAATGATTAAGGACAAGGATTGGACTGGAAATCATTACAAAAACAAAATTACAACAACAAAGAGTGAGTAGACAAGAAACTAAATACCAAGATTTGCTAGATACACTATCACCAACAATTTCACAGCAACGACCAAACATATTTAAAGGAAGACAATCCAATCAAAAACTCCTTCTCACATGAGCCTTGCCTGTATCCGTTACAGTGGATCAGCTACGAGACAGTTAAATGGCAACTTCCCCAAGCAAACTACTAGAAAGAAGAAAAAAGCAGAGCAGTTGTCTATCTGCTGGTTGTAGAAAACAGAGAAATATATGTGAATGAGTTGCATTTAACAGATTTGAAGCAGGGAGATGCACTGAAATTTCATATTTGAGTCAATATGCAATACTGCATGCGAATATAAACATTTGCTGTGCATTTTTCCCATTTATTTCCCTCAGAGCAGAAAAGAGTGAATTGACTAGTTTCACAAGCACAACTAATATACTTCAAGTAGAATGTGCCTTTCAATTGCATCTCACAAGATCACACTTAATAAGTCATCACAGAGCCCCACAGCCTGAAGCTGAGGTGTAGAAACTATTTTAAGAAAATACTATAGTCATCGTCTGGAACTGCAACCAGAAATCTCAGAAACTGCTACCAGTCTTCCTTGCAGAAAGCTAAGGCTACCTCTATGTTCTTCACTGGAGCACGGTTGAACTTGGATGCTATGGGTCCCACCTTACATCTGCCGACTAAGGTAGCAGAAAACTGGTGATAACTAGCTAGACTATCCAGAATAATGGGTGCAAAAAGTAAGTAGACAAGTAGGGTCAGAACCAGGAGAGACATATGCAGCCCAAAGAGCAGACTTAAAGTTAAGCCAGAAACTATCCACAGTCAGAATACCAGGAGGATCATCATAAGCTAATTCAGCAGAAAGAGGGTTAATCAAGAAAACAAACCATGGTCGGTAGACAGAGAGAAACATGTAGGTCTAGAGTTCAGGAACAGAGTACAGATGTGCCAACTTAGCCAAGTCACATGCCAGCAGGTGTCAGTGACTGAATAACAGACTTAAATCTCTCGACTAGCTCTGGATTTGGATGCTAAGCCAGGACTCTAATTGCCTCGGCATCCAGCAGCCTCATTGATAGGTCAACAGCCGGACCTGTTGTATATTGTACTAAGTTAGAAAATTTTGTGCATCTCCATTTTATAAACCATCAAGTTGCATGCTACAGCAATTATTAACTTTACACGTAACCTGTTTGATATATATATATATATATATATATATATATATATATATACAACACATTTCTTATTGCTTCTGACTCCTTGGTGCCCAGCCATAATTTTAATAACATTGGCTTGTGCAGTGAAGCTAAGAGAAAACTATTAATACTGTAATTTTATAATGTGTTGCAAAATTCCATGGTGAATATTTCCTGCAGGATTCTTTTCCATTTCCAATTGCTCTTCGGTCATTTAAATGTAAATTTATTTCCATTTATAACTCTATTGGAGGATGTTTTAAAAGTAAAATTAAGTTTTGCCATTTCTGGCAATATTTCCTTATTTGTATAATGTAAAAATTGGAGGGTGACTAAAATATGTTCTGTCATTTTCCTTGTTTCCATGCTATTTCTTGTGGGTATAATCATAATTAACCATTTAAAAAATGGTTGCTAATTGTCCCAGGGCTTGTAGCTACTTGGCCTGTCTGTGACAGCGTGATAAAAACTGTGGGCAAAAACTGGTACACTGTGTTATGTCTAGTTCATTAGGAGGGGGGGGGGATTCTCTCTTTGGTCTTAAAGTGTAACTGTCATTCTATTTTTTATTTTTGTAATGTATACGGGCAGTGATACTAACCATTTTTGTAATATACTTTAATTACTGAAATAGTAGATTTCTATTAGAAAAATAGCTCTAAAGTGACCCATTTTGAGCATTAGCAACGTCCCTCTGTCTTCTGTTTACATTACAGTGAAGATTTGCTCAACATTGATGGTGAAATGTAAACAGAATTGCTAAGCATTGCTAAAGCTCAAAATGGGTCACTTTAGAGCTATATCTCTAATAAAAATCTACTATTTCAGTAATTAAAGTATATTACAGAAAGTTGGTTAGTATCACTACCCCTATACATTACAAAAATAAAAAAAGAAGGACAGTTACACTTTAACCTCTTAAGGACTCAGCTCTATTACACCTCAAGGACCCGGCCATTTTTTGCAAATCTGACCAGTGTCACTTTATGTGGTGATAAATTCTGAGATTGTTTTTTCGTCATATATTGCACTTCATGACAGTGGTAAAATGAAGTCGAAAAATTTCATTTTTATTTAAAAAGAAATACCAAATTAACAAAAATTTGGAAAAATTTGCAATTTTCCAAGTTTTAATTTCTCTACTTATATAATACACAGTAATACCGCCAAACAAAGTTATTGATTTACATTCCCCATATGTCTACTTCATGTATTGATCATTTTCAGAATGCCATTTTATTTTTTAGGGACGTTACAAAGCTTAGAAGTTTAGAAGCAAATCTTGAAATTTTTCAAACATTTTCAAAAACCCACTTTTTAGGGACCAGTTCAGGTCTCAAGTCACTTTGTGAGGCTTACATTCTAGAAACTACACCCCTCAAGGTATTCAAAACTGATTTTACAAACGTCATTAACCCTTTAGGTTTTCCACAAGAGTTAATGGCAAATGGAGATAATTTTTTGGGAAAATTTTCCATTTTAATCAATTTTTTCCAGTAACAAATCAAGGGTTAACAACCAAACAAAACTCAAAATGTATTGCCCTGATTCTATAGTTTGTAGAAACACCCCATATGAGGTCATAAACTGCTGTATGTCCAAACGGTAGGGCACAGAATGAAGGGAACGCCGTATGGTTTTTGGAAGGCGGATTTTACTGGACTGTTTTTTTGACACCATGTCCCATTTGAAGCCCCCCGATGCACCCCTAGAGGGGAAACTCCATAAAAGCGACTCCATCTAAGAAACTACACCCCTCAAGCGATTCAAAACCGATTTTTACACATTTTGTTAACCCTTTAGGTGTTCAACAAGAGTTATTGGCAAATGGAGATGAAATTTCAGAATTTCTAATTTTTGTTACCTTGCCTCAAAAAAAGTGTAATATAGAGCAACCAAACATCATATTTAACCCTAAAATAGTACAAACAAAACTGCCACCTTATCCCGTAGTTTCCAAAATGGGGTCACTTTTTTGCAGTTTATACTGTAGGGGTGCATCAGGGGGGCTTCAAATGGGAATTTGAAATAACTGAATAAATATTGAGTTTTGTTTGGCTGTTAAACCTTGATTTATTACTGGAAAAATGGATTAAAATGGCTGTTTTGGGACCGTTTTTATTTTTTGTTATTTTTTGATCATAGTTGATCTGACAGGTTAGATCGAGTGCTATTTCTATAGAGCAGGTTGTTACGGAAGCGACAATACCAAATATGACTACTTTTTGGGGTTTCTTTGTTTCAGTTTTTCATAACAAAGCATTTTTGAAAAAATTATTATTTTAGTGTCTCCACATTCTGAAAGCCATATTTTTTTTTATTTTTTGGGCGACTGTCTTAAGTAGGGGCTCATCTTTTGCGGGATGAGATGACGGTTTAATTGGCACTATCTTGGGGTGCATATGACATTTTGGTCGCTTGCTATTATACTTTTTGTGATGTAAGGTGACAAAAATGGCTTTTGATACGGTATTTACCTGAGGGGTTAGATCATGTGATATTTTTATAGAGCAGGTTTTTACGGACGCGGCCATACCTAATATGTATAAAGTTTTTTTTAATTTATTTTACTTTAACACAATAACAGCATTTTAGAAAAAAAAATTATGTTTTTTGGGCGATTGTCCTATGTAGGGGCTCATTTTTTGCGGGATGAGATGGCGGTTTGATTGGTACTATTTTAAGAGGCATACGCCTTTTTGATCGCTTGTTATTTCAATTTTTGTGATGTAAGGTGACAAAAAAAATTGCATTTTTTTACACAATTTTTTTGTTGTTTTTACGGTATTTACTTGAGGGGTTAGTTCATGTGATATTTTTATAGAGCAGGTTTTTACGGATGCGGCGATACATAATATGTGTAGTGTATTTTGTTTTTTTTAAAGAGGACCTTTCACCAGTTTAAAAGCTAAAAACTAACTATATCTGTGGGCAGAGCGGCGCCCAGGGGTCCCCCAGCACTTACTAGTATGTCTAGGCGCCGCTCTGTTCTCCCGGTATAGGCTCCAGTGTCTGCAGCTCCCTCTGTTGTACTGGGCGGAGTTTTTGCATTAGGTGTGTCCCTTGCTGCAGCGCTGGCCAATCGCAGCGCACAGCCATTTTTTTGACCCAGACCCACTTGGTTCTTGTAGATCCATTGGGTCTGATGTCAGTATAATACAGTACAGTACACTATATAGTGTACTGTACTGTATTTTTAACTTTTTACTGGTCTGGTCAGACTTTTGCCTTGAGCAGAAGTCAGATCAGACTTACAGTACCATGGCAAGCAGGACGCCTCTGAAAGCATCCTGCTGCCATGATAACCATCACCTGCTGCCAGCTCCCTCTGTGATCCCAAAAATGGCTTTTGATACGGTATTTATATATTTTTTTTTGCTGTGTTAACCTGAGGGGTTAGATCATGTGTTAGTGTTATAGAGAAGGTTGTTACGGACGCGGCAATACCTAATATGTATACTTTGTATTTACTTATTTATTTAACCACCTCAGCCCCCCTAGCTTAAACACTCTTAATGACCAGACCACTTTTTACAATTCTGCACTACACTAGTTTCACGGTTTATTGCTCGGTCATACAACTTACCACCCAAATGAATTTTATCTCCTTTTCTTGTCACTAATAGTGCTTTCATTTGGTGTTATTTCATTGTTGCTGACATTTTAATTTTTTTTATATTAATAAAAAATTACCGATATTTTTGCAAAAAAATGACATTTTTTGCTTTCTGTTGTAAAATTTGTTAAAAAAACTACATTTCTATATAAATTTTTCTCTAAATTTATTGTTCTACATGTCTTTGATAAAAAAAATTGTGAGCAACCCTGTAAAGCCTAAAGGTACTCGTTGGACTTTACGCCCCTTTACGCACCTAGGCTGCAAAAAATTGTCACACATGTGGTATCGCAGTACTCAGGTAAAGTAGGGCAATGTGTTTTGGGGTGTATTTTTACATATATCCATGCTGGGTGACAGAAATATCTCTGTAAATTGACAACTTTGTATAAAAAAATGTAAAAAGTTGTCATTTGCAGAGATATTTCTCACACCCAGCATGGGTATATGTAAAAATACACCACAAAACACATTGCCCTACTTCTCCTGAGTATGGCGTTACCACATGAGTGACACTTTTTGCAGCCAAGATGCGCAAAGGGGCCCACATTCCAATGAGTACCTTTTAGGAGCCTTTTAGGATTTCACAAGGCATTTTTACGCATTTGGATTCCAAACTACTTCTCACGCATTAGGGGCCCCTAAAATGCCAGGGCAGTATAAATACCCCACAAGTGACCCCATTTTAGAAAGAAGACACCTCAAGGTATTCCGTGAGGGGTATGGCGAGTTCATGTAAAATTTTATTTTTTTGTCACAAGTTAGCGGAAAGAAAGACTTTGTGAGAAAAAAAAAAAAGTCAATTTCCGCTAACTTGTGCCAAAAAAAAAAATCTTCTATGAACTCGCCATGAACGTCACGGAATACCTTGGGGTGTCTTCTTTCCAAATGGGGTGACATGTGGAGTATTTATACTGGCATTTTAGAGGCCCTAAAGCGTGAGAAGAAGTCTGGAATCCAAATGCGTAAAAAGGCCCTCCTAAAAGGTACTCATTGGAATTTGGGCCCCTTTGCGCATTAAGCCTGCAAAAAAGTGTCACTCATGTGGTATCACCTTACTCAGGAGAAGTAGGGCAATGTGTTTTGGGGTGTATTTTTACATATACCCATGCTGTGTGTGAGAAATATCTCTGTAAATGACAACTTTAAAAAAAAAAATTATACAAAGTTGTCAATTTACAGAGATACAGGTATATGTAAAAATACACCCCAAAACACATTGCCCTACTTCTTCTGAGTACGGCGATACCACATGTGTGACACTTTTTTGCAGCCAAGATGCGCAAAGGGGCCCTAATTCCAATGAGTACCTTTTAGGAGGGCATTTTTACGCATTTGGATTCCAGACTTCTTCTCATGCTGTAGGGTCCTTAAAATGCCAGGGCAGTATAAATACCCCACATGTGACCCCATTTTGGAAAGAAGTCACCCCAAGGTAATCCATGAGGGGCATGGCGAGTTCATAGAAAAAAAAATTTTGGCACAAGTTAGCGGAAATTGACTTTTTTTTTTTTTTCTCACAAAGTCTTCCTTTCCGCTAACTTGTGACAAAAAGTTCAATCTTTCGATATGCCCCTCAGCGAATACCTTGGGGTGTCTTCTTTCCAAAATGGGGTCACATGTGAGATGTTTGTACTGCCCTGGCATTTGAGGGTCTCCGCAATCATTTACATGTATGGCCAGCATTAGGAGTTTCTGCTATTCTCCTTATATTGAGCATACGGGTAATGAGATTTATTTTTTTCCGTTCAGCCCCTGGGCTGAAAAAAAAAAAAGAACGGCACAGATTTCTTCATTCGCATCAATGAATGTGGATGAAAAAATCTCTGCAAAAAAATGTGCAAAAAAAAGAGGGGAAAGGACATAGGAGTGCTAAGGACCCATTCACACGTCCGCAAAAATGTCCGCATCTATTCCGCAATTCTGCCGAATAGACGCGGACCCTTTCAGTGTGAATGGGGCTGGCGGTGATGCGGAGAGCTCACTATGTGCTCTTCGCATCAGCATTTGCGGAGCTGCGGCCGCAAACTTCCGGGTTTCAGCCCCGAAACATCCGGCCACAGCTCCGCAATAGATAGAGCATGTCCTATTCTTGTCCGCAATTGCGGACAAGAAAAGGCATTTTCTATATAGTTCTGGCAATGTGCGGATCCGCAAAATGCGGAGAGCACATTGCCGGTGTCCGTGTTTTGCGGATCCGCTGATCTGTGGATCTGCAAAACACATACGGACGTCTGAATGAGCCTTACAGGGGGGTGATTACTGACAGAAGGTGACATGGGGTGATCAAGGGGTTAATTAGTGACGGGGGGGGGGTTGTTGGTGTGTGGTGATTGGTGCACTTCCATAGCTGCCTGTGTCCTCTGGTGGTCCCAAGCAAAAGGGACCATTAGATGAGCAGGCAGCAGGCATATCAGACGCTGTTTACAAAACAGTGTCTGATATGCGATTCAGATGCTGTTTTTTTAACATCTACAACCTGCCAGCACATGATCAGCGCTGGCAGGCTGTAGTTAAACTTCCTCCCGTTGCAATCACGCGCGCTCACAGGAAATCTCGCCTCTTGCGAGATGACAAACCGTTGCGTCTACGAGGAACATCCCGGCCGCCCGCAGGATGCATCCCTGCGTTAGGCGGTCGGGAGGTGGTTACGTTTTACACAATAATATCATTTTTGAAACAAAAAAAAAAATGTTTTAATGTCTCCATAGTCTGAGAGCCATATTATTTTTAATTTTTTTGGGTGATTGTCCTATGTGGGGTATCATTTTTTGCGGGATGAGATGGCGGTTTGATTGGCACTATTTTGAAGTGCATATAACTTTTTGATAGCTTGCTATTACAGTTTTTGTAATGTGAGGTTTTTTATATTGTTTTTATTTAATGTTTTTACAGTATTTACCTTAGGGGTTAATCATGTCATATTTTTATAGAGCAAGTTTTTACGGACGCGGCGATACATAATATGTATACTTTATTTTATTTATTTTACTTTAACACAATAACAGCATTTTAGAAAAAAAAATTTAATGCCTTCATAGTCTGAGAGCCATATTTTTTTATTTTTTGGGGCGATTGTCCTATGTAGGAGCTCATTTTTTGCAGGATGAGATGGCAGTTTGAGTGGTACTATTTTGGGAAGCATACACCTTTTTGATCGCTTGCTATTACACTTTTTGTGATGTAAGGTCACAAAAAATGGCTTTTTTACACCTTTTTTTTGTACGGTATTTACTTGTGGGGTTAGGTCATGTGATATTCTTATATAGCAGGTTTTTACGGATGTGGCGATACATAATATGTGTAGTGTATTTTATTTTTTTTAATTTTTATTCAGTGATATGTGTTTTTTTTATTTTTTTCACTTTTATTACATTTATTTTACCCAGACCCACTTGGTTTGTGAAGATCCAGTGTGTCTGATGTCAGTATAATACAGTACAGTACACTATATAGTGTACTGTACTGAAAAGTGTCCTGCTGCCATGGTAAACATCACCCGCTGCCATAACAGAGCAACGGGTGATGGGGAGGGAGGGGAGCTCCCTCCCTCTGCGATCCCATCAAGAATCAGGGGCTGCAAGGGCACAGCAGCCTCCGATGGGAGAGGGAGGGAAGGGAGGGAGCTCCCTCCCTGTTAATCCCTTCCATACAGCGGTCCGTATGCACCACCCGTGCACCCCATCTGCACAATATGATTTCGGGCTGCTGGGGGTATATAATTTAACACTTTGGGCATATTTCAAGTCTCTGATCCCCATCAGAGATCACAGAAAGCGCAGCAAACCGCAGGTCTGAATTGACCTGCGGTTTGCTGCGATCGCTGTTACGGGTGGGGGTAGGTCACATGACCCCCCTCGGCATTGTGACAGGATGCCTGCTGAATTATTTGAGCAGGCATCCTGTTCCGATTGACCCCTGCAGCGTCGCAATGTACTTTTAAAGATATGACGGACCGGTACGTCATGTGTCCTTAAGGGGTTAAACTTGCCATAACACAACTGTCTAAATAAACAAAAACACTCTTGTTGCCCAGAGCAACCAATCAGCTTTCATTTTTTAAGCTTTTTTATTGTACAGTTAAGTGCCCAGACACATTAGTCCACTGAGCATGGTATGGCCGAGCACATAGCAGAGCTAACATGGTTGGGGTGGCATATTTCAGGTATAGGAAAAAGCAGGTCTCACACATCGCAGATTTTAGGAAGGAGAAAGTACACAGAAGATATGTAAATGGAGTAGGCTGACACAAATGAATTGGAGAAGAACTTGTCTTTCAAATTCAAGAAAGCACTGGCCTGGCAAATTGGGTGAATGGTCTAGGACACAGATTGTCTATGGAATGTGTGGGCAGGTAAACAGGAGAGCTGGGAAAGAAGTGGTCTGACACACAGTACGGCCTGACACATCAAAGGTCCTTGAAAGTATATGGTAATATACACAGAAGCTGTGAAAGGAATTGTCTGGCACCAATTACCAGTGATGAGCGGCAGGGGCAATATTCGATTTTGTGATATTTCACGAATATTTGGGCAAATATTCATCATATATTCGCGAATTTAAGAATCCATTATCTCAATTCAATATTTTCTTGATTGTGAAAATCGTCAATCTAAAAATTTGCGATACTAAAATTCGCGATCAACACTACTCTTAAAGTCAAAGATATTGCAGCCTTCTCATTGGCCCACAAGCAAGAAGCAGTGAGGGATCATGGGTACTGATGAAAAAATTCTAGAATATTCTAGAAGATATAGCACTATATTCTAGATATCCGCAAATTCTCGAAGTGCCAATGTTCACGATAAAAATTCGCGATTAGAATATTCACAATCAACACTACCAATTGCGGACACTAGTGTAGGCCAAAAAATATAGCACATATAAGAAAGAGAGAAAAAAATATATAAAAATGAATGCCCCAAGTTCAACACACATTATCCATTTTTGTAAAAGCCTGGACATGCCAGTTTGACAAATCAAGGCCCCTTGCCAGAATACTAGATTTAGGCCATTCATCTTGTTGAGATAACTTGCTCCCGCTTTTTTTCTGCATGCAAAAAGGAAATATTTTCAGAGGCAGATTCTTTTTTCCTTATATTATATGTATATTAGCAAGACTATCCCTGTCAAAGAGCATGCAATTTTTGGTAGTCTTCTCAAATTATTTCCGCTGTAAATAATTGCTACTCCAGTTACCTAGCATTTTTTTATCATGGTAAAATGGTAGGCTTATACACATTTTTTGTATTCCTTGTACACAATTCTATTAAATATTCTACACAATTTTTATTTAGTATTTTCTTCTTCTTAAAACTTAACACTGCTGAGGAGACCTCACACATTATTTCAGTTCAGTGATACTAAACACATTGTTTTGCCCTCTTATGACAGTCCTAGAAGTACTACCCAAAGCCTAAGACAAAAGATTCCCTTTATCTTCTTCTTATTGCTACAGCAATTCCGACAAGGTAAAGAAGGTCAGGCCCCTATAGCTCGAGAACTTGACATATTTGCACAGTACTCTCAGTCTTCTGAAATTGATAATAAGCAAAAGCTAGAGTTCATCTGACAGCGTCTTCTCTATTTCATCACTTCTGTTCCTTTTCAGAATCTACGGTCTGTACCCGACTTGGATTTTCATCTCCTACCATGAGAAGAACTAGTGTTGTTTTACTCTGTTGGACAATATCCCTTCCTAGCTGTTTCTTGGAAATGGAGTTAGTGAGAAATTCTTTTCAACTCAGCTGGGAATGACACATAACTGTTTACTAGTGATATTCTGTTTTTTCATTCTATTCCCTTTCAGTGTCGACAAGTAAAAGTTTTCCAGAAACAATGGATAAAAAAATAAAAAATTCTTCAAAGTCTTCAAAACTCTCTGAATATCTACTTTATCATTTTCCTTTAACTTCATAAGTAGGAAGTCGGTTAGGGCAACATTTTATCCTATGATCAATCTATGAGAGTATACACTGTAAATCGGCCCGATAGTGTGAAGGTCAAACTAGTTGTGTAGACCCTTGTTTAGGGCAGCCTGTAGTCTGTGATTTTTTAGAGACAAATAACATTTTTTATGATAACAATTAGAGATGTGCGAATCGAAGCTGACAAAGTGGAATCGATTCGAATTTCAGGAATTATTCGAATTTTCTCACGATTCATGGTAACGAATCGCATTTTTTCATAAAATGGCTGCTGCACATGTGAGGATATGGAGAAAGGAACTCTCGGAAGGTAGGATCACTCATAATGCCATGCATGCCATGCAGGGTCCCCCTGCTGTTAGATATCTAAGTATCCCCCCCCCCCCAGTCTCACCAGAGCTCAGTGACAACAGGCCAGCATCAGGACGTTCTGTGTGGACGGAGGAAACATAGCCCCACCCCCAGCCTTTGCCTGCACTTGCTCTAGGCTGCAATGCCCAAACATCAGACTGGGTGACTGGGCCTTCTGCTGCATCCGACCCACAGGCTATGACCTCAGCTGCCAGATTGCTGACGCTCCCAGGACCTTCCTATTAAAGCACCTGGTAAGTCCACTGTCAGCTCTGTGTTTTCCCTGTGCACCCTGTGCCTCTATTTGAGCTCCTTGTGTCCTGTGGGCTCCCTGTGACTGCAGGGCACAACAAAACGGCATGATCGTGTGGTGCTTGTGACGTGGCCGTGCTGTGTTAAATTACCACATGGCTGTCTGGGCCATAGAGGGCTCTAGTTAAACTAATAAAGAAAACATTGTTTAGGTGGTCTGCATTGTTAATGGGGGGGGGGCTCTACTTGTATAAGCGTTTAATAGAACAGGTTCTGTAGACATCTATGTGGAATCAGCTGATGACGGTGTAAAAGGAGTGCACTTTTTCTTGCTAACATCTACCTGTAAGGCTGAGTTGATACTTGAGTTATTTGGTCAGTTTTGGCCCCGTAACTGCCCAAATAAGTGAAGTGTGCAGTGATTCTAAGAGCGACGCCTGTCATCTGCATGTCATACTGACTCACAGTGTTATTTCACTACCACAGCACACTCCTTATGCGTGTTACTGCAAGGCACAGTGTTTTACACCCCTATAAAGGCTCTCTGCAGCCCGGAAATAGTCATTTTTTACGCGATTCACCGCAAATAAATTCGGATAGAAGCACGTTTTTGGGGAAAATTCAGCAAACAAACCGAATCTCTAATGACAATCCTTGTTAACATAAAATTCCCACAGGTACCCTGCTCTCATTCCCTACCATAATTCTCTATATTCTCTAAATTTAACAAAAAAAAATTAATGTCCTCTTTAGAAAGGTTTAAAACATAGTGGGGCAGATCTCTAAAAGTCTTTAGGTCATTGTTATGTTGTAAAAAAAAAAAACATATTATGGTGCCCACTATAGTTATGTCATAATTTGCAACTTTTTAGACTTTTTTGTCACTTGAAAAAAGTGGCAATAAAAGGAATCGGGTTTGTCAGAAGGGGCATGGCCTCCAACAGCCATTTACAAGAATTTATGCCACAAACTGGAGAAACTTACAGATGAAGTCTACAGTATGATTTCAAATTCTGGCATATGACATATGCCAAAAGAAGGCTAGATTTAGTAAGATGCTTTTACCTCTTAACAAATGTAGTACATTTTGCACCAAGTTACGTTAGATTAAGGGCTCATTCAGACGGCCGTATGCTGCGGATGCGTTTTTTTTTCGGATTAGATGCTGTCCCATTCAATTCTATAGAGTCCTTTTCTTCCATTGCACGGGTCAGAAAAAGAAAAAAAGAAACATGTCTTATACTTGTCTAGTGAAAATCAGGGCATGGCCCTAGTGAAGTCTATGGATCAGCAAAAAAACGTAATGCAATCCGTTTTTTTGCAGACTTGCTGAACTGTCCGCAAAAAAAGGATCCGCATTTTTGTGGACAGCATATGGCCGTCTGAATGAGCAGTAAGACTGGGGCATGTAACAGCAGCATTAGTAGACCTTCCTCATAGCGTGCCTGTGATTTTGCACCTTGTTTTGTTCATAAAAACTTGTGGCCAGGTGTTACTGTATTTTGACATACTAAAACTCTGCATACACACCATTTAGATTTTTTGACACATTTGTCACTTTTTTGGGAGTCAGTGGGATTCTAATCAAATGTGACATGGTGTAGATATCGTATCGTTGATGGCTTTTTCATCCGTAAACTGTCCTACAGAACTCTAAAAACTCCATTAATAACACATTATACAAAATGTCACAAAATAAAAAAAATCACAAAAATTACTTTCAAAAAGCAACATAACAAAACACTTCGATACACACAACCTTTGCAAAGTACATTTTCAAAAACAGGTTGGTGTGAAAGAAGTCCTAGTTCAGATCATCATAAATCTTGGTCTCCCAAAAACAACTGCTATTTAATATGAGCAGTCTTTCAAGGCTTGAAGGTCATTTGTTAAAGGAATTTTGCAGTGAAAAAATATTGATGACCTATCCTCAGGATACTTCATCAATATCAGATTGTTGTAGATTTGAGACCCTACACAGCTGCTTAAACACATGCCCTCTCCCTTGTAGTTACGGTACAGTTTAACAACTGCTCGTCCCAATCAAGTGAAAGGCATGAGCAGAAGTGATGAGCGGTAGGGGCACAATTCGAATTCGCAATATTTCACGAATTTTCGTTAGAATATTCGTCATATATTCACGAATATTCATATTCGAGATTATTCTATTGATTGCGAAAAATCGGCAATATAATACTCGGGTAATGCGAATATTCTAAAACACGAATATATAGCACTATATAATATAGTGCTATATATTCCTTTTTTTAGAATATTCATAATTTTTTCCAATTTAACGTGAACAGTGTTGAGCGCGAATATGCGAATTTTGAATTTTTATCACAAATATTTCGAATAGTGATATATATTCGTAAAAATGAATATTCGGTTTTTATATTTTGTATTTTTTTTTTATCTGAACCCATTACCTAGTATGCCTACCTGCTCCTTGCTTGTGGGCCAATGTGAGAAGGCTGTAATATTGTAGTTTGCAGTGAATTAGAATATTCTTCATTATTAAATTTTTTTTTCTCTGATGCGAAAAATCGGGAATGTAATAGAATATAGTGCTATATTTTCCTTTTTTAGAATATTCGTTTCCATCTGAAAGAACTATACATATACACACACTACTCACAAAAAGTTAGGGATATTTGGCTTGTGGGTGAAATTTCAGGATGAACCTAAAATGCACTCTAACCTTTACAGGTGAACTTAATGTGACCTTCTCTAAACTGTTCAATCTTTCAGTACTTTTTGCACAACTTGCTGTTCTCTAACAAGGAGCTTAATGGCAAAATTTGCAACGTGTTTGATCCATTAATCGCCCAATACATTTTCTGGTTCAATTAGAATTGGTATTCAAACAGTCCTCCTCATAATGCTGTTGAAATTTTGACATCATGAGACCAAGACAACACCTATTAATTGATCAACAGTACCTTGCCATTGCGAGGCTTCAAGCAGGATGTTCTCAGACAGAAGTGGCCACTGAGCTAAGAGTGTCATCAGCAGGTTGCAACAGAAATACAGAGAGACTTGAAGAGTCCCAGAAAGTCATAGAAGTGGACTTCCTTTGGTCACATCCCACACTGATGACAACTTCATTGTGAAGAATGCCCTGCGGAACCGGATGATGAATGCCACACAACTCCAGGTACATTTAAGGGAGGTGAGAGGCACCAAAGTGTCATGTCAGACCCTTCAAACAAGAATTAAAAGATTCTTGGCTGGCTATAAAAAGCATTTACAAGCTATGATACTTGCTAGGTACTAACCATGTTGGTGCCAAAACTTTTGCTTTGGGCACTTTTCCTTTTCTGTTATATTGAAAATATAAAAGATAAAAAAAATGGTTTTGCTTAAAATACAAAGGGAATGCGTCATATTTAACTTTATGCCTTTTGAAGATCATTTCAACTTTAACTTTCTGTACTTGCTTACTATATATATATATTTATTTGAAAAAATATAAACTGAGATCATTGCTATACATCTCTCAATGGATTCACTCCTTGTTGTGCCACATTCTGCCATAACAGCATGGGTGATACCGATAGCACTCTGCGTTGTATGCATTATATATAGCTGGATCTTGCTATCTCTGAATTCATTTGAGGCCTTTTGGAACAAGGAGAGAAGTCATTATAGAATAGGGTCCCATCTAAAAGAGATTACCTTGCCTTGATGAATAGCCACCACTGGCGTACCGCCCATATAGGCAGACTAGGCAGTTGCTATGGGGCCCGTGAGTGTGAAGGGCCAAGCCAGGCTGAATGGCCCCACCCCCTTTTCACACCTAAACGCACAGATCCCTTCCTGCTTGCCACTGCAGCTGCCCGCCATCTGCCTGATTCTTCTATTTGAGAGCTGGTCAATAAGCTCAGTGATGCTGTGTTCCCTGCTCTGCCCTTTGACCAGCTGAATTTTCGCCACCGTGACCTGACCTGTCATCCTGTCTTCACTCTGCTGCTTCACTGCCTGATGCGTCCAGCATCATTACAGCAGCCCAGGCTCGAACTGGCCCACAGGAGAACAGGTGAAACCCCCGGTGGGCCCCTGAGCAAAATGGGCCCCTATTCCCCTACCCCCTGCTCAAGTGGCACATGGCAATGAAAGGCTTGACAAAGGCCTCATGGAGTAGGCTGAAACAATGCCTTGGAATAAATTGGGTCATCACCATTTAACTCAGAAGTGCTGCCTCTTCTCTGGGATCTATATATATATATAAATATATATATATATATATATATATATATATATATATATATATAGATATAAAAATATAAGTATATATATATATATATATATATATATATATAGAGAGAGAGAGAGAGAGAGAGAGAAAGAGAAACAGAGAGAGAAAGAATGAGATTGTTCTGTCTCTCTATATATATAGATTAATCAAACTGGTGTAAAGTAGAACTGGTTTAGTCGCCAATAGCAACCAATAAGATTCCACCTTTCATTTTCCAAAGGAGCTGCGAAAATGAAAGGTCGAATTTGATTGGTTGCTATGGGCTACTAAACCAGTTCTATTTTATACCCGTTTTTTTTTTTCTTTTAGCCGTTTCCTGCTCTGCAATATAGATATTTAGCACAGTGATCACCTTTTGGTGTCAGCTATATAGCTCCAGTTCTGCCATTTTAACCCTTAAAGGGATTGTCTCATCATGGACAGTGGGGGCATATCACTAGAATATGCCCCCATTGTTTTATAGGTGCGGGTCCCACCGCTGGGACCAGCACCTATTTCGAGAATGGAGCCCCGCAAGTGAAGGAAGGCACATTGTGCATGCGCAGCCACCCTCCATTTATTTTGTATGGGGCTGGTAGAAAAGGGCGAGTACTGGCTCGGCTATTTCCGTCGGCCCCATAGAAATTAATGGGAGTGGGGGCCGCACATGTGCGGTACACTCCTATTCACTTCTATGGGGAGCGGGTTTGGTGGTGGCCGGAACCAGAGTCATCCAGGCATCACCTTGCGGAGCTCCATTCTCGATATAGGTGTGGGTCCCAGTGGTGGGACCCGCACCTATAAGACAATGGGAGCATTTCCTAGCGATATGCCCTGATTCTCTATGATGAGACAACCCCTTTAAGATGCTGCATGTGAACATTACAAACACAGTGCACAAAAAACAATGCTGTTCTTATTAGGTTAATGCAATTATTTGGGTGGGTGGGGGGGGGGTTGAAATCTGAGTTTTGCTATGGGGCCCCATCATTTCTATGATCAAAATATATTTGCTAAGTGCCTCATTCATTTATATACTGAATATGCCTATCTCTGCAGAGTGCTGTTGCATTGGTTTTACTATGGTGAAGCACCTATGAGTTTACTTCATTTTCCAGGATGTGCTGTATTTTTTTCTTTAAATGTTTGTAAAGGAGAAAATCATTAAATGAAGTATTTTCTCTCTTAATAAAAATATCCAAAATATATCCATCAAAAATCTGTATTTCTACAGCAATATTACAGATGTTTGTGGCATTAATCCATTATGCAATACTATGCTTTTGTGGGACCTACTTCCTAACTCTCTGTACTTTAGTTGAAGAAGCAGTAATGGAAAACATTACATAGCAGAACTACAGTAAGAAATAAAGTTGTGGTGAAAGTGTATCGTGAGTGGACACATGGCACCATTGTGAATAAGGGACGTGGAAACTGCGGAGCACCATGTGCCATTGATCTGAGAGTTGAACGTCAGCTACAAAGGTGCACATGGGGGACCAACATGCTACAGTGGAGGAGCTCACCACCAAAATGAACCAGGGGGCTACCAGATCTGTGTCTAAAACAACAGTTCAGTGAACCCTACTGTGTATGGGGCTCTGAAGCAGATGAATAGACAGATAATAGCTGCGCCTCTGCTAACAAAGCCTCATCACCAGAAAAGGCTTCAATGTTCGCAGCTGAATCAGAATTGGGCCTCCACCAATTGCCAAAGGGTTGCCTTCTCTAATGAGTCACATTTTCTCCTTCATCAAACAAATGGACATTAGTGTGTCAGGCGAGAATCATCAGAGAACAACCATTGCTGGAAGAACACAAGCTGGTGGTGGCAGCAATATGGTCTGGGGACCACTTATCCATGTGGAAGGCACTCTGAACTGATTTGGGTATAAGTTCATCATGGCAGATAAGGTACACCCATACATCATACCGATTGTCTTCCCTTGGGCAGGTGGGATCATCCAGCAACATAATGCCACTTGTCACACAACTAGAAATGTCCAATATTGGTTGGAAAGCATGACCAATAATTCCAAGTACTATCCTGGCTCCATAATTACCCAGACTTGATCTCCACTGAGCATCTGTGGGACCATCTTGATCGTTGTGTTCGCACCATGAGCAACCTTCTAGAGGTTTCTCCCCACGCAACCTCTAGAAGCTGTGAGAGGCACTGTAGTCAACATGGGTCCAGATATCTGTGACAACCTACTAGGACATTATTAAGTCACTCCCAGCCCATCTAGCTGCTGTCCGTGCTGCACACGACGGATACTCTGGATATTAGCTGGTGGTCATAATAATGTGACTCGACCATGTATATATACAGAACCATTCCCTCATCTCTAATTGCTATTCCATGGCACTATGATGAAATGTCCATAATAAAATTATCATTTCATGTCATCTTCAGTAACACAATAGCATGGATTTAGCAATGTATCTATGTATAACATTGAAAAACTCTTCTGGACTTTTCAGAAAATATTTTTCCTTCCTTGATTTTTACGTTCTGTATTTCTTTATATTCCTGTAATAACTCATCCATATACTTCCTCTATTTTCCTTTGTTCTTAACATGACTGGCAACTAGCAGTGAGTCGGTACTTTCCAGATCAGTGATGACTGATTAACAGGGTAGCAAAGCGGAGAAATATCACTAATGTGTAACTGGACAAGGAATTTCACTTGATCTTTTGTTACAAATATACCTAATAGTTAAGGTTGTACAGAATATGATCCTTCCACTAGATGAGGTGAAAAAATCCTTCCAACTTGCTCAAAATGAACTGAGAAATTGGAGTCAGAAGTGGCGATCAATGCTGTGTCATAAATGTCTCAGTAGAATAACGACATTACGTACTTAGCATTCATTAATGGATCAGTCTTACGCTATGCTGAACTTGTTATAGTCTACAATAACCACGATTCCTAAGGGTTAAATCAAGCCAAATTGACATGTTCTGTACAATTTGAAGGAATGGATTGAACTACACGTCATAAAGTGAGTGTTAAATTTACTTGTTGATTTTGTTGATTACCATTACATTTACATCAAATTCCTGATCTCCTCAACCTCCTTCACTAGTGCTAGATATCTCCTCTTCTTCTTCTCTCTGACTAATAGTTAGATAATGCCAGTTTGTGTACAAATTAAATGTTGATCATTGTTTCTCTTTATTAATCCATGACCTGAGAGTGGTCTAAGGGCACCAAACTTTACAGCTCATGGGCCCCATACCAGACACAATACTCTTTGGTTGGGTAACATACATACTGCATTTCAGGCACAATTGTCACTTGCATTTTATTTTGTGGCATTTACCCTGCTTTGATGGAGGGGGCTACTGTTTCTCACTGCGACAAGGACAGTGTATGAAGACTTACTGTAAAGTATGCAAAAAGTATGCAAATTCAAGGGGATGTGCCAACAGTGACAGTAATTAATTGATCATTGGGGTTGTGACCACAGGGACCTCACCAATCCCAAGAAAGGGAGTCTCATGCCCGCATCTTGATAGATCAGCAAGTCCTGACTGCACTTGATGTTCTATTTATTCTCTATGGGACTGCTGGAGATAGCCAAGTACAGGGAGTAAATGAAGCAGCATGGTACATGCTTGACCTGCCCCTTCATCAGGACCTGGGACATGGGACCAGCATTCTCAGAATTATTGTAGATATTTGATAACTTTCAAACTTGGCACACCCCCTTTTACTTACACCAATCAAATGTCTACGGACAGTACAGTTTGGGGGTTCAAAGGCACCTCAACCAGCCCTGCTCTGTACTCAAGAGGGGTAAGAACACAGACACAGTGTTGTGTACAGATGGGTTTCCCAGGCTGGTATGAGATAAAGGGTTATCTCCATCTGGGACATTTATGGAATATTGCTAGGATAAGCCATAAATGTCA
The DNA here is from genome assembly GCA_033119425.1 of Bufotes viridis. NCBI lineage: Eukaryota > Metazoa > Chordata > Amphibia > Anura > Bufonidae > Bufotes > Bufotes viridis. The sequence goes on from CM065593.1 coordinate 47,658,944, forward strand.
GATAGGTGTGGGTCCTACATGTGCAGCAACACTCCATTCATCACTATAGATGTCGGAAATGAGCAAGAGCTGGCTCATCATTTTTTAAGAAGTAGAGAATAGAGAGAATGCCTTGCAATCCTTTCACTTCAGGACCCAATTCTGGAGATAGGAGTGGGTCTCACATGTGCGATCCACTCCGATCCTATACTTAAGACATATCCTAGGAATATGTCATATATGCCCCAGATGGGACAACCTCTTTAATTTGCAGATATTATATTTTGATGTAAGTGATCAAAGGGCTCTCAGGTCTTTGGTTCACAAGCAGCGCCCTAATACCTGAGTGCTCAGTCTGAACCTGAAGGCAGCTGTGTCCAGAAATATGATCTGAAAACATAAACCAATTACGGTACATTGTCATATACAAAAATGTGGGGGCTCTTGCATGTCCCGAGGACATTTGTTCCCAAAATTTGCTTCAGGTAAATACTTTGATCACCTATTGATTTTTGATCTTTGCTCTTTGACCTGGCACCAAAATGAATAATAAAATAAATTTTCCCTGAAAGGACATTAAAAAATAAGGAGGTCCACCCCAATGCACTTACTGAAGTGAAGTCCTTGGGATTCAAAGTTCATCATAATCAAGGACAAATTATTAATATGTTACCTCCTGCCCCTGCCTATGTCTGTCAGCAGTTTTGCTTCAACAATACTCTGTTTAATATAGACAAAAAATAATACAGCACAAACCTACAGGAAGCAGTCAGATAATTAATCAAATTTATCACAAAGGTGCATCTTGATGGACATGCAAGACACTTTTCTTTAATTTACACTACCTCTTGGTTGGCTTACGTTACACCGGCATTGTAGCGCATATCAATGATAAATTGAATGCACTTAAAGGTTCCGCTTAGCCGCACCCTCTTTCCTTGGCACTTTTGAATGGTGTCTAGTAAGATATAAAAAGTGTTTAAAACACTTTAAAAATTTGCCACAGTAAATTTGCCCAACTGTGTATCAATTCTTCATTGGTTTTAAGATCTCTGCTTGCTGCCAGTTCTAGGGTATGGAATCTGATCTGGTCATGTGATGATCCTAAATATGCATGGTCAGTCATTACAGCAGAGATATGATATCTGTAATGTAACAAGGTGAGCACATGTGGCCATGACATAATCAGGACAGATTTCTATTCCATCCATCAGTCCTATCTGACTGCATAAAAGATCTTCCGAACTGTAAAGAATTGATACAGAATGTAGATCAAAAAACTGCATAACTTTTATTTCAGAAAAATGGAAACCTGGATTTTATCTAGTGTGGCTCCCGCCCATCGCCATATTTACAGGTACTCTATCACGGAAGCTGAGATATCATGAACTGTTTGGAGGGTCCTCACACTAGACCACAGGTGGGCTCTGAAGGTTTTTGTCACATTAACTTAAAGTTGATCAAAGTGGTTGATTTTAACCCAAATAATCATTTCTTGGTAGAAATTCAACCATGAACAAGTGTTTTAGCAGACAGATGACATTCTGACATCATCTGGAAAGATGTGGTGCAATAGTCTCAAAACATTCCCAAAAAGATCAGCTGGACTTCACCCAGTGCACCTGAACATATATGGCCAATATGGACTAAAATACGTATGTCTGCGTCCAATGATGGTCATTCACAAGACGACAGCTCCTCTAATGTGAATGGCTGCCTTCAGATTCAGTAGGTAGCAGCTTATCTGGTTACAAATTCTATTTTGACTCAGTCCTGTACAATATTATGACATGAAAATGATACAACCAGTGAACATACGTTCTCCATTTCACAGCTTCCAACACCCTTGCATGACCAGGACGGATATTTATCCACTGGAAGCAAAATGTGAAGGCGAATTGAATGATAGCAAGCAGAGATCTTGAAAACCATTATGTATACAGAACGGATATTGGGCACTTGTACCAATTTTCAGTATGCAATGAATAACGTCTAATGACATCCGCAGGAAGATGGCAGTACAATGTGCGCCTGCAAAGACGTGCATGATGGGACTAGACATTTAGTCAGTAGAGTTGTACCTTAAAGGGGTTGGGCGCCTTTTTTTATGTTTTTTTGTGGCACAATGCTTTAATCTAGTATACAGATATATTTGTCTCCTACAGCATATTTGGCACTAAGGTTAAATCAGGACATTTAAAGAGGTTGTGTACCTTTGGAGGGGGGTTGGCACTCTTGGGAAGACCTACAAAGGGAAGCATACTTACCTGAGTCCCAGGACTGTCTCCTCGCTCCTTTCTCTCCCCAGCCATTTTGACGCTGCTGCAGCCAATCACTGGCCGCAGCGGTGACCTGCTCCCCTTACGTCATGTCAAATGGTCACGTGGTGCAAGAGGAGCAGGTCACCTCTGCAGCCATAGGTTAGCTGCCGTGGCGTCAAGACATCCTGGGAACACGTCGCGGAGCAGCTAAGGCCAGGGAGAAACGAAGCCAGGGCCAGAAAAGAGGTAAGTATACGTCCCTTTGCATGTCTGCCCAAGGAGGAAAGGGAGGGGGGGGGGGGGTTGTATAACTCCTTTAAATGTCCTAAATTAACCCTAGTGCCAAATACATTGTAGAAGAAACACATATCTGTATACTAGATTAAAGCAGTTACATCAAAAGTTTGAGTGGAGATGGCCTTAAAACTTCAGAAATGTCTCTAAGAGCCAGAAGTGTCAAGCTGTAAAAATCACCTAGAGCAAGCAAATGAAATGTATCACAGAGCAGGTTGTCCTCTGTCTTCTATCCAACCTGGTTGCAAATAACAAGACATTTCTGAGTAACTTGGAGAATGTCCTGGCTTCCAGCGCTGCCTGTCAACCAATGAATGGTTCTAATTGACTATAGCATACAAATCTATCACAAAGGGAATGCATTTACCCATATCTGTCTTGATCTACATCATGGTTGTCATATGTCACCCCTTTAAATGACAGAATCACTGTCTCTGACTGGAAATGCCCGAGGCAACAATATCTCTCTGTTGACTGATGCTTTGCACACTCAGCCTTAGCCTAACAACTAAACTATGATATGTTGCTGCTATCATCTCAGCAATGTCACCGACACCTGCAAGACCATAAGTGCTAAGTGACATGCACCAACATAACAGATGCAATATCAGTCAGTAATGGAGTCTGTGACCAGCAGCAATTGGCTAGGAGAAACCAACACAAACATTACATGTCAATGCAAATATATTGTACAAATATGTGAGAAGCAGAGCTAAACAGGTTTGATATTACATTTAGTATTATGATGACTTAATTAAGATACAGAGAACTCAGTGGATGCACCTGCAGGAGAACCAGATGACTAACACTATAGATAGATAGGATAGATAGATAGATAGATAGATAGATAGATAGATAGATAGATAGATAGACAGATACTGTGGATAGATAGATAGATAGATAGATAGATAGATAGATAGATAGATACAGTGGATAGATAGCTACTGTAGATAGATAGATAGATAGATAGACAGATTGATAGATAGATAGATAGATAGATAGATACAGTAAATAGATAGCTACTGTAGATAGATAGATAGATAGATAGATAGATAGATACTGTACATAGATAAATAGGAGATATATAGATACTGTGGATAGATAGCTACTGTAGATAGATAGAGAGATGGATAGATAGATAGATAGATAGATAGATAGATAGATAGATAGATAGAAAGAAAGATAGATAGACACTGTGTATACATAGCTACTATAGATAGATAGACACTGTGTATACATAGCTACTATAGATAGATAGATAGATAGATAGATAGATAGATAGATAGATAGATAGATAGATAGATAGATAGATACTGTGAACAGATAGATAGATAGATAGATAGATAGATAGATAGATAGATAGATAGATAGATAGATAGATAGACATAATACACATACACACCCATTGAATCTTTTTACATGCCACATGTAGCAATTCCACAACTTCTACTCGTCCACCACCTATCTAAAGCCTTCAGTGCAGACTGTCCCCATACATCATGGAGGCTGCAGTTACAATTCAGTTCCCATTCTATGACCTTTGGAGCAAATTCTGCAAACATAAGCTTGTCCCCATGCTGATAAACAGAAAGCCACTTCATTCCTAGGATAAGGATGGGTCCAGGACACCAGCTTGCCATCAACAGATTGTATAAAAAGCAACATAAACTTCCATCAGATGCAAGTATGGAAAAAAGTTGCTTACAAATAAACACTGAAACCAAGTATCTAAACAACTTAGAAACGACAGAAAAGTGTGAACAGCACATTAGGCATACAGTACATATAGTAAAACGCTGCTATGAGGTAGATCCTGATTGCAAACAGTGGAAACGCCTTCAAGAGATGAAGTACCTGCACTGTGAGCGTCTCAGCTGTTCACTTCATCTTCTGTTGACAAGGAAACCAAACCGCACTTCATTTTTCCAGAAAGAAAAAAAAAAAAAAACACCTTCCACTGCCATCAATGGGGAATGTAAATAGCTTCACAAATCTGATAGACATATATACACCTCAAAATCATCTCAGGAGGGGGACAAATAAAATAACCACAGGTCGATGGCAATTGAATGAGTGAAGAAGGTAAGAATAAAAAAAAAAAAATGGTCACCTTTTTTAAGAAAAAGTTGTCAAGGGTTAAATTTAAAATTAGAGGAAAGAAAAAAAATAATACTAAAAAAATAATAAAAATAATAAAAATGGTGCTTTTATTGGCCAGGGTTCAAGAAAAAAATAAAAATAAAATGAAATTCTTGCATCAGAGAGGTGGCAAGAGGAAGAAGAAGACAAACTCTTGGAAACACTGTATTGCAAAGAAGACAAAGCAGCCAAAAAGGCAATCAAGAGTTCTAAACAGATAAAAAGGAAGAAAAATAAAGAGCCAACACATCTACTTCACATCCTTAATGGAAACCAGTTGCATGTAGGGAGCTGTGGATGACTCCCAGCAACTCCCAGATGCAGCACCTCTTTCTCTACTACCCAGCCTGCTAGAAAAACTTGCACTCAGGGTTAAAAAGCATGCCCCAGCTCCCATCTTATACAAGTTCAAGTAAAAAAAAATAAGAAGAAAAAAAACAAAACAAAAAAAAGAAAAAGACAAAAAAATGACAAGAAGTCACCGAGAAGGTACTCACCCTGCGGGAGTAAAGGGATGCAATAAAAAGGGGATTATTAGGAGTAAAATACAGTATGGCGGTGGCACAAGGAGGGCTGAGGAGCTTCTCTCTCTCTCTTGGTGTCTGCCTTGGGCACTGACACGTGACTTGGAGCCAGGCTGACTTGCAGGCAGAGGAGGTGGGATGAGTAGATGGAAGGAGTATGGGGGTGCTTGGGGGGGTTAGGTAGGAGTCAGGCAGCGAGATGCTGGAGATTAGATGCTGGCCACCTTGATGACAGAGTGAAGCAGGTGTGGTTCTTGCAGTCCTAGTGCATGGGGCAGTGCATCATCCTCACACAAGTCCAGCACAAGTTTGCACAGATGCCAGTGTGTATTTCCAGCTGCCAGTCCCTGGCACCTTGTGAGCTGCTGCCAGTGCCTCTGCCGCTGCTGCTGCTGTTGGTGGTGCTGAGGCTGGAGCTGAGGATACAGTGTGTGTAGTGAGGAAGGGGGAGGAACAGCTCCAAGTACAGGCTGGAGAGATGCAGCTCACTGCAATGTTCTTTGCATCCTTATTTCCTCCTGTATCAGCATGCATTCCAGGGTGTGCATACATTACTGGGCAGCTGGGGGCACACCTGGTAGTGCCATTCTCTATTAAGCCTAGTGGGCTTGATAGGAAGCCTTGTGTAGACTTGTGATTGAAGAGACTGTCTTTCTTGCTGATGCATTTTGTATTTCTTTATTCTTGCTGATCTCTATGGCTGTTCTAAAGTTTGGATGATGCAGTTTTTTTCCCCCTATGCCAGGATGTAGTAAGCAAGGTTTCTCTTAAGTAATAGGAATGTGCGGTATAACATGTATCAGAAGTACATACACAGGGTGACATACAATGGCATTGGTTCTGGTGCTAGTATTCTGGACAGTGGGATATAATGATTAAAGTAACAGGTGGTTTTAGGCTAGGTCTACACGGCGACATGTGTCGCGCGACAATAACGGTACTTTCACACTAGCATTTTGGATTCCGTTTGCGAGATCCGTTTCAGGGCTCTCACAAACGGTCCAAAACGGATCAGTTTTGCCCCAATGCATTTTGAATGGATAAGGATCCGTTCAGAATGCATCAGTTTCGGCTCTGTTCCGCTTCTATTCTGTTTTGGGGGCGTACACCAGAACGCAGCATGCAGCATTTTCGTGTCCGTCGGAAGAGGCGGAGCCTAACAGATCCGTTTTGAATTACAATGTAAGTCAATGGGGACGGATCCGTTTTCAATGACACAATGTGGTGCATTTGAAAACGGATCCGTTCCCCATTGACTTTCAATGTAATTCAAAACGGATCAGTTTTGGACTTTGTCATTTTTCTTTTAACAAATGCAAACGGATCCGTTCTGAACGGATACAAACGTTTGCATTATAGATGCGGATCCGTCTGTGAAAATAAACAGACGGATCCGCACCAACGCAAGTGTGAAAGTACCCTTAGTTGCGCGACACATAGGGTACAACTACACTGCAACATTTGTCACGCGACAAATGTCGTCGTGTAGACCTAGCCTTATTGATACCGAAAAAAGACACACATACTACCAAGGTAGATTTTCCGGTAGAAGTGTGTTTTACATATAGACCAGGGATGGCAAACCTGAGGCTCTCCAGCTGTTGCAAAACTACAACTCTCAGCATGCCCAGACTGCATACAACTATCAGCCTACAACAGGGCATGGTGGGAATTGTAGTTTTACAACAGCTGGCCCCCTTGTGGCATATTGCACGCCTCTTACAGCAATGAAACTGCATGTATTATAGATTAAATACCTTACACAGAGCATGCTACAGAGCGGATATATGTGAATCAGTCCTTATGTGGCTACTTTTATTTTTAGGACGGAGCTCTAGCTGCAGTGTGCCATTGCACCTTTGTTTTTACGTTTGTATGTGTATTTCACCATAGCAACGTGCACCTGCGTATTGGGTTGTGCTGACTGCAATCCCCATTTTATTACTTTTATTTTCTACCCAGTGTTTCAGTCCTCCAGGTCTACTCACAGATATGTGCCCCCTTACAGTAGATATGCCAAGATATTCCGCCTTCATAGTAGATATGCCAAGATATGTACCCCCTCACAGTAGATATGTCAAGATATGTGCCCCCCTCACAGTAGATATGCCAAGTTATGGGCCCCCTTCACAGTAGATATCCCAAAAATATGTGCCCCCTCACAGTTGATATGCCAAGATGTGTGCCCACTTCACAGTAGATATGCCAAGATATGTGCCCTCTTATGGTGGATATGCCAAGATATGTGCCCAGTGCCCCCTTCATAGTGAATATGCCCAGATGTGCCCCATTCATAGGAAATGAAAAAAACAAATGCTGTGGAGAGCTGGTGGCTCAATGGTGGAGCGGGGAGAAAATTGTTCCCTGCTTCAGTGGCATGCCTACGGTGTTTGGCACCCAGGGCAGGTCCTTTCTCTGCCCCCCCCCCCTAATGCTTTAAAAAAATTGTACCTCCTCACAGGCGTATTGCCCTCATTTTACAACCTTCACAGTAGTTTTGTACAGATGTGTGCCCCCTCGCAGTAGTTATGCCCACATTGTGCCCTCTCACAGTAGTTATGCCCTCACTGTGCCCCTTTCACAGTTGTAATGCCCTATATGTGCCCCCTTCACAGTAAAAATCCCCCTTGTGCCCCTTTCATAGTAATAATCCTCATTGTGCCCCTTCATAGTAGAAATCTTCATTGTGCCCCCTTCACAGCAATGCCCTCTGGCTTTGTGCCCCCTCCATAATAATAAAGACCTCTGTGCCCCCCCCATAGTAATAAAGACATCTGTGCCCCCTCCATAGTAATAAAGACCTCTGTGCCCCCTCCATAGTAAAAAAAAAAGTCCTCTGTGCCCCCTCCATAGTAATAAAGTCCTCTGTGCCCCCTCCATAGTAATAAAGACCTGTGTGCCCCCTCCATAGTAATAAAGACCTTTGTGCCCCCTGCATAGTAATAAAGATCTCTCTGCCCCCTCCATAGTAATAAAGTTCTCTGTGCCCCCTCCATAGTAATACAGTCCTCTGTGTCCCCTCCTTAGTAATAAAGACCTCTGTGCCCCCTGCATAGTAATAAAGTCCTCTGTGACCCCTCTGTATTAAAAAAACTAAAAAAACACAGTAACTACTCACCTTGTCCCTCTCCTGAAGCTCACATACCTCTCTTCCCTGCAGGCACAGATCCCTCTGCAGCACTGTGTGGGTGGATCTAATGCAGATTACCGGGCCCACACAGGCTAGCAGCGCGATCCTGCAGGCTGAATGGTGGAGCGGGGCGAAGTCTTCCTGCTTTACCATTCATAGCACAGCTGGCCTGAAGAAGGGGAGGAGCGCAGGAAGCTGAGTGTTGAGTGACAGGACCCAGCTCCCTGCGCTGCAGCAATGAGCGCTTTCATCTATATTGATGGAAGCGTTCATTGCTTCTGGCCCCGCAGGAGCTGTGTGCCCTGGCACTTGCCCGGGTATGCCAGGTGCTGACTCCAGCCTTGTTGCCAGAGTCCCAGGTACAGAGGCCGGCAATACCATGGGAGGATTGTGGGATCAGCAGCCACATTTGAGCAATTCACCAAAGTTCCCTCTACATCTGCAACATAAAGCAAAAACCAGTACCATATTTTTTGCCTTATAAGACTCACCAGCCCATAAGACGCATATAGGTTTTAGAGGACAACAATAAGAAAAAAAATATTTTTCATTAGAACACAGATCAGACCCCCAATGTTAATTATAACTCAGCTCACAGCTCCAATCAAACCCCCAATGTTAATAAGGCTCTCAATAAGACCTTAGATCAGACTCCCAATGTTAATAAGACTTCAATAAGACCTCAGATCATACATCAGCTCAGACCTCAATGTGAATTACCCCCGATCAGACCTCATATAAAAGACCTCAGATGAGACCCCCATACCTCAGATCAGCCCCCCCCCCGCCTCAGATCAGCCCCCCATGCCTCAGATCAGTCCCCAGTCTCAGATCACATAAAATAAAAAATCCACTTACCTCTCCTGCTTTGGACTCCGTCACTCCTCACCCCCAGCGCCCTCTCTTCTTCCTGCCGTCAGCTGTGCTCATTACTAGTATTCGCTCCATAAGATGCACTGACATTTTTCTCCCATGCGCTCCCCAAAGTGCGTCTTATGGGGCGAAAATACGGTATCTGTTGAGATCTACTGACAGAAATGGAGCTCAGTAGGATCTACAGAAAATCTCCTCTGCATATTACAGTTGTATTTCATTATCACCTAAGTGGGTATTCCCAAACCCATCTGGAGATGTGTGCCTGATAGGTGCAGGTCCGACCCACTCCTCCCTCAATAACGAGCCCCGTCTTGCGCCCCTGTAAATTGAGAGGTGGCTAGCTCTGGTATTTTTAAGAAATAAAAATAGAGAGAGCCGCACATGTGCCTCTACTTCTGCAGGGAACCTGTCACCATGAAAGTGAAGTGCAGTCTGCAGGCAGCATGTTAGAGAGCAGGAGGAGCTGAGAAGCTAGATTGTAGAAAATCATAATTTATTCCTTCAAACTTCTGCTCTTTCTATGCTTGGGAGTCATGTGGGCGGTCCTACTCATTGATTGAAGCCTCCCCTGCACACACTGTGATTTATTGATAGGACCGCCCACGATTAACTGATTAGTTGCTTGTATCAGGTACACAGGTGTCTAACATGGAAGATATGGTATGTATTTTACTACAAACATATTAGAATGAAAAGGTACAGTTATTAGGATAATAAAAATAGATAGATAGGTAGATAGATAGATAGATAGATAGATAGATAGAAAAAGCGATAGATAATAGATAGTTAGATAGATCGATATATAATAGATAGATAGGTAGATAGATAATAGATCGTTAGATAGATCGCTAGATAATAGATAGTTAGATAGATAGATAGATAGATAGATAGATAGATAGATAGATAGATAGATAGATAGATCGATAGATAATTAATAGATAGATAGATAGATAGATAGATAGACAGATATATATTAGAATAGATAGATAGATAGATAGATAGATAGATAGATATTAGATGGATAGATAGATAGATAGATAGATAGATAGATAGATAGACTGACTATCAGAAATTGGTGAACATTGTGTATGTGTATCATGTGTTCGTATTTATATGTAGGGTCATTTATCAAACTGGTGTAAAGTAGAACTGGCTTAGTTGCCCATAATAACCAATCAGATTCCACCTTTCATTTTCCAAAGGAGCTGTCCAAAATAAAAGGTGGAATCTGATGGTTTGCTATGGGCAACTAAGCCAGTTCTACTTTACACTAGTTTGATAAATGACCCCAATGGTATCTATCTATCTATCTATCTATCTATCTATCTATCTATCTATCATCTATCTATCTATCTATCTATCTATCTATCTAATCTTTGTTCTGGTTGCTGGCACACTTTTCAATTTTTCTCTCAGTTTTTATGTGCTGTTTTTTATTTATTTTATATTTTATTTTTTTAGATAGATCGATAGATAGATAGATAGATATGTAGATATAAACAGCCATAGCTAGATTAGACATATAGATAAACATAGCTAGATACATAGCTGGATAAATATAGACAGAGATAGATATATGGAAAGAGAGACATATATAGATAGATAGATAGATAGATAGATACAGACAGACTGATAGATATAGATAGATACAGTACAGACAGATAGATATATAGATAGACAGATACATTACAAATATGTTTATCATCTAGGAGGAGATTTTTCTAGGTAAGCGGAGGACATCAGACCCGCGTTGCTGCTGTTCTTTACAGCTCAGTCAGTAGGTGTAGCACTAACGTCTTCGTTTTCGTCTCTTCCACGCTGCTCCCCGCTGTGTCAGGCTTCAGCCTTAAATCTAACAATAGTAAAGGAACACCGCAGCACAGGCTGATTATGTGAAGGAGAAAATAGGTAAAGTGGATATGCGGAAACCACTGCTGTAATCTCTGATGTTTCTCCCATTTTACTTCCGTACAATATAAGGGGTTTTGGATAGAAAGAGCAAAACTCAATTTCAAGAACATCTAAATATGATAGCAGGAGATACGGACGCAGCCAGTGTTTGACAGCTTGTTACATACTGTATACACATTATACAACTTTCTATGAACACAGGGACATAAAACAGAAACTAAACCTGGGAATTGTATGACTAAAAACTACATGGACAACTACTGTACCTATTACCAGTTTCCTGCCAATGGAGAGTGTCCTAATGGAATTCGACAATGTCCAGTCCCTGCAATCAGACTGTGTAGGGAACCATCACTTTGACCAGGGGAATAATAGCACTTGAGTTCCAGGGGGAATGACAGAGGATTGTTACAAGGCAGTTTGTAAGGCTAGTTTCACACTAACGGCACAGCCTTCCAGTAAGATGCTTTGGCATAGACTGGCGCGAATCAGCCGGACAAAAAACACTATGTGCAGCTGTGTTTCTCCGCCTGATTCTCAGCATATTTGGCGGGTTTGCGGCCAGATCCCAGCCGGACCACATTATAGCTAATGGAGCACGGCGGGAATTCCAGTACCGTCCAGCAATACAGCATCTCTTGCGGCGTATGTGAATCCAGCTTTACCCAAACAGTGAGAGGCGTGTGTCTGCCCACTTTTCTCTCTCCCAATGTAATCAGTGCTGGCAGGAGAGGAGGCTGAGCAATCATTCAGCACATGGAGAGAACTGTGACAAATAGAGGTGAGCGAGGTTCTCAAAACATCGATTCGGCTTCTTCGCTAAATTTCACAAAGAAATTTGCTTTATGACAAATTACTTTGCCACAAAGCGCATTTCTTTGTGAGTAGCGGGCGCAATGATGGGGAATCGCGATTGCAAGCCCCCCCTTCCCCCAGACATTGAACCCCTTAGATTCCAGTCTACATGTAAGCCAGCAAGGAAGCTGTGTTATATTTAAACTGGCGCTGGATGCGCAGAAGTTATGTAGAGGCTTGAGGCCTGTTTTTAACTACGTTTCTGCTTCTATTGCACATACAAGAATAAGACAGCAGCTTTGAAGATCTTCCAGTGGAGTTTGACTCTAACAAGACCCAGTTGGAGCTCCTAGCAGTGGATAAACCATCTTCTCTGCAATGGGGATGGTGGAGGTTTTTAAATCAGGTTATGATCCATGGGAAACCTATCAGTCAATAGAGCAGTTCCAGGCCAAAACAGATGGTCCTTCAACAACTTTAGAGTACATTTCTGGACCTTCTGCTCCCCAGCCAAGCTAATTCAGGCTTTTGGAGTGCTCCCAGTCCTTGTGTTCACAGACTGGACTGAGATTATTATAGGCAGACTACTATGCCCCTACTGGCCCAGGGTCATATTTCTGATCAATACCCCCTGATTCACATTTGCCAGATAAGAGCAAGAGAGGTTTTGCTCCATCATCCACTGCAGTGCTATTTAAAGGGGTTTTCCAGGATTCATATATTGATGACCCATCCTCCAGATAGGTCATCATATTTTATTTATTGGGGTTTGCCTCCTGGCATCCCCATCGATCATCAATTTGAAGAGGCTGCAGCGCTCACCTGAGAGCTGCAGCCTCTTCCTAGGCCAGTGACATCACGTTCTCTGGTCACATGGCCTAGTGGCAGCTCAGTCTCATTCAAGTGAATGGGCTTGCACTGCAATACTAAGCACAACCACTATACAATGTACGGCGCTGTTCTTGGTTATCTGTGGGGAGGTTGTAGTGCTTACTTGAGCACTGCTGCCTCTTCAAATAGCTGATTGACTGGAGTCAAACCTCTACTGATCTTATATGATGACCTATCCTGAAGATAGGTCATCAGTTTAGGACTAGTCCCGGAAAACCCCTTTACTTTTAGTTTTGATTTATATTTGCGTAGTGACGTGATGACGTCATCATCTCAGCTGACGTGGTGAGCAGCCGTGAGATTCTTTAGTAGCATGCTATGAATTTTTACTTTGTTCCATCAGGCAGTTTGGCTGATGGCTCCGTATCTCTGCTCTCTGACCTCCTAAACACTCATTATAGCTCAATTCTTAACTTACTGATAAGAATGTTGCTTAAATAAGTGTTTATTAATAAATGAGTAATTTAGAGAAAAGGTTTATTAAATGACCGGCACAAAGTGAAAGAAGGATTCACACAGCTAGACAGTTAACCCTTTGCGACAGAACGGCTCAATATTTTTTAACAAAGACTAATTGAATAAATTATTTTTAGCCCAAAGTGAGCAAAATGCAATCATAAAAAAATTGCTCCTGAAGGTCTACATAGCCATAACTAAGAATGAACATTAACTAACTAGAAAGCAGTTAAACTAAAAATACCAGACTCAGAATCATATTAATGACCACCACCCATGGAGACTAGCTGCCAGGTTACCACTCCCTCAGGGGTTTTGAAGTAGACCGCAATAAAGTTTCTGGATAGCCAGTCCTTACTTCCATGTCTTCCATGCAGTGTCTGGTTCAAAGTAACCAGTGATGTGGTCAGGTATTGGTCCAGATCACCATTCAGGGCAGAATCGTGGATTCTGGTGAAACTGTGAATAACCACACAGGCTTGGATCCATCTGTAAGAACAACATAAGCACTCTCCATTTGTTGGGAAGTAACTAAAAGTACAGTCAGTATACCAGCAGTCTATGGTGAGCCAGTATTTAAAGGGGTTATTCAACCCCTATAATGCCTCCCCAAATGCCTGGGCCCCTCACACAGGTTGTACTTACCTTGTTCCCCGATACCTGTGTCTCTTCTGATGCCCGCACCATCGTGGATGAAGTTCGGGAGGCCCGTTCCCATCGCGGTCTGCTGTCCCTGTCTCCAGATGTTTTGATGCAATGGGGAGATGCAGCGGCCATGCGGAGAGCAGGAGCAATGCAGGTGCCGGAAAGTGAGTTAAGTACAACTTCTGCGAGGGGCCCGGGCATTATAGAGGTTGGATAATCCCTTTAAAGCTGCACTTCCTGTCATCCAATTTTCCAATTCCCAGAAGAAATGCAGTTTTGCATGCTTGTGTCCTGGTAGTTGAGGCCAGGACATAGCTTTGCCAGCAGCTATTCGAAGTACGGAAGTTATAGAATTTTTCTCAGTGCTACGGCAGGTCACGTTAGAGGGTATGAATGTGGTCTATCTTGGTCCATAAACACAATGTCTCCTCGATTCTTCTTCAAGCATGGACATATGTTGTCCAAATTGCTGAGAGAGAAGCCAATATAGGAGGGCAACATCCTCAGGGATTTGGAGATGGTGAAAACCCAAACGATACCTAAAAAACAAGGAGAGCCAAACAAAGAAATCTACCAGAGCTCTCCATGCTGTGAAAGCAATAGCAAATGGAGATAACAAGATCACATGATCCTCCTATGGGTGCTTCCAGTAGACTGGGACAAAATAGAGACATTTTTGTCTATCTCTTTTTTGTTGTAGGCAGTGAAATACAGATGACACATGAATGCAATATGGCCATAAAAAACTGACATAAAGAATGGATGCAGCAGCAACAAGGATGCAACAGAGACATAAAAATGTAAAAAAAAATTGACACTCTGATCTTTTGGACGGTATTTAAAAATGGAAACAGTGATGTGCATGAGCCTGGGGGTAAGAGTCTTGTGTGCTAGATAAAGTAAAAAAAAAAAAAACTCAGAGATCTTTGCATAATGGGATACAGTGTATTTTTTTTTACACCTTTTGAATAAGCAATAAAGTTGAAGCACACAGAGTGAACAAATGTTATGTTCTCAGCAACAGAGACAAGTGGCACTGGTGTAGCAAAGCAGAGAAACAGGTGTAACAGAGCTATAACTAGAGAGTAGGGTTGAGCGAACTTGTATTTTAAGTTCGGCGTCCAAAGTTCAGGTTGGGGTTATCGAAGAATCCCGTTATGGATTCTGCTACCACGGACCATAATGTAATTTTAAATTCATAAGGGGATTCTTCGATGAACCCGAACCTTGGACAACACTAAGAACCTGGGGTGACGTCACCGTCATGTGATCAGTGCAGGGGGCGTGGCTCAGTACTGGTTTGGATAAGAGGTGGTAAAAGGCCTGGTATAATGATCATGTGACATGAGGGGCGGAGCTCCTGTGCTCTGGGTGGAGGAGAAGAAGGAAGTAGAGCAGTGAAAGACGGTTGCGCAAACTTGTTTTTTTAAGTTCAGCGTTCGGGTTAATTGAAGAATCCCCTTATGGATTCCAAATTCCGTTATGGTCCGTGGTAGCAGAATCCATAACGGGATTCTTTGATAACCCGAACCCGAACTTTGGACGCCAAACTTAAAATACAAGTTAGCTCAACCCTACTAGAGAGCCGATGTAGAAAACCTGAAGAGCCAGTGCAGCAGAACTGACGGTCAATATAGTAGAGTTAACTGAAGACCAGTGCAGCAAAATTATAGCAGAAATAACTGGAGACTGAAGTGGCCTAGTTGTAGCACAGTTACTGGAGGCTGATGTAGCAGAGTTGAATGACAGTATAATATGAAGCTACCAACAATACTGAACTTGGTTTAAATACCTTGGAGGGATGACTTCATTGGTGTGTGCCAGGTTGCCGGGATGCAAGTAGAAAAGATTGGGTAAGCTAAAGTATATGAATGAGGTAGTGCATAGCAATTAATCTGAGATGGGGACAACCATACTCCTTCTTAGGACTCCCCCTTCCCCTTCCACCCAGCCAGAAGATTCTGACAAACAATAGAGAGGATATTTGGCAAGAAATGTCTTAAAAAAGATTAAGAACGTTAATGTCCTTCTTGGGAACCTAACTTCTATACTTGAAAAGTGTTCCTTCAAGTAAAACAGCCTCCCCCAAACCTTCTTGCAACACAGAATTTGAGTCCATTGTCCGTGCTAGAATCCTGGATAGAGACAGTAGATAATTTGTTGGAGACCAGACGATGGGAGAGATATAGAAATTGTTAGGAATCTGAAGAGTATAAGGCAGCTGTTTGAGCAATGCCCTGTCTTCAAACAGCTGAATGGTGGAAATGCCAGGAGTCAGACCCCCGCCGATTTGGTAAGGGTGACCTATCCTGAGAATTGGTCATCAATAGTAGAAAGGTGACAACCCCTTTAATACATTGCTGAATACAAGATGGACCCCATCAAGTTATTTGCTCAACCACTCAATGAGTGGTGAATGCAGCTAACCACAGCAATCCAAGGAAGTCCAGAGTGCTGGAATGAGAAAGAACTAAAAATGAAATGTCAGCAAGATAAAGAGCTCCCATTTGGCATAACGTAGGTGAGATTAAAAGGAATGTAAAGGAGTAATAACATAATATTTACCTTACTAGCAAAAGAATAAAATTTTCTTCAGCTCTGGCATCCACAAATTGCATAAGAAATGGACAGACAAAGGTTATGTACACCTTTATGGTAATGTTTTTTTTTTTTATATTGTTGTATTGTACTCATTTTGTGTTAAAAGAATGTTTTTCAATTAGTCTTTTGTTGAGCCCTTTTCTCTCTATCGCCTTGATATTTTCTAGTAGCATGCTGTCTGTTTTCACTCTGTTCCGTCAAGCAGCTCAGCTTATGGCTCCATATCACCTCCTAAACACTTATTTTAGCTAAACTGTTATCTGAAGAATGTGGCTTAAATAAGTTTGTATGACCTTTAACGCCCTTGTGACATAATGGGTAAATATTTTTTAATAAAGACCTATTGAAAAAAATATTTATAGTCCAAAATGAGAAAAATTCAATAATAAAAAAGCATAGAATAGCTCCTGCTGACTTGAAGCAAGTTGAGCTGCTACTCTACTTCTGCTAGATTGTTGAGATCACGTGGTAAATGTGGTATGGATGCCACTCCGCCTTTGGAATCCATGGCCTGATCATTTTGTAATGTTCTCACTCGGTCAGGTGGATTTGCCAAGCCACTTGTTCTGTACAGCAGATATTGAGCAAGAGCAAAAGGTGCTGGTGCTGGTAAAACAGAGCAGAAGATTAGGTATAGCAGAGCTGGAGAGCCAGTGTAGAAGAGCGGGCAATTCATTGTAGCTGATCTTTGGGCCCAATGCTGGAGGTCCAATGCAGCAGAGTTGAACTAAGACTGTTGTAGCAGAGCTAATCAGCTGGGTTAACTGAAGACTGGTGTAATAGAGTTATAGCTGAATAACTGGAAGCTGATGTCATAGAGCTGTAGCAGAGTTACTGCAGACTAATGTATCAGAGTTGTAGGCAAGTAGCTGGTGGCTGATGTAGCAGTGTTGTAGCAGAGTAGAAAGGCTTATGTTCTGGTATGCTGATAACAAACCTTAATAATCAGATGGCGTCACATTTAAATAAGCTGGAGAGATGATTTTATTGGTGGGTATTGTGTTGCGGTGGAATCCTGACGCACAAGAGATGAGACTAAGTCGGCCAGATGAGGGGATCAAGTCAGCACATGCCTCTGGATCAAAAAAGAGAGTAACCTCATATAAATCTGCATTTTTTACCCCCTCATAGACAGAAAAACAAAAAAAATTCTTTAACATCTTAAAAAAGCTTCATTATGCTTGTCGCTACCTGTGGGAGGCTACAGACCTATTTTCACTCCCAGATTCAAGTTATTATTGCTCATGCAAATGATGGAACCTAACGGTGTGAAACTCATTTAGATTTCACATTATGATTTCCTTATGGTCACCTCAGAAAACATTTCAAGACTTTTTGCAATAATTTGATGACTTTACTTCATGTGCAAATTTAATTTATCCCCTTAGAATCAACGACTGAATTGTTAAAGGCATAAAGCAATGTCTTTTAAACAACAAAGCTCATTACCTGTTCCAGGCGATCACCGCAGCTGAGGAAATGCGGCATGCCCGACTGTGCGCTGCTGCTCTTTTGTGAAAGATAACGAGCTTTTCCCACTAGGTAGCAAGTAGCTGTTCAATCTGTTCTTAAAATAAGACTGGAAAATGTAGTATTAACACAAAATTTAGTATAAGCAATTATGGATGAAAATTTACTTTAAAGAGGAGCTCTAACCATTCCCGCCATGTATATATTTTTAGTAAATACTTGGATTTCTCCTAAAATAACATTTTAGAAATTTTTTATTTTCTGTGTTGTGCTATACTCTGGTATTCATTTGGAATATTTTTGAATACATTGAATATTGGGTGTTGCCATTCCCACCCACGTTAAAGGGGTGTATATTGTAGATTATCTAGCATTAGCAGCACTGATGGGGCAGTGCCAGAGTAGGGACACAGCTGTAGCTGGTAAGACCCAGCTGTAAAACTATTAATACATTTTCTATGAGTAATTACATAGGATCATTACAATGTAGAGATATAAGAAAATATTCTACTAAATAGATGTCAGTATTTCAGGCACTTTCTTTAACCTCATGATTACCAAGCGCTGTAGATCTACCGCGTATATTGCTGGGCTTTAACTCCTTAAGGATGAAACCTGTTTTGGCCTTAAAGGGTTGTCTCACTGCAGCAAGTAGCATGTATTAGGTAGAGAAAGTTAATACAAGGCACTTACTAATGTATTGTTTTTATCCATATTACTTCCCTTGCTGGCTTGATTTATTTTTCCATCACATTATACACTACTCGTTTCCATTGTTACGGCCACCTTGTAATCCTTTAGTGGTGGCTGTGCTTGCACAGAATAGGAAAAAGCTTCATCGTATATCCACTCTTATGGTCCCAGCCACCAGATAGGCCATTGCTTTTTTCTATAGTGTGCAGGCAAGACCACCACTGCTAGATTACAGGGTGGTCGTAAACATGGAAACAAGCAGTGTATAATGTAATTGAAAATGAATCCAGCCAGCAAAGGAGATAATATGGACAATCACAATACATTAGTAAGTGCCTTGTATTCACTTTCCCTACATAATAAATGCCATTTGCTGAAGTGAGACAACCCTTTTTAGGACGAAACCCCCTTGTTTCAAATCTGATGTTTCGCTTTACATGTTAATAACTTTGGAATTGTTTTACTTATCCAAGTGATTCTGACGTCCTCAAAATTGAAGTAGCATCTTCCGTATTTTGAGGCCTCCATTTTTTAGGAAGTTTTTCAGTCAGGTTTACAGAGGCCTTGAGGTGCTAAAACAAAAGAAACATCCCCAAAAGGTTCCATTTTGGAAACTATACTACTCAAGGAATTAATATAGATATGCAGTGAGTATTTTGACCACACGTATATTTCATAGAATTTATTAATATCGGGGCATCAAAAAATAAATAAATACATATTAACAATATTATGCAGTTTTTATTTTGACAATGGCTAACAGCAGAAAAATCAGCACAAAAATTGTAACGCCATTTCCTTTGAGTATGTCAATACACTGTATGTGGTCATACCCTATTGTTTGGGCATCAAGACTCAGAACTTAAAGGATAACTGTCACATTTAGACCCTAATTTCAGTTTTCATATATGTAGTTACTAATATGATAATATTCCTGAATCAATAACTATTAGACTTACTTACCCCTTATTTAATAAGATTCAGCCCTTAGCAACCAGTCTGCATAAAACTGAAAGTTCACTATTCTGTTAAGATGGCCGCCCTCAGCCCTGAGGCTAATCCATAGGACACCTGCAGTGAAGTTAGTGAAGACCAGCTCTGTATAGAGAGGTCTTGCAGTGAAGTTCCCAGGTCTGGCTGAAGCCTGTAGTCCTCCTACAAGCTCTCCTCTTATCAGATAAGGCTGTCATTTATACACTGGGCTCTACATTGTCCTTCACTGCTAAGGGAGTGTCTGCCAAGCACAGGCATGTGGAGAAGTTCACACACACAGCCCAGCACTGTTATCTCCTGTCAGGAAGAACCTGGCTTTTTATACATTCCCTTACAATGTTGACTCACTATCAGTTCCCAGTGCACGCAGCGTGCTCCGTCCTCTCATCTGGTAGACGGAAGGAGCATAGCAACCTGATTTTATCTCAGGTAAATATAGCCAATACTGGGGACTTTTAGGTGGCTTTTAGGGGTTATTTATTTAAGAATCAGAAATTAAAACAGGGCCAACAAGGTAATATTAATCACCAGAATCCAATAGTAAAAAAAAAAAAATTTGACAGTTATACTTTAAGGAATGGCATTTGGCTTTTGCAATCCTGATTTTTCTGTAATGGGTTTGAGCATCATTTCAAACTGGCAACACCCTTGAAGTTACATTGCAGGGAAACCCCCAAAAATGACCCACATTTTTAAGATACAATAAGAATTCAGATATGGATGTTCTGATTTTTTTTTACTAGAGATGAGTGAATCTATTTTTAAATTTGTTACAAATTTTTGAAAAAAAATGGCATTCTAACAAACTAAAATTTCTCTAGACTCATTTCCGGCAAATCAGAGAGAGACCAACACATCCTTGTTCTGGTGCTTATTGGATTGTTGGTTCCTGTAATCCTAGCTTGTCTTTTGATCTCTCTCTGTCTCTCATTTGGTACTGCGTTGTCCATCTGGCTCTGATCTCGGCTTGTCTTCTGACCACTTTCCATCTCTTGTTTGGTACTGCATAGCCTGTTTGGTTCTGACTCATTTATGTACGACCCTGTTTTGTGTTGTTTTGTCTCTTGGTGTTTATCTCTGCACCTTAGTAGTATATGGACTGTCGACCAGTTGTGGTTTGCTACCTAGGGCTTGTACTGCAAGTAGGTAGAGAAAAGTGGGCTGGGTTCTAAATCAGGGCTTACCATCTGTGACTGTCCATACCTACAGGTGTTACTATAGCACTCTGGAAAAAAGACATGTAACTCAGTCCTTGTTCCAAAAGGAAAGAAAAATAAATATCTGTGCATAACATTGCTCTAGAAAAGAGACACGTAAACCAGTGTTCCTTCCAAAAGGAAAATAAATATGAATTTCTGATACCAGCAAACAGTTCTTTATCAACACCGAGCAAAGGAAATATGCTTGGCTCCCTAAGAGGCCTTGTTTGGGGCCCAGGAGGTACTGCTTTTCCTCATGGAAAGCGCAGAGTATGCGTGAGGAGTATTGTAGTCCTGGGTTGTTAAAAAAAAAATTGCAAATCAGCATTTCTTACATTTGTTGGTCGCAGATTGGCGGAGCTAATTTGCATATCTTTCGGTTTCTGATTTGTGTACAATAGATTTTTACCTGAATTACATTTTTTTTTTATTTGGCTGAGATTTTTTTGACATTGGACTGCAAAAAAACAACAACATTTTTTTCTAATAGTACATTGCTCTAGCCCCAAATTTTTCATTTTGCAAGTGTTAAAAGGAGAAAACGTACCAAATAATCATTAAAGCCATTTCTATACCACTTCCTCTATTAGAATTTAAGTGATTATAGGAGAGCTGCAGATTGTAAGATAGCTGCAGACCCTAATCAGCTCTGTCTGTATACAACTTCCCCACAAGGGGCTGTGTTTTCCTGGTAACTAGGGCTTATTTTGGTGTTCCAGTTGAAATGGAAATAGTGCAAAATGCACAGTATCAGTGTCCTCCAGAGTTTTTTTCATTGATCTCTTGGGGAACAAATTATGTGCCAAAAATAAATGAAAAAATATTTAAAAAAATATAACAATATAAAAACAATAAAAATTAAAAGCCCAGAACAACTGAAATATTTGCCATTACTGCCCTGTTCATGCCAAACTATACATATTATTTATTAGTGATGAGCGGCAGGGGCAATATTCAAATTCGCGATATTTCGCGAATATTTTGGCGAATATTCGCCATATATTCAAAAATTCGCGAATTCGTAATCTCCAGTCATTATTTTCTTGATTGTGAAAATTTGCATGTAGAAATTTGAATAACATTTGCATAAAATTCGCATAAACTGGTATTTAAAAAAACGTCATGACGTATTTTTTAAATACCAGTTTATGCAAATTTTTATGCACATTTTATGCTAATTTTCACAGTCAAGAAAATAATTACATCATTTTCTTGATTGCGGAAATTTGCATATAAAAAATTGCATGAAAAAAATTGCATCAAAATTTTCATAAACTGGTAGTTAAAAAAAACGAATATATTTCGCGATATTCTAAATATTCGTGAATTCTCAAAGTGACGATATTCGCGATTAAAATTCACAATTTGAAAATTCGTGATCAACACTATTATTTATCTGCAGCGAGCCCCTGAGGAGCCACTGCAAAGAATGGGATTGGTAGCGACTAGAGATTAGTGAATTTCTCATAAGTTCCAAATTCTTCGAAAATATTTGATCCGATCTGAATTTATCGCGTTAAATAAACAGCTATTTACTGGCTGCAAAGAGCCTGTATAGTGGTGCAGAACAATGTGCCTTGCAGTAGCACGCATAGGGAGTCTGCTGTGGTAGTGAAAAAATACTGTCAGTCAGTATGACACGCAGATGACAAGCATCACTCTTAGAATCACTGCACACTTCACTTATTTGGGCAGTTACAGGGCCAAAACTGACCAAATAACTCAAGTGTCAACTCAGCCTTACAGGTCAATGTTAGCATCAAGAAGAAGTGCACTCTTTTTACACAGTCGTCAGGTGATTCCACATAGATGTCTACAGATGTCTTCTATTAAATGCTTATAAAAGTAGAGCCCCCCAACAGAGTGGAGAGGATGTCAGCAGTAAGTTTGTGTTGACGTCACTGATTATTTTGCCCATATTCTGATCAATCAGAACAATAACCCCCAAAACGGATCCTGTCTGTTGAGCATCCACCTTCGCTCAGTCAGCATTTTTGAGTAATCCATCAATATTGCTAAAGCTAAAGAAAGCAGGAGTGGATCCAAAACAGAGATGACATGTGAATGGAATATTTGCATGTCTTCTGTGTTTTGTACCCACTCCTGCTTTTGGCTACCAAATCATAAGCCAATTCTGATACAAAATAGGGACCATGTCATGCAGGCCTTACAGCTGCTACATAGACAGGATCCGTTGTGCGTCTCATTTTTCCTTCCTTCTGACAGATCAGAACAAGGGTCAAATAAATGATGATGTCAACCAGGCCAAAAAGGCAAAATAGTGGCCCAGTCATGGAGTGCAGATGGAGGGAACAGCATGAGAAGTCCACAGAGTGTCCGAATGACATAGTGGTGAGGTGGCAACAGCATGAGGAGACCACAGAGTGGCACAAAGATAGAGTGTGGAGGTGGCAGAGGCAGCATGAGGAGGCCACAGACTGGCAAGGTGACATAGTGTGGAGGTGGCAAAAGCATGAGGAGGCCACAGAGTGGCACAATGATACAGTGTGGAGGTGGCAGCTGCAGCATGAGAAGACCACAGAGTGGTCCAGAGTTGTGAGTTGGCAGCAGCATGAGGAGACCACAGAGTGCAAAGGCGACATAGTGTGGAGGTGGCAGCAGCATGAGGAGGCCACAGAGTGGCACAATGACAGAGTGTGGACTTAGCAACATCAGCATGAGGAGACCTGAGTGGTGAGGTGGCAGCAGCTTCAGGAGACCACAGAGTGACTCAGTGACAGAGTGGGGAGGTGGGTGGCAATAACAGTACCCACTGACGATGGTGGGTGTATGAAGGATCACTTGGCATCAAATGTGTGCCATCAGGCGGGTGGCTCCATCAGAATAGTAGCTGAGGCAGGTAGCCAGATTAAACTGGTCTCTTTTGTAAAGTTTTGGATGAGGCAGCCTGGATGATCTAATCTGATGCATCAGGCATTGGTGCGGGGAAATCCTGGCTGATGCATGCCTGATTCATCTTGACAAAGGTCAGTCTCTCCACAGGAGTTCTCTTTGGGGTACTATGGCCCCCACCGCACTAAACACCCGCTCTGATGCCACACTACTTGCAGTGTAGGACAGCTTTTCCAGTTGCGGCCACAAATCCAACCTTGACCTTTATACCAAGGGCCCGAGGTCTGCAGATATACACTGTTTCGGGGTATCCTGCAACTGGTTAAGGAAATAACAATAGTGAAGTACCGTCTAGTACCTAGCCCCGTTGGAAAAAGCTATACTCACAGGGGTAAATAGCGCACAGACATATCCAATAACCACAGACTCCAAATATCCTCTTTCCTGGGACAGAATGTCGATCCTCCTCACCATAGTCTGCAAATGATAATTGCTCCTACCATAGTGAAGTTCCGCATAGTTGAATGGAAATTTATTTATTAAATACTCACAAACAAACTCTTGGTAAAAGACACAAAGTAAAACCTCCCAGCGTCTTAGATTCTGCCGACCTGGGTTTTGCTCCTGGAGCTTCGTCAGGGGCTTACGTCATCCTTTCCCTCCCCCATCCTTTTAAAAAACAAGGGGGATATTTTAGTTTAAAACTTCCTGTAAATCAAAGTCCACATTTAGGCCATTTTGATTTACAGGCAGTTTTAAACTAAAATATCCCCCTTATTTTTTTGTTTTTTTCTGTCCCCTTTTTTTACTTTATAACGATGAATGGTGATACAGATGCGTTTATCCTGAGCAGTGTGAATGGATAAGGAAGGTAATGCCTTTGAATAGGAGCCCAGAGCAAAACTTTTATGCTGTGTGGGGAGTCGCTCTGGTAGACAGCGGTGCGGGTGCAGTTTAGAGGCAAAACAAGGAGTCCAGATTGTGCAACAAACAGTGTTTTATTCACACTTGCACACCATAAATGAAAAACAGTCTCTTTGGTGACAGTTCACACACAACGGAAATAACGTGGCAAAACAAAAACAGGCCAACACAGGTTCAGTCACCTGGGAGGTGTAGGTGCAGGTTCGCACCACGCTGTCGGCCCAGCCGCAGGAGAATCCAGCTTCAGGTAGCCAGGAACAAAACACCTCCTTGCTGAGCTCTTTCCTCCAGGACAGAGAACTCCTCAGCCCTGTTAGCAGCTCCAGGATAATCACAGCCTCCAGCTGCTGAGCTGGCTGAGCTTTTAAACCCAGCCCAAAACCAGGACTGGGTCGTGGGGAGCAGCCACCCACCCTACACTTTAGCTGCTCCCGGTAAGAGCCGGCCCGGATCGGCTTTGCAGCCATGCTATTTAAACTCTGTCAGTAGCACTAGCTGCTGCTGACATCAACAAAACGGGCTCTTACCTCACCGAGGCTATGAACCTCGGTGACACATACCTGCCATCCACGACGGCACCCTGCACCTTACCACACACCCCCTTTGTTCAACCCTGAGGGGTGGACACATGTGAGGCAGTGGACGCGGGAAAGGGCATCTGCATTTCCCTGCAAGCGACCTGCCCTATGTTCCACGGAGAACTTGAAATTTTGAAGGGATAGGAACCACCTGGTGACCCGAGCATTCCTCTCCTTGGCCTGACTCATCCATTTGAGGGGGAATGGTCGGTCACCAGACGGAACCTCCTCCCTAACAGGTAGTAGCGAGAGATTCGAGTGCCCACTTGATAGCCAGGCACTCCCTCTCCACTATACTATATCTGGACTCGGCGGGACTGAGCTTACGGCTCAGGAAGACAACGGGATGTTCTTCCCCGTTGACCTCCTGCGACAGAACCGCACCGAGGCCTACCTCCGAGGCGTCGGTCTGTACAACAAACTCCTTGTTGAAGTCGGGTGTCACCAAAACCGGGGACCCACACAGGGCCGACTTCAACGCGGAGAAAGCCTTCTCCACCTTCTCACTCCAGCTAACCCTCCCAGACTTTCGTCCCTTCAACAGGTCTGTCAATGGCGCTGCTATTGTGGCAAAGTGGGGCACAAACCTCATGTAGTATCCTACAATCCCCAGGAACGACTTTACCTGCCTGGTGGTGACCGGTCGGGGCCAGCTACGAATGGCCTCTACCTTAGTTACCTGAGGTTTGATGACTCCCGCCCAATTACATATCCCAGATATTTGGTCTCTTCCAACCCAATCGCACACTTTTTTGGATTGGCGGTTAGTCCAGCTTTCCTCAGGGCATCCACTACCGCCTGCACCTTGGGTAAATGGCTTTCCCAGTCGGTGCTGTGGATGACTACATCATCTAAGTAGGCCGAGGCGTACCGACGATGTGGTCGCAGCACTATGTCCATTAACCTCTGGAAAGTGGCGGGGGCGCCATGCAGGCCAAAGGGTAACACCTTGTAGTGATACAGGCCCTGCGGGGTAACAAACGCGGTTTTTTCCTTAGCCGCCTCCGTTAAGGGTACCTGCCAGTACCCTTTAGTGAGGTCCAGCACAGAAAAATAACGGGCTTGTCCTAAATTTTCAACAAGCTCATCTACTCGGGGCATGGGATACGCGTCAAACTTGGATACTTCATTTAACTTGCGAAAGTCGTTGCAGAACCGCAACGTCCCATCCGGCTTGGGTATTAGGACTATGGGACTGGCCCACTCACTTTTCGACTCCTCAATGACATCGAGCTTCAACATTAACTGCACTTCCTCCGCGATGGCCCGCCGCCGAGCCTCGGGTACCCGGTATGGTTTTAACCGGACCTTGGCCTGAGGCTCAGTGACGATGTCATGTCGGATGAGAGACGTGCGGCCAGGGAGGTCCGAGAACACATCCGTGTTCCGACTGAGGAACTCCCTGACTTCCTGAACTTGTGTGGAAGACAGGCTGTCTGCAATTTTACCGTGGTTACGGCTTCACAGGCCTCGAACTGTGGGGCTGGACCCTTTTCACCTAGAAGCCCTGGCCGGGGGCTGTGGTCATCAGCCGTGTCCCTATCTTTCCACGGCTTTAGCAAATTCACATGGTACACCTGCTCCGGCTTGCGCCGCCCTGGCTGGTGTACTTTGTAATTTACTTCCCTACCTTCTCGACCACCTCATAGGGGCCCTGCCACCTAGCTAGGAATTTGCTGTCAAGGGTGGGTACCAGAACCAACACTCGATCTCCCGGATTGAAGCCCCGCACCCGAGCCTGACGATTATACACCCTACTCTGGGCTTGTTGCGCTGCCTCCATATGCTCCCGGACCAACGGCAACACCCTTTCTATCCGTTCCTGCATCTGGGTGACATACTCAATGACACTTTTGTGGGGGACAGGCTGTTGTTCCCATGCTTCCTTGGCGATATCCAACAGGCCCCGAGGGTGTCTGCCATAAAGCAGTTCGAAGGGCGAGAACCCAGTAGAGGCCTGGGGTACCTCTCGCACTGCGAACATGAGATAGGGCAGAAGCAGGTCCCAGTCCTTCCCATCTCTAGACACCACCCTTTTAACATATTCTTTAGAGTTTGGTTAAACCTCTCAACAAGACCGTCTGTTTGCGGATGGTAAACGGACGTCCGTAACTGCTTTATACGCAACAATTTACACAGTTCCTTCATTACTTTGGACATAACAGGGGTCCCTTGGTCTGTCAGAACCTCTTTTGGCAGGCCCACACGGGAAAACATCTCCATTAACTCTTTGGCAATGAGCTTAGCTGAGGTATGTCGCAGAGGCACCGCCTCCGGATACCGAGTGGCATAGTCGAGAACTACCAGAATGTGTTGGTGGCCCCTAGCAGACTTTGGTACAGGCCCAATTAAATCCATAGCAATTCGCTCAAACGGTACTTCAATAATTGGCAGAGGTACCAGAGGACTACGGAAATGTGGCTGGGGGCTAGTTACCTGACAGGTTGGACAGGACTTACAATAATTTTCTACTTCCTTGAACACACTGGGCCAATAAAACCGCTGCAGTATGCGGTCCTGGGTTTTCTGCCACCCCAGGTGTCCCCAAGAACATGTTGGTGGGCAAGCTCCATGACAAGCTTGCGATACGCTGTGGGCACCACCAACTGTTCAACTGGTTCACCTCGGATTTGGTTCCCCCGATACAACATATCCTGCAGAACAATAAATCGTGGGAACATTAATTCAGCCCCTGGTTTCTGGGGTTTACCATCAATTTCCAGCACATTCTCCCAGGCCCTGGTTAGGGTTTGGTCCCGGTGTTGTGCGGTCCCAAAATTTTCCCCGGAGACATTAAGGTCTGCCAACTCAGGTCCCGGTGGCAAGTCCTCCGTGTCTCCCACCATTACACTCAGTGGGGTTGTCTCCCCCACTACCGCTGCAGCAGTGGTCACCCCTACCGCTGGCCCTTCAGACTCGGGCTCCCAGGGTTCTGGCCTTCCAGGGGTATCAGGCCACTCTGCTAGGGTTACCCCTGTCTCAGGGCTATTAGTCACTTTCATCTCAGGCCACAGTGACGGAAAACCAGGGAAGTCTCTCCCAATTATTAGTTCATAGGGCAGCTTTGTGGAGATCGCCACTTCACAAGTCCAGGTGCCGACCGCCGTGGACAGAGACATTACAGCAGTGGGATAGTCCTTTAAGTCTCCGTGTATGCACACCACACCCACTGTCCGGCCCGTATACTGGGTGGGCTGTACCAGGGCAGCACTTACCAGGGTTACCAGGCTCCCTGAGTCCAACAGCGCCACTGCCAGGTTATCCCCGACTTGCACCTGGCACAGATGACGATTGTCTATTGTCCCGGGATGCCGGTCGCACACAGTCTCCGGGCATACATGGAAGCCCGGTACCCATAATTAGTCTCCATGGGTTCCCCCACTGTGGACAGTTGGCCCTTATGTGTCCAGGCTCCCGACACTGCCAGCAGACCACTGGGGACGGATCTGCAAGAGGTACATCCCGGGCGGGTTTAGCCGGCCGCCGGGACTGGGGTGGAGATTTCCAGGGTTTGACTGGCCCCTCCCAAAAGAACCCCCTGCAGGTTTCTGGTGGCCTCATATCGCTCCACCAGGTCGACCATCTCAAGGGCATTGGTGGGGGATACCTGGCCGATCCAGTGTTGAAGGGGGTAAGGCAAGGCCCTCCAAAACATGTCAGCCAGCAGCCGGTCCAGCATAGCAGTCGGACTTAGAACCTCAGGCTGCAGCCATTTTTGCAACCTGTGCAGCAACTCATAGTACTGCGGCCTGGCGGGTTCAGCCACTTTGAAGTCCCACTGGTGGACCCGCTGAGCCCGGACCAACACGCTTACCCCCAGTCTGGCCAGGATCTCCCCTTCACCGTGGAATAGTCAGCAGCCTGGTCGTCTGCCAAATCAAAAAACTTGCTGGGGTCCGGATGCCAGGAACGGAGCAACCACCTCGGCCCACTGGTCACGGGTAACTTTTCCCTCACGGCGACCTTCTCAAAACCGCCAGGTACGTCTCAACGTCGTCTGCGGGGTCATTTTTGGGATCGCCGCACGGACCGCTTCCGGGCATCATGGACGTGGTGGGACACTCCTGCCGCCTGTAACGCCATCACATGTTGTAGCAGTAGTTGGTTGGTCTCCCGCTGCTGCACGTTAGCCTCTATGAGAGCCTTCACAGCAGCCTCCATGTTGCCAGAAACTCCTGCTTGCAGCTTTGCTGGCTTAATATATTCCATGCACTTTAGAAAAACAAAACTTCGGCGTTCACGCCAGCCTCACTGCGCATGCCCGCATCCGACACCAAATGTGGGAGTCGCTCTGGTAGACAGCGGTGCGGGTGCAGTTTAGAGGCAAAACAAGGAGTCCAGATTGTGCAACAAACAGTGTTTTATTCACACTTGCACACCATAAATGAAAAACAGTCTCTTTGGTGACAGTTCACACACAACGGAAATAACGTGGCAAAACAAAAACAGGCCAACACAGGTTCAGTCACCTGGGAGGTGTAGGTGCAGGTTCGCACCACGCTGTCGGCCCAGCCGCAGGAGAATCCAGCTTCAGGTAGCCAGGAACAAAACACCTCCTTGCTGAGCTCTTTCCTCCAGGACAGAGAACTCCTCAGCCCTGTTAGCAGCTCCAGGATAATCACAGCCTCCAGCTGCTGAGCTGGCTGAGCTTTTAAACCCAGCCCAAAACCAGGACTGGGTCGTGGGGAGCAGCCACCCACCCTACACTTTAGCTGCTCCCGGTAAGAGCCGGCCCGGATCGGCTTTGCAGCCATGCTATTTAAACTCTGTCAGTAGCACTAGCTGCTGCTGACATCAACAAAAACGGGCTCTTACCTCACCGAGGCTATGAACCTCGGTGACACATACCTGCCATCCACGACGGCACCCTGCACCTTACCACAGCTGATATTAGGACTGTTTTTTTTTCTTATGTTTATTTTTTATTTTCTCTTGAGCTTGTGGATTTATCCAGATTATCTATAGGATACTGAAGTAGCGATTTTTCTATGGTTAGGCGGTATCCCATTGTTTTTAAATCATGTGAAGATCTAATGAAAAAATGGTTAATGCAACAGGTGTGTGTAGATGCAAGGTGCGATTTAAAAGGATGGGGGAGGGAAAGGATGATGTAAACCCCTGACGAAGCTTCAGGAGCGAAACCCGGGTCGTGCAGAATCTAAGACGCTGGGAGGTTTTACTTTGTGTCTTTTACCAAGAGTTTGTTTGTGAGTATTTAATAAATGAATTTCCATTCAACTATGCAGAACTTCACTATGGTAGGAGCAATTATCATTTGCAGACTATGGTGAGTAGGATCGACATTCTGTCCCAGGGAAGAGAAGATTTGGAGTCTGTGGTTATATTGGATATGTCTGTGTGCTATTTACCCCTGTGAGTATAACTTATTCCAAAGGGGCTAGGTACTAGGCGGTACTTCACTATTGTTATCTCCTTAACCAGTTGCAGGATACCCCAAAACAGTGGATATCTGCAGACCTCGGGCTCTTGGTATTAAGGTCAAGGTTGAAAAACTGCTCTGTGATCTTCTATCATAATGCGCGGTCCCGATCTACTTTGTTTTTGAACTGATAAGTGTGAACTGAGCCCACAGCACTACGGTGACCTGCTGCGACTTAGATCTCTAATGGACTGGTGATATATTTCTTTATTGCGGCCACAAATGCAGTTTGGCTGCCCAGCAGTCCAGCAGATCTTCAATGTGGGATGGCAGGGTGCTGTCCAAGTATGTCACCACCTGCTGGTTCAGGTTCTGCTCCAGGTCTAGCTGCTGCTTCTGGTGAGTAGTTTCATAAGTAGGTATGTTTAGAAAGCGGCTCATCATCGATTCTAGGTTCAAGCTGCTGCTACCTTTCCACCCCATCACAGCAGCCATGGCAGTGGAATGAGTGCACCGAGGGCCCCCCCGGTCAGACCTGCCAGAGGACTGACGATGGCGCAGATAGGCAGCGGCCAAATGACTACATAGGATGTCT
Source organism: Bufotes viridis (assembly GCA_033119425.1). Classification (NCBI taxonomy): domain Eukaryota; kingdom Metazoa; phylum Chordata; class Amphibia; order Anura; family Bufonidae; genus Bufotes; species Bufotes viridis. The sequence goes on from CM065593.1 coordinate 47,690,131, forward strand.
CTATAGTAGTTCAGTTTGTCCTCCCTCTTAGCAGGTGTAAAAAAGGCACCCATTTTGGACCGGTAGCAAGGATCCAACAAGGTGGAGAGCCAGGAGTCATCCCTCTGCCGAATGGTGACAATTCGGTTGTCACTGCCCAAGCAAGTGAGCGTGCAATCATTGGCTGGCAGGCTGTAATTTTTTAAATCGACCTATTAAAATCAGATATCAGACGCTATTTACAAAATAGCGTCTGATATAAGTCCTGCTTGGTCCTCTGGTGATCCCTTTTGCTGGATCCACCACCAGAGGACACAAGCATCTCAGTAAGTACACCAAATCACCACACATACATTACATACCCCCCCCTTTGTCAGTTATTAACCCCTTAGTAGCCCCTTAGTAGCCACTGATTACCCATATAAACCCCCTGATCACCCTCTGTCACCCCCCTGTCATAGATCACCTCCTATAAGGGTCCCTAATCACCGCCAGGTAGTTAGCTACTTGTTAGGTAGTTAGCGCCCAGCCCACCGCACTCGCGACAGTCACTTATTAGTCGCTGATTAGCGTCATCACTGTCGCTTATCAGCACTAATACTAATATAGTATCTGTAAGTGATCAAGACTGATCGCAATCAGATCTATATCAGTAGGGTCACTTTAGGCTCTATAAAAACGCATTGTTCGCCTGATCAGGCCTGGATCTTGTGCGCACACTTCATGCTCAGTCCGCCCACCGCAGTGACAGAAATTTTTTTTCTGATCACTGCAAAAACACAGTAAAATCGCTGCACCGCTATAAAAGATCACTTTGAGTTATTGATCTTTATTAGCGATCGCAGCGTTATCTCGCAAGCACTCCCTTTACTAGGTAGGTGTGCTCTTTTTCCTGGTAGTCTCAGAGGAATACCCCTAAATTTAGTTACTCCAAAATGGCAAAAAGGGGTATTCGCTGAAGAGGCCTACAGGATTCTGGCCGTGATGGATGAAAGCGATGGGGACGCTTCACCCGCTGAATCCAGTGGTTCAGAATATGAACCTGTAGACAGCAGTGGCACTCTAACCGCTAGCGAAGATGACGAGGTTGAGGTCCCTGCTACGGTCAGGCGTACTCGACCCCATGTCAGTGTTTCGCATATCCCGCGTGATGAGCCTCATATGCAGCAGAGTGGTGCTAGCGCTGACCTTTTTGATGGTGCGGCATACACCGGCAGCGCAGCACATCCTGGACCTTCTACCAGCACTGCCGTATTCCCTGGTGAAGTGGCGAGCACCAGAAGGGCAGTTGCTGGTACGGTGGCACGTGCACTAACTCCCCGTCGCAGCCACCGCGTTCTCAGGCCCGTAGACCCCTTAGTCTCCCAGAGGTGCTGGCAAACCCTAATTGGCAATCCTCCTTCCGCCGCACCCGTATTGCCCCCTTTCACCGCCCAGTCAGGAGTTCGCATGGAGACAGCCAATTTCAGATCGGCCCTTGAATTTTTTGAGCTGTTCTTCACCGCGGATCTCTACGACTTAGTTGTGGCAGAAACCAACCGATACGCCACACAATATATAACCGCCAATCCGGAAAGCTTCTATGCCCAGCCTTTCCGGTGGAAACCAGTCACCGTTTCCGAATTTAAAACATTTTTGGGCCTTACCTCAGCATGGGCATAACTAAAAAAATGTATTGCGGTCATATTGGTCTAAAGACCCAATACATTACATGCCCATGTACTCTGCTGCAATGTCCAGGGCACGGTTTGAGGTCATCATGCGCTTTATGCATTTCACCGACAATGAAACCTGTCATCCAAGAGGCCACCCTGCTTATGACCGGCTCCATAAAATTCGGCCCTCATAGACCATTTGTCATCTAAATTTGCAGATGCGTATACCCCCAGTCAGAACATCTGCATAGACGAGTCCCTCGTACAATTCACCGGGCGCCTTGGCATCAAACAGTACATCCCCAGCAAGCGCCCGGTACGGGTCAAAATGTATAAGCTCTGTGAAAGGGCCACAGGCTATACATATCGTTTTAGGGTCTATGAGGGAAAAGACTCAAAACTGGAGCCGGTCGGATGCCCTGACTACCTGGGGTGCAGTGGCAAGATTGTCTGGGACTTGGTGTCACCCTTAGTCTGCAAGGGGTACCACTTATACGTGGACAATTTTTACACAAGTGTGGCCCTCTTTCGGCACTTACATCTAGTCGGAATCCAATGCTGTGGCACCGCGCGCCTAGTCGCCGGGGCTTCCCCCAACGGCTCATTAATACCCGACTTGCACGGGGGAGAGGGCTGCCTTGTGTGACCAAGAACTGCTCGCGGTGAAGTGGCGGGACAAGAGGGACGTTTACCTTCTGTCCACCATTCACGCAGACACGACTGTCCAAATAGAACGGGCGACAGGAGTCATTGAAAAGCCCCTCTCAGTCCACGATTATAATCTCCACATGGGAGGGTGGACTTCAATGACCAAATGTTGGCTCCATATTTAGTTTCCCGACGCACCAGACGCTGGTATAAAAAGGTGTCTGTATATTTGATTCAATTGGCCATATATAACAGTTACGTTCTCTACAGTAAGGCTGGGAGAAAGGGATCCTTCCTTAAATTCCAGGAAGAGATCATTTCGGAACTCCTGTATCCAGGAGGTTCTGTGCCCCAAGTCCCCGATGTAGTGAGCCGGCAACATGAGAGACACTTCCCCAGTGTCTTCCCTGGTACCCCAAGCCACCGTTCCCCAAGAAAAAGATGTCGTGTCTGTAGCAGGAGTGGACTAAGGCGTGACACCACCGTTTTTTGTCCTGACTGTCCTGACCAGCCTGCCCTATGTAAATGGACAACTTTGTATAAAAAAATGGAAAAAGTTGTCATTTAAAGAGATATTTTTCACACCCAGTATGGGTATATGTAAAAATACACCCCAAAACACATTGCCCTACTTCTCCTGAGTACGGCGATACCACATGTGTGACACTTTTGCATCCAAGATGCGCAAAGGGGCCCAAATTCCAATGAGTACCTTTAGGATTTCACAGGACATTTTTACGCATTTGGATTCCAAACTGCTTCTGACGCTTAGGGGCCCTAATATGCCAGGACAGTATAAATACCCCACAAGTGACCCCATTTTAGAAAGAAGACACCCCAAGGTATTCTGTGAGGGGTATGGTGAGTTCATGTAAAAGTTTATTTTTGTCACAAGTTAGTGGAATATAAGACTTTGTAAAAAAAAAAAAAAAAACATTTCCGCTAACTTGTGCCAAAAATAAAAACTTCCATGAACTTACTATGCCCTCAGCGAATACCTTAGGGTGTCTACTTTCCGAAATGGGGTCACTTGTGTGGCATTTATACTGTCCTGGCATATTAGGCCCTAAGTCAGACGCAGTTTGGAATCCAAATGCGTAAAATGTCCTGTGAAATCCTAAAGGAACTCGTTGAATTTGGGCCCTTGCACTTGGCTGCAAAAGTGGCACACATGTGGCATGCCGTACTCAGAGAAGTAGGGCAATGTGTTTGAGGTGTATTTTACATATACCCATGCTGGGTGAGAGAAAATCTCTGTAAATGGACAACTTTGTATAAAAAAATGGAAAAGTTGTCATTTGCAGAGATATTTTTACACCCAGCATGGGTATATGTAAAAATACACCACAAAACACATTGCCCTACTTCTCCTGAGTACGGCGATACCACATGTGTGCCACTTTTTGCAGCCAAGATGCGCAAAGGGGCCCTAAATCCAATGAGTACCTTTAGGATTTCACAGGACATCTTTTACGCATTTGGATTCCAAACTGCTTCTGACGTTTAGGGGCCCCTAATATGCCAGGACAGTATAAATACCCCACAAGTGACCCCATTTTAGAAAGAAGACACCCCAAGGTATTCCGTGAGGGTATGGTGAGTTCATGTAAAGTTTATTTTTGTCACAAGTTAGTGAAATATGAGACTTTGTAAAAAAAAAAAAATCAATTTCCGCTAACTTGTGCCAAAAATATAAACTTCCATGAACTCACTATGCCCCTCAGCGAATACCTTAGGGTGTCTACTTTCCGAAATGGGGTCACTTGTGTGGTATTTATACTGCCCTGGCATTTTAGGGGCCCTTAAAGCGAGAGAAGTAGTTTGGAATCAAATGCGTAAATGTCCTGTGAAATCCTAATGGTATTCATTGATTTAGGGCCCTTTGTACCTTGGCTGCAAAGTGTCACACATGTGGTATCGCCGTACTCAGGAGAAGTAGCAATGTGTTTGAGGTGTATTTTACATATACCCATGCTGGGTGAGAGAAATATCTCTGTAAATGGACAACTTTGTATAAAAAATGGAAAAAGTTGTCATTTACAGAGATATTTTTCACACCCAGCATGGGTATATGTAAAAATACACCCCAAAACACATTGCTCTACTTTTCCTGAGTACGGCGATACCACATGTGTGCCACTTTTTTGCATCCAAGATGCGCAAAGGGCCCTAAATCCAATGAGTACCTTTAGGATTTCACAGGACATTTTTACGCATTTGGATTCCAAACTGCTTCTGACGTTTAGGGGCCCCTAAAATGCCAGGGCAGTAAAAATACCCACAAGTGACCCCATTCCGGAAAGTAGACACCCTAAGGTATTCGCTGATGGGCATAGTGAGTTCATGGAAGTTTTATTTTTGTCACAAGTTAGCGAAAAATGAAATTTTTGAAAAAAATAAATAAACAATTTCCGCTAACTTGTGACAAAAATAAAAACTTCCATGAACTCACTATGCCCCTCAGTAAATACCTTAGGGTGTCTACTTTCCGAAATGAGGTCATTTATGGGGTGTTTCTACTGTCTGGGCATTGTAGCACGTCAGGAAACAGGACAGGCGCTCAGAAAGTCAAATTGCGGAAATTCACTTTTTTGCACCATAGTTTGTAAACGCTATAACTTTTACCCAAACCAATAAATATACACTTATAGAATTTTTTTTTATCAAAGACATGTAGAACAATACATTTAGTGAAAAATGTATAGAGAAATGTAGTTTTATTTGGCAAATTTTCCAACAGAAAGTGAAAAATGTCATTTTTTTTAAAAAATTTCGCCAAAAAAGTAAAATATCAAAAAAAGTTAAAATGTCAGCAAGAATGAAATAGCACCAAATCAAAGCTCTATTAGTGAGAAGAAAAGGAGGTAAAATTCATTTGGGTGGTAAGTTGTATGACCGAGCAATAAACGGTGAAAGTAGTGTAGTGCGGATTTGTAAAAAAGGGCCTGGTCACTAGGGGGGTATAAACCTGTGGTCTTCAAGTGGTTAAAGAAAAAAGAGTTATAAGTTGAAAAAAAAAAAAAAAATTTCACTGCTTTTAAAACAGAAAGTAATCATAAAATAGTTATTACTTAACATTCCCCATATGTCTACTTTATGTTGGCATCATTTTGTATATGTTATTTTATTTTTTAGGATGTTAGAAGGCTTAGAAGTTTAGAAGCAATTTTTCAAATTTTCAACAAAATCTCCAAAACCATTTTTTTGAGCAGGAATTCAGCTATAAAGTGATTTTAAGGGGCTTAGGCAATGGAAACCGCCCATAAATTACCCTATTTTAGAAACAAAAAAATAATAAATCCGCAGCACTCTTCCGTTTGCAATGAAGTCAGGAGTCTTTATTTAGATAGCAGCATACAATTGCGACGTTTCGACTATTCCAGTCTTTCTCCTGGAGAAAGACTGGAATAGTCGAAACGTCGCAATTGTATGCTGCTATCTAAATAAAGACACCAGACTTCATTGCAAACGGAAGAGTGCTGCGGATTTATTATTTTTTTGCTCATTATTTGGGATCCTTAACCTGGATTACCATCTGCTTGCACCAACATCGGACCACCAACTGGGTACCGTATTGTTTTTTTTTTCTCCCAAATTTGGGTTATGTAGTGCTGCTTAAAAGTTTTTTTGTACCCATTTTAGAAACTACACCCCTCAAATTATTCAAAACTGATGTTACAAACTTTGTTAACCCTTGAGGTGTTCCACAAGAATAAAAAAAAAATTGAGGTGAAATTTCAAAATTTAACTTTTTTGGCAGATTTTTTATGTTAATCAATTTTTTCTTGCAACACAGCAAGGGTTAACAGCAAAATAAACCTCAATATATATTACTCTGATTCTGAAGTTTACAGAAATACCCCATATGTGGCGGTAAACTTCTCTATGGGCACGTGGCAGTGGTCAGAAGGAAAGGAGCTCCATATGGATTTTGGAGGCAGATTTCACTAGAATGGTTTTTAGGCACCATTTTGTATTTGAAGAGACTCTGACGTACCCCTACAGTGGAAACCCTCAAAAAGTGACCCCATTTTGGAAACTTTGGCCCTTAAAAATATGGGGGGTACTGAGCAATTTGACCCCCTAAGCGTTTTACGGAATTTGGAAACACTTGGCTGTAAAAATGAAAAGTTTAGTTTCATCCAATAAAATGTTGCTTTAGCCCCAAATTTTTCATTTTCACAAGGGGTAACGGGAGAAAAAGCACCCCATAATTTGTTACCCATTTTCCCCTGAATATGGCAAACCCCCATATGTGGTGGTGAACTGCTGTGGGGGCACATGGCAGGTTTCAGAATAAGCGCCATATGGCTTTTGCAGCGCAGATTTTGAAGGATAGGTTTATGGGCGCCATTGTTTTATATTTTTTAAGTGATTGTCTTATGTGGGGGCTCATTTTTTGCAGGATGAGGTGATGGTTTGATTGGTACCATTTTGGGGTACATAATACTTTTTTATGGCATAGTTTTTAAAAACATTTTTTTACAGCATTCACCAGAGGGGGCATATAATGTGATATTTTTATAGAGCAGGTTGTTACGGATGGACCTAATATGTCTATCATTTTTATTTTTGTTAAGTTTTACACACTGAAATAATTTTTAAACAGAATAAAATCTTGTTTTTGTGTTGCCATTTTCTGAGAGCCCTATTTTATTTTTATTTTTTGGGCAATTGTCTAAGGTAGGGGTTCATTTTTTGCGGGATGAGATGATGGTTTCATTGGAACCATTTTGGGGTACATAAGTCTTTTTGATCAGTTGGTGTTACACTTTTTGTGATGTAGGGTGACAAACAAAAATGTTTTTTTGGGCAGTTTTTATTTTTATTTTTTTACGGCGTTCGCCTGAGGGGTTAGGTCATGTGATATTCTTATAGAGAAGGTCGTTACGGATGTGGCAATACATAATATGTATACTTTTTTATTTATTTAATTTTTACGCAATAATATTTTTGAAACAAAAAAAATCATGTTTTAATGTCTCCATAGTCTGAGAGTCATAGTTTTTTTTATTTTTGGGGGGATTGTCTTAGGTAGGGTATCATTTTTGCCGGATGAGATGACTATTTGATTGACACTATTTTGGGGTGCATATGACTTTTTGATCGCTTTTTTTCACTTTATTCTTTGTCCCACTCTGGGACTTCAACTTTTGGGGGTCTGATCCCCTTTATAATCCACCACAATACTTCTGTATTGTGATTCATTGGCTGTAAGTGTATTACACAGTGTAATACACTTTAGCCTTCTTGCCTGTGAAATCCATGGGTTTGGATCTCACAGGCTGTCACGCTGCGGTCAGGCTGCCTTCCCTGCCATCGGGTCCCCGTCACAGCAGCGTGGGGACCCGATGGCCACCCACACCCGTCAGGATCCCGCACGTGCCACGGTCAGCCCTGACCGCAGCCGTGCAAGTGTGAATGCGCCGGCATCTGTGTTTTCAATGACTGCCAGACCCCTGCCGCATCCGCCCGATCAGCCCGCCATACATGTACGGTGCTGGTATTTGTGTCCCGCATTTCTGCGCCGTACATTTACTGTGCTAGTATCCTACGGGTTAAAACTGTTTATATTTATACCTGTTATGACCTAGTTGGGTGGCAATTTATGCTTGTTAGAAATAGCAAAGCTCTGCATGTCCCATTTTGGTCCCTAGGAAAGAGGACTGTACTCCATAGTTTACTGCATACTGTAAAAATGGGATTTTTTAGCTGCTATAAAGCACCCACATTCTGCTGGACTATGTATGCAGACAACACTGGAAGGAAGTACGGTATGTATCTCCAATTGAGATGAGCGAAGGTTACAAAAATTTGATTCAGCTGCTTCGCCGAATTTCACAAACAAATTCGCTTTGTGACGAATTACTTAGTCACAAATCATATTTCTTTGTAAATAGCGGGTGCAATGACAGGGAATGGTGTTTATCGCTGATCGCGGCATCTGAGATGAAAAATGAGGGCTTTCAGGGGTTAATCAGTTAAAAAATAATGCTCAGCTTATCCATTTGAGATTAAAGAGGCCGCTGTGGACATCTTGACTGAAGATCCCGAGCAAAATCTTGTGTGGTGCGTGATGTCATTGTGGGATTTTGCGTGGAATCTTCAATCAATATAGCTGTGGCAGCCTCTTTGCGTTCAAATGGATGAGATGAGTATGATTTTTTTTACCGCCATTTCAGTGAAAATTGATTAGTTACCACGAAGCTTGAGGAAATTCGGCTTTGCAGGGAATCGAATTTTCCCTGAAACTCGGATCGAAGTCCACTTCAGATACATCGATTTGCTCAACACTAGTCTCCAATATGGCTGCCACAAGGAAAGTCTTTATAAATAATAGATCAATAGCTACAGTGTTATTTTTTTAAAGAACAAACACAACTGGAAACATTTATGCCAGATAACTGGTGTCAAAAAGTCGCAAGGTTTGGTAACGTCATGCTTTCACATAATTTGGGGGTTTAGAACCCTGCTTGGCTCTTACCATAAAAGTGGGATGAATGGGGAGGCAAATGAGAGGTGCAGGGATATCCATAGCTGTCATGGCACATTTATTATAATTTATTGTAAGTCAGAAAGCTGAAAAAAGATGGAGCCTTTCCTGCTGGAGATCCCCAACTTTTGGCCTCCAAAATAGTCACCAACTGGTGGAAGTAGAGCAGGTGGAGTAGGCACTAAATGAAAAGTGAAACAGTACAGTCAACCAGAATGATACTATAACAAAGTAACCAAGGGACCACAGAATAGGAACAGTTGTAGGAGGGGCATGGAATTCTATTATGTGGGGGCACTTTGGAGCATCCTCCTGTATGGTGAGGCTTTAAGGTGCATCAAATTATGTAATTGGCACTAAAGGGGCATCAGACTCTGTGGGGGCCCTAAGAGGACATTATACTGTGTCATTAAGAGTGCATAATCAAACCCTGAAGTGCACACATTTGTATGGTCTTGAGACACTATGGGGCATCCTTATTGCGAGGGGTTACTGGGGGGGGGTATTCCTGTAAGGCAATATTACTGTTCAGGGGCACAAAAGGGACTGGAAGGAATTAGGCATGGATAGATAGGCATTGGGTGGAGTTAGAGGCATGGCTTAGTGTAAAAAATATAACCCTCCCTCACTCAGTAGTTGTGTCCCCTTAGTACCGCCGCACAATAGAATGCCCCACACTGTTCTTATATCCCCTTATATCCCCTTAATTTACACACACAGTAGTAATGCCTCCTTAGTGCCCAAACAGAAGACACTAAGAGTTTAACATTACTGCCTGAGGTGCTCTAAAGGGCCATTTTTTTAGTTGTTGGGCACTATAGTGCATCTTTAATGTGAGGGGCAATACTAAGGAGTTATTTGTACTACATGTGGGGAACTATTACTGTGCAGGGGCATAGAGGGGACTAAACAATATTAGGCATGCAAGGATAGACATTGTGGGTGGTTAGAGGCATGGATTAGTGGAAAAAAATTATGCTCACTGCTGATGTTGTCCCTCCGTAAGTTTTTCTAACATTGGGAGGCATGGTTCAGGAAGACAGCCAAGGTTAAAATCCAAATATAACAGAGCAATGTACTGTACTAAGTACAGAGAACAATCAAACAATGTACCTTAAAAAGGCTGGACCCCATAGCAAATTTTTATACAATTTCCCTGAACAACTTCCCCCAATTCCTTTTCCCATGGCTAGTCAAGGCGGCTCACACTCGCCATACAACCCTCCATCTACTCAGTACACCCCCACAATACAATGCCCCCACATAGTAGTTATACCCCCTTAGTGCACAAACACAGTAGAATGCATGCTTAGTGCCCCACACAGTAATAATATGCCCTTAGTGCCCCTACAGAGAAGTTATGCCCCCTTTAAAAAAGCTCCTTGGTTTAAAATAAACCAAGGAGCTTTGCTTGCCAGGATACACACAGTAATATTGATTATTATGTTTGTACTGGCTGAGCCTCATTCTCTGACCTTTGTCTCTCCAGCAGGCTCAGTGCACTAACATTATCGAGCCTGTTTGGCTCAGTAGAAGAGCACATGGGCTGAGGATCATTGCTCGGCCTGTCATCGGTCTGTATGCTGGCTAGTCTCCTACTTAGCCCATCATGATGAATTCACCACATTGCTGCTGCTGGGGAGAGCATGATGTGCCCCCCAGGAACATCACAAATGTAAGGAGGGAATTAAGCAGTAATGTGGCTTGCATTACTTTGCTGTACCTGAGGCTTGCATTACTAAGTGACTGCTTTTATAAGTGGAGTTTAAAGAAACCGACGTTTAAGAAAAGGAGCAAGAAACAAAGATTCATTAGATCTTCCTTGAATATAGTTGGCTTGATTCTAGCTAGTCTTCCTACTACTGTAAGGGGACCACAGTAAGTAAGAATCTTATCACTATATTGTATTTTTATTTTTTTCTCTTTTCCTGCTTAATCCCCATTTAGTATAACTTCCATTATTGATAACGCAGTCCAGTGCACATCTTGTCTGATGTATGCAGTCCTGGAACAGCCGTTCGAGGGTGTATATGTTTGTTCAAAATGTGAGCAAATTACCCGTTTGGAATCGCATATCGAGTCTCTAAACAGGCGAGTTGCAACACTGAAGGCCACTGACAATTTGTAAAAGAGTTTGCTGCTCACCGAGGAAGCACTCTATGGAGCAGATAAGGGGGAGAGTGACAGTGAGGGGGCTGAGGACAGTGAGGTAGTTTGCTGGGTAACAGTAAGAAAGCGGGGTAGAGAGAAGAGTGCCAGGGAGGCTAGCCCTGATCTGACACACCCCAACAAGTTTGCACGGTTGGCAGATGAGAGGGATGTCAGTTCAGGGATGGCACTGCTGCACTTCCTCTGCCAGTCAGGGGAATGTCGGCTCCAGTAAGCTGGGGACCAGGAGAGCAGGGCAGGCCAGACAGGTGCTGGTAGGGGGAGACTCCATTATTAGGGGAACAGATAGGGCGATCTGTCACAATGATCATGATCGCTGAACAGTGTGCTGTCTTCCCTGCGTTAGAGTGCGACACATCGTGGATCGGGTTGACAGATTACTGGGAGGAGCTGGAGAAGATCCAGCAGTCATGGTCCATATCAGAACCAATGACAAAGTTAGAGGAAGGTGGAGAGTCCTTAAAAATGATTTCAGGGATTTAGGTCAAAAGCTTACTGATGACCTGTCCAGAGGAGAGATCATCCATTAAAAAGTCTCAGTAAACCCCTTTAAGGGGGAGTGGGGGCATTAAGGGAGCATAACTACTGTGTGAGGGCACTAAGGAGGCATAACTACTATGTGTGGGCACTAAGGGGGGAAACATTTTGTGTGGCTGCTATGGTGGTAGTTCTGTTTCTTTTTCTGAAGAACAAACTGAGTGCAAGCCAAGCTTAGCACATAGACCAGAGTTTAGATACAGAACCCAAATAACTGGCACTGATGAGTCAAATAAGAAGCCCAGAGATCTGGTTGAGCAGCTGCTCTAATTGGCTGGGCACTGCAGTTGTATTTTGATTAACCTAATAGATATGAATTCAGATTGATAAAGCAACCATGCGATATTCACACTGTCCAACTATGACACAGACAGCAGCGGCAGTGTGCCAAGTTTTTAAGTTATCCCCTATCCCCAGCGCTGTACTCAACTATCTCAGGCACTTTTCATCAGAAAGGGGAAACAAGACCCCTGTTCTCATGATCGGTAGAGGACCCAGCAGATGGACCTCCAGTGATCAGCTAGTTATCCCCTATCCTGTGGATAGGAGAAATTAAAAAACTTGGACCAACTCTGTCAAGATTAGTATGTAGACCCAATCACAGAAATTTGTATAGTAGCATAGGAAGCTATTGCAACTAATATCACAGAAGTATGAAGCTTCCACCTTAAAATATAACTTTTACTAGATAAATTAAAACCTGACAATGCTTCCAATTATAATCAATTTTATGACAGATGCCAGACTAAAGGATAGTCAGAACCCACCGATAGCACTTAGACAGCAGGTCACACGTCGATATAAAGGTAAGTGATGTATAACTTACAGTTTGATGAATCATATGTATAACTGGATATCTTCCAGGTGGGGTCGGGAGGAAATATTATCCCTGATATTATCCTACGGTGTCTACCCCTGCCTACAGGCAGAGCACCCGCCCCGAAAGGGGCGACCCCACCTCTCGGTGGCTAAACCCTTTACTTACCCTACCGTGACCCTATAGATTAGTATGTAACAAAGGTTTATTTCTGCTTTCCAGGTTTTCAAATTTTCTTACCAACACTCTAAAATGTAAAACTAATTAACGCTTTAATATACTTATCTTATTGAATTGGCCGCTCTCAGTCTTGATCCCTAGCCACTTTTTAATGACATGACATGTGACCACAGTGGCCACTTTAATGCTCAACAAGATGGTTTATTCAATCAGGTGAAATGTCATTAGTATGGACAACATTCCATTATTTTCTATCACCCGTAAGACGTGGAAGCAATTAAAAAAAATAAAAAATAAAAATGAAATCTAATTTTAACAAATATTGGGGGTCATTTATTAAGACCGGTGTTTTATAACCGCTATATCTAGTGCTAGCCTCTTCATAACTTTCATCCAGTGCCAGTTCCAAAATTAAGGCAGCTTTCTTGCTCTCTTACTTTTAGACCATTTTCTACGCCTAAAACAGGCATAGAAAATGATGAATTAGGCGGGGCTGCTGGCTTAAACCCTTCCCCATCCATGCCACACCCACTTCTTTAGACCTGGTGTGAGCAGGGAAAACTCGCAGATTGTGGCGTAACTAACCATTGCGCTACAATCTGCCCCTGAAATCTGCCTATTATAGGCGTATTTCAGGATAACAAATGCCCTCCATAATTTTTAATTTTAATGTTTTAAATAGAGATGAGCGAATCAAAGCTGACGAAGTGGAATTCGATCTGAATTACAGGAAAAATTTGATTCGCACCAAAGCTGAATTTCCTCACACTTAGTGGTAACGAATCACATTTTTTCCTAAAAGGCCTGCTGCACGTGTGAGGACATGGAACTCTGGGAGGAGGAATCACCCATAATGCCATGCATGCAGCCAATCAGCAGCCAGCCCTGTGATGTCACAGCCCTATAAATAGCCTCAGCTATCTTGGATTCAGCTATTTTCCAGTGTACTTAGTGCAGGGAGAGACGTCAGCAGGCGCTAGCGACAGTGTTAGGAAAGACTTTAAAACTTTTATTTTGCTGTATAGAAGTTCAGGGAAAGGATAGGGAGAAATCATTCCACAGTATTTGAAAATATATAAATAGCGTCAGCCATCTTAGATTCTGCCATTTACCAGTGTACTTAGTGCAGAGGGAGACGTCAGCAGGCGTTAGAGACAGTATTAGAAAAAACTCCATTGTGCAAAAAAAATGATTTACAAGTGCAGGGAAAGATTATTTAAGGTGTAGGGAAAGAATAGGGAGGAATCATTCCACAGCATTTACGTTGAACAGGGTTCAGTAGGGGAGGTTACAGCCTTGGTAATAGGAACAATCCGATTATACCTTGCTACACTGACTGGGGATCCAAATTACCATTATACAGCTCTGTAATTCCAGCAAACTGTTCTTATTAGTTCGCAAGTGCTGTTTGATACAGGCATTAACAGGGTTTATTACAAGGAAATATTTATATGTCGTATTTTCCCTTGTGCGGTCCAGTTATATGTTCTAAAGCATTTTTTGGATTGTATTAGTGGGAAAAAAGAGCTTATTAGCCGTTGTGTGGTGAAGTGCTAAAATTACAGCCCTTTTTGTCCTGTATTAGTGGCAAAAGTAAAATATATTTGCCACTCCGCGGTGCAGTTATCTGTTCTAAACCTTTTTTTGGAGTGTATTAGTGGCAAAGGAAAAAATATATTTGCCATTCAGCGGTGCAGTTATATGTTCTAAAGCCCCTTTTTTGGCGTGTATTAGTGGGGAAAAAGAAAAAGGGCTTATTAGCCGTTGTGTGGTGAAGTGAGAAAATTACAGCCCTTTTTGGTGTGTATTAGTGGCAAAATATTTGCCTTTCAGCGGTGAGGTTGCACTGTACTATAGCTACACAGCCAATAAAAGTGCAGATGAGTACTGCCCTAACTGTAATGCTGTAGCCATGTTGGTTACTGGCTAGTGTTGAGCGAGCATTCTCGGCCGAACACCTGTTTGGCTCCAGCGTCGCAATGCTTGGCACTCGGAGGTGTTTGACCGAACACCCCGTGCGCTCGAGCCAGATGCTCGAGTCTCCTCCCCTACTAGATATCTCAGGTAGTCAACTATCTGTCCAAGCAGCAAAGCATGAGGTTAAATGCATTCTTTATATCTGAATAACATTCTGAAGAAAAGGAACATCTCAACTTTTTTACATAATATCTATTTTTTATGGACCATGCTGGTATAACCTGGCTATCTCCTGTCTGTCAATATAATTATATATTTACGGCTGGTATAAGTTAGACATCTTCTTGTATATAGTGATATGTATCATGCTGCTATAGCCTGGGTATCTCCTGTACCGTATATAATTATATATTTACAGTTGGTATAAGTTATAAATCTCCTTGTATATAGTTATATGAAGTGTGATGATATAACCTGGGTATCTCCTGTATAAAATTATACATGTACAGCTGATATAAGTTATATATCTCCTTGTATATGACCTGGGAGTCCAAGATGCATCCAGACATCCTCCCCATGCTGTTCCCGAACCATTTCGGTTGTGTTTCCATCAATTTCTGACCTTTTCCTATGAACCAGGCACCCTCCCCTCTTCGTAGAGACAGCCGAATGACTTCTGTCTCTCCACCATTTTGGACCCTCGCTACTGGTCCAAAATAGGGGTTTTTTACATCCGCTGAGAGGGAGGACAAACTGAACTACTATAGATCACAACCAACAAACCTTTTGACCTATGGGGGTCACACATCAACCAACTACTCACACCTATAACCACAAACTATGTGTTTTGACCCAATAATTACACCCCAGATGGTAATAATCATAAATCTTTATTAATCCTTTTACAAAAGTCATTAAAATTAATATTTCACAATGTGCAGATGGTCTAATAGAGAGTCACAGACATCAATGGAGGAACAACATAGGTGTTACACAGATTTCGTAAGAGGGGGACAGGAGAGCATGTACAAGTTAAATGGTCATAATAAATTACACTAATATAAAATCCAGCAATTAATCATATTACCTATCATATCACAAGTGCATAAGAAAGTTCATGGTTTAAACAAAGTAAAGTGCATAGTGCAGTATAGATTCCAGCAATAACAGCTAGATGGCGATACAAGGTCACAATTATATCCCCAAGTTGCAAAGGTAAATGTAAGATAATGGCGCAACCATTACATGAACTCCATGTCCCCTCCCTGTGTCCCACACCTACCTCGACGCGTTTCGCCAGATGGCACTTTACTTTGTTTAAACCATGAACTTTCTTATGCACTTGTGATATGATAGGTAATATGATTAATTGCTGGATTTTATATTAGTGTAATTTATTATGACCATTTAACTTGTACATGCTCTCCTGTCCCCCTCTTACGAAATCTGTGTAACACCTATGTTGTTCCTCCATTGATGTCTGTGACTCTCTATTAGACCATCTGCACATTGTGAAATATTAATTTTAATGACTTTTGTAAAAGGATTAATAAAGATTTATGATTATTACCATCTGGGGTGTAATTATTGGGTCAAAACACATAGTTTGTGGTTATAGGTGTGAACTACTATAGAGACAACCTATGTAGTCAGTAGT
The DNA here is from genome assembly GCA_033119425.1 of Bufotes viridis. Taxonomy (NCBI): domain Eukaryota; kingdom Metazoa; phylum Chordata; class Amphibia; order Anura; family Bufonidae; genus Bufotes; species Bufotes viridis. Next base: position 47,706,183 of record CM065593.1, read on the forward strand.
GTTGATCACGAATATTCGAATTGTGAATTTTAATTGCGAATATCGGCACTTCGAGAATTCGTGAATATTTAGAATATCTCTAAATATATTTGTTATGGCCAATATTAATTTTTTTTAAATACCAGTCTATGCAAATTTTATGCAAATTTTTTTTATTCACATTTTTGCAAATTTGTGAATATATGGTGAATATTCGCTCAAATATTCTCAAAATGTTGCGAATTCGAATATTGCCCCTGCCGCTCATCACTAAGTAGTCAGTTGGGAGCTGCCTATCTGCGCCATTGTCCATCCTCTCACAGGTCTGACCGGGGGGGGGGGGAGGTCTCTCTGTGCCGAAGTTCCTCTGCCATGGCTGCTGTGGCAGGGTGGGGGGTAGGAGCCGCTCTACCTCCATCAGCAGCAACTTGAGTTTAGAGTCGCTAATAAGCAGCTTTCTTCACCCGCCTAGTGAAAATAATACTCAACAGCAGCAGCCATCTGATGCCAAATGCTTCTTCTTTCACCCACCATCTTCAACTGGTACTGGTATTGCCACCCACCTCCACACTATGTCATTGTTCCACTCTGTGGTCTCCTCATGCTGCTGCCACCTCCACATTGTTACCTTGCCACTTTGTGATCTCTTCATGCTGCTGCCACCTTCACACTATGTCACCTTGTCACTCTGTGGTCTCCTGATGCTGCTGCCACTTCCACACTATGTCACCTTGCCACTCTGTGGTCTCCTGATGCTCCTGCCACCTCCACACTGTCATTGTGCCGCTCTGTGGCCTCCTGATGCTGCTGCTGCCACCTCCACACTTGTCATTGTGCCATTCTGTGGCTTCCCCATGCTGCTTCCACCTTACCACTATGTCATAGGGCCATTCTTTGGCCTCCTCATGCTGCTTCCTCCTCACCACTATGTCATCGAGCCACTTTATGGACTTCTCATGCTGTTACCACACTCCCCACTTCATAACTGGGCCACTATTTTTCCTTTTCAGCCTGGCTGACATCATTTATTTGATCCTTTTTCTGATCTGTTAGAAGGAAGGAAAAATAAAATTCACAATGAATCCTGTATAGCAGCTGTAAGGCCCATATAGTTCCATCAGAATTGGCTTGTGATTTGGTAGCCAAAAGCAGGAGTGGGTACAAAACACAGAAGACATGCAAATATTCCATTTACACGTCATCTCTGTTATGCATCCAGTCCTGTTTTTTTTGGCATTAGCAATACTCATGGGTTATTGTTCTGAGAGATCAGAGGAAGGGCAACATAATCATTGCCGTAGACACAAACTTACTGCTGACACCCTCTCCACTCTGTCGGGGGGCTCCACTTGTATAAGCGTTTAATAGAACAGGTTCTGTAGGCATCTATGTGGAATCAGCTGATGATGGTGTAAAAGGTGCACGCTTCTTCTTGGCGCTAACGTCGATTTGGCTGAATTCACACTTGAGTTATTTGCTCAGTTTTGGCCCGTGACTGCCCAAATAAGTGAAGTGTGCAGTGATTCTAAGAGCGATGCCTGTCATCTGCATGTCATACGGACTGACAGTATTATTTCACTATCAAATCAGACTCTCTATGCGTGTTACTGCAATGCACAGTGTTCTACACCACTAAAAAGGCTTTCTGCAGCCAGGAAATAGCCGTTTTTTAACAAAATTTGCTGCAAATAAATTCATATGGAACCAAATTTTTTCACAAAAATTCTCCGGTTCGGCAAATCTATTTTTTAAAAATTTGCTCATCTCTAGTTTTTATTCTCTTATGTTAGTTAGTTTTTTCTACATACTAAATTCTACAGAAGCTTTCCAGTTCATGAATCATTTCAAAACAAATTGTTAGTAATCAAACATCTATATCTGTAGCACCATCATGACAAGCATTCCGAGCTTAACAAACAAAGTCAAAGTGGTGTACAGCTTTATTTTTTATTTTTTCATTTGTATCACTGACTGGAATCCCTGTAGAAAAATCCATACTCACTTTCTCTCTACCACTTCATAGTGATAATGCCTTGGTACTGTCATATTTGTCTACGTAAAGAGAATTCATAATGATAAGTTATCCTCAGGATAGGTCATCATTATCACAACAGCAGTGGTATGAGTACCAGCACCCCCGCTGCACCGGCTGTTTCAGGGAGGCACCGCACTCACTGGAGCTCTGGTGAGCGCAGCCTGTTCCCGACAGCTTTCCAGGCGAATTGTCATACATTGTATAGCTCATGTGCTTGGTATTGCAGCTCAGACTCATTGAATTGAATGGAGGTCAGCTGCAACTAGGCCATGTGACTAATGTACGGTGATGTCTACTTGGAACCGAACCCGAGTTTGGGAAATGTTTTTTTACAGTAGAAATCAATTTCTGAAGTTATTATGCGCTCGATCCGTATAGTATTCAAACAAAGTTTTAAGCAAAGTCGATTCGCTCATCCCTAAACACAACTTTGGTGGCCTCACTGGACAGAGACAGGTTACCAAATTCCACTGGTCCAGTATTTGGTTGTATGTGGGCTTACAGACTAACTCAGGTACCAACTGGCGTCAGGTCAGGTACCTGGTTAGTCTTTCCTGGAAGAGGGAGATGTGTGGTGAAAATTACCTTGCCACTGGGTTTTAGAGAGGCCTGAGGGCTAGCCTCCTTTCTACAGACTATAGACCCAGAACTATGGAGCTAAGGCGGTTCGTGGGGTTGGCAGTGCTTACGGTTTCAAGTGGAGTGCTTGGAGCCCTCGGAAAGCACTAGGAGCATCCATCAACGGAGGTACCCAGTCGGGGTGCCTGTAGATCCATTACAGCAATTGTGCTCCCTGAATGAAAAATAATGTGCTCCCTAAATAATAAAATCACAATTTCCACACAAAAAATAAACCTTCTACTTACCTTACTTCGTTTTGCTGCCAAGCACCTGTTTGCACAACTAACAACCAGGTGCAGGTAGTGCAAAGCAAATGCAGATACAGTTGAGACTGAGGTGTTTTGGCCTTGGTGGGTCCCACCATGCCAGTGGGCCAAGGGTTGACCCCCCCATCCACCCTACTAACCACCCTATTATTCTGTTTTCAAGATTTTTGATTGCTGTCGACGAATAGCAATATTGTCTACAATATATTTCATGACTGAAATCCTACTTTGACCTAAAGAAATTCTTCAAGATTTTGCTGTAGACAGCCTATTTTCAACATAAGTCATCAATATCTGATTGGAGACAGCTATTGTCACGGCGGGAAGGATACAAGATACAATAAACACACAGAAAACCTCAAACAAGCATCTAGGCCAGAAGCTGGGGATAAAGGTCACCTCCTAACAATATCCAACCAACGCACTCTAGACTACTGTGCCCACGTTGAGACCCTAAAGGTGGGAATCAACGTGCCCCCGTGCCTAAGACTGAAGATTCCCTAAAGTCCCTGAGATAGTGGAAAAAGGGGAATGAGGCAGCCTGTTTCCTCTAGTCCTGGAGGAGGCAGGTGTCTCTCTAACAGCCAAGACAGTACACAAAAGGAAACCAAAACCAACTTATCTTTTAGCAGAGCAGAAACAGCGAATTCACCTGCCCAAAGAGCAAGATAGAAGCTATAACCCGCACAGGACACAGGGAAGGGGCGTGATTTAAACTCACACAAACGACCCCACCAGTGCACCTGAAGGGAGGCAGCTACAGCTCAACTCCAAGTTCAAAACAAACAAAAAACTACACACGTGCTGCCAACCTGACAGGCCTACGCACATAACCAGAGCAGGGCATGACAGCTATATGAAGAGGCAGCCTCCTAACAGCTCACCAAGAACAGCATTGTTCTTGTATAGCAACGGTGCTTGGCAGTGCAGATCAAGCCCATTTATTTGATTAGGAATGAGCTGCACCTATGCCATGTGAACCTTGAACGTGACATCTCTGGCCTAGGAAGTGGCCACAGCACTCCAAATCACTCCAATGCATAACTCACAAAATATACATGAATAGGGAAGTATAAAGCGTTTTTTCAGAAGTAGAATATTGATGTGCTATCTTCTGGATAGGTCATCAATATCTCATTGGTGGGGGGTCCAGTACCGTCACTTATCACCTGTTTGAAGAGGCTGCAGCGCTCTGGTTAGAGTCATGGCTTCCTCACAGCATAAAAATGATAGAAAATTGTTTAATTCTAGGCAAAGTCATGTCCAAAATAATCACCCCTTTCTGATTGTCATATTCCATTGCAGAAAAACAGACACAGTATACTTCTCACCACTCTGTATGTTTTAGACCTCTACGGGTTTGCATCACATCGCTCAGAATCCCTCTTTTCCCAACATAATAAAGGTGCTTCAGTAAATAACAAACCAGTTACTAAAAAAAAGTCTAGAGAGTTTTGTGTAGTGAATTTAACCTCAGTGACATTGGGTAATAAGCAGGCGAAACAGAGAGCAATGGATGGTTGCTATGGTAACCTGTGATGGGCTTTTCATGTTATGGGATGGAACGCCATCCAGCTGCTTGTGCCGGACAGCCATGCTGACAACTGGAACTATGATATCTATTAACCTACATCTTTCCTTTTCTATTTGGCTTGAACACACTTACTACTATACCAGTCGATCTGTGATTCTCTGAAATAAGGAAATATCTTTGGCCAGAGCTTTTACAGTAGAAATTAGTGAATTTCTTAAGGTTCATATCAGGCCTGATTTGTCCAAATCAATTGCGTGATTCAATTCAAGTACAAATCAATTCTACCAGAGCTGAAAGTCCTTTGAATGCCTAGAAAAGTCACTCTCTCTCTCCCTTTTCCATCCTTCAGGGTAAATTTCTTGAATTTAAAGGAAATGTCCAGGATTTTCTCTTCTTACCTTTTTGTAATGCTTATGTGTTGCATAATTACGTGTCCTTCTTTAACCCATGTCCCTCAAGCACTACGACTGCACTGGTCCCTTCTGCTCTGTGGTTACTTTGCTGTAGCTGATTACATGTGACTGCTGCAGATATTCACTGGCCTCTGTGGTCTTGTGTTGTACTCTTAGGCATCACCACATCAGTCAGTGATCGGCTGTAATGGTCATGTGGAAGTTAAGGATCAGTGATAAGCTGCAGCAAAGTAACTAAAGACCACCAGGGACAACCAAAGGGTTGATGCCGGGTTGGCAGGTAAATAAGGTTTTTTCTGTATTTTTGTTTGTTACTGCAAGAAAAAAAAAGTCTACCTTGGACAAACCCTATAGGCGTCTTTCACATGAGTGTGACAGATTAGGTCCGGATGCGTTCAGGGTGCTTTCAGTGAAACTAGCACAATTTTGCAAGAAAGTTCAGTTAGTTTTGTCTGCAATTGCGTTCAGTTGTTCAGTTTTATCCGCACAAGTGCAATGCATTTTGATGCTTTTTTCACGTGCGTGATAAAAAACTGAAGGTTTGCAAACATCTCCTAGCAACGATCAGTGAAAAACGCATTGCATCTGCACTTGCTTCCGGATGTAATGCGTTTTTCACTGAAGCCCCATTCACTTTGCGTTTTTCACGCAATGCAGAAGTGATGCGTGAAAAAAAGCGCTCATGTCATGTACACAGACCCATTGAAATGAATGGGGCAGGATTCAATGCGCAGAAAACTTACTCGTATGAAAGAAGGGTTAAGGTCACATTCTTGATCAGATTCCATGATTCCATTAGTCAGTAGACTATCTCAATAAAACTATTTCACACTGAAGTCTTGTGACTAGATGTGTGGAAAAGTGCTGGAAGGGTTGTATATTTCACCCACAGTCCTCAGATGAGTGAGATAAAAAAAATCCAGAAAACTGTATTTGTTTTAGTAAAGTTTTGCTTGCTGGAGCTATTTGTTAAGACTTTATGTGGGCTTTTTTTTTTTGGAATGGTAGGTAGAGTTGGCAGTGGGACCTACCAGTCCACACCCTTACTGCAGGACAGCTATTCCCCCAAGCCTGAGGAGGTCCCAAGTGTGGTTGCTGGGATCATTACTGTAAAGATATGCAAAGTGAAGTCTTGAACTCCATCTGCACCACTGTCCCTACCTACTTGAACGATTTGTCCTTGGCGATGGTCCACAACTGGACAACAGTCCCTTCCTAGCTAAGTGCAGGGCCTATCCTAAAGGCATAAGAGAACTCAAACACAAAAAAGTCAGAACCTAACAGGCAAATCAGGACTGGATAAAACCGAAAGCAAAGTCAAAATCAGGTCAGAGCCCAAACCAAAGAGATTTCTCAGAACCAAGACAAAATACAAACACAAAGTAAAATACCAGATGGGGTCAGTGCCAGGAGATCACGTTAGAAAATTATTGGCAGTCAGGAGGAGCAAAGTCAGAAAAAATCCAAATACTAGCGATCCAAACAACAGTACAGTACATGCTAGTTAGGCTTAAAGAAACCAATCACAGGCACCTGTTGCCACCAGCTTCCTGTTTAACCCTTAGGATACTGGAGTTTTTTTTGTTTTTGCATTATTTGTGGGACAAGTTGTAGTTTGTAATGCTCCATCAATTATGACATATAATGTAGTGGGAAGCGTAAAAATAATTCCAAATGGGGTGGAATTGGACAAGAATCGCAATTCCTTCCCCATTTTACAGGTTTTGTTCCCACAGTGTGCTGTTTGCTACAAAACTGATGCATGCCCTTTATTCTCTGGGTCAATAGAATTACAACGATTCCCCATATGCATAGATTTTGTATGTGTAAATAGTGTAACAATAAAATTGAACTTTGAAAAAAAACTTTTTTTTACATCACCATAACTTTTTTTTATAGTTATATCTACTAATATGTGTGGGGGCCCATTTTTTGCAGGGCAATCTGTAGTTTTTATTGATACTATTTTGGAGTACGTGTGAGTTTTACCCTTTTTCCCTGTTACTCCAATTTCCGTATTGGAAAAATGATGTTTATATTTTTTGTTATTTAGGTATTTATTTTTTTATTTTACAGAAAGAGGGTTGATATAAACTTTTATATTCTTTAATTTTTTTTATATATTTTAACAGTTTTTTTTAACTTTTTTGTAATGATTTTAAAGCTTGTATTTGAACCTACAAAATCTATTTTTTTATTTAGAATTTTGAACAAGTCCACTAGGTGGCCAAAATAAGAATTGCAGTTTGAATGCCCTCAGCCTCTTCTGTGAGGCTGAGCACATGCAAATCAATCACTGGCATCCTCACTGGCCACAGACAATGCCTGTAACATGAGCGCGATTGCTTGAGTTTTTGACCATTTAGATGCCTTAATCTCACTTGATCACGGCATCTAAAGGCTTTAATTTCCATGATCGGCATTATTGGTAATTAGCCGCAGGTCTCTGCTGATTAAAACAGTGGAGACCAGCTGGCCATGAAGTCTGCTGCACATGTGTGCGGATGCCATGTTTGCCTATGACTCCAGCGATGGTAGTGAAAGGGTTCAATCTCCCTCTGGCAGAGGGCATGTGAAACAGGTGCCATGTCTGATTGGCCCAATGCTTCTGTTCCCTGATAGGCCTAGCGGGTCCGATAACAATGGGGCTTGCTGCCATGGCAATGCATGCCGAGAGGCGGCCGGACAAAAACTACAGCATGCTGCGGTTTTGTCCGGCCGCCTCTTGGCTTGTTTGCCGTGCTGTGGCCAGACCTCTGGCCCACCCCTATTATAGCGACTTGCGGTAGCACAGTGGACTAGCGTTAGCAAAGATCCGGTTAGCAAAGATGGAGCTCATAGGAGACAATGTCTTCAACAGTACAGTAAGTCATCATATTGACTATGCCTTTCTTTGTAAAGGTATCTTCCCGATATGTTGCTATTAAAACTCCAGTGTATAAAAATGAAATAAATATTAAGATAAATGATAGATATATTGATAGATAGGTGATGGATAGATAGATATTAGATAAATTAAAATGTAAGTAGATACATTATAAATTATTTATTGGATAGCTAGACAATAGATATTGGATAGATATTATGTAGATAGGTAGGTACTGTAGATAGATAGATAGATAGATAGATAGATAGATATAGATTCCAATAGTTGAACTTTCTTTGTCCACATGATTTGTTTCAGGTCACATTGCTGTAGATGCTACAAAGACATTTTAGCTGTTATTTGGTGTGCTGATGTCACTGCCTGGTTTGTGGGATAGATATTCGGGATCTCAAAAACCTTCTGCTTTTTGAAACTCTTTGCATTTCAAATGCTTTGTTGCCCTGCACACCCCTACATTCATTCATGATGATATTTAAGGACTTCGAGCTTTCAGTCAAGGTGTCAAGCTTTTGTAGATCCTTTGAGAAAGGCCACGCACTGGAGGCTAGGCATACACAATTATTTGTCTTTCATTTACATTTGACAGAATCATTCTCTCAGAACAACAGTGCTTAAATTATTATTAATCATGCTTAGCATAAATTAACATAACATGAATAATTGAAATATTTAAACTGGAGATTATTCATAGCTCAGGCGAAACATAAAAGTTTACAAATGTAATACAAACCAAGGAGATTATTTGTTGCTGATGATCTGATGGTAAATGTGGATTATGTTATATTTTTATATCATATACCGGTATGTTAAAAATTGTATTTTTGCCCTTTTTTTGTTTGTTTACAGTTAAGGCTACTTTCACTCTCGCATTTGGTGCGGATCCATCATGGATCTGCACAAACGCATCCGTTCAGAACGGATCTGTTTGTATTATCTTTAACATAGTCAACACAGTATACACAAAATTGTTTTCTATTGTGCCATATTGTGTCCGTTTCGTCAGACAGACACCAAAGCGGAATGGAGGCGGAACGGACCAAAACTGAGCCAAACTAATGCATTCTGAGTGGATCCTTATCCATTCAGAATGCATTAAGGGCAAAACTGATCCGTTTTGGACCGCTTGTGAGATTCCTGAACGGATCTCACAAACAGAAACCAAAACGCCAGTATGAAAGTAGCCTAACATGCAAAATGACAATTTTTTCAATGGTTCTGGTAATTCCATGATTAATAGTTTGTATAAAAAGTATGAGAAGTCACATATCACATGGACTTATGTTATTATTAGAGATGAGCAAAGCATTCCAAAATTCTTTTTGGCTGCTTTGCCAAATTTTACAAAAAAAATTGCTTTGTGACTATTTACTTCTTTGTAAGTAGTGGGTGCAATGACAAGGAGCGGCTATTACGCCACTCCCTTTCTTTGCACCCGTCACATGCCACGGTTATAGCTGATTGCAGCATTTCATAGTAATAATAGAGTGTTAAATAAAAAAATAAAAATAATCACTTACCTCATCCATATGCGTGCGACATGCCGGCCCAGTCATCTTGATTGAGGATTTGGCACGAAATCTCGCACGGCCTGTGATGATGTCATCACGTCGGCCGGCGTGTTGACATCATACATCACCCCGCATGGGATTTCGTGTGAGACCTTTAAGCAACATGGTGGTGACTGGCGAGATAAGCATGATTTTTTTTATATTTTTTTCTTTTTAGACTATTTCAGGTAAAATCGATTCATTACTACGAAGCACGAGGAAATTTGGCTTCATGGTAAATTTAATTTATCCTGAAATTTGAATCAAAGTCCACTTGGTGGACTTTAATTCACTCAGCACTAGTTATAACAATAATAATGTAAAAATACATCCAATGTGTACAACAATATGCAAAATTTAATAATACAATGCAGGTGCATACAGAAATAACGGCCGTCAAAAAAGCATGCAATATTATGTGCAAGCGCACTACAAGGTAGGCTGCGGTTGTATATCAATATAAACAATAATATGCTCTCCACACTCGTACTGTAATACATCATATGAAAGTTACTCTGCAATTGCTGCCAATAAATAATATAAAAGCTATCAATAAAGCATGCAATATTATGAGCAAGCGCACCACTGTAGTCAGGTAAGCTGATCACATATCAAGGATGAAATATATACAATAATATGGGCAGGCACACATTTACTCTGATACTTCTAATGAAAAGTGTTCTGCAATTGCTGCCATTAAACAATACTGTATGTACTGTAAGATACTAGTGTTGATCGAGCACTAAAGTGCTCGGGTGCTTGAGTAAAACACCTTGGGATGCAAAATGGAAGTCAATGGGAGAACCCAAGCATTACACCAGGCACCCCCTGCTCTGAAGAGGGAAGGGTGTCTGGTTCACATGAAAAGGTCAGAAATTGATGGAAACACCACTGAAATGGTTTTCGGAACAGCATGGGGAGGATGTCTGGATGCATCTTGTACTCCCAGGTCACTGCTGGGAATGATGTTGTCAGAGTAGTACGCTAATTTTACAGACTGACAATACAGCTGAGCTGACCATGGAAAAAATTATGGTTGAGGGTCTGCTGCTAAGATGACTATCTAAAACATTTGGGGTAAGGGTCTGCTGCTGAGCTGACCATCTAAAACATTAGGGGCGAGGGGCTGCTGCTGAGCTGACTCTCTAAAATATTAGGGGTGAGTGCATGATGCTGATCTGACCATTTAAAACATTATGGGAGAGGGCCTGCTGCTGAGCTTTCCATCTAAAACATTAGGGGCAAGGGTCTGCTGCTGATCTGACCATGGAAAAAATTATGGGCTAGGACCTGCTGCTGAGCTGACCATCTAAAACATTAGGGATGAGGGTCTGCTGGGGAGCTGACTCTCTAAAACATTAGGGGCGAGGGCCTGCTGCTGATATGACTATGGAAAAAATTATGTGCTAGGGCCTGCTGCTGAGCTATCCATCGAAAAAATTATGGTTGAGGGCCTGCTGCTGAGCTGACAATCGAAAAAATTATGGTTGAGGGCCTGCTGCTGAGCTGACCCTTTAAAACATTAGGAGCAAGGGCAACCCAATAAGCATGTTGATATGATGGAGGAGGAGGACGAGAAAAGGAAGATTGGCCCATATACCCTTTTTTGTGGTGGAAGGGGTGCATGGGAATACAGTGTATACAATACACCATAAAAGACACATTTAAAGTGCCTTTATGTTCAGCGGCTTTGCTCTGGTGGAGTAGAGAAGACAGGGGCAATCCAGGCCTTGTTCATTTTTATAAGAGTCAACCGGTCAGCATTTCCAGTTGATAGACGGATGCGCTTATGATGAGTTAATATGCCCCTAGCAGCACTAAATACCCACTCTGACAAAAAGCTGGCCGCGGGCAAGCTTGGACACCCAGTAGTTGTAAGGCACAGAGGGGAACATTGAGGATGCAGACACGGTCTGCTACGTACTCCTTCTCCATTTTCCAAAATTTTTCCCTCCTTGTGACAGTAGGCCGTGCATCAGGGTGAGGGTGCTGGCGGGGTGTCATGAAACTGTGCCAGAGTCCCAACAGACAAGACTTTGCTGTCCTCATCACGAGGATGATTCTCAATCTCCCCATCCTCTTCCTCCTCTTCTGCCCATCTATGCTGATGGAACAGATGGAATAAACCTGCTATGGGTACTACCCGATGTAGCGGAGGCAACCATCTACTGCTCCTCCTCTTCCTCATCATCATCCAATTCGCGCTGAGAAGATGAAATGAGGGTGGTCTGGCTATCACCCTGTGTACTGTCTTCCCCCATTTCCACCTCTTCCACATGCAAAGCGTCCGCCTTCATTGTGAGCAGCGAGCGTTTCAATAGACACAGAAGTGGGATAGTTACACTGATAATAGCGGAATCGCCGCTCACCATTTCTGTTGATTCCTCAAAGTTGTGTAAAACCTCACAGAGGTCAGCCTTCCATGCCCACTCGTCGCTAGTGAAGAGCGGAAGCTGACTGAAAAGGCAACAACGATGTTGCAGCTGGTATTCCACTACTGCCCTCTGCTGCTCACAAAGCCTGGCCAAAATGTGGATCGTGGAGTTCCAGTGCGTGCTCTCGTCGCACAACAGTCAGTGAGCTGGCAATTGCAAGTGCTGCCTGCAGCGTTGCCAGACCAATGGCAGCTGTTGATGACTTTCGGAAATGGGCACCCACGTGGCTCACCTTCACCCAAAATTGGGGTAGGTTTTGAGAAACCGCTGAACCACTAAGTTTAAAATGTGGACTAGGCATGGAATGTGTGTGAGCTTTCCAAGCTCCAAAGCTGCCACCAAGTTACGGCCATTATCAGACACATGCCTGGTTGTAGGTTGAATGGCGAGAGCCACAGCTCAGTCTGGTAGCTTATTCCAGACTGCGACAGCTCTGCGGCAGTGTTTTGTTTGTCACCTAATAAAATAAGTTTTAGCACGGCCTTGTGCAGCTTCCCCACAGCAGAGCTACACTGCTTCCAGCTACTGACTGATGGCTGACTGGTGCTGCAAGATGAGAATTCAGAGGTGGAAGTGGAGGAGGAGGTGGAGGAGGAGGAGAAGTGGTTGCAGCCACTTATGTAGGTGGTGGAGGAAATCCTGATGGAAGTAGGGCTCGCAATCCTTGGCATCGGTAGCACCTGTGCCATTCAAGGGTACAAATCACTCCCAGCCTCCACAACGTTCACCCAGTGTGCTGTCAGGGAAAAGTAGCGTCCCTGGTACAAGCACTTGTCCATGTGTCAGTCGTTAAGTGGACCTTCCCAAAAACTTTGTTGGTCAGGGCACGGGTGATGTTACGGGACACATGCTGGTGTAAGGTGGGGATGGTAAACCGGGCAAAATAGTGGCGGCTGGGGACTGAGTAATAAGGGACGGTCGCTGTCATCGGGCTGCGGAAAGCCTTAGTGTCCACAAGCCGAAATGGCAACATTTCCAGGGCCAGCAATTTGGAAAGACATTTAGTGCTATGGCCTGTTGGGTGGGTGGCTGGGTATTTGCGCTTTCGTTCTAAGGCCTGGGGTATGGACATCTGTATGCTGTGCTGGGACACAGAAGTGGATGTGCTAGCTGATGGTGCTTGCAAAAGTCAAGGTGCAGGGCGGGAGCCATCTGGGCCTGCGTCTTGGACAGGGTATTGGCCAGCACATAACACAGGGGAAGAGGAGAGAGAGGTGTGACCCGCAGACACTGATTGTGCACCCAGGCATTCGGCCCACTTATTAGGGTGCTTTGATGCCATGTGGCGGATCATGCTGGTGGTGGTGAGGTTGCTATTGTTCATGCCCCTGCTCATTTTGGTACGGCACAGGTTGCAAATTATTTTATCGTCCGCACTTTAATCAAAAAAGCGGCAAACTGCCGAACATCTACCCCTTGGCAAGGGAGATTTCCGCAAGGGGTGCTCTGGGGAACAGTTGCAGGACTGTTTGGTGTTGCCCGCCTTCTCCCTTTTGCCACACCACTGCCTCTTCCAGCCTTTTGCGGTGCTGCGGATCCCGCCCCTGTACTGCTGTCCTCACTCGGCTTGCCACCTTCCCAGGTTGGGTCAGTGATTTCATCATCCACCACCTCCTCTTCCACTTGCTCACTCTGGTCATCCTCCTGACTTGTTTACCTAACAACAACCTCACTTATTGACAACTGTGTCTTATCCTCATCATCAACCTCTTGAGACACTAATTACGGTTGACTTATTGCCAACTGTGTCTTATCATCATCATCATCATCATCAAGAGTTTGAAAATCAGGGCACAAGATATCCTTATGTCCCTCTTCAAGGGGGCTTGGCGAGAGGCCCAAATTAAGGAATGGCGATGAAAAGAGCTCCTTGGAATATCCGAGTGTGGGATCACTTGTTTGCAAAGACTCTCCATGGTGGGAGGAAGGAGGATCAGGGTAAGGATTCTGTTGACCAGACCCTTGGCTACTGAGACTGGACCTTGTGGAAGATGGGGTGGTGCTTAACTGACTGAATGCATTATCTGCTGCAATCCAACCAACCACCTGCTCGCACTGGTCTGACTTTGAGAGTGGTGTCCTGCGCCGTACTGCAAACTGGGACATATAGCTAGGTATAGTGGATGAGTGTGTTTTTTGTGCTCTGCCAGGAGGCACAGTTTCACCGCGCTCAGGGCCACGGCCTCTGTGTGCTCCGTCAGCAGCACGGCCACTTCCCTGTCCCTTACTGCTTGCCTTTATCATATTAAATGGTATATATGCTTACAAGTATGTCACAAGTACAGTAGCGCAGTTTTTTTAAGTGTATGTGCAAAAAATTCAGCTTGCACATATTATTGTATACATGTTTATGTAATCCTTGATATGTGATCACTGCTTGCCTCACTTTTATTTCATGAACGTCACAACCATGCAGTCACTCTGTTATTTATATTCCCCCACATGATATCATGCAGTCTTATCCCTGAAGAAGCCTCAGGAGCGTAGATACGCGTGGGACTTTGGTCTTTGAACTAGAACCAATATGTGAGACGAGTATTTCACTTCTACTACCATTTTGGATATATTTGTTTTATCTTTTGCATCACTAATCCTTGTTATTGTTGTGTATTTTTTTTCTTTTCAGACATCTAGCACTCTCATATGCATCAATTGATGCAATTTAGAGTTGTTACGCTAATTTTCACTTTCACTCTTACATCTGATATTCACTGGTCACTTTATAGACTATAGTGATGTCCACTCTTATTATACTTTTTCCTTGAATTTGATCTCCAAGAACTTCATTTTCTCACTAAACAAATTCCATACAGTACTTCTACATTTAGGCAAAACCCTTGACAGGCTGCAAGTCACAGCACAACCACTAGGTGGCCAAACATATAGGATAGACGTCTTGTGACACAGTATCACAAAATCATGCTTTTTTAAAGCTGTTATCCCACACCACACATTACTGGATATATTGTGCAAAGTTGTAAAAGTAGTATGCTTCTATACATATTATAAAATGTTTGATTTAGCGGCTCACCTCCTTTCTTGCTTTGGATAGGTGCTCTGGATCTATGACTAACCCTGTCAGACTTGAATATTGAATTATAAATATGGACAGGCGAACTTCATTTGGAGTAACCCATGTTGGAGTAATCCATATTCATAATTCTATATATATTACCTGCTGTGTATTACTCCAATCTCTAGTTTTCTTTGGCTTGCATGGACAGCTTTAACTACAACAATGGCTCAGTGCAATGGGTCAATGCAAAAAAATATGCAAAAATATGGCTAGCTGGAACACTTGGTGGAATAAATTCCAGTGCAACCAAAATTTGAGATTGTTAGAACTGCAATAGGAACATTCTGTATTTTTTTCTTAGCTTTTTAGAATACAAGAAAAAAAATAAGAAAGAAACTTTAGTGTGAACATGGCATATAGAAAATCTTACCAGATCCAACTACTAACTCAAGCAGACAGTCCTGTATGCATTGGTTTTGGACTGTATTTTGTTGTATGTTCCTTTTAGTATTTTTTTTTGTTTTATTGAACATTGAGCTCTCAAAATAAGTGCAATGCAGTAATAGAAAAATTATGTCCATAGCCTTTAAGAACATTATCGCTTGAACTTCATTAAGTCTGGACAACGGGACCCCCGGGACCTCCAGCATACATGATTTAGGGTAGTGCTGCCACTCCAGAGAAAATTAAAATAAGATACTTCCAAGGAAGAGAGAAGACTGTTGAGAAGAGATGTAAGGAGCATGGGGGACAATGCTACTTATATTCAGTGCAACAGTGAAATAATTCAGTTCAATAATTATGTTATCTAAGTAAGGTGTTCTTGGGATCACGGGGTTAATTCATTATATATGTTTTTACAATGTAAGAGGTAATTGAAACTGTAGTCCACTGTTCTGTTTCAGTATCTTGCATTGTGTATTGGTATGCTTCTCTCTTCTCCTCCCCCCTCTGTTTCAGCTTCTAGTTGGTTCAGCCTAGCCACTTCCTGTTTTCCCAGTCATGTATTGCTGTTAGTGTGTGTTCTACTTCTGAGGAGAATATCCATCTTCTTAGTTAGGAGATATTGCTGGCATAATTCTTTTACCATCTGGATTCCCTGCACATCTTGTAATACAATCTCCAGATTAAAAATTACTTAACTCTTGAGTGTCTGATGCGTAAACTGTAATTGGAGAATGTATGATTCAACAAGTAACCTCAGTGCGCATAGAGACTTTTCTCTCACAGATGCGTGATTGTATAAAGCTGACATTTCGAAACGCCACAGTATAAGAATTGCCTTAGTATTATCCTTCTATCGGTAAGAAAATAATACTCTCCTCCTCCAAGTAATAACCAATCATTATTACTCTCCTGCTTGCTGCAGTGGATGGTAATATGTTATACTGCTCAGTACTGCATTCAGTAGGATCGCAGAAGCTTCTAGCAATTGTAATTTCATACAAGCTAGGAACTGTATTCAGCCTGTTTTCTGAGGTAAATATCGTCTGCCTGCTGTAAGCTATTAAAAGACAACCACCACTAGATGCCGCTGCTGTGTTGCAATTGGAGATGGAAGACACAGCTAAAAGGATTTCAAAGCCCTATTTAAAAATGAAGGAGGCACTCCTAACTAACAAAATTTAAATATGTAATAACTTATCCAGTTTGTGGGAAAAGACTGAACAATGTATGGATGCAGCACATGGATTAGGCTATAATGAAGATCAATTAAAGGCCATGTGTACAAAATTGAATAAGACCTATTTAATTTAAGACCTAAGTTAATAATAGACAGTCTGAAAAATATTCTTCTCTGTTATCAAGTCTCAACTCAGAGGAATTCATCCTAGAATTAAAGACCCACACTGCACTTAATGATGAAAGATATAGCAGATTTATGGCAGTCAAGTCAATGCTAGAGGACAAGATATCACAACAATATGAAACTGCGTCCTGCCATTTTAACCTTTCAAGGCACTCCAAGGCTTCATCCCGTTCCTCGAAATCTATTGCTCAGTCCTCATCGCTAAGGTCTCGCTCACAGCACTCTTCACTGAGTACCTCATTGGTGTTGGCACATACAAAAGCAGAAGCAGCGAAGGTACAATCTCACTGCATTAGAAAGGAAGCAGCCATTAAGGCACAAGTCACAGAAACACAAGCCCAATCTCAAGCTAATCAAGCAGCTATACAGGCTCAAGCGCAAGTTAACAACACCAATAAAGCTGTATGGGTCATACCATAACAATAACTCCAAACAAGGGTTATATATAGTAGTATCACAATATTTTATTAAACAAAAAATGACATGGAGTACATGATTGACATAGCACAGGACTCACATGATTAAAAACATTTAAAATTTATACTGTGCTGGTGATATAGGGTAGGCACACAAATTCATATTAATAAATAAAGTGCAAAGTGCAAAAAGATGACCATAATATTCGGTAGTATAGGGGAGCGCAAGTTATACAAGCCCGATCTCAAGCTTATCTAGCAGCTATACAGGCTCAGGCGCAAGCGACCAAAGCCAAGGATGAAGCTGGGTTGGAGGTCCTTCAGAAGGAAAGGGTAGAAGCAGCAGCCATGGCTGAACTAAGAGTTCTTGAAGAAGCTGCTGAAGAAGAAGAAGCTTATCAGCCTATGTCCAAGATATCTAATGACTCAGAAGGGCGTACCCTGAAATTTGTCCTAGACCAAAGCAAGGTCAATGCATTTGCACCAGACGATTTGGTCTCTGCACGCCAGCCTGCTGAACTCATGCGAGTAGAAAAAGAGGCAGCTGATGACTGTAAAGTTGTCCCAAGTCTAGTGGACATATCTCTTTCTTTCGAACCTCTGGCACCTTACACAGTGTTTCAGATGCCATTAGAGACCAAGCTGCTTCAAGCTCATCAAATCACATTAAAACCTCCTGAGACTAGTTGTATAGCAACCAAGACACTGGCGCCAAGATTACAAGACGTGAAGCCTTCACTTATGCTCAACCCAGCTGCCACTACACTCCATCTTCCAACCCCCAAACATAGGGTATCAGATGGTGCCAACAACACCAGAGAGGGAAAAGTTCCCGTTGCCATGATGCAGGAATGAAATGACGCATCAGAAATCGTTAAGTACCTCACCCTCAGGGACCTTATCAGTACTAGCCTTACGAACTTTGATGATCGTCCAGAGAACTATAGAAGTTGGAAGGCCACCTTCAAGACAACAGTTCAAACCCTTGGTGTACCGCCTATGCAAGAACTTGATTTATTAATTAGATGGCTAGGTCCATGGTCGTCAAACTGTGTTAAAAGCCTCAAAACCGTTCATATCTGCGAACCAGTCAAAGACCCTTGTCTCGCATGGGAAAGATTAGAGCAGACATATGGCGGCTCAGAAGTAATTGAACGTGCCTTATTTAAACGACTATACGACTTTCCTGAATTATCCAATACAGACCGCCGAGGGTTTCAGGGATTAAGCAACCTTATCTTGAGTTTGAAATCGTCAAAGGAGACCCGCAGCTACTAGGTCCCAGCTTTCTTGATACCTCCCATGGTGTGGGCCTGATCGTGGAGAAATTACCCCTCAATATTCAAGACCAATGTGCAACAACAGGTTCAAAACACAAGGAGCAACATCGTGTTCCCTTTCCACCATTTTCATTCTTCTGTAAGTTCATCAAGGAATTAGCTAGAGCTAAAAACGATCCGAGATTCAACAGCTTAGGAACCAGCATCTTTGGTTCTACTAAACAGAGACACGAGACTTTTAGTCCCAGACAGAGAAACCCTAAGGGTCTGGTTTCCGTGGAAAAGACAGAGGTTTTGCCCACTATTAACAATGAAAATGAAGGCCCTAAAAAACCTGATCATCATTGCCCTATCCATGATAAACCACATCCGTTAAGGGAGTGCCATGTCTTCGTAGCAAAGCCCTTTGAGGAACGTAAGGAAATCCTAAGGAGTCATGATATCTGCTTTAGATGCTGTGCATCCACTGAGCATTTTGCCAGAGACTGTAAGGTTCCAGTCAAGTGTTCTGAATGTAATAGTGATGTACATGTGTCCGCTGTTCATCCGGGAGCAATTTGGCGGAACCTAGAACCAGTTAGCTAGCACAAGCACCATTCCGATCAAGGTGGGGAGATTCATGGCGGAGAGAGTGCCGACCGACCAACCACTACCGTCACGCCCAGATGCACAGAGGTATGCGGAAAAGGACTTGTGTGTGGTAAGTCTTGTTCTAAGATTTGCCTTGTGGATGTGTTTCCTACTGCACAGCCAGAGAAGACCATAAGAATGCCATGCTATTCTAGATGACCAAAGTAATCATTCCCTAGCTAGCCCTAAGTTCTTTGATCTTTTCAGGATAAAGGGAGAGACTACACCCTACACCCCATGAACATGCTCTGGTCTTGTGACAACTTCAGGAAGAAGAGCTTATAGTTTCACCTTGAAGCCCATCAAAGGAGATAAGAAACTCTCTCTTCCAGCCCTTATAGAGTGTAACAAATTGCAAGACGCAAGGGATGAGATTCCCACACCTGAAGCCACACAGCATCACCCGCATCTCAAGAACATAGCCAGAGAGATTCCTCCCCTTGATTACCGTGCTGATATCTTACTCTTGCTAGGTAGAGACATTATTGAGGCTCATAAGGTCCTTGAACTTCGCAATGGCCCTTTCAACTCTCCATATGCCCAGAAACTTACAGTGAGTTGGGTCATCGTGGGGAATTTATGTCTCGATAGAGCCGGCAGACCATGCCAAGTATACTCCTTCAGAACTGACGTCTTAAGAGGGGGGCGAACTTCTTACTTCAGGCAGTATCCTAACCACTACTATGTACAAGAGGTTTCTTGCTCAAATATTCTAAGAAATTGTTCATCAGAAAGCAGCTTAAATCCCAAGGAGTCATCTGCAGAAGAATGTTCCTGGACAGAAGGGCAGCTTGTAGAAAGGCCTTCAGCATCTCAATGTGAGCCCTCTTCAAGCCCTTCCCAGCTTTGCAGTCCTCACATAGTTTATCATAATGAATCCTAAATCTTCACAGACAACAAGCCTTCTGATTCATGTAGTTCTGATGAGACACCAAAGAAATTTGAGCCTTCCAGTCAACTGTTTGACAGTGAGTTTAATTCTGTAAAGGAAGTATCTTCTGAATGTTCTATAAAGGAGGTTCCTTCAACAGAGGAAGAGTTCATTTCAGATACTTTGCAAGAACCTTCAGTTCCATCTGCAGTTGTTGATTGCATTCAAGAGGATCATAGTTCTTCCCAGTCTTCAAAAGATGAGCACCTTCATATTTGTCAGCCTTTTCATGAAAGCACAGGGAAAAGTTCACCACTAATGTCCATGACAAATACTGCATGTCAACAACCCAAGTCTGTAGGTACAGAAACAGATCCCATTTCTGAGGTGAGGGGCAGACATGAGCATTTGTGTTCACGATCCATAGACAGAATGCGATCTACATCTGAATCAGCCTCACAAAATAAGCGCTCTCGCTCTAAATCTTTGGCAAGATCAAGGAGAAGTAAGTCTCGCTCAACTTCTAATGAAAGCAACAGACAATCTCCTGCAGTAAAAAAGAAGAAATCCACATCTGGGGTGCATAAAAGATCACTCAAGAATAAACCAGAAAAAAACGGAAATATTCCTGTGCCATCTGGTGTATTCAAAGAGCACAACCTTTATAAGTTTTGGTGGAAGCAGGTACAACATCTTGCCAGTCAGTTCTGGGAAAGGTGGAGAAGAAAGTACCTCTGCCTCTTGCAAGAACGCAGATGGTGGCAAGAACCAAGGCCTAATTTAAAGGAAGGAGATTTTGTTCTGTTTAGAGACAAACAAGTTGATCGTCTCAACTGGCCTTCTGTACTTATTACTAAAGTCGTATCCAGTTTTGATGGGAAAGTTCGTAAGGTGGAGTAATCAATAGTGATGAGCGGCAGGGGCAATATTCGAATCCGCGATACTTCGCGAATATTCAAGAAGGAAATACACTCCAGTTTGTGCGTGTTCAATCAGAAAAGTGTTTTTATTCCAAAATGCGGTAATATTACACCCTTGTCATAGAATTGCGTGACGTTTCGGCCACAAGGCCTTCATCAGACTTAGATCGCTTTGGAGGCTGCTTGGAAGGTGGGCGTGTAAGTAATATAGACAACAGTCTATCTGGATATGTGGACCCTTTGCGTGTTCGCACCTGGCTGTCAGCCCAGCCGCAGGAAAGTCCAACCTCAGGCTTCCAGGCAGACTGCACGCCTCTTTGCAAACTCTTGCTTCCAGTCCTGAGAGATCCACAGAACACCAGCAGTTTCCAGGTTAATCACCTCAAATCCTAGGTGTCAGTTCACACCTGGCTGAATGCTAGGCAACACAAAAAGTCCACTGACAGTCTTTACATGGCCTGCTCTCCTGACACACAGGTCTCAGCTTTTCAGCCCAGCACAGGGCTCAGATCCCAAACACAGAGAGAGAGACCTTTGCTTAAACCCAGCTGTCTTTTAAAGGCAGCTAGGTATTACCCCAAGGACCTGGACCGGCACCTAAAATCCGGTCCAGTATTTGCCCTCACCTGGCTGCAATGAACCCAGCAGCACAGATACCTCCTGTACTGGGGTATTGCAATACCTTAGCAGTATCCCAGCTGAAACCGCATTATGGCACTGCATCTCCCTCCAACATTTGAAATTCGGCATATTTTAATCCAATAAACTTTAGTTTAAAACTGGATTATGAAAGTCAGTCTTAATAAATCCCGCCCACAAATGATTATGCAGTTTGCACATTTTTAGTATAGTGTGAGCCTCAAAGAGTAGCAATTTGAGACAAAGAAGGAAACTCTACAAAAAGTTCACTTTTGCGTCACACTGGTTAAACATTGAAAAAGTGGATGTGGTTTACAGGGAGAGACATTTTAAATGCAAAAATTTTAGCATTTACATTTTTAGTGCAAACCCATGCCAGATTTTTGGAGGTAAAAATTAATTTTCTGACTTTAAGGCAGACCAACATGCTCCATATTTTTTAAAGTGCACCTGGCAGCAAATTTGAACCTATGAAACTAGCTGACCTTTTGCATATGTACATGGCAGCTGAATACCTCTGTGTTAGTCCCACATTCATATGTGTCCGCATTGTAAAAATTATGTTTTATTATATGAATGAGCCTCTAGGAGCAAAGGGCGTTACTGTTACACCTACAAGCTATGCTGCTCTGCAGTCTCCACGTCCTCTCCACTTTGATTGACAGGGCCAGGCATGATCACATGAAGTTGCCTGGTCCTGTCAATAAAAGTGGAGAGGACTCAGCAGTTGAAGAAAAAGCAGAGCCTCTAGGGTGTAATAGCAATGCCCTCGTTGCTCCTAGAGGTGCATTTGAATATATAGAAACATACTGCATCAGTAATGCAGGGACATATGAACATGGGACCAAGTCAGATGTCTTCAGCTGCCAAGTGCACATGCAACAGGTCAGCCAGTGTCATAGCTATCCCACGCTATTGATCAAAATTACGAAATTTTTGCAAAAAATGACATTTTCACTTTCTGTTGTAATTTTTTTCAAAAACTACATTTCTATATGAATTTTTCGCTAAAATTTATTGTTCTACATGTCTTTGATAAAAAAAATACAATAAGTGTATATTTATTGGTTTGGGTAAAAGTTATAGCGTTTACAAACTATGGTGCAAAAGTGAATTTCCGCATTTTGAAGCAGCTCTGACTTTCTGAGCACCTGTCATGTTTCTTCAGGTGCTAGAATGCCAGGATAGTATAAATACCCCCAAATGACACCATTTTAGAAAGAAGACACCCCAAAGTATTCATGGAGGGGCATGGTGAGTTCATGTATCATTTCATTTTTTTCACAAGTTAGCGGAAAATGACACTTTCTGAGAAAAAAATAAAAATAATAAAGTTTCCATTTCTGCTAACTTCTGGCAAAAAAAATGAAATCTTCCACGGACTCATTATGCCCTCAGTGAATACCTTGGGGTGTCTACTTTCGAAATGGGGTCACTTGTGGGGTGTGTTTACTGTTCTGGCATTTTGGGCGGGGCTAAATTGTGAGCAGCCATGTAAAGCTAAAGGTACTCAGTTGGAATTTGGGCCCCTTGTGCACCCAGGCTGCAAAAAAGTGTCACTCATGTGGTATTGCCGTACTCAGGAGAAGTAGGGCAATGTGTTTTGGGGTGTATTTTTACATATACCCATGTTGGGTGAGAGAAATATCTCTGTAAACTGACAACTTTGTTTAAAAAATTCAAAAAGTTGTCGATTACAGCGATATTTCTCACACAAATATGGGTATATATAAAATACACCCCAAACACATGCCCTACTTCTCCTGAATCTGCGATACTATATGTGCTACTTTTGCAGCCTAATGCAAGGGCCCAAATTCAATGAGTCCCTTTAGGATTTCACAGGGCATTTTTACGCATTTGGATTCTCACGCTTTAGGACCCCTAAAATGCCAGGGCAGTATAAATACCCTACAAGTGACCCCATTGTGGAAAGACACCCCAAGGTATTCTGTGAGGGTATGGCGAGTTCACAGAAAAAAATTTTTGGCACAAGTTAGCGGAAATTGATATATATTTTTTTTTTTACAAAGTCTCATATTCCACTAACTTGTGACAAAAATAAAATTTTACATGAACTCCCCATACCCCTCACGAATACCTTGGGGTGTCTTCTTTCCAAAATGGGTCACATGTGAGGTTTTTGTACTGCCCTGGCATTTGAGGTCTCCACAATCATTACACGTATGGCCAGCATTAGGAGTTTCTGCGATTCTCCGTATATTGAGCATACGGGTAATGAGATTTTTTCCGTTCAGCCTCTGGGCTGAAAAAAAAAATAAATGAACGGCACAGATTTTTCATTCGCATCGATCAATGTGGATGAAAAATCTCTGCCAAATCAGTGACTGCGGTGCGGTGGGCTGGGCGCTAGCTACCTAACAAGTAGCTAACTAACTGGCGGTGATAAGGGACCCTTATGCCCCATTCACACGTCCGAAATTCTGTTTGCGGAGCGGAATTGCGGACCCATTCATTTCTATGGGGACAGACTTTGTCCCGCTCGGATCGGAATTGCGGATCCGCACTTCGAGTCTGCATTTCCGTTCATAAAAATATAGAACATGCCCTTTTCTTGTCCGCAATTGCGGACAGAAAAAGCATTTTCTATATAGTTCTGGCAATGTGCGGATCTGCAAAATGCGGAAAGCACATTGGCGGTGTCCGTGTTTTGCGGATCCGCGCCGCGATCCGTGGCACGGATCTGTGGATCAGCGGAACCGCAAAACACATATGGACATGTGAATAGAGCCTTACAGGGGGTGATCAGTGACAGGGGGTGATCAGGGAGTCTATATGGGGTGATCAGGGGTTAACAAAGGGGTTAATAGTGGTTATAAAGTGAGAGGTGGGGGTGGGGTTAGTGTAGTGTTTGGTGCAACTTTACATTGTTACCTGGTCCTCTGGTGGTCGATCCCAGTAAATGGGACCACCAGAGGACCAGGTATTAGGTATATCAGACGCTGTTAGCAACACAGCGTCTGATATACCACTGATCTCATTTATTTTACATTTACAGCCTGCCAGCGATTGATCATCGCTGGCAGGCTGTAGTAACTGCAGAGCGCGCTCTGCTGTGAGCAAGCGCTGCGTGCAGCGTTCACAGCAGATCTCGGCTCTCGCGAGATGACGCACGGATGCGTCCAGGAGGAACAAACTTGCCGCCGCCTGGGCGCATCCGTGCGATCAGCGTCGACAAGCGGTTAAATGCAAACATTTTAGCATTTACATTTTTAGTGCAAACCCATGCCAGATTTTTGGAGGTAAAAATTAATTTTCTGACTTTAAGGCAGACCAACATGCTCCATATTTTTTAAAGTGCACCTGGCAGCAAATTTGAACCTATGAAACTAGCTGACCTTTTGCATATGCACATGGCAGCTGAATACCTCTGTGTTAGTCCCACATTCATATGTGTCCGCATTGTAAAAATTATGTTTTATTATATGTAAATGAGCCTCTAGGAGCAAAAGGGGCGTTACTGTTACACCTACAAGCTATGCTGCTCTGCAATTCCCACGTCCTCTCCACTTTGATTGACAGGGCCAGGCATGATCACATGAAGTTGCCTGGTCCTGTCAATAAAAGTGGAGAGGACTCAGCAGTTGAAGAAAAAGCAGAGCCTCTAGGTGTAATAGCAATGCCCTCGTTGCTCCTAGAGGTGCATTTGAATATATAGAAACATACTGCATCAGTAATGCAGGGACATATGAACATGGGACCAAGTCAGATGTCTTCAGCTGCCAAGTGCACATGCAACAGGTCAGCCAGTGTCATAGCTACAAATCTGCTGACAGATACCCTTTAAGAGAAATGCCCTTACTTTAATAAATTGTATGCATCTTATTTTTTAAACTGGTTTATGAAATGCCAGTCTTAATCAATCTGCCCCTTAGTTTTCATCAAAGAAATTCAAAATTTTGAAGATTACACTGTATGAAATGCAAATAATTTTATTTTCATTTCATGAGCTGTGCACACTTACTGCAATTATATGGGATCATTTTTTTTTTATGTGGGAAACACATACAGTACTTTACATTTTAAAATACCACTTTAATCAAGAGAATTCCCAGTAGATAGCTGGAGCATACTTAGCACAGCAAAAATGTTTGCATTCAATGAAAACAAGTTATAAAATATGCCATGCTTCACTGCAAGCACTAGAATAAACTCTTGGCTTCTGCAAAGAAACTAAGTGAAGAAATTTTTATACAGATGTACATGTACGTTGCCAAGACCAAACAGTGATTTCTGCACCTGCTTATCAGCCTTTTGGCCAATGTGTATGTACTGGTACTGTGCAAAGGTAACTTGTTTTCTTCTATCACAATAAGGTAAATTTTGAGTTGACTTGTTGGCTCCTGACTTTATTCCACAGTCCGTAGATTTTAATGGCAGGACATTAACTATGCTTAAAAAAACATAATTCGTAGTTACAATGCTCTTTTACATTGAGCCTAATCATAATATGAAATGAACACTAGGCATTCAGCAAAACTATAATGTATTAATGTATTATCGTTCTACAGGCAAAATGTTCAAACTACAAAATATTGTTTGTTTTATAGTGTCCAAATTATTCTATTTGTGAAAACCAATAAGCAGCAAGGAACAAGTTCCTTTAGTCACATACTTGCTTCATTAACATGGAAGAGCTGTTTAAAATGAAAAAAAAGCAGTACTCACCTCCTGTATATCTACTGCTCCTGTACTGACAATGTCTAGCACGGCCCCATTACCACGCCCTCCTGCTTCATGGCCCAGCGATGATGTCCTGATATGGTATATGTGAGGTCCCGCATATTTGGGATTTATTTTTTTTATATTTTTATTTATTTAATTTACACACCTATATAGGGCTGCCATATTCTGCGCTTTACAGACATTAGCATCAAGTTGTCACCAATGTGGCTCACAATCTAAGTTACCATGACCAAGATCTGTGAGATCGAAATGCGTTAGAGCATTACTGCTTTCCACGTGGAGATGTATTTTTACATGAAGCTAAATAACGACTGAAGATTTTATTTTCATTAGAGATGTGCAAATTTTTCAAAAATTTAAATAGGCTGGTTCGCCCAATTTTTAGAAAAAAATCGCTTTGATCCAAATTTATTTAAAAAAGGGCTATTTCCAGGCTGCAGAGAGCCTTTATAGGGGTCTAGAACAATGCGCCTTGCAGTAACAGGGAGGGAGTCTGCTGTGGCAGTGAAATAATACTGTGAGTCCGTATGACATGCAGATGACAAGCGTCACTCTTAGAATCACTGCATACTTCACTTATTTGGGCAGTCACGGGGCCAAAACTGACCAAATAACTAAAATATCAACTCAGCCTTACAGGTAGATGTTAGCGTCAAGAAGAAGCGCACTCCTTTTACACCCTTGTCAGCTGATTCCACATAAATGTCTACAGAACCTGTTCTATTAAATGCTTATACAAGTAGAGGCCCCCAACAGAGTGGAGAGAGTGTCAGCAGTAAGTTTGTGTTGACGTCACCGATTCATTTCCCCCATTCTCTGATCGGTCAAAACAATAACTCAGAAAAAAACAGATCCTGTCTGTGGAGCATATGCCTTCACTCGGTCAGCATTTGCTCAATAATCCATCAGTATTGCTAATGCAAAAAAAAAAAAACAGGAGTGGATCTAAAACAGAGATGACATGTGAACAGAATATTTGCATGTCATCTGTGTTTTCTACCCACTCCTGCTTTTGACTACCAAATCATAAGCCAATTCTGATGGGAGCATATAGGCCTTAAAGCTGCTACATAGGCAGGATCCATAGTGCGTCTCATTTTTTCTTCCTTCTGAAGAAGTGTCAAATAAATGATGATGTCAGCCAGGCCGAAAGCCAAAATAGTGGACCAGTCATGAAGTGAGGAGGTTGAAAACAGTATAAGAAGTCCGCAGAGTGGCCCTATGACATAGTAGTGAGGTGGAAGCAGTATGAGGAGACCACAGAGTGGCCCAATGGCAGAGTCTATAGGTGGCGGCAGCAGCATTAGGAGAAGGCCACCGAGTGGCACAATGACAGAGTCTGGAGTTTGCAGCAGCATGAGGAAGCCACAGAATGGCACAATGACAGAGTATGGAGGTGGCAGTAGCATCAGGAGACCACATAGTGGCAAAATGACAGAGTGTGGAGATGGCAGCAGCAAGAGTAGGCCACAGAGTGGCACAATGACAGGGTCTGGAGTTGTTAGTAGCAGCAGCATCAGAAGGAGCCCACAGAGTGTCACAATGACAGAGTCTGTAGGTGGCAGCAGCATGAGTAGGCCACAGAGTAGCACAATGACAGAGTCTGGTGGTGTCGGCAGCAGCAGCATCAGAAGGAGGCCACAGAGTGGCACAATGACAGAGTGTGGAGGTGGCAGCAGCATGAGTAGCCTACAGAGTGGCACAATGACAGAGTGTGGAGGTGGCAGCAGCATGAGTAGGCCACAGAGTGGCACAATGACAGAGTGTGGAGGTGGCAGCAGCATGTGGAAGCCACAGAATGGCACAATTACAGAGTGTGTAGGTGGCCGCAGCATGAGTAGGCCACAAAGTGCCACAATTACAGAATCTGTAGGTGGCAGCAGCATGAGGAAGCCACAGAAAGGCACAATGACAGAGTGACGATCGACCAAGATGCTTCTGGGGGAACCTGCCTGGCATGAACAGGCCTCTAGTAGCTACAGACAATGAAAAGACAAAGCGGCAAGATAGCTTTGAGCCCGGAAGAGTCGCGAAGCTCATCAAGATACGTCACTAAAGATTTTACCGCATATACCCACAGCGCTGACCACTGAATTAATTTTGTTTTCCGACCGAAATACTTCAATAAACATTTTACCACATATTACTGCAGTGCTGAACACTGAATAAAAAATTTTTTTCAACGAAATACGTCAATAATGGTTTTACCACATATAACGTCAGTGGTGAACGCTGAATACAATTTGTTTTTCCACCGAAATACGTCACAAAAGATTTTACCACATATTACTACATAGCTGAATGCAGAATAAAATTATTTTTTCCAACGAAATACACCTATAAAAATTTTACCACATATAACTGCAGAGCTGAATGCTGAATACAATTTGTTTTTCCACCGAAATAACTCACAAAAGATTTTACCGCATATTACTACAGCACTGAATAAAATGTGTTTTTCGACCGAAATACGTCACTAAGGATTTTGCCTCATATACCTGCAACAGTGAACGCTGAATATATTTTGTTTTTCTACCGAATAAGGATTTTACCATATATAACGGAGCACTTAGATAGAGAGGGTCTTCCCGCACTATGCAGATGTCTCAGAAATAAACCACTGCTCCTGACAGCAGCTCCTGGGAAGGTCATGGAGCGTTCCGGTCATCCGGCATCTATTCGCCCCGCTGAAGGATTATTTTGAAAGTGTGTAGAAGCCGCACGGGGCCCCCACGCTGCAGTTTTATCATGGAGACATCATGGAGATTTTACTGCATATAACTACAGCGCTGAACGCTGAATAAAATGTATTTTTCGACCGCAATACGTCAATAAAGATTTTACCGCATATAACTGCAGAGCTGAATGCTTAATAAATTTTAGTTTTCGACCGCAATACGTCAATAAACGTTTTGCTACATATACCTGCAACAGTTAACGCTGAATATATTTTGTTTTTCTACCGAAGTACATCACTAAAGATTTTACCACATATAACTGTAGCGCTGAATGCTGAATAAAATATGTTTTTCGACCAAAATACGGCACAAATGATTTTACCGCATATACCTTTTTGTACTGAAATAGGACACTGAACGCTTTCACCACATATAGCTGCAGAAGTGAACTGAGAATATATTTTTGTTTTTGTAATGAAATACGCCACTAAACACTTTCACCACATATAGCTGCAGAAGTGAACTGAGAATATATTTTTGTTTTTGTAATGAAATACGCCACTAAATGCTTTCATCGCATATACAGTCTAATCATGCCACAGATCAGCTGACAAACGAGCAAACACTTATTTTTCGGCTGATTTGGATCTTTCATCAAGATGTAAGATGCATAATTATTGGCAGCACATCTCTCTGTGCAATTAAGTATGTGCTGCCCATAACCAATAGATCTGATTGGGGACAGAACTACTGCTGTAGCAATCCTTCCTCCCTAATTTAATGTATTGACCTGTGTAATAGGCTGATGGAAATGAGGGCCAATAGATGTTTTTATGATTCATCGGCACTCATCCTGCCGAATATCTGGCAGTCGATTTGCCTTTTAACAACAGTCATAAAGGGACTTTAGGACCCTATATGACTGTTGTTAAAAGGCAAATGGGTGGTCATTAAAGGTGTCCCATGCTGTCCTGGAGTGTAGATGTTTAATGATGGCTTAGCTCTTGTTGTAATGGCAAGGATCTGAGAGAAACCTCAAATCTTAGCATCTTTAAGATAGGTCATCAATCAGGGGCATTTCTAGGGTCTTAAAACATCCGGGGCACAAGCCCACTGTGTTGAAATTTGCATAATAAGAATTAACTACAGCCCCCAAAGCCTTTCTTCAGCCCCCATATTCCTCTCTTCATTGCCTCCATCAGACCCCATATGCCTCCATCAGCCCCCATATGCCTCTCTTCAGCCCCCATATGCCTCTCTTCAGCCCCCAGTGCCTCCATCAGCCCCCATATGCCTCCATCAGCTCCCATATGTCTCTTTCAGACCTCAGTGCCTCCATCAGACCCCAGTGCCTCCATCAGCCTCATAAGTAAAAAAAAAAAACCGTACCTTTCCTGCTCCGGATGCCGCCACTCCTCACCGCCCGCGCTCGGTCTTTCTTCTCTTCAGTCTGTGCTGTGAACTGGCACGCCCAGCGTGTGGTCACAGCGCAACCGGACATATGCGCAGCCTTCACAGCAGAGAGCCGAGGACCAGGAAGCGGTGAGTATAGAGTCCTTATCGAATTTTTGGGCAGTGGCCAGCGGGGCTGAAGATGCAGCTGCCTTGGGCCCCCCAGCAGAAACTGGGACACTTTTGCCCCACGTTAAAGACGGCCCTGGCGAGGTTTGGGGCAGTGGTAGTTTGATTCGGGGCCCTGGCCCTGGATAAAAAGCCCAGGCGACTACCCCTGTCATCAATATTGGGTTGAGTCCCAGCATCCCCGCTTATCAGCTAAATGTAAGCATGCAGTGACACCAGCCACATCTCCATTCACTGTGTAATGGCCATGCCTAGTTACTGCAGCTCTATCGCATCCACTTGTATGAGACTGAGCTGCAGTAACCAGGAACGGCCACTACACTGTGTAGAGAGCCTAAGGAAAATCCTTGGAAAACTCCTTGAATCCCTCAAAAATTACGGTAGCACGATAAAAATGCTCCCCACTCTTTCTGGTAAAATTACCACAGGCTAAAGAACCTCAAATAAGACATTCCATGAACAGGTGAGATGAAGAAATCAGCCATATTGTTCTAATTATGGACAACCACATTAAGTTACCTTTAAAGACAAGCAAATCCATTCTACATGAATCAAATTTGAATTTCCCAAAGGATTATAATTTCAGCGAATCCACAACTTTCATACTGTGTCCCGTGCGTATAACTTTAAATGGTGGCCACCATTTTACAGGTCAGAAGACAGAGAAGAAGGCATCTGCCACCAAAAATGATTAGATTTGTGGACAGATTTTTCTAATTTAAAAAATTGCTGACTTCCAAGGCATTGGATACACTTGTAGGAGGAGCCAATACACAAATTTTCTGGGTATTTTGGGGCAGTTTTGTTTTGTGTAGAATATATTCTGACTGATTCAAATCTGATGGCCGGATTGACCTAATCACACCTAAATAAAGAACATTTTAGGAAACTTGCTTAACTCTAGTTACATTTTGTAGCTTTGGTCAAATTGTGTCTATAGCTTTTGTAACAAGTTGGAATAATGAGATGCCATGCGCGTGATCAGTTTTGGCTGGTGGCCTTTGACTGGCTGCATTTTAATTTATATCTTTCTCAATAAGGCCTCTTTCACACAAATGTTTTTTTTTGCGAGTGTACAGACCGTTTTTTTTGCGTTCCTTATATGGAACCATTAATTTCAATGGTTCCGCAAAAAAAAAAACTGAAGTGTTTCATTGTGCATTCCGTTTCCGTATTTCCGTTGTTCCGTTCTGTGCAAAGATAGAACATGTCCTATTATTGCCCGCAAATCACGATCCGTGGCACCATTCAAGTAAAAAAAAACAGAACGCATACGGAAATGTATCAGTTCCGTTTTTTGCGGAACCATTGAAAATTTTAAGGCCAGCCCAAATTTTTCTATGTAATTACTGTATACTGTAAATGCCATATGGAAAAGCGGAACGGAAAAACGGAAACAAAAAACGGAAAAACGGATCCGATAAAAACGGCCCGCAAAACACTGAAAAAGCCATACGTTCGCGTGAATGAGGCCTAAATTGTCTTTTCCAGTCTGCATAAAATATTTCCCTTTATATAAAAGGGGTTGGCCCATCTTACACATTTAAACATATCAGTAGGGTATTCCATCAATGTTAGATAGGAGTGGGTCCCACATCTGGGACGAGCTCATATGTCCAGAACTGGGCCCTTCAGTGAAGTAAAAGGGAGCAAAAAGCGCAAATCCAGCCACTGCACCATTCACCCCTATGGAAATGCTAGAAATAGTCAAGCTGAGCTTCGCTATTTTTGGAACTCCCATAACGATGAACGGAGGGTCAACCCCTTTAAGAGGTTTAGAACGTAAATGATTTTACATTGCCTTTTGTAGCTTTCTGTAATACAAATATTCAATTTATAAAACTCTATTAACATCTTTTCCTGAACAATTAATTTTCGTATTGTGAAATCATGATCTGTATGCACTATTGTGGGCCATACAATTCTGTGACGCACCAATTAATAAAGCATCCATGCATAGCTGACTTACTTCCATCACTCATCCAATTTATGTTTTTTTCTCGATTGTGAGCCAAGGAATACATTAGCCATGTTTTATAATAATTAAGCAGGACTGAGTGCACCATAGAGGAATGAGCATTTGAGCAAATACGCCTTCATTAGAGCATAGAGAATCCTAAAGTATTATCAATATCCTATGTCAGAAATACATCAACCACCCACTAAGATGATCACATTAGCTTTCTATATTGGTAAGATTCTTCACAACCATTTCATAGATACATGATATTTAAGGCTTTATGACAAGTACTCAATTAGATTTTTACCCTCTAAATCTATTTTACAGTAAGAACACATTTTAATGCATTTATGATAGTACTGAATATTAAAAGAACGTATGACAAGGATGCTTATTAACCCCTGAAAGACTAGGCCATTTTATTTTATTCTTCCTCCTTCCAACAGCCATAACTTTTTACATTTTCTGTTCACATAGTCATATGAGGGCTTATTTTTTACTGAACAAACAGCATTTTTTAATATAGCACCATTTTATTTACCATGTCTTGTATTGGAAAACAGGAAATAAATTCTTTGTGGGGTAAAATTGAAATAAAAAGCCCACAATTCCTCCAAGGTTGTTTGGGTTTTTATATTACGATATTCACTGTGCACTATAAATGACATGACATCTTTATTCTGCAGGTCAGTACGATTATGGCAATGCCAAATTTGTATAGTTTTTGTTTTATTTCTTTAAAACAAAACAAAAAATCTAAAATTTTTGACAACCATAACTTTCTTATATTTTCGTCTACAGAGGGCTAGTTTTTTGTAGGACGAACTGTATTTTTTAATTTTACCACTTTTGATGTATGCACAACTTTTTAATCACTGTTATTCAATTGCTTGGGGGGCACAAGGTGACAAAAAAATCGTGAATCACGTGTTATTTTTTTTTCCTGTTATGAAGTTCACTGTGCAGGAAAAATATTTTAATATTTTAATAGTTCAGACATTTTTGGACGTGGTGATACCTTTTCTGTTTATTTTTACTGTTTGTTTTTATATGTAAAATTGGGAAACAGGGCGGATTTGATTATTTAATATTGTTTTAAAAAAAATTTTTTTTATACTTTTTACTCTATACCTTTTAGACCCTTTGAGGGGCTATATCCAGTGATATTGCTTGTTCCATGGACCATATTAGAAAACTATTATAGTGTATAAAATTTTCATTGCCTGCATGTGAAGCTGTGACTTATGCACAGATTCACAAGCATTTTACCATGACATCGCATGTTCGCGTTCTCTGCGGTGGGAGAACATATGCAATGTTCAGTCCGCCCCCTATACGTCATCATTGAGCAAACTTTGACCCTGTACCTCACAGTCAGCAGACACATTCCAGCCAATCAGCATACCCTCCCTCCCTCCCAGACCCTCCCACCTCCTATCAAAAAGCAAGGACAGCATCCATCTTAGATTCATTCTAAAGCTGCAGTGTAAGGCCCCATTCACACGTCCGCAATTTTGTCCGCATCCATTCCGCAATTCTGCGGAATGGATGCGGAACCATTCATTGTGAATGGGGCTGGACGTGATGCGGAGAGCACACTATGTGCTCTCCTCTTCCGCATTTGCGGAGCCGCGGCGGCTCCGCAAAAAATAGAGCATGTTCTATTCTTGTCCGCAACCTGCGGACAAGAATAGGCATCTCTATGGGGAGTGCCGGCGTGGTGTGTTGCGGATCCGCAATTTGCGGATCAGTAGCACACTACGGACGTCAGAATGGGGCCTTAGTTAGAGCAGGGAGAGTGCTGCTGCTGCTGAATTAATAGGGAAAGCGTTAGCTAGGCCAATGTTCTGTGTCCACTACAGGCCGCAAACACTCATCTGCTGTAAGGATAGCGTCCTGACAGCACCCTAAAAATCCCTAGGGCTGGTACATCAGTCTGCTTTTATATTTTTTTTTATATATATATATATATATATATTGCAGTTGCCTGCCCGTGTGTGAGAGGCCGCAGGCCCACAGACTGTACTGTGTGCACACCACTCATATAGGGTGGCACAGTACCTTGCAGATAAAAAAGTCATTTAATTTTTACCCTTTAACATAATTGCAGTTGTCTGCCAGTGTGTGTCAGGCCCACTGACTGTACTGTGCCCACTGCCAGTGCCCACCACTCATATTGGGTGGCACAGTACCTTGCAGATAAAAAAAGTCATTTAATTTTTACCCTTTAATATAATTGCATTTGCCTGCCAGTGTGTGTCAGGCCCACAGACTGTACTGTGCCCACTGCCCACCACTTATATAGGGTGGCACAGTACATTGCACGGCGCATGCGCAGTGCCCCAAATTGGAAGGAAGAGGACCGACCAACCATCTTTTTCCATCTCCCCATCTTCCTAAAAATCTATTCCATACACCGGCCCCTGATAGGGGACAAAACAGAGATTAAACTGCATTACTGAACGCTCATGCACAATGGCTGTAGGCTGTAGGCTCATGGGTCCTTTTGCAGAGGTGACAAACTTGGTGAGTCAAACCGAAGGCAACATCATCGACCTCATCCCATATGCGTTTTTTCTGGAGCATGCCCTTGGGAAGAGTGCTGAATCAGGCCGTAGATGAGCATGAAGAGGAAGAGTTGTGGTCATCATCACCACCAGAAGCAAGCTTGTTGTTGTCGATTGCTGGACCTGCAGCAACAAAGAGAGAGGACTCTGAAGAAGAGGATTCAGAGGAGGAAGGTGGCTTTGAGGAGGTGGAATACCAACCACAGCAGGCTTCCTAGGGGGCTTGTTGTCACCTTTTGGGTACCCTTGGTGTTGTGCGTAGCTGGCTGGAGGAAGAGACCTTCAATGACGTTGGTATCCAACCTTATGCAAATGGGGAGTTTGCGGTTGTGCAAATGGACTGTTTGCGGTTGTTTGTGGTGCATTAAACGGGGAGTTTGGTCTGACATTGTGAAGCGGGCGTAACCCTTACACTACCTGATCGATAGAACATCATACCTGATCGTATACACACACTGAATGTTAGATGATTTCTGCCCTTTATGGATTAAAACCCGACTCTGCGTCAACTACGTAATTTTCCATGGGAGTTTTGCCATGGATCCCCCTCCGGCATGCCACAGTCCAGGTGTTAGTCCCCTTGAATCAACTTTTCCATCACTATTGTGGCCAGAAAGAGTCCCTGTGGGTTTTAAAATTCGCCTGCCTATTGAAGTCTTTGGTGGTTCGCACAATCCGCCCGGTCACGCGGAAGGTCACGTTAGCTGTTCGCGAATGGAAAATTTTATGTTCGCGACATCTCTATGGGTGAACAGCCCGTCAAATCTGTAGTGCCGCTAGTTCATGTGTGCCCCCGGACTGCCGCGCCGTCCCCATTCACTATAGGGGGTGGGGGCGGAGTTCCGGCAGCAGCACGGCAGCGCACAGCGAGAGGCCGCTGGACTAAAAGTACGACATACAGTACTTTTAGTCCGGCTGCCTCTCACTGTGCGCTGCCTTGCTGCCGCCGGAACTCCGCCCCCCCCCCCATTATAGTCAATGGGGACGAAGCGCCAGTCCGGGGGCACACGTGAACTAGTGGCAGGACGGATCCGGCAGGCTGTTCACCAGCCGGAACAGCCTGACGGACTCCCCTGCCGCTAATGTGAAAGTACCCTAAGAGCACTGTGAATTTTATTTTAATTTTTTAACCTTCAGCTGTATAGTTTCCAGCACCAACGGCAGTCCGAAACAGCTGATCAATGGCTGTGTCGAGTGTTGGACCCCCACTGATCTGATATTGATGACCTATCCTCAGGAGGTAATCAATATCTAAGTATTGAAACCCGCAAGAAACATGACAGAAATTGAAGGTAGAATTTACATGAAGTACTAAGATCAAATATATTAAATGGGTTTCATCTGTCCTATGCTTTGAAATACCTGTTCATAAAGTAGCAAAAAACTTGCTGTATACATTATTATGCAGTTTACTTTCCACTGCAAAAAAGTTGGAGATTGTGATGTTCAATGATTTTAAATGTTGACTTATATTGTGCCAGTATTTTACTTAATCAATAAAAGGAAGAACAGCAATCTTTGTGTGAAATGCATTCCAGCAGAAATCATAGCATTATAAAGAACTGGAAATACACAATACCCTCTGTACACTTAAAACCCTAGGAAACTCAGACATTTTACTCTTCAACAGCATCAAGGGTGCCTATATCATGATTAGAGATGAGTGAATCGAAGTTGACGAAGTGGAATTCTATCGGAATTTCAGGAAAAATTCGATTTGCACCCAATCTCAATTTTCTCACGCTTCATGGTAAAGAATCCAATTTTTTCATAAAATGGGTGCTGCACGTGTTAGGACATGGAGCAAGGAACTCTGGGAACGAGGGATTTACCACAATGCCATGCATGCAGCCAATCAGCAGCCAGCCCTGTGATGTCACAGCCCTATATATAGCCTTAGCCATCTTTGAATCAGCCATTTTCCAGTGTACTTAGTGCAGGGAGAGACATCAGCAGGCGCTAGGGGTAGTGGTAGAAAAGACTTTGAAACTTTTATTTTGCTGTATAGAAGTCCAGGGAAAGGATAGGGAGGAAACATTCCATAGTATTGAAACAGAACAGGTTTCAGTAGGGGAGTTTACAGCCTAGGAACAATCCTATTACACCTTGCTGCACTGACTGGGGATCCAAATTGCCATTATATACAGCTCTGTAATTCCAGCAAACTTTTTTTGTTATTGGGGTACAACTGTTGTTTGATACAGCCATTAACAGGGCTTATTACAAGGAAAAATTTAAATGTCTTATTTGCCCTTGTGCGATGCAGTTATATGTTGTAAAGCATTTTTTTGCCATGTATTAGTGGGAAAAAAAGGGCTTATTAGCCGATGCGTTGTGAAGTGAGAAAATTATAGCCCTTTTTGGTGTGTATTAGTGGCAAAAAAATATATATTATTTGCCGTTCAGCAGTGCAGTTTTATGTTCTAAAGCCTTTTGTACTGTATATAAGTGAAAAAAATAGTGGCCTATTTGCCGATCAGCGGAGCAGTTATATGTTCTAAAGCCCTTTTTGGGGTGTATTAGTGGCAAAAATATACATATTATTTGCTGTTCAGCAGTGCAGTTATATGTTCTAAAGCCCTTTTTGGCAATTATTAGTAGCACAAAAAAGTATTTGTTGTTGTGTGGTGAAGTGAGAAAATTACAGCCCTTTTTGGCATGTATTAGTGGCAAAAAAATATATATTATTTGCAGTTCAGTGGTACAATTACATGTTCTAAAGCCCTTTTTGGCGTAAATTAGGGTACAAAAAAAAGGTGTTTGCCATTGTGTGGTAAAGTGAGAAAATTACAGCCCTTTTTGGCGGGAATTAGTGACAAAAAATAGATATTTGCCGTTCTGCAGTGCAGTTATATGTTCTAAAGCCTTTTGTGGCATGTATAGGTGGAAAAAATGAAGGGCCTATTTGCCGTTGAGCAGGGCAGTTATATTTTCTATAGCTCTTTTTGGCATGTATTAGTGGCCAAAAAACATATATTATTTGCTGTTCAGCGGTGCAGTTATATGTTCTAAAGCCTTTTGTGGCGTGTATAAGTGGAAAAAAATAAGGGCCTATATGCCTTTCAGTGGTGCAGTTATATGTCCTAAAGCCTTCTTTGGCGTGTATTAGTGGGGAAAAAAACAGCTTATTAGCCGTTGTGTGGTGAATTGAGAAATGTAATGTATGCTTGTATTAATGTACGTTTGATTCTAAAGAAATTTTATTTATCAATAAATATTCAAAAATTCGCTGTTTTAATTTATTTTTTATTTATTTATTTGATCTAAGCGTATGTCAGACAGAGAAGTGCCAGGCCCTGCACAGGGGAGTGGCAGAAGCCTAATTGTTTCTTGCGCAGGCACAAGTCGCAGCAGAGTAAGGAGGGCGTGGCAGCAGGAGTCAAATCGAGAGGCCTGAGCTCCCAGTGTCATCTAGCGGTTGTGTCTTGACCAGCAACCCAGCGGTTCTTGAATGGTTGACTCCATCATCCACTTCGTCCCAAGTGACATCCGACACCCCGAGCCAAGAATTGTCATGGCCCAGTTGCAGACCCTGTGCCTTCACCTGTCCTCAACCTGCCTCTGTCCTTTTCTGTTCCCTCACCCAGACAAGTATTATATGCTGTGGACTCAGCTCCACAATACAGCAAGGATGAGCTACTAGAGGACAGTCAGCAGCTACTGGCCAGCCAAGATGTGGAGAAGACATCCGCCGCTTCCTCCGGTAGGCGGGCAAGTAGTGATGAGGAGAGTCGTGTGGGAGCTGGTGTTGTGAGCAGTCAGGCTCCTGACCCAGAGACAGTTGAGGAGGACATTAGTGACATGCAGAGACTACACGATGATGATGTAGTTGATCACAATTGGGAGCCAGGTGAATTAGGGGCTTCATCATTATTGGGAGAAGAGGGTAGCAGCTTTCCCGTGAGGCAGCGGCAGAGCCAGCAAGTCACTAGCAGGGTCGGGAATCAGCAGGGTGGCAGCAGTGGGTAGTCGGGAGCCAAACGTGCCCAGGGTAGACCACCCGCTTCGCAGAAGCCTACCTGCCCGGAAAGTAGTGGTGCAGGGGTTCACAGTAGCAGTCAGTCAGTGTGGAGTGACTGCATCACCCAGTGGCACGCACCCGATTTCAGGCAGTTAAGGCTCCACCACCTCAGCCGAAGGGAGCTGTCTGTCTTTCCCATCATCTGCTGGTCCTGATGCTCCT
Source organism: Bufotes viridis (assembly GCA_033119425.1). Classification (NCBI taxonomy): domain Eukaryota; kingdom Metazoa; phylum Chordata; class Amphibia; order Anura; family Bufonidae; genus Bufotes; species Bufotes viridis. The sequence continues at coordinate 47,745,158 of CM065593.1, forward strand.
GCTCCTCCTTCTACTTCTCGCCAGTCATTCCGTCAGCAATCGATCACCGAAGCGATTGCCAAGAGACAACAGTATGCATGCAGTCATCCAACGGCGCAAAGGCTGAATGTGCTCCTGGCCAAGTTGCTGGTGCTGCAGTCCCTCCCTTTCCAAGTGGTGGACTCTGCACCTTTCAGAGAACTGATGTGCCAAGCCGAGGTGGAGAGTCCCAAGCGATCATTTCTTTTCGAAAAAGGCAGTACCAGCCCTGCACACGAATGTAGAATAGAAGGTGGGCCAGTCCTTGAGCCTGTCAGTGTCATGGACGTTCCCGCCACAGGTGGTAGGAGATCGGTGAGACTGGCAACATGTGGTTTGATATGACATGTTTTCCGTTTGGATTAAATTATGTCTGTGTTCTTTCTGGTGCTTGCCACAACTTCTTTCCCCAGGTGTGGCTATTAGGGTCATTTAACCATCTCTATTTATAGTTGCTTCTCCCACAATGCTGTGCTGAGTTATTGGTGCTTCCATTGCTTCTTTGAAGTTAAGTCTTTCCTTTCCCTTTTGTATTTTGTTTGGTTTCTGTGTGTTGCATTTCCCTATTGTTTGTATTAGGCTTGAAGGAGACTCTTGTTTGTCCTTCCTTTTGGAGGAACAGGCAGTCTCGTCTCTGCCATCAGTACCAGGGTCCTATAGGGCTTGATAGGACTCTAGGTATTCCTGCGTATGAACTCACCTACCTTTGGGGTCTGCTCATACTGGTAGTCAGTCAGGATTTTGGTTAGGGTTTTCACTAGGAGGTGTCCATTTTCCTTCCCTAGTTCTTAGGCCTTATTACCTGTTCCAACTTCCCTCCTATGCTCGGTGTGGTGTTTCCCTCCCACACCTAAGCATGACAGTCGGTGTCAAAGTACACGGCAGTGCTGATGTGTGGAGCTATAACTACGGTCAGGGAAAATACATGTCCTTTACGGCCCACTGAGTGAATGTGGTTCCTGCACAGCCACACCAGCAACTTGGCCAGGTAACGCCGCTTCTGCCACCACGTTGGTTCTGCGACAATGAGGTGCAGGATAGCATGACACCAGCATGCCCTGCCCATGTGGTATGCTGGAGAGGCACTGTGAATTGTCCCTGCAGCCTGCAGTGGCCCTCCAGGATAATACCACATGTGCTGGGCACACCGGTGTCATGCTATACTGCACCTCATTTGCCTGGGCGAACGGAGTTACACAGAGGAGGAACTGTTCTGTGTCCTTTATCAATAACTTGAATCCTGTCTTTCTCAGCGACAACTGAAAGTCGGAACCATGGTGACCCACAACGGGGAGAACATGGTGTCGGCGCTGCATCAAGGAGGGCTGAGATATGTGCCCTGCATGGTACACGTGTTCAATCTGGTTGTCAAAATGTTCCATAAGTCTTCCACCCATGTGTATGACATCCTAAAAATGGCCAGGAAACTTTGCAAGCACTTCAGCCACTCGTACACCGCAAAGCACACCCTCCTTGAGCTACAGTGGCAGAACGGCATCCCCCAACATAGGCTGATATGCGACATTTCCACCCGTTGGAATTCCACCCTCCATATGTTGGACCGACTATGCGAACAGAAAAAGACCATAAATAATTTCTTAATGATCCAAGCAGACAGGAGTACTTCCCAGTGTAACTTCGATGTCAGCCGGTGGCTGTTCATGAGTGACACCTGCCGTTTGCTCAGGCCCTTTGAGGAGGCCACGTTATTTGTCAGTCACCAGGACTACAGGATGAACAACGTAATTCCACTGTTTCATGTCCTGGAACAGATGCTGGTAAATCTGGCTGGTCAGGGGCCTGGAGACTTTGCCCCTTGATCTCACAGCCACATGAGCCCTGTGTGGGCTGAACTGGAGAAGGAGGAGGACATTGGAGCATAAGCAATGTGTAGCAAAATTGGTGTTTTTTCTACATAGGTGAAAGGAGAGGAGGAGCAGGAGCAGCCAGAGGAGTTCCAGGGCGATGAGGAAGAGGAGGCAGAGGACCCAGATACACCGTGGCTATAAAAGTCGTGAATCCTATTGGATTCACACATTACATACACTTGAACCCAGGGGTTTGAACCGGGAGTATGACCTGAGTGGCTTCCTGTGATTCCCATGCTCCACATTGTTTTAATATTTGAGTCATTATTATTTCATTTATTTTTCTTTTCTTTACTTTAGAAGACGTGACGGACCCCCAACGTCATCAACTGATCTTGAACCTGGCCTCTCTGCAGGAGAACCCCCCCTAAAAGCTATTTACTTCTGTGTTCGTTGATGCTGCTGTAATGGGGTTGATCCTTCACGTAGTTCTACTTCCTTTTTGTTCAATTTTGTTTAGCCTGTTACCTAGGTTACCTGATGTCACTTCCGCCTTGGCGGTCTATTTAAACCTTGTATGTTACTTTGTATATACATTTGATTGGATACCTGTTTGAGGAAGGCTCAGATTGTGAGCCGAAACGCACCCGTCACAGAATACTATATGTGACTAATAAAAGCATCATAAGATCAAGTGAGTGCCGGTCTTTCCTTACACTATATGCTGAGATTGCTATCTCTGACACGTGCACCACGCCTTGGAACGGAGTGCCGGCTGATCACTGTTTGATTGTTTACACCGTGGCTATAGTCAGTGATGGAGACAGGGAGTCCCTCCGAGTCACTTGCACAAATGGCCCAATGCATGCGCACTTGCTTGCATAGTGACAGCCGAATTGTCAGCATTCGGCAGAGGGATGACTTCTGGCTCTCCACTTTGTTGGACCCTCGCTACCGGTCCAAAAAACCCTAATTAGACCTACCGGTAATTCTGTTTCCTTGAGTTTCCTTGAGTTTAAAAGGACACCACCCACTCTCACCCTCAGTGCTTTCCAAATTACCAAGTGGGTGCAGCCTTAATTTAAGCAAAAGTATATATATATTTTATTTATTTATTTCTTGAGTATTAATTCATACTCAACCCCTCCTTAATTCTCAGGGGGGGAAATCTGGGTCCATCATGGTGGACTCAAGGAAACAAAATTACCGGTAAGTCTACTTACTGTTTTTCCATTTTGTCCACCATGACGGATCTACAATGAGAACTACCATATTTTTTTCCTTGTTTGGACCTGCGTATTGAACGAGATTGTCATCTTTTCTAAAATCTTTTGTTGCTGCCAGATACTGTATGATGGTATCTCAAACATCCAAGAGCTGGAACTGATCGTCTGATGGACCAGATAAATCCTTGGGAAAAGATGGGAGAACAATTTCCTGATCTCTGTGAAAGTCCGACACGACCTTCGGTAGAAAACAAGGATCCAAACGTAACACTATTCTATCTGGGAAGATAGTGAGGTAGGGTTCAGGATAGCTAGTGGATCTTACCCAAACGTCTAGCCGAGATTATTAGAAAGGACACTATTAATGTCAGGTGTTTGAGTGAAATATCCTGAATAGGCAAAAACGGAGATTTAGTAAGTCCTTTCAGGACCAAATTTAAGTCCCATTGAGGAGTTATGGGAGTTAAGGGTGGCTTTAACCTAGAAGCGGCTCTTATAAACCTCCTTATCCACCTATGGCTGACAAGGTCTGTATCATAGCAGGCCCCCAAGGCAGAGACTTGCACTTTTAAGTGTACTTGGTCTTAGGCCCAGGTCCAATCCCTTTTGGAGAAAATCGAGAATTTTTTCAATGCTAGGGGTAGAATCTACAGGAGGGTTCTGACCTAGCCAGCTACAATATATTTTCCAAATTTTGAGATATATCGCAGAGGTGCTTTTTAAGATTGGACCCTGAGAAAGGATGTTCTCCTGTATGGGGATTTTCCAGGGTTCTTCTAGAGCTAGTTCCCTTAGTACTGGGAACCAATTTCTCTTCGTCCAGTATGGAACCACTAAGATTACTTTTACTGGGTCTGATCTTATTTTTTGTAGTACTTGGGTATTAGCGCCCAAGGAGGAAAAGCATAGGCTAGTTTCCAAGTCCATCTGACTGAGAATGCATCCACTGCCCAGGGGTTCTCCCTGTGGTTTAGGGAGCAGAAGGGATGAACTTTTGCATTTTTCCTTGATGCAGACAGGTCTATCTGGGGAACACGTCTGAGTTTAGGACCCATTCTCCTGGATCTATGGTCTTTCTGCTGAGGAAGACCGAATGTATATTCTCTGTACCCTTTAAATGGATAGCTGTGATGGATGGAACATTCCTTTCTGCCCAGAAGAATATTTTCTCTGCCAAATATTTTAAGCTTGGGGATCTTGTGCCCCCCAGATGTTTTAAGTATGCGACTGCTGTTACGTTGTCTGAGAGAATTTTCAGGTGTCTTCCAGATACCTTGTCCTGTGACACCTTCAAAGCCTCCCAGATCGCCCTCAGCTCTCTGTTTGGATGATTTTATTTTTAAGTTGACCAAGTGCCCTGGTAGAAAAGAGAGCCTACCTTTGCTCCCCATCCTGAGCCACTTGCATCTGTATATAGTTGTACTTCTGGATTTTTTATCCAGGGTACTCTCCTGAGCAAGTTTTTGCTTTCTGTCCACCAGTTCAAAACTTATCTTACGTGGTTGGGGATGGAGATTTTCTTTTCTAAAGAAGACTGCCTCTTGTCCCAACTCTTCAGGATCCAGGACTGCGTTACTCTGGTATGAGCTTGGGACCAAGATAACGCTGTTATGCAGGAGGTCATCATTCCCAAGAGACTCATGGCCCTGCGGATGGAACATTGAGACTGGCGTTGACATTTTTTCATCCCGTCTATAAAGGTTTTTATTTTCTCTTGAGGGAGGGATGTTATCTGGGAATTTGAATCCAGGACTACTCCCAAAAATTTCATTCTGGTGGATGGAACTATGCACAATTTTTTTAGGTTTATTATCCATTCCAGGTCTGAGAACCTGCATATTAGGTCGCTGGTGAGGGTGGTTGTCTACATCTCCGACCCCAGAACTAGGAAATCGTCTAGATACGGGAATACATTTATTCCTTCTGCTCTGAGTGGGGATATCATTTCCACTACCAGTTTTGTTTGTGGCTCTGATCAAGGGGATGATGGTTGCTATGGATTCCATTTTGAATCTCCTGTATGTGATTGCTTTCTTTAGTCCCTTTAGATTTATAATAGAGCGGAAGGAACCGTCTGGTTTCTGAACCAGGAAAAGATTGGAGTAGTACTAGTAACCCCTTCCTCTCTCCGCAATGGGGACTTCTGTCACCACTCTAATTTCACAATATCAGATACTATGTTACGCGTACACTGTAGTAAATTATTTCTCAGCCTGTAAGGACGTATTAAAATAAAACAAAAAACCTTTATTGTTGCACAAGTTAAAAATCAGAAATGGGGTTAAGTTTATTGTCACTCAACCAGGCTATCAAGCAAGATAGAGCCAGAGAGGGATTATATTACACCATCTGACTCTTACTTGCTCAAAAGTTCACGTCAATCTCTGCACAGGACCTACTGCACACTTGGGTCGGAGTATGTGTAGTTTGAGAGACAGTTGTACCACACGTCACTATTCCCAAAAAAATATGGGTCTGCTAGTGATGCAATGAACTGTACTAGGGTGGGCAATCATAGGATGATACTCGGACCTAGAGCTACCTGTATAAGCACCTAGCTCACAAATGCTGTCCTGGTATCTAAAGGTTGGCTAATGTCGGCTGCTGACTAGATCCCTAGTTGCCTACATAGATATATGACCCCCTTTCCTGTCTCCTCAATGCTCCTATCTCTCTCGTGCTGCAAACTCTGATCTAAGTTGTTTAGGCATGCATCATTAAACTCAACGCGTTTCTACGTGGTAAATTGTTAACCCACCTGTCATCAGGAGCTATCTTATCCCTGTTGTATACAGTATGATGCCTTAGTTATTAATACAATATATCGCCTGATGATGCAGGAACGCTCCGCACTGTAGCGTGCCAGAGCTCCGGCGCTATAATGGCCGTGGCTGGCTGCTCGAACGCCGGCTACTTAACACTTAGCCCTACCTCCTGGGAGGAGGGTGTGCAGGCGCTGAACCAATCAGGGTTAGAGGCGTGGCTAGTGCACACACCTCCTGACCGGAGCAGCGTCTCAGATAAGCTGTCAGAGCCCAGGCGGGTTATTCAACTTAAGAGGGACGCACATTGCGGTATTTAATCTATCCCATACTTTATCTCCCTCAAAGGTGGTTTATAGAAGGTTATCCAACACAACAGGTGCACGTGTAGTAACATTACAGCACATCACACTGCATCTCATATCCGAGAGTGTTATAACCCTGAAATGTCATATCGCTAGAACACTCAATTCAGTAATATGATGATCGCAGTATATGCTTAAATACGGTGGTGTGAATGATCCTGGTGACTACCCTATATGAATAGACTGGTTAGTTTACATGCTGAATTGATGCACAGCCCTCGTGTCACCCCCACTGTAAACTCCCATATAATGTGGGATGAATCATATATTCAATGTGGGGATAAATGTTAGAATAGATGAGGTCATAACTGACTGCATACGTGATCGCTCCTATTCATAATAGTGGCCGTATATCAGATAATACAGAGGCTATACTTTGATCTAATAAGTGATCAGGGCAAGGGTATATGCAGACAGGGCCATATTACCCCTAATGGGGAGGATCTTTTTGGAGATCACCCCTCCATCGCTTCCCATGTGCATTGTTCCTATGCCCCCTCATTATACTTCATACTATCGTAAACACACCAGATGTCAGACAGAAAGAATAAGTCTATCATACATCGGACAGTCATGGAGGGATCTATATAAAACACGCGAATGACAGTGTTTCATTTAGTCCTTGTGGTTGTACTGTTTGGAGTCTGAAGATCCAATTCGCTTCTTTGCGCAGCAGGGGTGCATAAACAGGGTGCCCAACTAAAGGGGAGGCCGATCATCTCGGGCATAGAGAGTCTCACGTCACACGTGAGCACTTATGTTGACTGGATATTACGACCATTCGTGGAGGGTCTTCCTTCCTATGCCCGAGATACAATGGACGTCCTGCAGCGGATTGAGGGGATACACTGTGACGACGATATCTGGCTAGCTAGCCTGGACGATGAGGCCCTCTACAGCTCGATACCGCATGACAGTGGGTGTCGGACTGTGCAGTGTTTCCTCCAACAGAGAGGTGAACATCATCAGCGTCACAATGCTTTGGTGATGGATCTCCTAAGGTTTGTTTTGACACATAATGTGTTTATTTTTGATGGACGGATCTTCCACCAGCTCAGGGGGGTTGCCATGGGCAGCCCCTGTGCCCCAACTTTCGCTAACCTCTACCTGGGCTGGTGGGAGAGAGAAGTCGTCTTTGGGGACCTGATGGAACACCATCTCCCTTCCATACATTCATCGATTCGCTTTATCGACGATATCCTGTTGTTATGGAAGGGAACCAGACAATCCCTTGGAGAGTCTGTGGCAGAATTGAACGTGAACAAATTAGGTCTCTTTTTCACATCTGAGATTGATGCGGCTCAGATAACATACCTTGATTTGACAATATCTGTGGGAGCCGATAGGAAACTTAACACACAGTTATTTCGCAAGAAAACTGCCACAAACAGTCTCCTCCACTGGGAGAGCGGGCATCCCCTGGCCCTCAAAAGGGGTATCCCCAAGGGACAGTACTGGAGGGCCAGGAGAAACTGCTCTGGAATTGGGACCTTCAAAGCAGTAGCCTCTGAGCTGAGGACACAATTTCAGAATAGGGGATATCCGGAGAAGCCCCTACAAGAAGCATATCATCATGCATTGAATACCAACCGTACCCAGCTATTGGTCCCCAAGCCCAAGCCTCAGGATGCTACTTACGATAAGACTCACCAACAAGTGTGTGATGTCTTATTAAAACACTGGCCAGTGTTACAGTCCGATCCGGACATAGGCCCAACTTAAGATGACTAAAGCCCACGTATTTTGGGTCACAGTTTCCCAAAGGGACAGAAAATTCCTCAGTCTCCCCCCTACTCTGGCGTCATTGTTTATCTGCTTGCTTATTCTGGGGATTGAGAAGGAAACCCCTACCTCTTCCCCCCTTCTGGTATCTCCACCTACCCGACTTTACCTTGCCCCCATAGGATTTAGTCTGGGCATTAAAGGAACAATAAGGCTTCTTTTTACTTTTTTCTGGAAACCCTTTCTTTTGTCCGCTGCTTTTTCTAGGATGGAGTCTAGCACGGGCCCAAAAGCATAATCTCCGGAATATGCTATAGAACAAAGCTTAGCTTTCGAGGTTCTATCCATCACCCCCCCCCCCCATGCTTTTATCCACAATGCCCCTCTAGCAGAATTGGAGAGGGCAGCATCCTGGGCTGCAAACCTCACAGACTCGGCTGAGGCATCCGCCAAGAACCCGGTGGCTGACTTAAGGAGTGGGATAGAGTTTAATATCTCTTCTCTTGGGGTTTTATTTTTAATGTGGTCTTCCAATTCATTAAGCCAGAAAAACATGGACCTAGCAACCGATGTCGCAGCTATGTTTGTTTTTATACCAAACATAGATGCCTCACATGATTTTTTCAGGAGTAAGTCTGCCTTCCTTTCCATTGGGTCTTGTAATTGTGACGAGTCCTCAAATGGGAGGGAGGTCTTTTTGACAACCTTTGTCACCTGGACATCAATTTTTTGGGTTTCATTAAATAATTTAGCATCCGCCGAATCAAATAATAGCCTATTACGAAATTATTTGGATACATCTAGTCTTCTCTCAGGATCAGTTCACTCATCCAGGATCATATCTTTTATATTTTCGTTCACGGGAAATTCTTTAGATCTAAGCCCCTGAATACAGTTGAGCAAACACCTGGATGTTCGGGTTCGAGAAGTTCGGCCAAACTTCCCGAAAATGTTCGGGTTTGGAATTTGAACTCGACCCGAACTTCACCCCGAACCCGAACTTCATTGAAGTCAATGGGGACCCGAACTTTTGGGCACTAAAAAAGCTGCAAAATAGCGCAGGAAAGGGCTAGAGGGCTGCAAAAGACAGCAAAATGTAGGTAAATCCCCTGCAAACAAATGTGGACAGGGAAATGACTTAAAATAAAAAAAATAAAAAAAAATTAACCAATATCAATTGGCAACTTGGAGGAGGAGGAGGTGGAATAGGAGGTTGGGATGGCATCAGGTGGGAATGCTATGGGAGTTGATGTTCTCATCACAGCCAAAAAGGATTCATGTCTGCCTGCAGTGCCACAGGCCTCATTCACAGACTCAGAGCCATGGCATCGGCAAAGAGGAGAGCGGTCCCGTAACAGCAACACAGGCCTCAGGTCAACCAGCAATGGAACAGGCCATTATCATTTATGTAGGCCCCTGACACCCAGACAGAGGAGATGGCAATTTGACAGTAAATAGAGTTTAATGTCTCTCACCCAGACAGCAAGCAATTAAACTAAATATAGGCCACTGACAGCCAGACAATGGGGCGGTCATTAGACAGTAAAAAGAGTTTAATATCTCCCACCAAGACAACAAATGTTTAAACGACATATAGGCCCTGACACCCAGACAATGGGGCGGTCTTTAGACAGTAAAAAGTGTTAAATGTCTGCCACCAAGACAGCAAGCAAGTACGTGAAAGTTTGGCACCCAGACAGAGGAGAGAGGTCCCACAGCAGCAAAAGAGGCATCATGTCACCCACCAACAGAAAAGGCCACTTTTAATTATTTAGGCCCCAGCACCCAGACAGAGGAGAGAGGTCCCAAAGCAGAGAATCAGGCTTCATGTCACCCACCAATGGAGAAGGCCACTTTCAGATATTTAGGCCCCTGGCACCCAGACCGAGGAGAGGTTCATACAACTTTGGGTTGCCCCGCAAAATAATGGTAAAATTAAAAAAAAGAGGATTCAATAAAGAAGTGCCCTGGAGTACAAGAATATATGGTTAAGGGGAGGTAGTTATAAATGTCTATTCTGCACAAGGGATGGACAAGTCCTGTGGGATCCATGCCTGGTTCAATTTTGGAACGTCAGCTTGTCCACATTGGCTGTGGACAGGCGGCTGCGTTTGTCAGTAATGATGCCACCTGCCATGCTGAATACACATTCAGACAAAACGCTGGCCGCCGGGCAGGCCAGCACCTCTAAGGCACAAAAGGCTAGCTCTGGCCACGTGGACAATTTGGAGACCCAGAAGTTGAATGGGGCCGAACCATCAGTCAGAATGTGTAGCTGTGTGCACACGTACTGTTCCACCATGTTAGTGAAATGCTGCCTCCTGCTAACACGTTCCGTAAAGGGGGTGGTGCAGTTAGCTGTGGCGTGGTGACAAAACTTTTCCACATCTCTGCCATGCTAACCCTGCCCTCAGAGGAGCTGGCCGTGACACAGCTGCTTTGGCGACCTCTCACTTGTTCCACTGTGACATTTGGGTATGCTCTCAGTAGCGCGTCTACCAACGTGCGCTTGAACTCGCGCATCTTCCTATCATGCTCCAGTGCAGGAAGTTAGGTGGGCACATTGTCTTTGTACCGGGGATCCAGCAGGGTGGCAACCCAGTAGTCTGCAGAAGTTAAAATGTTGGCAACTCTGCTGTCGTTGCGCAGGCACTGCAGCATGTAGTCGCTCATGTGTGCCAGGCTGCCCAGATGTAAGGACAAGCTGTCCTCTGTGGGAGGCGTATCGTCATCGTCCTCCGTTTCCCCCCAGCCACGCACCAGTCATGGGCCCTAGCTGCATTGGGTGCCACACCGCTGTGAACATGCTTCATCCTCATCCTCCTCCACCTCCTCATCCTCGTCCTCTAGTAGTGGGCCCTGGCTGGCCACATTTGTACCTGGCCTCTGCTTTTGCAAATGAACTCCCTCTGAGCCACTTCTAAGAGACTGGCCTGAAAGTGCTAAAATGACCCCTCTTCCTCCTCCTCCTGGGCCACCTCTTTTTCGATCACCGCCCTAAGTGTTTTCTCAAGGAGACATAGAAGTAGTATTGTAACGCTGATAATAATCGCCATGTTGGTGGAGTACTTGAAACAGCGCAACAGGGCACACAGGTCTGGCATGGAGGCCCAGTCATTGGTGGTGAATTCGTGCTGTTCCGCAGTACGATTGACCCGTGCGTCCTGCAGCTTAAACTCCACCATGGCCTGTTGCTGCTCGCATAGTCTCTCCAGCATGTGCAGGGTGGAGTTATGCTGTAGCGCAGACAGGCGAGCAGCGGCAGGATGTGAACGCCGGAAGAGGCCCGCACTTTATGCAGCAGCTCTGACATGTCGGGGTACGGGGTAGTTGTGAAGGAACTTCTGCACCACCAAATTCAGCACATGCAACAGGCAAGGGATGTGCGTCAAATCGGCTAGTCCTAGAGCTGCGAAGAGATTTCGCCCATTATCGCACACCACCAGGCCGCGCTTGAGGCCCACCGGCAGCAACCACTCGTCGGTCTGTTGTTCAGTACCCCGCCACAACTCTTGCGCGGTGTGGGGCCTGTCCCCTAAACATATTTCAGAACAGCCTCCTGACATTTACCCCGGGCTGTGCTGAAGTTGGTAGTGAAGGTGTGTGGCTGACTGGATGAGCAGGTGGAAGAAGAGAAGGAGGAAGCCGAGTAGGAGGAGGAGGCTAGAGGAGGCAAAGAATGATGCCCTGCGATCCTTGGCGGCGGAAGGACGTGCGCCAAAGAACTCTCCGCCAGGGGCCCAGTTGCCACTACATTTACCCAGAGTGCAGTTAGGGAGATATAGTGTCCCTGGCCGTGCTTACTGGTCCACGTATCTTTGGTTAGGTGGACCTTGCCACAGATCCCATTGCGCAGTGCACACTTGATTTTGTCAGATACTTGGTTGTGCAGGGAAGGCACGGCTGTCTTGGAGAAGTAGTGGCAGCTGGGAACAACATACTGTGGGACAGCCATGGCCATCAGCTGTTTGATGCTGTCTGTGTCCACTAGCCTGAATGACAGCATTTCAAAGGCCAGTAGTTTCGAAATGCTGGCATTCATGCACATGGCTCTTGGGTGGCTAGGTGGGAATTTACGCTTTCTCTCCAATGTTTATGAGATGGAGAGCAGAACGCTCCCGTGTGACATGGTAGAGATGCTTGGTGACGGAGGTGGTGGTGTTGGTGGCACATCCTCTGTTTGGTGGGCGGCAGGTGCCAACATTCCTCCCGAGGAAGAGGAAGAGGCAGCAGCAGAAGAGGGAGCAGGGGGAGCTTGAGTGAGTTCCTTGTTTTTAAGGTGTTTACTCCACTGCAGTTCATGCTTTGCATGTAGATGCCTGGTCATGCAGGTTTTGCTAAGGTTCAGAACGTTAATGCCTCGCTTCAGGCTTTGATGGCACAGCGTGCAAACCACTCAGGTCTTGTCATCAGCAAATTGTTTAAAGAAGAGCCATGCCAGGGAACTCCTTGAAGCTGCCTTTGGGGTGCTCGGTCCCTGGTGGCGGTGGCCAGTAGCAGGCGAACTCTCTTGGTGGCTGTTCTGCTTTTGCCCCCTGCTCCCTCTTTTGCTACGCTGTTGGCTCGGTCTCACCACTGCCTCTTCCTCTGAACTATGAAAGTCAGTGGCACGACCTTCATTCCATGTGGGGTCTAGGACCTCATCGTCCCCTGCATCGTCTTCCACACAGTCTTCCTCCCTGACCTCCTGTTCGGTCTGCACACTGCAGAAAGACGCAGCAGTTGGCACCTGTGTTTCATCATCATCAGAAACGTGCGGACTCTGATGAGGTGGTATTTCCATGTCCTCATCATCAGGAAACATCAGTGGTTGTGCATCAGTGCATTCTATGTCTTCCACCACTGGGGAAGGGCTATGTGGATTCCCTTGGGAAACCCTGCCAGCAGAGTCTTCAAGCAGCATAAGAGACTGCTGCATAACTTGAGGCTCAGACAGTTTCCCTGATATGAAAGGGGGTGATGTGACAGACTGATAGGCTTGGTTTTCAGGCGCCACCTGTTCGCTTTCTGCAGAAGACTGGGTGGGAGATAATGTTGTGAACGTGCTGGATCCACTGTCGGCCACACAATTGACTAGCGCCTGTACCTGCTCAGGCCTTACCATCCTTAGAAAAGCATTGGGCCGCACCAAATATCGCTGTAAATTCTGGCGGGTACTGGAACTTGAGGTAGTTGGTTCACTAGGACGTGTGGATGTGGCAGAATGGCCAAGTCCTCTCCCAGCACCAGATGGTCCACTAACACCACCACAACCGCATCCGTGTCCCTTACTAGATGTTTTCCTCATTGTTACCGTTCACCAAGCACCATAATAAGAAAAAAAAGAATTTGGCCCAATGTATTGAATTCAAATTCAGACCTTTTTTTTACAGGCACCTAACACTATCTGGCTGTCTATTTATGTACCGTATTACACTAATCCAGGCACAGCAGTAACCACAGATTTAAGGGGATATCAATTGTAGGCCTAGTATTTAGGCCCTGGATGAAAGGTATCCTTTTACGGACAGATTTACTCTTTGAGATGCACAGTAGCGTGTGAAAAAATATATAGGATTATGCTCTCAGCACTTGTATTTTAACACTTTGTGTAATATACCCTTTAACGGAAAGAAATACACTTAGAGATGCACGCTGAGTGCAATATACCCTTTTACGGACAGATTTACACTTGGCCTGCAACAGCTGGAACACCAGATTTTGGGTATTGCTATTTTGGCAATTGAATTTAAGCCCAGAAAATAATATATCCTCTGACGTACACTATGAAACTTTTCCATTCACAGCTGGAACACCAGATTTACTGTATTTCTCTTTTGGCAACTGAATTTAACCCCAGAAAATAATAAATGCTTTGACGGACACTATTAAACTTGGCCAGCCATTGCTTGGACACCAGATTTACGGTATTGCTATTTTTGCAATTGAATTTCACCCCAGAACAAAATATATCCTTTGCCGGACACCATTAAACTTGTCCAGCCATAGCTGAAACCACTGATATACGGTACTGCAATTTTGGCAATTAAATTTCACCCCAGAACAAAATATATCCTTTGCCGGACACTATGAAACTTGTCCAGTCACAGCTGGAACACCAGATTTACTGTATTTCTTTTTGCAACTGAATATCACCCCAGAAAATAATAAATCTTTTGACGGACACTATTAAACTTGGCCAGCCACTGCTGGGACACCAGATTTACGGTATTGCTAGTTTGGCAATTTAATTTCACCCCAGAACAAAATATATCCTTTGCCGGACACTATTAAACTTGGCAAGCCACTGCTGGGTCACCAGAGTTAGGGGATTGCTATTTTGTCAATTGAATTTCACCCCAGAATATTATCTATCCTTTGCCGGACACTTTTAAACTTGACCAGCCCACTGCTGGGACACGTCACCCCAGAAAAAAGTGACAGAAAAATGCTCTGTGCAGCCTAAAAAGCAGTGAGCAATTAACTAGCAGAAGTTGAATGATTCACAGCTGTAGATCGAACACTTCATTAGGTGCTTTTGCTGAGTTTTCCTTGCCTAATCTCACCCTCACAGCAGCTGCATCCTATCCCTACACTAATCAGAGCTGAGTGACGTGCAGCGCTACATGACTCCAGCTTAAACAGAGGCTGGGTTTTATCAGGCCAGAAAAGTCATAGCGCTTCACTGGATTGATCGGGAACCTCCGCATTGTAAGGAATTGGTAGGCAGAGTTCGTACATTAATACTGCTAGAATACTTTGTGTACCAGAAAAGGAATACTTTAAAGAAATTTTCCAGGATATGGTCACCATGGGTACAAAGGTACAATATACCAGTCTGAGCTTTATGGATACTGGGAAAGGTTGTAGGCTGACCAATTGTACTGTTGTCTACACAAGTTCTTCTGTATATGCCACTAAAATGTAACTGTGGTCAAATGCCTAATATATACATGTCGCATGATGTAGGAATGGTGATGTGTAGTGGTGGAAATGTGGATGCTAGTATGTCTGATATCATCATTTAAGTACGGTTGAAGGCTGTGTCACCTTACTTGGACTGTGCTTCTGCGTACTTCACTGCTCCCTGTATCGATGGACGCAAATGAGACATGGACTTTCGTCGTTGGACCAAAGACACTTGCTGAACTTTGTGGTACAACGGCTAGGGGCGGGGGTGGGATGGAGGGAGGAGGGTGGAAGGGATTGTTTTTGTTTCTGTATTGTGTAAAATCAGAAAATCTTTCAATAAAAATTATCTGATTTAAAAAATAAATAGAGGCTGGGTCACATTCTGCACTTGGCCAATCACAGCCATGCCATTAGTAGGCATGGCTGTGATGGCTTATTAGGGCAAGAAGTTAAACGCTAGCTGATTGGCTGCTGTGCAGCCCTCCAGAAAGAGGGAAGAAATCGACTAACAACGGACCCGAACCTGAACTTTTTTGAAAATGTTCGGGTCCGGGTTCGAGTCCCGAACAACCCGAAATTCGGTACGAACCCTACCCTCGAACATTTCATCCTGGTCAGATTGTGTTTTTTTCACCTCCTCAATGCCCATGGTTGCTCTGACAGCAGCCAATAATTCCTCCATGTCCTCAGATGAGAAGAAGTACTTCTAACTATTTTCTACAATTTCACCCTCAGACAGGGCGTCAATATCTGCATTCTGTCTAGAGGTGGAAGCCTCCTCGTTCATGTCCTCTGAGTCAGAGGAGGAAGGAACGGACACCCTAGGTTTTTTCACGGGTGGAGTAGCTGGGACGGATCTGAGAGAGGCCAGGGAGTACTTAATTTCGCTCTGACTTGACTTCCATGAGAAAAGATGGTTGCTCCTCTTTTGCAAGATTATTGCTGCAAACTTGGCAAAGTTTCTTTTTGTGATTTTCTGGAAGTATCTTGCTACAAGTCACACACCTAAGGACCTTGGTTTTAGTTCTAGGCTCTTTAACTCCCTATAAGAGAGGAGCAACCAGGTATCATTAGACAAGTATAGCAGGTCAGTATGATACACCATTTTTTTCTTCCCCACAGGGGAACTCACGGTTGGAGTAGCCGAGGGGGCTTCAGAAGGTTCCATCTGGACTGCAGGGGCATCAGGGGCAGACATCTGGAGCTTGGAGACACTTCAGAGGGAGGCACGTCCGGCCCAAGCTCTGCCCCCTCAGCCTCCTGCCGCCCGTAGCAAAGTGCAGCGCTGAGGCTTTTCCACAGGGAGTCGGCGTGCAGCGTGCCTTCTGAGGCGCGCAGTCAGCTTCCTCAATGCTGGGAAGGGGGACCAGCGCTATGTGGAGAAATACAGGCCCCCACTGACAGGGATGATATGCAGCTCCAAATCCAACCTCTGCCCAGCTTTGGACTCAACTGCAGGAGGGCAGAGGGAAGGGACAAGGATCACTTAAGGTATTTAATATAAAAAAAGGTACAATAAAGAAGTCTTCACCTCCACCAGGAGGACTCTCTGTGAGGTGCCCCCGTAGGGACAGGAAACACTGAGAGTGGGTGGTGGCCTTTTAAACTCTCTGTGTTACTTCCCCTACAGAGGTCAATCTCATTGTATAGCCATCATGGTGGACGAAATGGAAATGGGGGCCTTTTTACACCCGCTGAGAGGAAGGACAAACTGAACTACTGTGTAGTTAGTTGGCCGCTGCCTATTTGCACCATCGTTCATCCTCTCGCAGGTATGACCGGGGTCCATTCCTCTGCCATGGCTGCAGTGGCAGGGTGGGGGGTAGGGACAGTTCCAGCTCCATCAGCAGCAACTTGAGTCTAGAGTCGCTGATGAGCAGCATTTTTCACCCTCCTAGTAGAGAAACTACTCACCAGCAGCAGCTAGACCTGGAGCAGGATCTGAACCAGCAGGTGGTGGCATACTTGGACAGCACCCTGCCACCCCACATTGAACATCCGCCGAACTACTGAGCAGCCAAACTGGATTTGTGTCACGGTGGGAAGTGGGGGAATTGTGTCACGGTGGAAAGTGCCAGAATACAGGAAACAGTGAGCAGGTCACCTCCTAATGCATCCCTATTCTGCCCTGGTCTCCTAATGGTATGAGCCAACCCAGAAGTTAGGAGGGCCCATACTACATGAACCTAGAGCCTTGGCATCCCTGCATCGCCCTAAGGATGGTGAAAGGGCAGAGACCACCTGCCCATCCTAGACCACAGATGAGCAGGTGTCTCCAGAGGCCCAGTAGCAGCAAGAGACCAGACTATGTGCAAGCCTGCACGGCAGGTAAGTGAACAGGGGAAACAAACCATCCAGAATTCCGACACTTACCTGCCGCAGCCTAGAAGACCACCGAGGCCAGAACTACCGGGACCACCCTCCAAGAGAGGGAAGCACACAGTCTGGATTTTGCTTAAACCCCTCTGGGAAAGCAACCCCATTTCGGAGGAGACACACCACAACACAAACCTCCAAACAAAACCCACACCATACACAACATACACCAGGTGGGGAAGGGTAAACAGAAGCATGCAGGAGGGGACACACAGACAGAGCAAGGGAAACAATATAACAATTAAGGGTGGCTCACACAGACATAACATTCAGCCAGGGAGAAAGGCTCCTACACAGACTGACAAACAAAACAGAACTGACATCAGGCTCCACCACACCAACATATAAGGAGGCCTGAGGTCACACCCACCACTCCTAACAAACACACATTAACCCCGTGCACACATTCAAACACACATTGCCGAAGGCAACCGAATGTGTTGACAGCGAGCCACCTAGCACCAAGCTTAGGCTGCTACGCTGCCAACAATACAAAGGGGAAACCAGACACGCATGTATAAGCCAACCATGTTGCCAGCGGCAACCGCACGTGAGGCTACCGCCTAACAGCACTCACATGCGACAAACCTTATGCGACACAACAGAGACCGAAACCAAGGATCGTGACACACATGTTGCCAGCGGGAACTGTACGTGGGGCGTCCAGGTATCAGCCCATACCTACGACAACCAGAACATAGCCACTGGTAACAGCATGCCACGGCCCCGAGTCACGACTACACCACAGGTCGTGACAATTTGTGGCCGCAACTGGCAGAGTTTGCCCTGGAAAAGCTGTCCTGCCCGGCCAGTAGTGTGGCATTAGAGTGGGTGTTTAGTGCGGTGAGGGCCATAGTTACCCCAAGAAGAACTCGCCTGTCCACCCAAAATGTGGAGAGACTGACCTTTGTCAAGATGAATCAGGTGAGGATCAGCCAGGAATTCCAACCACCAATTCCTGATGCATCAGACTAGATCATCCATGGTGCCACACCAACACTTTGACAAAAGAGACCGGTTTCTTCTGCCTACCTGCCTCAGCTACTTTTCTGATGCTGCCACTAGAGATGTCCCGAACTATTCGCCGGTGAACAGTTCCCGGCAAACATCGCATGTTCGCGTTCGCTTCGGCGGGCGAACATATGCGATGTTTGTCCGCCCCTATACGTCATCATTGAGCAAACTTTGACCCTGTACCTCACAGTCAGCAGACACATTCCAGCCAATCAGCATACCCTCCCTCCCAGACCTTCCCACCTCCTATCAAAAAGCAAGGACAGCATCCATCTTAGATTCATTCTGAAGCTGCAGTGTTAGTTAGCTCAGGGAGAGTGCTGCTGCTGAATTAATAGGGAAAGCGTTAGCTAGGCCAGTATTCTGTGTCCACTCCAGTCCTCAAAGACTCATCTGCTGTAAGGGCTCTTTCACACTTGCGTTGTTCCTTTCCGTCCTAGAGTTCCGTTCTTGGGTGCCAGTGCCCACCACTCATATCGGGTGGCACAGTACCTTGCAGATAAAAAAGTCATTTAATTTTTACCCTTTAATATAATTGCAGTTGCCTGCCAGTGTGTGTCAGGCCCAATGACTGTACTGTGCCCACTGCCCACCACTCATATAGGGTGGCACAGTACCTTGCAGAAAAAAAAGTCATTTAATTTTTACCCTTTAATATAATTGCAGTTGCCTGCCAGTAAGTGTCAGGCCCACAGACTAAACTGTGCCCACTGCCAGTGCCCACCACTCATATAGGGTGGCACAGTACCTTGCAGATAAAAAAGTCATTATAGTTTTACCCTTTAATATAATTGCAGTTGCCTGCCAGTGTGTGTAAGGCCCACAGACTGTACTGTGCCCACTGCCCACCACTCATATAAGGTGTCACAGTACATTGCACGGCGCACGTGCAGTGACCTACAATTCAAACGAAGCGGACCGAGCATGGGTCTTTTTCCATCTCCTGGTTCCAAAAATCTATTCACTACACCAGCCCTGGCCCTGATAAGTGACAAAACAGAGATTAAACTGATAGGAATAGTACATAGTTAACACTAGTTTCATTGGTGGCAAATTCCATTGCAAGTACCCAAAATTAGAAGGAAAGAGGACAGAGCAAGCTTTTTTCTCTATCTCCCCATGCAAGGATTCAATTCAATGCACGTCCCCTGATAGGGGACTTAACAAAGATTAAGATGGTAAGAATAGTAGTTCACACTATTTGTATTGGTGGCACAGTACATTGCGTGGCGCACGCGCAGTGCCCCAAATTGGAAGTAAGAGGACCGACCAATCATCTTTTTCCTTCTCCCGATTCCTAAAATCTATTCGATACACGTCCCCTGATAGGGGATGTAACAGGGATTAAACTGATAGGAATAGTACTACTTAACACACCACTCATATAGGGTGGCACAGTACATTGCATGGCACACGGGCAGTGCCCCAAATTGGAAGAAAGAGGACCGACCAACCATCTTTTTCCATCTCCCGGTTCCTAAAATCTATTCCATACACCGGCCCTGATAGAGGACAAAACAGAGATTAAACTGGTAAGAACAGATTTTTTTAATTAAAAAAAAAAGAGGACAGCCTCTGCGGAGCTGGGTATTTTTTGGCCGCATTACTGAATGCTCATGCACAATGGCTGTAGGCTCATGCGTCCTTTTGCGGAGGTGACAAACCTGGTCAGTCAAACCCAAGGCAGCATCATCGACCTCATCCCATAAGCGTTTTTTCTGGAGCGTGCCCTGCGAAGAGTCCTGGATCAGGCCGTAGATGAGCATGAAGAGGAAGAGTTGTGGTCACCTTCACTACCAGAAGCAGCCTTGTTGTCGTCAATTGCTGGACCTGCGGCAACAAAGAGAGAGGACTCTGAAGAAGAGGAGTCAGAGGAGGAAGGTGGCTTTGAGGAGGTGGAAGACCAACCACAGCAGGCGTCCCAGGGGGCTTGTTGTCACCTTTCGGGGACCCTTGGTGTTGTACGTGGCTGGGTGGAGAAAGTGACCTTCAATGACATCAGTGAGGACAAGGAATGGGACATGGCTAGCTTGGTATCCAACCTTGTTCAAATGGGGAGTTTGCGGTTGTGCAAATGGACTGTTTGCGGTGCGTTAAACGGGGATTTTGGTCTGTCAGAGTTTAGTCTGTCACTGTGAAGCGGGCGTAACCCTTACACTACCTGATCGATACAACATCATACCTGATCGTATACACACACTTAATGTTTTAAAGCACGTTATTCCGTTATGGATTAAAACCCGACTCTGCGTCAACTACGTAATTTTCCATGGGAGTTTTGCCATGGATCCCCCTCCGGCAACTTTTCCATCACTATTGTGGCCAGAAAGAGTCCCTGTGGGTTTTAAAATTCGCCTACCTATTGAAGTCTATGGCAGTTCGCCAGGTTCGCCCTATCACGAACATTTGCGGAAGTTCGCGTTCGCGAATGGAAAATTTTATGTTCGCAACATCTTTAGCTGCCACCCGCCTGATGTCACACATCTGATGCCAAGAGTTCCTTCTTTCACCCACCATCTTCAGCTGATACTGGTATTGCCACCTACCTCCCCACTCTGTCAACGGGTCACTCTGTTGTCTCCTGATGCTGCTGCCACCTCCACACTATGTCACATTGTCACTCTGTGGTCTCCTGATGCTGCTGCCACCTCCACACAATGGACCCTTCCACACTGTGTTAGTAACCTTCTTACAGAGATATTCTTGATGTGTGGCAGACAGGCTCAGATAATTTTGTATAAAATTTATTTGCTAACCATCTCTAATTTGCAAGATAAGTATAGCATTAGCATTAGAACACTGTTTTGTGCTTTATTTGGTCCACAGAGTGCTGTTGCATTGTATTTTGTATTTTTTTCAGCCATAGCAACGTGCACCTGCATAAGATGTGCTGACTGACCCCCTTTTCTTTGCAACCACCTCCACACTATGGCCTCCTGATGATGCTGCTGCTGCCAACTCCGCACTCTGTTTTTGGGCCACTCTGTGGCCTCCTGATGATGCTGCTACCACGTCCAGACTCTGTCAATGGGCCACCCTGTGGCCTCCTCCTGATGCTGCTGCCGCCCCCTCCTCACTCTGTCATTGTCCCACTCTGTGGCCTCCTGATTCTGTTGCCACCACCACACTGTCATTGTGCTACCTCCTCCTGATGCTGCTGCTGCCGCCACCTCCACACTCTGTCATTGTAACACTCTGTAGCCTATTGTTGCTGCTGTAATCTCCACACTGTCATTGTGCTACTCTGTGGCCTCCTCCTTATGCCGCTGCCACCTGCAGACTCTGTCATTGGGCCACTCTATGGTCTCCTCATGCTGCTTTCACCTCACCACTATGTCATAGGGCCACTCCGTGGACTTCTCACGCTGTTCCCACTCTCCCTATTTCATGTCTTGGCCACTATTTTGCCTTTTGGTCTGGCTGACATCATTATTTATTTGACCCTTCTTCTGATCTTTAAGAAGGAAGGAAAAATGAAACGCACAACAGATCCGGACTATGTAACATCTGTAAGGCCTGCATGACATGGTCCCTATTTTGTGTCAGAATTAGATCATGATTTGGTAGCCAAAAGCAGGAGTGGGTACAAAACACAGAAGAGATTCAAATATTCCATTCACGTGTCATCTCTGTTTTGGATCCACTCCTGTTTTTTTTTTTGCTTTAGCATTACTGATGGATTACTGACCAAATTCTGACCGAGTGAAAGCGGATGCTCCACAGACAGGATACATTTTTTGAGGGTTATTATTCGGATCAAAAGAAGGGCAAATTAATCAGTGACGTCAACACAAACTTACTGCTGACACCCACTCCACTCTGTCGGGAGGGGGGGGGGGATTTGCTTGTATAAGCGTTTAATAGAACAGGTTCTGTAGAAATCTATGTTGAATTTTTGAATTGTTGTTAAAGGAGTGCGCTCTTTCATTCTATAGTCGGATTTTATGCCTCTGGACGGTTCTTTATACCTGGCGCTAATATAGACCTGTAAGGCTGAGTTCACACTTGAGTTATTTGGTCAGTTTTGGCCTCGTAACTGCCCGAATAAGTGAAGTGTGCACTGATTCCAAGCGCAAAGCCTGTCATCTATATGTCATACTGACTCATAGTTTTGCCTCACTACCACAGCAGACTCCCTATGCGTGTTAGTGCAAGGCAAAGTGTTCTACACCACGATAAAGGCTCTGCAGCCAGGAAATTTTTGAGAAATTCGCTCATCTCTAATCATAATTGTATGAATCTGGCCTTTGATATTAGCAAATGCTTCCCAAGGTTCTCTGAAAAATAGATATTCATTCTTAAAAACTCTGAAGCTGCCTGGAAATGTATATGCTGTACCGGAGCAAAGACTGACGGGGGGATCGGAGAAGTCCATCTATTATAACCCATAATACCTGTATTTCATTTTTTTTTACTCTTTTATTACCATAAGAGAGATAACATTAACATCATACATTTCTGTTACATATCAGAATACAAACAGAAAGAAAAATTCCTTACTATGAATTTCTTAAAAAAATGGCTGCACATCATTATACATGCATACAAAAGAACTGAGAAATGGGGATCAATCTAAATAAAGGTGGTATTATACCTACTATAAATGAGTCAATGGAATATCTTAGCGCACTTTTTTGTTAAAACATGTGTCGGGTCCATCTACCAGGCATCAAGGTGGCTTATGCAGATGGGTCGCTAACACTAATATATCGCCTCTCTTGGACTTATCTAAGCCTACAATTTTCAGGGCAGTGTAGGAACCAGCTACATTAATACTCTGCTCAGAAGTCCCAGGTAGATGGGCGTTGTTCGGTCTAAAAGAGGCTGCTACCCTCAATATATACTCCAAGAAAATTTGGACTAGAACATTCAGAATCACAGGTGCATATCCATCAAGCAAACATGGTTGATAAAAAAAAAGTGGCTGCACACCATTATACATGCAAACAATAGAACTGATGTTTGCTTGATTGATATGCACCTGTGATTCTGAATGTTCTAGTCTAAATTTTCTTGTAGTATATATTGAGGGTAGCAGCCTCTTTTAGACTGAACAATGTCCATCTACCTGGGACTTCGGAGCTGAGTATTAATGTAGCTTGTTCCTACACTGCCCTGAAAATTGTAGGCTTAGGTAAGTCCAAGAGAGGTGGTATATTAGTGTTAGGGATCCATCTGCGGAAGCCACCTTGACCCCTGGTAAATGTGCGCTAAGAGCTTCCATTTATTCATTTATAGTAGGTATAATACCACTTTTATTTAGATTGATGCCCATTTCTCAGTTCTATTGTTTTCATGTATAATGGTGTACAGCCATTTTTTTTATCAACTATGTTTGCTTGATAGATATGCACCTGTGATTCTGAATGTTCTAGTCTAAATTTTCTTGTAGTATCAAGTTCCTCAGTCACCCACTGCATTGTTGTAAGTTTCTTATGTCTTGGGTGGAATTTGCATTGTACGATACATTCAGGTAACCCCCTAAGCCGACTGAGCCATGGATCCACAAGCTGCTGACAGAGCTTGTCTCAGTCTCGAGGTTGAGTATACAGTGTGGGGTGACTGGCACCACCGTCCCCAGACCCTGTCAAATTTTTGAGGTTTATTTTGATGTTTGAATACTAGCATTATGTATGGCAAGATCTGATTTATCTGTATTTTCCACACTGTCAAATTTGGCGTATTGGGGCCGTACCATCTCAGACTGATACATTTGCGGGCCATGAAAAGTGATTCCCTCAGAAATGTTGTTGTGATCCCACATATCCTCATTCATTATTCCCAGCAGGCAAACGTCAGGGGCACATTCTACCCAAATCGGCAGTAGGTTGGAAAGAAAGGCAGTCACCTCCTTCCAGAATGTGGCAATAAGGCTGCACCTCCACATAATGTGCCAGAAATACGCCTCCGGTTCTCCACACTGTGGACATGCCGTAGATAATGCTTTGCCCATTGTATGTAATCTAGTTGGTGTGAGATATGTTTCGTGGATGATGTAAAGTTGAATTATTTTGTTATTGACTGCTGGTAATACTTGTAGATGAGATTCTAATAAATCTGTTATAGACTCTTCTGTAATCTTTTCCATTTGTTTATTACTGTCAGGGGGTTGGTACTGACCTTCGCTTGTACTAAATGTGAATACATGGTGTATTTCATTTTTTGGTTCTCAAACCACTTACCTATACAATTATATCAATAATTGTAACACTAACTTTTATGATAATAACATCAGCCTGATAATGGATCCTTTTTTTTTCCATTCAGCAATTCTTAAAGTAGAGGTATTCTTGATCGAAAGGATTCAGACAGAATAAGATCATCCTGCTCATCTTACTTTTGTCTACGTTTTTAGCTGTGAAACCTATTGCTTAGGTTCACATATATTCATGTCACTGCTGGCAGCTAGACAGTGGCTTTCCATTGAGCCAATAGTTCCCACTGTGCTAAATCAGAACATCAGCAGGTAGTCAGCCCTCACTCTAGATGACTGATGGCCAAGGGTTTTACAATATAGTTGGATTAATGAACTCATGTAAAAGAATCCCAGTGCTTACAAGCATGACAAGTATTTTATTATATTTATGACAAACATTTGTATTACAATTTGGTATAATTCCATATTGTAATCTAAGCAGCACCGGACTAACAGCTTGTTCAATGTTCATCTGATTTACAAATTCTAATCTTTGATTCTGTATATTTATGAATTGCAATGCTAAGTTTCAAAAATGTTGCTAGCTTAAGAAAGAAAGAAATGTAACTGAACTTTAAGGTAATATATTCACTTGTCTCCTGCTATCTGATATACACATGTAGCAATCCTCGTCTTGACTCTTAACACATTAAGTAAACAATGGAAAGAACAAGTCAATTGACTTTTTCAATGGCTTTTAAGTCAAATCATGGTGAGATGTGATATCACACGCAAGTTTATAACTGATACATCTGTACTTAAGAGAAATGATAATAAAACTGTTGCTGCAGATATTATCCTCTTTTTCTTACAATAATTCTATGACACAATTTAGCCATAAAGAATACAACTACAACATGTATAGAAGAAGGTTGTCTCAATAAGACAACCCATTGCCAAATGACCTCGTAGGGGATTTGGACATCATGGAAGGAAATGCCCTGTTTGGGTCTTCTCTCTATAAGCAACAGTAGAAATACACTTCCTGCCTCCTAGTGGACTTTCCTGGATACCTATTACATATTTGGTTATTTATTTGAATAATTAACAACTAATACAAAATTTCAACTGTCTCATATTCAGCTGCAAAATAAGTAGGATAGCAATCAGCTAATGAAACTGCTTGCTTTATTGTATAAATGGTTTGACAACCCTTTTAGCCCTTAAAAAATTAAGGGTCGCAACTTGAAGATTTGACATAATTTATAATATTCGTTAACATTATTTTCTAGTAGTATACACCATTTGCACATCACTATTGTTAACATGATGGAGATGTATTTTTTCAACCATACTAACTATAGCAGATTACTCTGTGAGACTATTAAAATCACTTGGAAGGGTAACAAGTTAGAACCACTGCTTCTGCCTTATCATGCTTGCATTCTGCCTAAACGAAAATGACATATGATATATACAGTTCATCAGACAGACTTGTTCCCAAAGTCTATAAATATCCTGGAAAACAGTAACCCAGTAACCTCGAAAAAAGTAATCTGCTTGGTCCAGAATTTATTCAATAAGTAAAAATTAGATTGGCTGGGTCATAAATCTTCTATCTATCTATCTATCTATCTATCTATCTATCTATCTATCTATCTATCTATCTATCTAAAGAAGGACATATATATGTGAGTGTATGTATGTATGTATGTTCCGTGATCACTCAAAAACGCATCCATCTATTTCAACGAAGCTTGGTATACACATCACTTGCTACCTGGAAAGAAATGTCATGTGCCCCTACAAAGCAACTGCATGGAGTTTGTATGCTCCAACAGTTTTTGCTACACACATATTGCTCTGTAACTCAAAAACTCAGTGATCAATTTTTACTAAACTTGGTACACATATCACTTACTATCTGGGAAAGAATACTGTGGAGGTAACATGCTGGTACACAATGAGTTTCTGTCTGTCCTGACATCTTTGTCTGTCTGTTCTTTATGTGGGACCAAACTACTAGACCGATTGTCACCAAATTTGGAACACAGGTACATCAGGTGTCTGGGAAGGTTTTAGACCGGGTCTTAGCTCTCTAGGACGTACCGTTCCTGAGAAATTCCCCAAAAATGACCTGCATTCACCAATACAATCCTGAAAGTCTTTCTCTTCATATCCCAACTACCATACACACGGTCACATGTCCCTTTTTCAGCCAATAGTAGCTCGCAGTATGTTAGTCTCTACATACACACAGTTTTACTCCGGGTTTCCATAACAATCCAGCCAATTTTCTTCACTGCTATAGGTAAGCTTTAGGCTAGGGCTACACGACGACATGTCTTGGGCGACAATAAATCGCATGACACATTGGGGACAACTACACTGCTACATGTGTTGCGCAACAATTTTTATAATGATAGTCTATAGTGTTGCACTGCAACATGTGACATGCTGCGACTGTGACGTGATAGTAGCAGAAAATACATGGATTTTTTGCAACTGTCGTGTTGCAGTCGCAGCATGTCATATGTCGCAGTGCAACAACATAGCTTATCACTATAAAAATTGTTGAGACAAAATGTTGTGTGACACATGTCGTTGTGTAGCCCTAGCATTAAAGAGGCAGGGTGCTGTGGGGGTCACTGTTAAAGGAGAAGTCACTGTTAAAAAGGCGTTCACTGTAAATGTTACTGTTAAGGGGGCAGGCAGCTGTGGCGGGCACTGTTAAGAGGGCAGTGGCCACTATAAAAAGGGGAAACTGCTGTGGAGGTCACTGTTAAGGCAGCAGGGTACTTTGAGGTCACTGTTAAGGCAGTGGGTACTGTGGAGGTCATTGTTAAGGAGGTGGGCCCTTGAGGAGGTCATTGTCAAGGGAGTGGGGTGCTGTGAAACTCACTGTTAAAGGTTTGGGCTGCTGTGCAGGTCAAAGTTAAGGGGATGGGCTGCTGTGGAGGTCCCATTTTAAAGTGGCGGGGCACTGTGGGGGGGTCAGTGCTAAGGGGTGGGGGACTGTGGAGTTCATTGTTAAACGGGTGGGGTGCTGTAGAGGTCACTGTTATGGGGGATACTGTTGATATCTTTTAATGACACACACAAACATTAAATTAAATAGTGAGATATTTCTGTAAAAGATTTCTGTATTTTCAGACAAATCAGTCTTTAGACAGCATTTTAGAGAGTGCCCTCACTCCAAATCAGATGCGACAAATAAGAGCTGAATAAGTTATATTTTTCCAGCCTTAAAAACATGCGGATATGTAAGACTAGTTGAAAACTATTGAGTGTGTAATACAAATTTTTGAAACCAAAAAAATTTCTTATAGAAAGCATGAAGGACTAGTAGTACCTCCTCCAAATTATTTATATAATAAACATATACATTAAAGATGTTTATACATAGCTACAAAGTACAGGTGTCTTCTCCAATTCAAATGGAAGGGAGCGATTTTTAATAGGAACATTATGGTGCTTGGCAACTCCAATTGTCACGCTCGGATGTGGGAAGGAAATACCACACCGAACATAGGAGGAAAAGGGATGAGGTAATAAGGCCTGGAAACTAGGGAAAAGAGATGGACACCTACTAGTAAAACTCTAATCAAAGTCCCGTCTAATTACCAGTATGAACAGACCCTAGAGGTAGGTGAGTTCATACACAGGAATACCTAATGTCCTAACTTACCCTATAGGACCCTGGTACTAATTTAAGGACTAAGACAACTTGTTCCTCCAAATGGAAGGATGAACAGGAGTCTCCCTCAGGCCTTAATACAAATGACAGGGAAATGCAACACACAGAACTCAAACAAAATACAAAGAGAAAAAGGAGCAACTTAAATTCAAAGGAGCAATGGAAGCACCAGGAACTCCACTGAGATTCACACAACAGCAATCCACAACTGAAACTGAAGCTATAAACCGCACAGCATAGTGGGAGAAGCAACTATAAATAAGGAAGGTTAAATGACTACATAAGCAACAGATGAGGCAAGAGGTGAGTCCATTACAAGACACAACACAGACGCCCATTGATCCACAAGGAAACCTTTCAGATCAAACCACGTGTTGCGCCAGTCTCACCGATCTCCTGCCACCTGTCGTGGGAATGTCTGTGACACCAATGCCTTTACACTATCACCTGTGTAACGAAGGTTCTAATTTCTTATCTACGCACAATAGGAATAACTTGTATGCTCTATGTAGACGACCTTTGAAATTTAATTATGGATCCAAACTCTTAGGCTAGTTTCACACTAGCGGCAAGGAGCTCCAGAGAAGGCTGTTCCGACGGGTGAACAGCCTGCCGGACCCGTGCTGCCGCTAGTGCATGCGTGGGGCCAGAGGTCTGCTCCGACCCCATTGGCTATAATGGGGGCGGGCTGAAGTTCCGGCAGCAGCATGGCTAACATGCCAAGAGGTGGCCGGAATAAAACTATACAAGTATAGTCAATGGGGCTGGAGCGGACATCCGGCCTCATGCGTGCACTTGAGGCAGCTCAGATCCGGCAGGCTGTTTACCCGCCGGAACAGCCTGCCGGGTCTCTTGCCGCTAGTGTGAAAATAGCCTTAATTAGCACAGAAAGACAAAATCCTGCAGCTGTTTGTGGAGGCAGGATTCTGCGTAAATACAGAACAGTCTGTACTAGCCTCTACAAAGTGCCTAACTTTTCAGGCTTTTTTAATAGGTAAAGAAGCTTTTAACATAGGGTTCCTACTTAAAAATGGTTGAAAGAAATAGCATCAGTGGAGCACATATTAGCAAAAAAACTGTGTCCTTAAGACAATAGCCAGCCTAATAGGAAGTTAGTAGCCATGCAGCCAGCATTCAAAACCGTACTGCTACTTTGTCGCCAAGGTTTTGGCTAAGAAAGCGGCTGAGACTCAGAAAAAAGTGGATAATGGTAGTTCAGTTACTCTCAGAAGTAAAGTGGGAATTGTGCAATTTAATATAACTTCCTCTTCTAACTTCTTTTCCTATAAGACAAACAAAGTCTCATATTACCATTACATCAGATGCGTCACTAAAAAGATGGGGAGCATTTTCATAGCAGAAAGCAGTAAGAGGGAAAAGGAAGGTTGCAGAAATGAACCTTCATATCACCTTGCTAGAACTCAAAGTCATGTTATAGATGGACAATAAAACAGTGGTAGCATATGTAATCAAGATAAGGGGTAAAAAAAAAACTGTGTATAGAAGCCCTAGAGACATGGATATTGGCCTTAGAATCAAATCTAGACCTAAGAGCACAATATGTTCCCAGAAAAAGATAGCCAATTCCCTTTCATGGGACAAAGTATCCTCATTGACGGTAGAACTTAACAAAATTAATAGCTAAGACATAGTCTCAAGGAGCATAGAGAGTGTATGCATTCTCTTTTCCTTGGGCCAAACTGAGGAACCCATACACTTTTAGTCCCCAAATCCTTTTCTCTGAAATTATTGCAAAAATTTAAGAGGACAAAGTCCGACATACTGTATGGTGATAGTATACCCAGTATGGCTTCCAAGTATTGGTTGTTGATGATGAGCCACAAATTGAAGGGCCAGAAGATTCCACTGGGAATGACAGTAGAGTGCTTTCAAGGATCACAAGACCTTTTACTACAGCTTCCACAGTTAATGTGGATAGCTGCTCCGGTTGGTTATTATCTTTCCACACCTCTCTAGACAGACAAACAAACTTATAAATAACTCTTTAAGATCTTAAGTAGATATAAATTAATTATTTCTGCGTTTCAATGCTGTTATTCCAATAGAGAATCTTCTCCAGCACATCTTCCACAAATGGAAGCAGCCTTGGATTTTCTATCAGAAAAATTCTATTCTGGCATGGATAGTACTAAAAAAGCCTTTTGGTTCATCCTGGAACCATATTATTACAAATCTTACAGTTAAAAAAAACTGTTAAAAGGAGCAGTAGGTTCTAGACCCATTAAACCTAAATGTTCCACAACTTGGGAAGAGGACCCATTATTGGAATACCGCGACATAGAAGGGGTCTGCTGCAGGTGAGGTCCATCGAGTCCCCACACTGCTGTGGCGGGAAACCCATGGGTGAAAAAGCAGCCCCATGCCGTGCAGAGGCTGCCTAATGCCTTGAACAGCATTGGGACCTGCCTTCTACGGGTGCCGAGGGGATCCAGCCTCAGGCTGCTTTTCCTAGGCAACCTGTTAGTATATTACTCTGTGTTTGTGTTGTATGCTAACAGGCAATGTATTACAATACAGATGTATTGTAATGCATTGCAGAGGGGATCAGACCCCCAAAAGTTGAAGTCCCAGAGTGGGACAGAAATAAAGTTTAAAAAAAAGTAAAAAAAAGTATTTTTAATAAAAAAAAATAAGTAAAAAATAAGAAAGACCCACCCCTTTCCCCAGATTTTATAATAGAAAATAGAAAAAAAAGGAGAAACACACATATTATGTATCGCCGCGTCCATAAGGACAGTCTCTATAAATATATCACATAATCCACCCCGTTCAATAAACACCATAAAAAAATTTTAAACTGTCAAAAAAGCCATTTTCGTCACCTTACATCACAAAAAGTGCAACACCAAGCGATCAAAAAGGCATATGTCAAACAAAATGGTACCAATAAAACCGTCACCTCATCCCTCAAAAAATGAGACCCTACATAAGAAAATCTCTAAAAAAAAATATATATATATATATAGCTCTCAGAACATGGAGACACTAAAACATCACTTTTTTCTTTCAAATATGCTATTATTGTGTTAAAGTAAAATTAGACATATTAGGTATTGCTGCTTCCGTAACAACCAGCACTATACAAACACCACACCGTAAAAAAATAAAAATAATAACTTTGTCAAAAAGGCTTATGTCCCACAAAATGCTACCAATAAAACCATCACCTCATCCCGCAAAAAATGAGACCCTACCTGAAACAATTAGTTAAAAAATTTAAAAACTATGACTCTCAGACAATGGAGACACTAAAATGATTTTTTTTTTTGCTTCAAAACTGCTATTATTGTGCTAATGTGAAATAAATTGAAAAAAGTAGACATATTATGTATTGCCGTGTCTGTAGCAAACTGCTATATAAAAATATCCCATGAACTAACCCCTCATGTGAACACTATAAAAAAATTAAAAAACATTTTTTGTCACCTTACATCATGAAAATTGCAACAGCAAGCGATCAAAAAGGCGTATGCCCCCCAAAATAATAGCAATCAAACTGTAACCTCATCCCGCAAAGAATGAGTCCCTACCTAAGACGATTGGTCAAAAAGTAAAAAAGTTATGGGTCTCAGACTATGGAGACACCAAAACATCATATTTTTGGTTTCAAAAATGCTATTATTGTGTAAATCTTAAATGAATAAGAAAAAGTATACATATTAGGTATTGCCACGTCTGTAATGATGTGCCCTATAAAAATATCACAGGACCTAACCCCTCAGGTGAACTCTGTAAAAATAAATAAATAAAAACTGTTCCAAAACAACCAATTTTTTGGTCACCTTGCCCCATAAAGTGTAATAAATGATCAAAAAATCATATGTACCCAAAAATGGTACAAAAAAACCATCAACTTTTCCTGCAAAAAACGAGCCCCTGAACAAGACGATCAGCAGAAAAAAAAATGGCCTTCAGAAAATAGAGACAGAATTACTTTTTTTTTTTTTAAATGCTTTATTATGTAAAACTGAAACAAACAAAGAAAGTAGACATATTTTATATCATCGCGTCCGTAACAAAAATGATCTACCCTGTCAGATGAATATTGTAAAAAATAAAAACTGTGCTAAAACAGCCATTTTTGGTTACCTTGCCTCACAAAAAACGTGATATAGAAAAATTATAAATCATATGTACCCCAAAATAGTACCAATTAAACTGGTACCTTATCCCCTAGTTTCCAAAATGGGTCACTTTTTGGGAGTTTCTACTGTAAGGGTGCATCAGTGGGGCTTCAAATGGAAAATGGCATCTAAAAACCAGTCCAGCAAAATCTGTCTCCCAAAAACCATATGGGATTTCTTTCCTTCTGCGCCCTGCTGTGTGTCCTTACATCAGTTTACGACCACATGTGGGGTGTTTCTATAAACCGCAGAATCAGGGAAATAAATATAGAGTTTTGTTTGGCTGCTAACTCTTTATGTGTTAAAGAAAAAAATGGATTCAAATGGAAAATCTGCTAAAAAAGTGAAATTTAGAAATTTCATCTCCATTTTCTTTTAATTCTTGTGGAACACCTAAAGCGTTAACAAAGTTTGTAAAATCAGTTTTTGGCCCCATTTACACATCCGTGGTGTGTTGCGGATCCGCAAATTGCGGATCTGCAATACACCATGCCGGCACTCCCCATGGAGATGCCTATTCTTGTCCGCAGGCTGCGGACAAAAATAGGACATACTCTATCTTTTGCGGAGCCACGGCCAGATATTTCGGGGCCGAAACCCGGAAGTTCAGGGCCGCGGCTCCGCAAATGCGGAAGCGGAAAGCACAAAGTGCGGACGTGTGAATGGGGCCTTTGAGTAACTTGAGGAGTGTAGTTTCCGCAATGGGGTCATTTATGGGGGGTTTCTACTATGTAAGCCCCACAAAGTGACTTCAGACCTGAACTGGTCCTTAAAAAGTGGGTTTTAGAAATGTTCTTAAAAATTTTAAGCATTTCTTCTAAACTTCTAAGGCTTCTAACGTATTAAAAAAATAAAATGACATTTACAAAATGATGCCTACATAAAGTAGACATATAGGGAATGCTAAGTAATAAATATGTTATTGAGGTATCAATTTCTGTTTTAAAAGCAGAGAATTTGGAATTTAGAAAATTGCAAATTTTTCAAAATTTTTGGCAAATTTGAGATTTTTTCATAAATAAAGGTGAAATATATTGACTCAAATTTATTACTATCATGAAGTACAATGTGTCACGAGAAATAGAATAGCTTGGATAAGTAAAAGTGTTCCAAAGTTATTACCACATAAAGTGACACATGTCAGATTTGCAAAAAATGACCTAGACAGAAGGGCGAAAACTAGCCTGGGGTAGAAGAGGTTAAAGGAGTTTTGCCACTTCAGAAAATAGCATTTATTATGCAGAGAAAGTTTCCATGGTTACGACCACCCTGCAGTCCAGCAGCATGGCTTTGCTTGTACACTATAGAAAAAAGTGCTAGCTTAGGAGAGCTCCCATGGTCCTGGGAACCAGAGAGGCTGGCATTTTTTCTTATAGTGTACAAGACGAGCACCACTGCTGGATTACAGGGTGGTTGTAACCATGGAAACGAGTTGTGTATAATGTGATGGAAAAATTAATTTAGCCAGCAAAGGAGACAATATGGATAATAACAATACATTAGGAAGTGGTTTGTATTCACTTGTTCTACATGATAAATGCCACTTGCTGAAGCCCTTTAAGACCGACCCCGGTCAACTACAATATCAGTGACTTAGAGCTATGTACATATGTATACACATTTAGGCCTCATGCACACCAATGTATTTTCGGTTTGCAATTTTTACGGATTAAATGAGAACACATTAATTTCTATAGGGCCGCAAAAAAATGTAGACAGCACACGAATGTTATATGTGTGCTGTCTGCATCATTTTATCATGTACAGAAAGTTAAATGGGTTGTCCAGACATAACCATAATTTCACCCAGGCAGCCCCCCTGACTTGAGCATTGGAGCAGTTCATGCTCCGATGCTCTCCTTTGCCCTGCGCAGGATCGCACAGGGCAAGGGCTCTTTTATTTACTCTAACACACTGCCGGGCAGAGGCCTCCGCCCAGCAGTGTGTTCAGTCATATCATTGGCTCTGATGGGCGGGCTTTAGCGCTGCCCTAGGCTGTACAACGGCTAGGGCAGCGCTAAATCTCTCCCATCAGTGCCGCCGGCGTCACCAGGCTTACTGCTGAGCGGAAGCCTCTGCCTGGCAGCCTAAAGGAGAGCCCGCTTGATTACCAGAACTCCACAAAATGCCTTTTCCCTGCGTGATTCAGTGCAGGGCAAAGGAGAGCATAGACTGCTCCAATGCTCTTGTCAGGGGGGCTGTCTGGGTCAGAGCTGAACCCGGACAACCCCTTTAATACAAGGCACTTACTAATGGATTGTGATTGTCCATATTGCTTCCTTTGCCGGCTTAGTTCATTTTTCTATAACATTATACACGGCTCATTTCCAAAGTTATAACCACTCTGAAATCCATTAGAAAAAAGCCAGCCTCTCTGGTGTCAGGGACCGTGGGAGCTCACGTAAGCTGGTACTTTTTTCTATAGTGTACAAGCACAGCCTTGCTGATGGACTGCAGGATGGTCGTAACCATGGAAACTTTCTCTGCATAATAAATGCTATTTGCTGAAGTGGCAAAACCCCTTTAAGGTTTAAAAGGTAAAACAAAAATTGCCCATGTAAATCATCAACCAATTGAAATAGACTTAGAGACTCATACAGACCCGATGCTGGAAGAATACTTGGGGTCATACAGAGAGGACATCTCAAACTTATTCATAACCTTGACACCTCCCTATCATAAATAGTATTAGAGGATGGATCCTTACAGCCATGAGAAATGTAGGAATACACAGTACTATGTTTGAAGCCCTCTCCATAAGCTGCAACAAAGGGACGTCCTTTGGAAACAATATTTAAGGCAGCTGAAGATGGTCTTCACAAAGAACCTTTATAAAATGTTACTGGTGTCCAAAAGAAATCAAACACCTATGAGAGTTACCACCAGGTGTGGTAACTCCCACAAACAAAGGACAGTTTGCAGGAATCTATCATCTCCAAACAACTTTTGTTTAGGGGAAGTGACAGCCATCTGGCAACAGCGGCCCACCCAATACCCTACCCAATTACTTCCTGTTGGTAGCAGAAAATACCATTTAGTTTCTGTATATGTTATTTTAGGTCAACAAAAGACTCAAAAACAAAGCTCCCAGCAGCAAACGGAACTCATGAAATAGAAGATAACATGATACAAGAAACACAGGACACTTCACTTTCTTTTACCAAACTTTTAGTTGGCAAAGTCATGGACTTACATTTTTTACCAAATTTTTGCACCTAGGATTTAGAGGAGGAAAATAGGAAACAAATATTTTTCATCACACCTCAGATCAGACTGCCAATCCTCATGAGACCCTCAAATCAGACCCCCAATTCTTCATCATACCTCAGATCAGACACCAAAAATCAGACCCCCAAGCTCCATCAGATTTTAGATCAGACACTCATCAGAACCCCAAGCTCTATCAGCCTCAGATAAGACCCCCCCATCCTCCATCAGCCTCATCAGACCCTATAAGCTTCAGATCAGACCCCCAACCTCTATCAGCCTCTGATGAGACCCCCACAAGACTGCCCAGCCTCTATCAAACTTAGATCAGACCCTCATAAGCCCCAGATAAGACTGCCCAACCACTATTAGTCTCAGTTCAGACCCCCATCAACCCCCCAGCCTCCATCAGACCCTCATCAGTCTTAGATTTGATCTCCATCAGCCTCTGATCAGAACCCATTAGGCTCAGATCAGACTCCCATAAGCCTCAGATCAGACTCCCATCAGCCTCAGATCAGACCCCATCAGCCTAAGATCAGACAGCCCAACCACTATCAGCCTCAGATCAAACCTCCATCAGCCACATATTAGACCCCCATCAGCACATATCAGACCCCAATTAGCCTTAGATCAGGTCTCTATGAGCCTCAGATCAGACCCCATATGATCTCAGATCAGACATTAAAAAAAAAGCTTACCTCGCTTGCTCCAGAAATCGCTGCCACTCTCCTGTTCCCTGTTGTTCTTCTGTCCCACATTGTACTGTGACCTGACATTGCATAGCATCAGATCATAATGCACAGCTATGTTCACTACATGCTATACGCAATTAGGAAACAGTGCAGAGTGGCACTCAGAAAAAGACCAGGAAGGGGAATTATTGCCAGTGCTTCCCTCATTGTGGTCATTCGCATTCGGAAGTGTTCATTAATAGAGTTGAGCGAACACCTGGATGTTCAGGTTCGAGAAGTTTGGCCGAACTTCCCGAAAATGTTCGGGTTTGGGATCCGAACTCGACCCGAACTTTATCCCGAACCCGAACCCCATTGAAGTCAATTGGGACCGGAACTTTTGGGCACTAAAAAGGCTGTAAAATAGTCCAGGAAAGGGCTAGAGGGCTGCAAAAGGCAGCAAAATGTAGGTAAATGCCCTGCAAACAACTGTGGATAGTCAAATAAGTTAAAATAAAATAAAATACATAAAAATTAACCAATATCAATTGGAGAGAGGTCCCATTGCAGAGAATCATGCGTCATATCACCCACCACTGGAGAAGGCCACTTTCAGTTATTTAGGCCCCAGCACCCAGACAGAGGAGAGAGGTCCCACAGCAGAGAATCATGCATCATATCACCCACCACTGGAGAAGGCTACTTTCAGTTATTTAGGCCCCAGTACCCAGACAGAGGAGAGAGGTCCCACAGCAAGATTTCATATGTCATATCACTCACCACTGGAGAAGGCCGCTTTCAGTTATTTAGGCCCCAGCACCCAGACAGAGGAGAAAAGTCCCACAGCAAGGAATCATGCATCATATCACCTACCACTGGAAAAGGCCACTTTCATTTAGTTAGGCCCCAGCAACCAGACAGAGGAGAGAGGTCCCACAGCAGAGAATCATGCATCATATCACCCACCACTGGAGAAGGCCACTTTCAGTTATTTAGGCCCCAGGACCCAGACAGAGGAGAGAGGTCCCACAGCAGAGAATCATGCATCATATCACCCACCACTGGAGAAGGCCACTTTCAGTTATTTAGGCCCCAGCACCCAGACAGAGGAGAAAGGTCCCACAGCAAGGAATCATGCGTTATATCACCCACCACTGGAGAAGGCCACTTTCAGTTATTTATGCCCCAGCACCCAGACAGAGGCCCACCGGCAGAAACCACTCGTCGGTCTGTTATTCAATACCCCGCCACAACTCCTGCGCGGTGTGGGGCCTGTCCCCCAAACATATGAGTTTTAGAATGGCCTGCTGACGTTTACCCCGGGCTGTGCTGAAGTTGGTGGTGAAGGTGTGTGGCTGACTGGATGAGCTGGTGGGCGCAGAGGAGGAGGAAGCCGAGTAGGAGGAGGAGGATACAGGAGGCAAAGAATGATGCCCTGTGATCCTTGGTGGCGGAAGCACGTGCGCCAAGGAACTCTTCACCTGGGGCCCAGCCGCCACTACATTTACCCAGTGTGCAGTTAGGGACATATAGCGTCCCTGGCCGTGCTTACTGGTCCACGTATCTGTGGTTAGGTGGGCCTTGCCACAGATGGAGTTGCGCAGTGCACACTTGATTTAATCGGATACTTGGTTGTGCAGGAAAGGCACGGCTGTCTTGAAGAAGTAGTGGCGGCTGGGAACAACATACTGTGGGACAGCCATGGCCATCAGCTGTTTGAAGCTGTCTGTGTCCACCAGCCTTAATGACATCATTTTAAAGGCCAGGAGTGTAGAAATGCTGGCATTCAGGCCCAGGGCTCGAGGTTGAGTAGGTCGGAATTTACGCTTTCTCTCCAAGATTTGTAAGATGGAGAGCTGAACGCTGCCGTATGACATGGTGGAGATGCTTGGTGACGCAGGTGGTGGTGTTGGTGGCACATCCTCTGTTTGGTGGGCGGCAGGTGCCAACATTCCTCCCGAGGCGGAGGAAGAGGCCGAGGCAGCAGCAGAGGAGGGAGCAGGGGGAGCCTGAGTGAGTTCCTTGCTTTTAAGGTGTTTACTCCACTGCACTTCATGCTTTGCATGTAGATACCTGGTCATGCAGGTTGTGCTAAGGTTCAGAACGTTAATGCCTCGTTTCAGGCTCTGATGGCACAGCGTGCAAACCACTCAGGTCTTGTCGTCAGTGAAAGGATCTTTCTTCTGCACCCTGCTTTCCCTTCGGACGTCCAGAGAGTATATTTCAATGAGACACGTACACACAATTCTAGTCTCAGTAAAAATATCTCTAATTTTTATTTGTATAGCCTCGATCTGATATACATTAATTCTACCAATCATTAACAGGTGTGTTACATAAATAAGGTTGCTGAGTACAAACGATTCCCTATATAGGCTATTGAAAACATACTTGACTGATATCCTTGGTACAGATCAGATAGCATTTCGTTATGAAACTCCTCACTACATAGCATATGGCTTGCTTGATTTAACCCTTCAATCCCCTCTTAAGTCATGAATATGACTTATCTTCTTTCTCTCAAAGAGAGGTAAGTAGCATATGGTTGTCCAGGATCTGTGGGTTTTGGACAAATTGCGCAAAACATCTGAATGAGAGATGGAATACATTGAATACAACAACATATGATAATCAAGGAAGCAATTATAATTATAATACTGATAAATAATATTCTTAACCAACTCAAGTCCGGCAGCCAGCTCAATAACCAGTCCCACGAGGAGGATGAATCAACATCCTTCTTAATATTATTAGCGATTTTATGTAACCCTTGAATATGGGACTGGATTGATCTGGAATGGTCAGATAGATTAAAGCAACATATTCCTTTAAAATCTTGACATCCTATATTATGTTTAAGTAACAGATAATCTACAGCAAGCCTAGTTTCTAGCACTGCTACTCTTACTCCTTGTAGATCTAAAAGTATGTCTGATAAAGCGATAGAGGTGTGATTCAGTTTTAGCCAAGGCACATGCAATAGAATTTATAGTACGAGCATTATATATAGCCAGTCCGGGCACTCCTAATATAGAGGTACCCAAACTTCAAGGAGGGATTCATCGGGTGTAGGCACAGCAATAACACATGTTTGTATAAGATCCTGTGGGCTCTGTAAGTCTTTAAGGCACAATGAACTAACATTTAGGGCATTTGCCATCCTAATTATACTGTTCTGTTCGGAATAAAAGGGGCCAGAAGCAAAGGGATCTTGCTCCTGAGCTCTTTTATGTACTGTCCAATTATTTAGTGCACCACAGAAGAAACTCCTCTCCTCTGGGTGATAAATACATGTAGTAATAAGCTAGACTGGCAGGAAAACACAAAGACTAATAATTATCAGCAGACAAAGAAATCTCCCAGAATATCGTGGGATCATCATCTTCAGCCCGTGGCAAGGCACTTTTCAGGGATTTCACACCTGCTTCACCCTCTTTGTCCGTCACTGGAGAAGAAGCCTCTGGGACCCTTTTTATCCTGCTAGCGTGAATCCAGATTGGAGCCTCTTCTGTGAGAATTGCTGTTCTGGTGACTGCTACCACTCGGGTGGGTAGTCCAAATGGGAACTCGATCTGTTTTCGTCCTTTTGCCAGGCGCTGGACTATCACCACATCTCCTGGTTGGAAAGAATGCGTAAGTTCCTGTGGAGAGAAAGGAGAGGCACGAGCAACATCTCGTTCAATTTGATCTAAAGTTTCTACAAGTTTCCTCACATATTCTGCCTGTACTACTTCTAGATCCCCTTTTTCTATTACGTTGGGGCGCTTGCAACTGGAATACATGGTTTCCCCTCTTTGCAGATAAGACCCGTATCAGGGTATTGTACTGCACCTAATGACTGCCATTCCATCTTGTCACTACTGATAGCCAAATACTGGAGGCTGAGCAATAGATTGTCAGTGAGGGTAATTTCCGGAACTAGGGAGGGCATTTGAATAGTCGCTGGCTTTCTAATTGCAGCCTCTTTTGCTGCCTGATCAGCTAGGGCATTCCCTTTAGCTATGTGCGTTTGGAGACCAGTATGTGCCCTGCAATGGATAATAGCAACTTTGTGTGGTAATTGGATGGCGGCCAGGAGATCATGTACTAGGGTGGAATGTGAGATTTTCTTCCCATCTGCAGCTATGAAGCCTCTTCTCTGCCAGATTACCCCATGATCATGGACAACCCCAAAGGCATATTTTGAATCGGTGTATATGTTTACATCTCTTCCCTTAAAAAGACAACAAGCTCTAGTGAGGGCAATCAGTTCAGCTGCTTGGGCTGACTGAAAAGGTATAGGATTCGATTCTAGAATAACATCAGGGAGTTGAACCACAGCATATCCTGCATGATAAGTGTTGTCATTAGGGCGGGAACAGGATCCATCCACAAAAATATCAGGTGCTCCTTCAATGGGTGTGGACTGTAAGTCAGGCCTAGGTGAGGTATGTTCATGTATAAGCTCAGTACATACATGGGGAGGAGGCAAATCATCCTGCTCTCCCTTGTAGCCAAGTAAGGCATTCAGTATAGCCATTGGACCAAATGTGGGGGCTGAGTATTTGATATGAAGTTGAGGATTAGAGAGCAACAAGACTTCATATCCACTCAGTCTTTGTGCTGACATATGTTGTGTATGTATGTTTTTCAACAGGGCCTGAACATTGTGTTAGGTATGCAGAGTGGTGGGATGACCTAGGGTGATAGGCGTAGCCATCTCAGCGACCATAGCGCAAGCTGCCAAACTCCTGAGACACGCAGGCATGCCCTGAACCTCTACAGGAACCACCTTTGAGAAAAAGGCAACAGGGCGAAATTTGCCTCCATGGTCTTGCGCCAGGACTCCCGCCATGGTTTTACAATTGTCCCTGGCAAATAAGTGAAACATCACGCCATAGTCGGGTAGGCCCAAACCAGGACTTGAAACCATTGCACATTTCAAATGACTAAAAGCTTGTAACATTTCATCAGACCATGTAATGAAGTCAGGCATATCAGTATGAGTGGCTTGTCTCAGGATATTATCATAGTAGGAACAATCAGCAATCCATTGGCGGCAGTAGTGTTGAGCGCGAATATTCGAATAGCGAATATTAATCGCGAATATCGCAACTTCGATAATTCGCGAATATTGCGAATATACTGCTATATATTCGTTATATCGAATATTCGTCATTTTTTCCATCTGAACAAATGATTCCTCCCTGCTTAAAATGCTTGTGGGTCAATGAGTCATCGGCCCACAAGCAAGAAGCAGGGAGGAATCATGACTTTAGATGTTGAAAAAAGACGAATATTCTAAAAAACGAATATATAGCACTATAGCGAATATATTCGTTTTGACATTTTTTAGAATATTCGTCTTTTTTCCCCTCCAAACAGTACAGTTAAACCTCTTTGGCATACTTCCTCCCACAAGCGTCCCCGTCACCATGGGAACGCCTGGTGGTTAGAATATACCATCGGATCTGAGTTAGATCGTGAAAACTCAAATCCGATGGTATATTCTAACACAGAGGCGTTCCCATGGTGATGGGGACGCTGAAGCTAGAGTATGCCAACACGCGCATATATACGGCTCCGCTGCCTGGAGGCACTGTCTCTGACAGGGCACTGTGATCTGCACTACTAACCCTCAGATGCCGCACCTGAGGGGTTAATAGTGCGATCACAGCACCCTGTCAGAGGTCGGGTGCCGCCGGTAGCAGTGCCTCTCACTATTGAAATACAGCAGTGCTCTATTCTCACCAGTATTACAAACAATTGGCTGGCCAGTGCCGATCTCCCTGCTAAACACAGCAGCGTTGTGCCGACATCTCTCCCCGCATATTATCGCTGGTCAGCGCACTATCTCCCTCCCCAGTAAAATCATTGCTGGCAGTGCGCTCTTCCTCCTCACAGGTAGCGGCAGCTCGATCAGAGTCTCAGCAGTGTAATGCTGGGGCTCCGATCGACAGCCATGGCAACCAGACGCTACTGCAGTCCTGGCTGCCATGGTTGTTAGTCAGCATTGTAGCTACCTGCACGCCGGGCGCTCCTTCTTCTCAAACTCACAGTTTGAGGGGGAGGAGCGCCCGCGGCCCAGCGCAGGTAAGTACAATGCTGACTAACTCAACCATGGCAGCCAGGACTGCAGTAGCGCCCTGGTTGCCATGGTAATCGATCGGAGCCCCAGCATTACACTGCTGGGACTCTGATCGGAGCTGCCGCTGCCACCAATGATGGGAGGGGGAGAGGGAGGCGCACTGCCAGCAATGATTTTTACTGGGGAGGGAGGGGGATTGAGTGCGCACTGACCAGCGATAATTAATACGTGGGGAGGGATTGTCGGCGCACACTGGCCACCAATGATGTTTAATAGGGGGATCGGCACTGGCCACCAATTATTGTTTGTAATACTGGTGAGGGGGAATTAGGCGCACTGCCCATTAATGATTTTAATAGTGGGGAGGCGCACTGTTACCTGGCGGCATCCCGACCTCTGACTAGGGTGCTAGATCCGCACTATTAACCCCTCAGGTGCGGCATCTGAGGGGTTAATAGTGCAGATCACAGTGCCCTGTCAGAGGACAGGTGCCTCCAGGCAGCAGGGAGCCGGTATGTATGCGCGTGTTGGTATACTTGACTAAGCTGCCTCATCACCATGGGAACGCTTCTGTGTTAGAATATACCATCGGATTTGAGTTTTCACGATCTAACTCAGATCCGATGGTATATTCTAACCACCAGGCGTTCCCATGGTGACGGGACGCTTGTGGGGAGGAGTATGCCAAAGGGTTAACGAATATGGAATATAGCTATGCACTAGCAGTGCTAAGTTGAAATCGCAATGCGAATACTTTAAGTTAAATTAATCGCATTGTGATTTCAACTTAGCACTGCTGCTATATTCCATATTCGTTAACTTCGTTCTCATTCTAGCAAGCTGACCCATTATAAACCCAGCTCTAAGTTGAAATCGCAATGCGATTAATATAACTTGAATTAATCGCATTGCGATTTCAACGTAATTCCTCAAATCCGACAGTACATTTTAGTATATGGAGACGCTCCCATGGTGATGGGGACGCTCCATGAGCACGGAAGTTATGGTTGGCTTGGTAGAATTAGCGAATAGCTAATATGACGAATGTATTCGTCATATTCCTCAAAACGAAGATAACGAAGTATTCTACATCTTCGCTTTAGCAACCTATTCGTCAACTTCGCTATTCGCTAATTCTAGCAATCAAATAGGAAGGTTGACTTACCAGACAGTTGTGTTAAATTCGCTATGCGATTTTTTTTTAATACAATAATTATATTACTTAATAAAATTATTATATTATATTATATTATTATTATTCTATTTATTAAAAAAAAAAATCGCATAGCGAATTTAACACAGCTGTCTCTATAGTCAACCTTCCTATTTGCTAGAATTAGCGAAGTTGACGAATAGGTTGCTAAAACGAAGATGTAGAATACTTCGTTATCTTCGTTTTGAGGAATATGACGAATACATTCGTCATATTCGTCATCCTCGCTAATTCTAGATATGAAACCAATAGGAAAGTAGCCTTAAGTTAAAATCGCAATATGCGATTATTTAAATCGCATGTTAATCGCGATAACTAGAAAAATGACGAATATTCGATTTCGACGAATATGAAACGAATATTCATACGAATATTCGCGAATTTCGTCGAAATCGAATATGGCACCTGCCGCTCATCACTAGGCGGCAGTAACCAATCATGCCAAGAAAGGTCAACATGTCTTTCTTGGTTTGTGGGCGGGGCAGACCCATTACGGCAGAAATTCTGGCTTGGCTGATTCTCCTCTCACCTTTACTGAGAACAAAGCCCAAATACTCAACACTTTCCCTACAACATTGTAATTTTTTCCTAGAAACTTTGTGACCACATTCACATAACCACAGTAATAGACTAACACAGTCTGCCTGGCAGGCCTCCCGAGTAGAACTACATATGAGGAGATCGTCCACATATTGTAGAAGGACAGAACAATGAGGGGCAGTCCAAGGGCGCAGTGTAGCTTGGAGGACAATGGAGTAGACTACTGGGGAGTCTACATAACCCTGAGGCATTCTACACCAAGTATACTGGCGAAATTTACATGTGGAAGCAAAGAGTGGTCGTGTCTTCTTGTCCACTGGGACAGAAAAAAATGCATTCTTTAAATCAATAACAGAGAAGAACTCTGCATGGGCAGGAATGGCTGATAGCAGAGATGGTACGTCTGGAACCGCAGGGGCTATGGGTATGATCTGTGCATT
Source organism: Bufotes viridis (assembly GCA_033119425.1). Taxonomy (NCBI): domain Eukaryota; kingdom Metazoa; phylum Chordata; class Amphibia; order Anura; family Bufonidae; genus Bufotes; species Bufotes viridis. The sequence continues at coordinate 47,789,459 of CM065593.1, forward strand.
TACTGCTCTAAGATCCTGGACAAACCTAAAGGTATTGTCAGCCTTTCTCACTAGGTTGATGGGTGAATTATAGGGAGAAATAATTTCCTCAATTACCCCTGCCTCTAGGAATTCCATCAACATAGGCTCAATCCCCTTTCCTTTTTCTGGGGAAAGAGGGTATTGTTTCTTTTTATATCCCTCCTGGTTCTCTGCCTTCTGTTTCTTCACCAATTTTCCCCTCCTAACTTCATATACTGCATGTCCCACTGAGGGTCAGGACTTTAATATGGGTAAGCTTCAATGTCACCCAAACATAACCCTTTTACCATATCCATATGGAAGGTGTCATTGGCCCCTTCCCAAGGGAACGGATCTATACTCTTCATCCTCTCTGTCCATCCTGCCATATTATCCACCCAGGGAGTAACTAAATAATGATTAGTCCCACAGACCCGGGCTACATAATCCTTGCATGTTTCTGCCACATTTGGAGGGGGTGGAGAGACTTTTCCTTGCTTTGCACCCATTTTTTATAAATTAATTGAGACGGAAGCAGTTCAGACCTTTTGTCAGGACTGACTATTGAGTGGAAGACTTATGTTTGTGCTCAACTTCCTTCTCAACTGCCTATTAGTATTATCCCCTAAAACCGTCACTTGCGTTCACCTGGTTCTGGGTTAGCGGGTTTCCCCTCGCCAGAGTGGTGGGGCGTCTTACGGTTTTCCAGGACACACAATAAAGTTAGTACAGATTTTACAATATTATGCGCCACTTACCTTCAACGAGGGAAAATTTTACAAGCAGCTTACTGTCAGCAAAAATTACTTAATGTTTCATAACATCATAATATAACAGAGAGCACAAGAAAGCAACAGATAAGAAGCGGTAGACATGGGGTGACAAGAGAGACCAGGGTGCAGATAATATTTTGAATTCTTGCCAAAAGAATTCCTATTTTAAATTCTTACCTAAAGAATTTATCTTATAGAGCTAGAGACTATTTACAGTTTATCTTGCCTGAAGATCAACTGTCCATCTTACCTAAAAATGGAGCCTCTATTTACAGTCCTGCTTGCCAAAAGCAGGCCGTCTACCATGCCAAATGATAGAAACTCTATTTACGGTCCAGCTTGCCTAAAGCCGACCTCTATCTTGCCAAAGATAGATTAATCCTTACCAAAAGAATTGTGCTATTAAATTCCACTATTCTATCTTTCCTAAAGATAGATACTATTCCTTTCAGTGTATCCGAAGTGGATTCAAAATAGAAACAACAGTGAATTTTCGGAAAGCATTGGAATCTCCCAATCCTAAAGGCAGGGATTTTCCAAACTCACCGAATTCCTGTATGTTCTATCCCGGACGATGCCCCCAGCTGAAAGGATCTTTCTTCTGCACCCTGCTTTCCCTTCGGACGTCCGGAGAGTATATTTCAATGAGACACGTACACACAATTCTAGTCTCAGTAAAAATATCTCTAATTTTTATTTGTATAGCCTCGATCTTATATACATTAATTCTACCAATCATTAACAGGTGTGTGTTACATAAATAAGGTTGCTGAGTACAAACGATTCCCTATATAGGCTATTGAAAACATACTTGACTGATATCCTTGGTACAGATCAGATAGCATTTCGTTATGAAACTCCTCACTACATAGCATATGGCTTGCTTGATTTAACCCTTCAGTCAGCACATTGTTTAAAGAAGTGCCATGCCAGGGAACTCCTTGAAGCTGCCTTTGGGGTGCTCGGTCCCTGGTGGCGGTGGCCAGTAGCAGACGAACTCTCTTGGCGGCAGCTGTTCTGCTTTTGCCCCCTGCTCCCTCTTTTGCTACGCTGTTTGCTCGGTCTCACCACTGCCTCTTCCTCTGAACTATGAAAGTCAGTGGCACGACCTTCATTCCATGTGGGGTCTAGGACATCATCGTCCCCTGCATCGTCTTCCACACAGTCTTCCTCCCTGACCTCCTGTTCGGTCTGCACACTGCAGAAAGACGCAGCAGTTGGCACCTGTGTTTGATCATCATCAGAAAGGTGCGGACTCTGATGAGGTGGTATTCCCATGTCCTCATCATCAGGAAACATCAGTGGTTGTGCATCAGTGCATTCTATTTCTTCCACCACTGGGGAAGGGCCCGGTGGATTCTCTTGGGAAGCCCTGCCAGCAGAGTCTTCAAAGAGCATAAGAGACTGCTGCATAACTTGAGGCTCAGACAGTTTCCCTGATATGCATGAGGGTGATGTGACAGACTGATGGGCTCGTTTTCAGGCACCAACTGTGCGCTTTGTGCAGAAGACTGGGTGGGAGATAATGTTGTGAACGTGCTGGATCCACTGTCGGCCACACAATTGACTAGCGTCTGTACCTGCTCAGGCCTTACCATCCTTAGAACGGCATTGGGCCCCACCAAATATCGCTGTAAATTCTGGCGGGTAGTTGAACCTGTGGTAGTTGGTTCACTAGGACGTGTGGCTGTGGCAGAATGGCCATGTCCTCTCCCAGCACCAGAGGGTCCACTAACACCACCACGACCGCGTCCGCGTCCCTTACTAGATGTTTTCCTCATTGTTACCGTTCACCAAGCACCACAATAAGAAAAAAAAATATTTGGCCCCATGTATTGATTTCAAATTCAGGCCTTTTTTACAGGCACCTAACACTATCTGCCTATTTATTTATGTACCGTATTACACTAATCCAGGCAAAGCAGTAACCATTGATTTAGGGGAATATCTACTGTAGGGCTAGTATTTTGGCCCTGGATGAAAGGTATCCTTTTATGGACAGATTTACACTTGGATATGCACAGTAGCGTGTGAAAAAATATGTAGGATTATGCCTTCAGCAATTGTATTTTAACTCTTTGTGTAATATACCCTTTAACGGACAGAAATACAATGTGAGATGCACGGTAGCATGTGAAGTTATTGAGGATGACCCTCTCAGCACTTGTATATACACCTTGAGTGTAATATACCCTTTTACGGACAGATTAACACTTGGCCTGCAACAGCTGGAACACCAGATTCAGGGTATTGCTATATTGGCAAGTGAATTTCACCCCAGAACAAAATATATCCTTTGCCGGACACTATGAAACTTGGCCAGCCACAGCTGAAACCACTGATTTATGGTATTGCTATTTTGGCAATTGAATTTTACCCCAGAAAAAATTATATCCTTTGCAGGACACTATGAAACTTGGCCAGCCAGAGCTGAAACCACTGATTTATGGTATTGCTATTTTGGCAATTGAATTTCACCCCAGAACAAAATATATCCATGTTGCAGGACAGCTATGAAACTTGGCCTGCAACAGCTGAAACCACTGATTTATGGTATTGCTATTTTGGCAATTAAATTTCACCCCAGAAAAAAATATACCATGTTACGGACAGATTTAAACTAGGCCTGCAACTGCTGGAACACCAGATTCAGGGTATTGCTATTTTGGCAATTAAATTTCACCCCAGAACAAAATATATCCTTTGCCGGACACTATGAAACTTGGCCAGCCACAGCTGAAACCAATGATTTATGGATTTGCTATTTTGGCAATTGAATTTCACCCCAGAACAAAATATATCCTTTGCCGGACACTATGAAACTTGGCCAGCCACAGCTGAAACCACTGATTTATGGTATTGCTATTTTGGCAATTGAATTTCACCCCAAAACAAAATATATCCTTTGCAGGACACTAGGAAACTTGGCCAGCCACAGCTGAAGCCACTGATTTATGGTATTGCTATTTTGGCAATTGAATTTCACCCCAGAAAAAAATATATCCTTTGCAGGACACTATGAAACGTGGCCAGCCACAGCTGAAACCACTGATTCATAGTATTTCTATTTTGGCAATTGAATGTCACCCCAGAACAAAATATACTCTGTTACGGACAGATTTAAACTAGGCCTACAACTACTGGAACACCAGATTCGGGGTATTGCTATTTTGGCAATTGAATTTCACCCCAGAACAAAATATATGTTTTGCCGGACACTATTATACTTTGCCAGCCACTGCTGGGACACCAGATTTAGGGGATTGTTATTTTGGCAATTGAATTTCACCACAGAAAATAATCTATCCTTTGCCAGACACAGATTTAGGGGATTGGTATTTTGGCAATTGAATTTAACCCCTTAAAAAAATATAGAAATTGCTATCCTTAGTTTTTAGGGGTGACAATAAGCACAGCCAAGCCCCTGATGTAGGATAGAGCAAAAAAAAAACCCTAGTATTGATGGATTGATGGACTTGGTGGCAGCTTGTTCTGGTGCACCACAAGTCACAAAATGGCCGCCGATCACCCCAGAAAAAAAGTGACAGAAAAACGCTCTGTGCAGCCTAAAAACCAGTGAGCAATTAACAAGCAGAAGTTGAATCATTCACAGCTGTAGATCGATCACTTCATTAGGTGCTTTTGCTGACTTTTCCCTGCCTAATCTCGCCCTCACAGAAGCTGCGTCCTCTCCTACACTAATCAGAGCAGTGTGAAGTGCGGCGCTACATGACTCCAGCTTGAATTAGTAGGCATGGCTGTGATGGCTTTAGGGCAAGAAGTAAAACCCTAGCTGATTGGATGCTGTGCAGCCCTTCAGAAAGCGGGAAGAAATCGCCGAACAATGCACCTGAACCCGAACTTTTTTGAAAATGTTCGGGTCCGGGTCCATGTCCCGAACACCCCAAATTCAGTACGAACCCAAACTATGCTTGAACTGTTCGCTCATAGTGTTGAGCGCGAATATTCGAATAGCGAAAATTTTTTTTGCGAATATCGGCACTTCGCTAATTCGCGAATATTTCGAATATAGCGCTATAAATTTCGCTATTTCGAATATTCGTTTTTTTTTTTTTTTAGTTATATTTCTTTATTTCCCACTTCCCAAAAGTAGTTCTTACCTGTCCTTAGTATTCCTGGCTTCCTGGCTGCTCCAGTCAGTGCCCGTTGTCGCTTCTGCCGACTTCCATGCTCATCGAGCGTCCCCATCACCATGGGAACTTCTCCATATACTAAAATGTACTGTCGGATTTGAGAATAACGTTGAAATCGCAATGCGATTAATTCAAGTTATATTGATCGCATTGCGATTACAACTTAGCAGTGCACTGCTATCTTACATATTAGGCTAGAATTAACGAATATGGAATATAGCAGCAGTGCTAAGTAGAAATCGCAATGCGATTACTCCAAGTTACATTAATCGCATTGCGATTTCAATTAGCACTGCTATAATATATTCCATATTCGTTAACTTTGTTAATTCTAGCAAGCTGACCCATTATAAACCCAGCTCTAAGTCTAAATCGCAATGCGATTAATATAACTTTAAGTAATCGCATTGCGATTTCTACTTAGCACTGCTGCTATATTCCATATTCGTTAATTCTAGCCTAATATGTAAGATAGCAGTGCACTGCTAAGTTGTAATCGCAATGTGATTAATATAACTTGAATTAATCGCATTGCGATTTCAACAGACATGGTTTACTATGGTTGCTAAAACGAAGATGGAGAATACTTCGTTATCTTCGTTTTGAGGAATATGACGAATATATTCATCATATTTGCTAATTCTACCAAGCCAACCATAGTAAACCAGGTCTAAGTAGAAATCGCAATGCGATTAATTCAAGTTATCTTAATCGCATTGCGATTTCAACGTAATTCTCAAATCCGACAGTACATTTTAGTATGGAGACGTTCTTGGCTTGGTAGAATTAGCGAATATGACGAATGTATTCATCATATTCCTCAAAACGAAGATAACGAAGTATTCTCCATCTTCGTTTTAGCAACCTATTCGTCAACTTCGCTAATTCTAGCAATCAAATAGGAGGGTTGACTATAGAGACAGCTGTGTTTAATTCGCTATGTGATTATATCATTTTTTTTTTTAATAAATAGAATTATAATAATTATCAAGTATTATAATTATTCTATTAAAAAAAGCTAAGTAATATAATCGCATAGCGAATTAAACACAGCTGTCTTTAGCAAAGTTGACGAATAGGTTGCTAAAACGAAGATGGAGAATACTTCGTTATCTTCGTTTTGAGGAATATGACGAATACATTCGTCATCTTCGCTATAAATCTAGATATGAAACCAATAGGAAATTAGCCTAAGTTAAAATCGCAATACGCGATTATCGCATATTAATCGCGATAACTAGAATAATGACGAATATTCGATTTCGACGAATATGAAACAAATATTCTTTCGAATATTCGCGAATCTCGTCGAAATCGAATATGGCAACTGCCGCTCATCACTATTCGCTCAACACTATTCATTAACATTTGGACTGTAAGACACACTGCCATTTTTCCCTTACTTTTTTGGGGGGGAGTCTGTCTTATAGTCCAAAAAATTTGAGAGACTACAAACCTTTGACTTTGAAAAAACAGACAAAAGCATTTATTATATTCGCTCTGAACTAAACAGCTTATTACAGTTTTCCATGCTTTCAGTTATTAAACTGTTCAAACTGCTCAAATCTTCTTGTGTTTTCTTAATATTAGCTCTGACCTCATATGGTAAGAGAGAAGGGATAAGTCATCACGCCTCTGTGCTGCTTTACACATTTTAGATTTTTCTCTATCTCTTTTCCTTTTTTCACGTATAACTGCACCTACGTGTATCTGTGTTGGTCTTTATCTAAAAGAAATTGTAAGAAATACATTTCTTTCTACATGCATGCAACACTTTCTACTTTGCTCTCTGGAAACTGCAGATCGGCAAAATACTGATGGCCTCCATGTCAAATTTGCAGTCCCATTATAGAGAATGCTATTCTTCCTATTCTTGTCTGTTTTGTGTACAAGAATAGCTATTTCTATAATAGAACTACAAGTTGCACAAAATATATTTGTAGTTTGTGGATCTGTGGTTCCCTGAGTACAAAACAGATCCAGTTTAGTGCATGTAACCTAAAAACAAATGATTTCCTGACAATTTCTTTGAGACACCTACACATGAGGTTTACACTTTCATGAGGCCAAACAGGAAAACACAGCTGGCTAATATGTGAAAAAAACTATTCTGCTTAGCATCTAACACCAGATGATATAACATAACTATATCATATCAATGTTTGACTTTTTAAACAGGCCTTCAAGCATAACCAGGATAATAGCTATGTAAATAGCTTATTCCAAGCAATCACCCTGTTTCAAGGCAAGGAATATAGAGTTTTATTTTCTTTCTCTGAGAGGCCTTGGGGGGAAGTGGGGGCTCTGGGAGGGTACTATTTTTATTACAGAGACCACCTAATATAGATTATATGTATTGTAGGCTAGCAACGGTTATCTTGGTTTCAGAGAAAAATATGTGCAAATTAGCATGTCTAACATGTGGCATGAGAAACTCAGCTTTCTTCTTTTTGTCAGGAATGGTAATTTGAATATTTTCCCCAGGAACCCAAAGATATGCAAATTACCTTCCAGAATTAAATATGCTAATTTGCCTATATTTCCAAGAAACTAAGAGCAGCATTGCCTGACCTACAATGCTTTTACCCATACTAGGCATTCTCCATAATGACAAAGAATAGTCAACAGACAAAGCCTATATAATCCTTGAAATACAGAGAAGCATGTTAGTTAGTTCCTCCCTCCCTCTTCTTAGACCAAAGAGTGTTAAATAGTCAGGGAAATTGGAGTGCAGATGTTATTGAATTCAGTTATAGGGTTCTGTTATAATCGAATTTTAGGACAGAATGCATATTGGAAGCCTTCAAGAGGCATACCGTTTTGCTCCGTCCTAATACATGTCTAGGGACACATAAGGGTTTGACAGGACTATTTTTTCCGTGTTTTATTTGTATTCTTTCAGCTATAACCTTTTAATTTTTAAGGTTACTTTTTTAGGCATAATGTTTGGGTAAATATACTGTATGATATCATTTATGTAATCTGATTGTTGTTGGTACAGGGAAATGCATGAAAAAGTTATTCAATTATTGTTTTTTTTTGTTAAAAGAGGACATAGTGTTTTTGTATGGGTCAAGACAAGTATGGGGATATAATAAGTATATGTTTTAAATGTTTTGTGACTGAGTAAATAAAATAGATTTATTTAAAAAATGCAATGTAGTATTTTCTGCATTTTACTGTGTTTTTCAGTCATTTATGTAATTAGATTTTTTAGCTTTATATTTTTACTTTATTTTACTTTTTTACTTTTAAAGACACACTTCCAACATTGTATAACATTTTAACAATATGCAGTATATTGGAATATTTATGCTATTTTTTTTATTAATAGATAAATTGTGGATATATTTTTTTGAAACCACTCCATGTACAGTATGTAAGTTCCTGCTCAGAGTCTGTAACTTACTCCCTGTCTAGGCTTTTAGCATTACAGAAGTAAGGGCTGGAGTAAGGTACTTGCTGGAAAACGCACCCAGTAAGGCGTTTTGGACCAATTGGTGCTTGTTCACCCAGAATAATCAGGGTCAAGAAGTAACTGGGCAGCAGATGTGTGTTAGAAGTGTTAACGGGGATCTACTGCCCAGAAACAATAATTCTCTATAGGGATGAACGATCAAGTAACAATCAGTCATCCTTATACAGAGAAGACAACTGCTACATGTAAATGCAGCTTTTACTGTAGGTCGCTCACAGTTAGGAAATTATCAGAAATTAATGGCTCTTTCCTGATAATTGCCCGTTCAATTGGCCCACATACGAATGGATCTCTGGAGCTTAAAAATGTAAATATATATACTCTGTGAAAAAAGTTGTACAGTTTAGAAAAATAAAATGAGGGACATTTATCCAACAAGCTACACCAGTTTTGTGATGGAAAAATGTGTTGAGGCCAATGTTGGTAGGTATACATAATGCCATTGACTTTTACTACAAAGGTCACAGAAATGTACACTTTTATCTCTACAATATAAGAAGCATATTATAGAAACTTAAATTTAACAGTAGTAGAGCGGATTCTAGGTTGTAATAATTTTAATCCTCTTATCGTCATTATGAAATTACTGATTCACAATATAAACGTTAGTAGTTATGATGTCTAGACTCTAACAATATGGTCATAAATAAACTTTCCAATAAACTGAGAACACAGAATAGCAAAGACAAATTTAAATCATGGTTAACAAATTGGGTGGCTCACCCCAAATATAAATATGGATAGGGTGCACAGTCTATAAATGGGTTACACCATACCCATATATGTATTAAATCAATATAGGTTCCTCAGTGGTATAGCCTATACCACTGAGGAAGGGACTAAGCAACAGATCGAAACGCGTTTGGTGTGTGGACCCTCAGTGGTATAGCCTATACCACTGAGGAAGGACAAGCCGTCCCGAAGCTTGGGTGCCAGGACCCGCAGAATATAGGGCCTCTCACCACACAGCCTCAACACAGCCCGACCGCATACTCGGGACCGACGGATACAGTGAAAAGCTACACGGCGTATGCTGCAGCAACGCCAGAGGTAAAGACACCCCGTGCGGATCAGCCACGTGGGACGCCACTGGTGAGTACGGCAGTGTCAGCCCGACACCGCTCACATAGCGCCCCGTATTTAACATATGTGGTGGTGAGGTGCAATGCACATTATTAAGCAACAAAGGGATATTGCACTCAAGCCTTGAGACTTTACAAACCCTGGAGTAAAAATACAGAGAGCATTTAACTGAATAGCCTTTCCATTTAGTGTGGACAAGCATTTAAATAAGGAGAAGATAGTTATCACCCTCTCGATTTTAAATATATACAACACAGTCGGGATCCCAAGGAGGGATTAGGATGATGGACTTTTGCTTCACGGTCGTCATACTGAGGTCTCCAATGCGGATAGCCTGACTGTGATGGACTATATACCAGTAACGAAGGATGATGACATGGGTGTGAATTACTGTGTTTTTATATAGATCATATTGTTACAATTTGTACTTCATTATTGCCTCTTTATTTGATTTTTGATTTTTTATATGGTCATTTTATTAGAATAAATAAGTATTAACCATTAGACCTCCATCTGATCTGAATGAGGTGTGCCGGTCTAACATTCTGAAGCTATATAAATTTAAATCATATAAAAAGTGAATTGGAAACATTCTGACTATCAAAGACCTTCGCATGATGTCATGTATTATTAGACCTCTACATTTGTATTCATCTCTTTTGATGTTATAATGCTCTTGTAATAATTTAGCACATTGAAGTCATAAAATAATAATTGGAATTGATATTAAATTGTGATCATTAAAATGACATATTTTTAGGATCTTGTTAGCCATTTAGTTTTTATAAGATCTACAAGGAGTTATTAACATTTCTGGAAAAAAAAATGTGCAGGGTGAACCGAATATTTTATTCTTTTAATGCACTGTAAAACTAATGAACTAAAACAAGGAGTGTCATTAGGACCTAGCTAAAGAAGAAAAATTTCAAGACTTAAGATTGAATGTGGGAAAGCTGTAACCAACAGAATACACTTACTTTTTGGAAATGCTACAATTTTTTATGAAGAAGCAAAATTTATGATTGAACCATCATGAATGGTAATAAACCCTAAGGAGATTAAGCCAATGTCTTTGCCATTAGAGGTAATCAATCAAGAAGTAGAAAGGAACATCAGTATTGCTGTATTATATACAGAATTTCTCACTTCAGATTTTCAAGCCTCATCAGTGAGAATAGAAAACTAAAGACTGCATACATTTTGTATGAACTATTTAAACTTGATGAAAGTTTGCAGAAAAATTAATACAGCAACTGGGTTTGTACTTTACTTCATTGTAGCATCTTGAATTAAAACCCCAAATATATCCACTACTACTGGGATGCGCTCTGCTGTAAGTTACCTTACTGTTCTTAGGCTGCGCAGGTCTGGGTTACTGGTAAGATGGTGCAGCTTGCTCTGTTATTGGTTCCGGCTGCTGGTGAGGTGATGCGGCTGGCGCTGCAGAGGTCCGAGCTGAGTTTCGCTGCTCACGCGCCTTCTCTTGGCGTCACACTGGTGTCGATGGATGTACTCTCCACTGTTGTATGAGGGTCACGTGTTCCATATCCAGAGGCTGCAGGCGTGCGCTGCAAACTTAAATTATTTGGATAGATAGTTCTCACTCTGCTTATATTAATAGTTGATCCACAGGTATACTTGGACTTGTAGTTCTATTGGGAATACAATAGTTTGGCAGACTGTGCAAACATATGTCCCAAACGCGTTTCGAAGTCAAAGGACTTCTTCATAAGTGGTAAGAAGTTTACACATACAGTTGTGTTCAAAATTATTCAACCCCCAATGTTGTAAAGGGTTTTCGGGAATTTACTGTACATTTGTAATTGTGTTCAGAATGAAATCTTACAAGGACTTTTTAAAGAACCAAATGCAACTAAAATGACATCAATTGTTTTTGTAATACAGTATTAAATGTTTTTTTTGTGATTTCATCATTGACACAATTATTCAACCCCTTAAAGACGACCACTCTTAAGAACAAAGGTTCATTCAAGTGTTTTCGATCAGGTATTGAAAACACCTATTGGATGTCAAGGAGCAGCAATCAAGCAAAATAAGCACCAATTTGGCAGATTTAAAATGACTGTGATACTCAGCTCCTTCTAGACATTTACTGGTGTGTTTACAAACATGGTGAAGTCAAGAGAATGGTCCAGGAAGACAAGAGAAGAGGTGATTTCTCTTCATAGGAAGGGCAATGGCTATAAGAAGATTGCAAAGATGTTAAACATACCAAGAGACACCATAGGAAGCATCATTCGCAAATTCAAGGCAAAGGGCACTGTTGAAATGCTACCTGGTCGTGGCAGAAAGAAGATGCTGACTTCGACTGCTGTGCGCTTCCTGAAGCGCAAAGTGGAGAAAAGTCTCCGTGTGACTGCTGAGGAACTGAAAAAAGATTTGTCAGATGCGGGTACTGAAGTTTCAGCTCAGACAATAAGGCGCACAATGCGTAATGAAGGCCTCCATGCCAGAACTCCCAGGCGCACCCCTTGCTGTCTCCAAAGAATAAGAAGAGTCGACTGCAGTATGCCAAAGTCATGTGGACAAACCACATTTGTGTTCTGTGGACTGATGAAACAAAATTAGAACTGTTTGGGCCCATGGATCAATGCTATGTTTGGAGGAGGAAGAACAAGGCCTATAAAGAAAAGAACACCTTGCCTACTGTGAAGCATTGCGGGGGTCAATCATGCTTTGGGGCTGTTTTGCTTCTACAGGTACAGGAAGCTTCAGCGTGTGCAAGGTACCATGAATTCTCTTCAGTACAAGGAGATATTGGATGAAAATGTGATGCAGTCCGTCACAAACCTGAGGCTTGGGAGACGTTGGACCTTTCAACAGGACAATGATCCCAAGCATACCTCCAAGTCCACTAGAGCATGGTTGCAGATTAAAGGCTGGAACATTTTGAAGTGGCCATCGCAGTCACCAGACTTAAATCAGATTGAGAACCTCTGGTGGAACTTAAAGAAAGCAGTTGCAGCGCGCAAGCCTAAGAATGTGACTGAACTGGAGGCTTTTGCCCATGAAGAATGGGCAAAGATACCCGTAGATCGCTGCAAGACACTTGTGTCAAGCTATGCTTCACGTTTAAAAGCTGTTATAACTGGAAAAGGATGCTGTACTAAGTACTAAGATTGAATGTCACTTGGGGGTTGAATAAAACTGATAATGATGTGAGCACAGAAAAGACATTTGTGGTTATTTCATTATAAATGTTATGTTATATTTGTCTGACTTACAAGTGCCTCTTTGATTTAATTGTAAACAAGATGACTGAAATGATCAAAATCAATGTCAAAGTGGCCAAAACACTCAATTTCAGTGGAGGTTGAATAATTTTGAACACAACTGTATATAGGTGTGTGTGTCTCTCCTCCCACCAGTTGCTGATGCACATGGAGGTAACAAGGGGAAGCTCACCATATGTGCGGGGACTGTGCTCCTGAAAAATGCGCCACATCGTGAATAGGTTAGCATAGGAACCCGCCTGAACTGAGACCACCTTGTTGCTGATAGTTGGGCTTAGATGTATTTTGATCAAAATGTATTGGCCAAGTGTCTCAGTTTTTATCAAGAGTGAGGGCTTAGTCCATATGTTATGCTTGCATCTATTTTTATAGTGCATTATTTTCTGTTATTTTGTAAATGTAGCCATATACATCCGCACATTTAATACCATATCGTGCAGGATGGTTTATATATAGTTTTTTCTGTGATTTGTTTGATTTGTCTTGAAGGAGTGGCACCTTCATGTGTGAATACGCTCCTATACTGGGAGTGATATTCAAGTGCACTTTTGCCCCACCTATCTAATAGGTGACCTTAATTAAGGTGATACATATAGGTGTGTGTGTCTCTCCTCCCACCGGTTGCTGATGCACATGGAGGTATCAAGGGGCAGCACACCATATGTGCGGGGACTGTGCTCCTGAAAAATGCGCCACAGCATGAATAGGTTAGCATAGGAACCCGCCTGAACTGAGACCACCTTGTCACCGGTAGGTGGGCTTAGATGTATTTTGATCAAAATGTATTGACCAAGTGTCTCAGTTTTTATCAAGATTGAGGGCTTGGTCCATATGTTATGCTTGCATCTATTTTTATAGTGCATTATTTTCTGGTATTTTGTAAATGTAGCCATATACATCCGCACATTTAATACCATATCGTGCAGGATGGTTTATATATAGTTTTTTTCTGTGATTTACTTCACTGGTGCAGTTATATCTGTTAAAAGCATTTAGTGGCCTCTTTCAGTACAGAAAGAAAAATATATATGCACTTCACTTCTGCAGTTATTATTATTTCAGTACAAAAACTAAATATATTCAGCGTTCACTTTTGCAGTTATATGTGGTAAAACCTTTAGTGACGTATTTCGGTAGAAAAACAAAATATATTCAGCGTTCACTGTTGCAGGTATCTGTGACAAAACCTTTTGTGACATATTTTGGTCGAAAAAAAAAATCTATTCAGCATTCAGCACTGTATTTATATGCGGTAAAATCATTTGTGACATATTTTGGTCTAAAAACAAATTTTATTCAGCATTCAGACCTGCAGTTATATCTGATAAAATCTTTATTGACGTATTTTGGTGGAAAAACTAATTTTATTCAGCGTTCAGCGCTGCAGTTATATGTAGTAAAATCTTTATTGAAGTATTTTGGTGGAAAAACAAATTGTATTCAGCGCTGTAGTAATATGTGGTAAAATCTTTTGTGACTTATTTCGGTCGAAAAATAAATTGTATTCAGCATTCAGCGCTGCAGTTATTTGTGGTAAAATCTTTTGTGTCGTATTTAGGTGGAAAAACTAATTGTATTCAGCGTTCAGAGCTGCAGTTATATGTGGTAAAATCTTTATTAACGCATTTCGGTGGAAAAACTAATTTTATTCAGCGTTCAACGCTGCAGTAATATGTGGTAAAATCTTTATTGAGGTATTTCGGTCGAAAAACTAAGATTAATTCTGTGGTCAGCTCTGTGGTTATATGCAGTCAAATCTTTATTGAAGTATTTTGGTCGAAAAACAAAATGAATTCATTGGTCAGAGCTGTGGTTATATGCGGCAAAATCTTATTGAAGTATTTCGGACAAAGAACAAAATTTATTCAGCGGTCAGCACTGCGGATAGATGTGGTAAAATCTTTAGTGACGTATCTTGATGAACTTCGCGACTCTTCTGGATTCATGACACTTTGACGCTTTGTCTTCTCATTGTTTGTAGCTACTAGAGGCCTGTACATGCCAGACAGGTTTCCCAAGAAGAATCTTGGTCGATCGTCACTCTGTCATTGTGCCATTATGTGGCCTTCTCATGCTGTTGCTTACTCCACACTCTGTGATTGTGTCATTCTGTGGCTTCCTCATGCTGCTGACACCTCCACATTCTGTCATTGTGCCACTCTGTGGCCTCCTCCTGCTGCTGCTGACACCTCCAGACTCCAGCCTACTCATGCTGTTGCCACCTCCACACTATATCACCTTGCCACTATGTGGTCTCCTGATGCTGAGGCCACCTCCACACTCTGTCATTGTGCCATTCTGTGACTTCCTCACGCTGCTGCAAACTCCAGACTCTGTAATTTTGCCATTCTGTGGCTTCCTCCTGATGCTGCTGCTGCCGACACCTCTAGACTCTTCTATTGCGCCACTCTGTGGCCTACACATGCTGCTGCCACTTCCAGACTCTGTTATGCCACTGTGAGGCCTACTCATGATGCAGCCACCTCCACACTCTGTCATTGTGTCATTCTGTGGCTTACTCATGCTGCTGCCACTTCCAGACTCTGTCATTGTGCCACTCTGTTGGCCTCTTCCTGATGCTGATGCTTCCGACACCTCCAAACTCTGTCATTATGCCACTCTGTGGCCTACTCATGCTGCTGCCTTCTACACACTGTACAAATTCCAGCTAACATAAATGATTACATGTGTAAGGGTGTACACTCACCATATATTATCCAGCAATAATAACCCCTTCAATTAAAACATTACTTTTATTTGTTAAATTCTTAAAACAGGTATATTTGGATAGAATAGGCCGTCAACGCAGCCTCTATCCTTCTTGATACCAAAATCTGCTCGACTCAGCTCCAGATACAGTACATCAATTACCTGGACCATCCAAGTTATTCATATGTGAATGATAGGGGTGAGCAAAATAGATCAAATCATCACTTATGATGTTTATTAGTGATGCTTACTTTCCCTACCACTCACCCTTACTTATACGTCTGCCCAGGGACGACCCCTGATGGTGGGGACTCCCTGTCCTCGTGCCTAGGGCCTCACTCACCCTTCTACTTAGCCCTAGGGATAACAGAAATGCATTTGTGGGTAGGTACAGGTATTAGATGTACAGTAAAAGGAATGATACCAATCCTGGGATCAAATAAACATTAATTGTCTTTTTAGTAGATAAATATTGTCATAAGCATCTATATATATAACTCCACCTTGACGCGTTTCTCCCCAAACTTTTATTGGGGTTCATCAGGAGGTTTTTAGATGGATGTCACCTATACATTTATGCAACAACAAATGGTTGCACAAAATTGATATTCAGATAGATCATGAAACTGATATAACAAGATAAATCACAAAAAGTTTTTTGATACAGCATAAATGTCCAGAGGAGGAGAAGTGGCTCATGCAGACGGAGCCTAGATGACGGTCCAAGTCTGCTCACTTTAGACCTGCAAAAAAATACATAACCCAAATAGAGTAACTCTATAGCCAAAGACCCGGTGATTCCTACAAAGAAGATATAGACCAGGTACTTACTAGAGACATGTTACATTCTGATATGGGGACTACCCAAGGTGCTGCTGCCGATATACTGTGCAGTCACCTGTAAATATATAGTGGCCATGTCATAGCTAGATATCAAAAAGTCCATCAATCCATCTCAAGTTAGAATAGTAAATTGCAGGATAAACACTCACATGTAGATGTCTTCTAAAGCGTTCCCTCCTCTGGCGCTTCACTTCCAGCTTAGCCCCCCCTCTCTCTTTAAATAGCCCTATCGTAATACCCGGTGTGCGCTAGCCACGCCCCCTCAGCGTGCTCTGGCTGCGTACCACCGCGCTCCTCACCATTATTGTATGCACATGTGATCACAGTGCTCCCGGTCACATGACAGCGCATACTTCCGGTCTTTGGAACGCAAACCCGACATCTTATTTCCTGTCCATGGAGCACATCATTTTACTTCCTGTCCATGAAGCGCATCAGTGGGGCTGTCCCCTAAGAGTCCGAGCATAGTCTCATAGATAACATAATTATATTCAACTTTACTATAGATAATCACCTTTGGGTGCTTCATGCACCTCAGGCCAGTTAAGAACTTCATACGATAAATGTACATATAAATCAGCCAAAGCATCACTATCCAGACAGATATATTTTATCCTCAGAGAACAGGTAAATACACCACCCAGCTGAAATCTGCGTGTTTCCAGTACTACTATAAAAAACACGTAAAGTTCAACCTCTCATTCCATCCCTCGATGTTTTGCCCACATAATCAAGAGCACAACTATTGGTGCCAAAGAGTAAGGAGGATAGAGGCACCAAGGCGAGGATTATATCCACTTTTGATTCATGCTATGACGAGATACGATCCATTCTGAGGAGATATTGGCCTATCCTTGGAATGGATTCTGACCTCAAGAACATCATTGATGACCGTCCGGCTGTCAGCTATAGACGGGGCAGGAATCTGCGGGAGGAGGCAAGGAGGATATTTCTGGAACACGTCAATGACATTATTAATTAAAAAACTACACCGGTTGCCTCGCATATGCATGAGGTCCACGGAGGTAATCCACGCTTGTTGCGCTTTTTGATTCGTAAAACTGTACCACAATCCATGAGGGGTGGTGACTGGGATCTTAAAATATTACAAAAAGAGTGTACCTGGATCCACAAGTTTAGATCCCAGTCACCATCAGGATTGAATGAGAGGTTGAACTTTGCGTGTTTTTTATAGTAGTACTGGAAACACACAGATTTCAGCTGGGTGGTGTATTTACCTGTTCTCTGAGGATAATATATATCTTTCCGGATAGTGATGCTTTGGCTGATTTATATGTACATTTATCGTATGAAGTTCTTAACTGGCCTGAGGTGCATGAAGCACCCAAAGGTGATCATCTATAGTAAAGTTGAATATAATTATGTTATCTATGAGACTATGCTCTGACTCTTAGGGGACAGCCCCACACTCTTGGATAGAATGATACTTAGCCCTATCAATATTAATTTGGTGAAAACACACCTGACTTTGATAGATTATTGCTGGACTAAATTATATATATGGTCCTGCAACATGATCTGATATGGACTGCCCCGGCGCTATTTTATATTATATTGATCCTAAATATGTGGGCACCTCAAACAGAGATATCCCTCTAAATTGAACATACCGAAACTTTCAACCAGCTACTATCATTGAGGGCACTGGATCGCTGATGATGCGCTTCATGGACTGGAAGTAAAATAATGTGCTCCATGGACAGGAAATAAGATGTCGGGTTTGCGTTCCAAAGACCGGAAGTATACGCTGTCATGTGACCGGGAGCACTGTGATCAGATGTGCATAAAATAATGGTGAGGAGCGCGGTGGTACGCAGTCGGAGCACGTTGAGGGGGCGTGGCTAGCGCACGCGGGGTATTACAATAGGGCTATTTAAAGAGAGAGGGGGGGGGGCTAGGCTGGAAGTGAAGCGCCAGAGGAGGGAATGCTTTAAAGGACATCTACATGTGAGTGTTTATCCTGCAATTTACTATTCTAACTTGAGATGGATTGATGGACTTTTTGATATCTAGCTATGACATGGCCACTATATATTTACAGGTGACTGCACAGTATATCGGCAGCAGCACCTTGGGTGGTTCCCATATCAGAATGTAACATGTCTCTAGTAAGTACCTGGTCTATATCTTCTCTGTAGGAATCACCGGGTCTTTGGCTATAGAGTTACTCTGTTTGGGTTATGTATTTTACTGCAGGTCTAAAGTGAGCAGACTTGGACCGTCATCTAGGCTCCGTCTGTATGAGCCACTTCTCCTTCTCTGGACATTTATGCTGTATCAAAAAACTTTTTGTGATTTATCTTGTTATATCAGTTTCATGATCTATCTGGGTATCAATTTTGTGCAACCATTTGTTGTTGCATAAATGTATAGGTGACATCCATCTAAAAACCTCCTGATGAACCCCAATAAAAGTTTGGGGAGAAACGCGTCGAGGTGGATTTATATATATATAGATGCATATAACAATATTTATCTACTAAAAAGACAATTAATGTTTATTTGATCCCAGGATTGGTATCATTCATTTTACTGTACATCTAATATCTGGACCTACCCACAAATGCATTTATGTTATCCCTAGGGCTAAGTAGAAGGGTGAGTGAGGCCCTAGGGACGAGGACAGGGAGTCCCCACCATCGGGGGTCGTCCCTGGGCAGACGTATAAGTAAGGGTGAGTGGTAGGGAAAGTAAGCATCATTTACCTACACACTATGTCATAGGGCCACTTTGTGGACTTCTCATGCTGTTCCCACCCTCCCCACTTCATGACTGAGCCAATATTTTGCCTTTCGGCCTAACTGACATCATCATTTATTTGACCTTTCTTCTGATCTGTCAGAAGGAAGGAAAAATGAGATGCACAATGGATCCTGTCTGTGTAGCAGCTGTAAGACCTGCATGTGTCACATTGGGGAGTGGGGGAAAACTCCCCACCGTACAATGTCAACTGCTACTAGACCTGGAATCAAGGAAAAGGGGGCAGGTCACCTCCTACAGCATACCTAACCTGGCCCTGATCTCCTAGGCGTTTGAGCCAGATGGTAGGAGGGCCCATACACCGTAATCTTGGACCCTGGAATCCCTGAATAGCCCTAAAGATGGTGACAGGGCTTAGACAACCTGTTCGTACAACACCACGGATGAGGCTGCAACCTCCAGACTCTGTCATTGTGCAACTCTGTGGCCAACTCATGCTGCTGCCACCTCCACACTATGTCACCTTGCCACTCTGTGGTCCCCTGTTGCTGCAGCCACCTCCACACTCTGTCATTGTTCCATTCTGTGGCTTCCTCATACAGCTGCCAACTCCAGACTCTGTCATTGTGCCACTCGGTGGCCTTCTCCTAATGCTGTTGCTGCTGCCACCACCTACAGACTCTGTCATTGAGCCACCTGGTGGCCTACTAATGCTGCTGCCACCTCCAGACTCTGTCATGGTGCCACTTTGTGGCCTACTCATGCTGCAGCCACCTCATCACTATGTCATAGGATCACTCTGTAGACTTCTCTGCTGTTCCCACCCTCCCCACTATTTTGGCTTTTGGCCGGTCTGACATCATCATTTATTTGACAATTCTTCTGATCTGTCAGAAGGAAGGAAAAATGAGACGGACAACGGATCCTGTCTATGTATCACTTTCAGGCCTCTATGGTCCCATCAGAATTGGCTTATGATTTGGTAGCCAAAATGCAAATATTCTATTCACGTGTCATCTCTGTTTTAGATCTACCTCTGTTTTTTTGGGGCATTAGCAATACTGATGGATTATTGAGCAAATGCTGACCAAATGAAGGCATATGCTCCACAGACAGGATCCATTTTTTCTGGGTTATTTTTCTGATGGGTTGGAGAATGGGGAAAATGAATCAGTGACGTCAACACAAACTTACTGCTGACACCCTCTCCACTCTGACAGGGAGGATCTACTTGTATAAGCGTTTACTAGAACAGGTACTGTAGACATTTATGTGGAATCAGCTGACAAGGGTGTTAAAGGAGTGCGCTTCTTCTTGACTCTAACATCTACCTGTAGGGCTGAGTTGATACTTGAGTTATTTGATCAGTTTTGGCCCTGTGACTGCCCAAATAAGTGAAGTATGCAGTGATTCTATAAGGCACCCCTGTCATCTGCATGTCATACTGACTCACAGTATTATTTCACTACCACAGCAGACTCCCTATGCGTGAATAAATTAGGATCAAAGCAAATTTAAACCAAATTTAAACCAGTTTTAAACCAAACTGGGCTTTGGTTCTGAGGTAGTAGTCGGGACTGAAGCGGAGTTCGGTTTCAAGTTTTAAAGTGGTTTTCCACTTTATAAATCAACTACCGAAGTTATTCAACGAAGTCACGTGCGCTTTCATGAATAACTTATATACTTCGACTCATCAGAGCCTGTACATTCTGATACTGTATGGAGACTGATCTCTGTGCAGTATTATTCCGAAGTTTTAAACAAAGTGACTTCGGATGAAGCATCCGAAGCTTGCTTCACTCAACACCAGTATCTAGCATAGCATTGGAACAATGAATGGAGAGATCTCTGGATCCATGTGAGGTATAGTGATGAGCGGCAGGGGCAATATTCGATTTTGCGATATTTAGCGAATATATGGGCGAATATTCGCCATGTATTCATTAATTCGCAAATTTATCTTCATGGACTATTTTTTTTTCATTGCGAAAATCGCAATGTAAAATTCACTTAATGCGCATGCGCAAAAGGGGCATGGCCTAATTCAAACTACCCGAAATTTGAGAAGATTTGAAAAGATGGCGGGAAGCAATTTTCACGAAAC
This sequence comes from Bufotes viridis, assembly GCA_033119425.1. Classification (NCBI taxonomy): domain Eukaryota; kingdom Metazoa; phylum Chordata; class Amphibia; order Anura; family Bufonidae; genus Bufotes; species Bufotes viridis. The sequence goes on from CM065593.1 coordinate 47,810,578, forward strand.
TGAGGAATAACTACTGATCGCTGTAAGTAATTTGAGATTACAGCAGTGTATTTGATTACATTTCACATGCATGTCAGAACAATCGCTTTATACGCAGATAGAATGTTATGAAATTTTAGCGATTACGAAAATCGCCACTTATGATACAAACTTATTTTTGCAATACATACCACTTCATATTTTATAAGGTCTAAGTAGATTTTACTGATTGGTGCACTAATGGTTGCTGGGGATGTTGCTAAGCTGTGACAAAGCCTTCTCATTGGCCCACAAGCTAGAAGAAGGAAGGAATGATCACCTGATGTGTACTGTGTAAAAAACAAACAAACAAAAAAAAGAATATTCGTCATTACAAAAATATTGCACTATATTCTAAATATTGCAAATTCTCGGTGTCGATATTCGCAAAAATAAAAACGCTATTCGAATATTCGCGCTCAACACTAGTGATGTACAGGGCTGGTTCTAGCTTTGTTAGAAAGAGATTGTCATCTACTATGTCAGTGATGGCTAACCTCCGGCACTCCAGCTGTGGGGAAACTACAACTCCCAGCATGCTCCATTCATTTCTGTGGAGTTCTGGGAACAGCCAAGCAAGTTTGCATCCTGGCAGTTGTAGTATTACCACAGCTGGAGTGTCAGAGGTTAGCCATCACAGTACTATGTGATGTCTGATTTTCAAGACTGGCAGTACACTTTTAATAGCTATAAGTCAAATGCTCAAAGTCTGACAACTACTTATCCCACTCCCCCACCCCCAATACACATAAACATTGGGCTTAGTTCAGCATGCATGTGTTCTCAAGGGAAAGTGGAATAAAATGCTGGCAGATGCCTCAAAATGATCAAACAGTTGAAATGCAAATGCACAGTCCTTATATTTATCATATCTGCTGACAGGAAAGAGTTGAGGGATCCCCATACATGTTAGATGGTCAGTTGGCTTGTGCCTAGACAAAATTTGTCTAACATGTATAGTCCGCTTAAAGGAAATGTGTTGCCAATTTTGTTTTCTGCCAGTTAAAACCAGATAGTAGCACATATCCTTTTTGCTAATCTGTTTGTATTTTCTGATTGCAGATTTTCTTATTCTATTTCCTGAACATTATAATGGGGGCAGCCATCTTACCTAAGATGTTTTTAACAGCATGTACACAGCATTAAAAAAAGTTGCTTTATGGCAGCCACCTTGGTCCATAGACACAATGGTCAGGAGGGGACCTCACCGACTTCTGTGGCAGGGCTTTCTAGGCATGCTCTTTGACCGATGCAGAAGACATTGTACAAGGAAAGAATACATTCGGTTTGACAATCACCAATTGTGAATTATGTATCCTGTGTTATTTGTCATTCTAATACTGATTGTAATGATATCACCTCTGTGTATACATAAGCAGGTAACTGCAGTAAAGTGTCTGTACAGAACAATTGTTATTCTTAGTGGCCAGTGGGAAAACTGCATTGTTTTTGCTTAAATATAGATATTGACATGGAAAATTAAAAATAGGATCACCAAAAACTATTAACAAATGTGTTAAATAGAGATGAGCGAATTTTTCAAAAATTCGATTGACTGAAAAGACTAATTTTTGGGGAAAATATTGCTTGGATTCAAATTTATTCACGGCAAATCGCATTTAAAAATGGCTATTTCCTGGCTGCAGAGAGCCTTTATACTGGTGTAGAACACTGTGCCTTGCAGTAACGCATAGGGAGTCTGCTTTGGTAGTGAAATTATACTGTGAGTTCATATGACATGCAGATGACAGGCATAGCTCTTAGAATCACTGCACACTTCATTTATTTGGGCAGTCACAAGGCCAAAACTGACCAAATAACTCAAGTATGAACTCGGCATTACAGGTTGATGTTAGCGCCAAGAAGATACGCATTCCGTTTTACTAAACGCTTATACAAGTAGAGCTCCCCGACAGAGTGGAGAGGGTGTCCACAGTAAGTTTGTGTTGATGTAACTGATTATTTTTCCCTTCCGCTGATCCATCAGATCATTAACCCACAAAAAACGGATCCTGTCTATGGAGCATCCGCCTTCACTCGTTCAGCAATCGGTCAGTAATCCATCAGTATTACTAATGCAAAAAAAAAAACTGGAGTGGATTTAAAACAGAGATGACATGTGAATGGAATATTTGCATGTCTTCTGTGTTTTCTACCCTCTCCTGCTTTTGGCTACTAAATCATAAACCAATTCTGATGGGACCATACTGTCATGGTTGTATTGTCGTTTGACCGTGACACATTTGCCGTGCAGACTGGTTGCTGGTGATAACATTTAGTTTGCAGTTTGCACGTGCACTTCGTCTTTAAGATGAGTCTTCCTGCTGTTTGGTGAGCTTGGGATTAATTTCCTGACTAGGTGTGGATCAGGGTGTGGTCACTTGGATCTATATAGCCTTGGCTTGTAGCATGGTGGTTAGTTGTGCTGTAGCCTTGGTGTGGGTTGGAAGCAACGCTCCATTCTTAGGCAATTCCATCTGCCCAGTCATTGAGGGCCACCTTGTTGGACATCAAGGTCTTTTAGCAATTTCATCCCTATGTCTTCTCCATGTTTCTACCCATCCCACTGTGTCTTAATGTGGTGTGGGTTTGATTTGGGGTTTGGTGTTGTGTCCAGCATGTCTATTGGACATTTCCCCTGTTTGTCTTTTCCCCCGGAAGGGGAACCTCTAGCCAGTTAACAGCTTTTTCTGTCACCGCCAGGCATCCGTTGCGCTTAGGGGTTCAGGTAATAGCAGGGAAGCTGGTTCCTGTGTTCTGGTGTGTATGGTGTCCTGCATTGTGTGTATGTACTCGCACTTATATAGGTTCCAGTTCCTGGTAAAGGGTTCGGCTTGAGCATCTTACTTCTGCTGTGACAGGTAAGTGTCCATGTTGTACTGTGGTCTTTTGACATACTGCCACAAGACACTTACCTGTTGAGTCAGTTCCCTGTTCACTGTTTTCCATCTGTTACTTGGCCGCTGGGAGATGCCTACTCATCCGTGGTGTTGGAAGAACAGATTGTCTCAGCCCTGTCACCATCTCTAGGGCTATTCAGGGATTCCAGGGTCCAAGATTATTGAGTATGGGGCCTCCTACCATCTGGCTCAAATGGCTAGACGATCAGGGCCTGGTTAGGTATGCTGTACGAGGTGACCTGCCCCCTTTTCCTTGATTCCAGGTCTAGTAGCAGTTTACATTGTACGGCGGGAAGCTTTCTCCCACTCCCCAACATGACACATGCAGGCCTTACAGCTGCTACATGGACAGGATCCATTGTGCATCTCATTTTTCTTCCTTCTAACAGATCAGAAGAAAGGTCAAATAAATGATGATGTCAGCCAGGCTGAAAGGCAAAATATTGGCCCAGTCATGAAGTGGGGAGGGCGGGAACAGCATGAGAAGTCCACAGAGTGGCCCTATGACATAGTGGTGAGGTGGAAGCAGCATGAAGAGGCCACAGAGTGGCACAATGACAGTGTGGAGGTAGCGGCAGCATCAGGAGGCCACAGAGCGGCGAAATGACAGAGTCTGGAGATGCTAGCAGCAGCATTAGGAGACCACAGAGTGACAAGGTAGCAGTGTGGAAATGGCAGCAGCAGCATTAGGAGACCACAAAGTGACCCAGTGACAGAGTGGGGAGGTGGGTGGCAATACCAGTACCCGCTGACGAAGGTGGGTGAAAAAAGGAGCCCTTGGCATCAGATGTGTAGCATTAGACGGGTGGCAGCATCAGAGTAGTAGCTGACAGGCGAGTTCTTCTTGGGGTAACTATGGCCCCCGCCTCACTAAACACCCGGTCTGAAGCCACACTACTGGCCGGACAGGACAGCTTTTCCATGGCAAACTCGGCCAGTTGCGGCCACAAATCTAGTTTGGCTGCTCAGTAGTCCAGCAGATCTTAGATGACGGCTGACAAGGTGCTATCCAAGTATGCCACCACCTGCTGGTTCAGGTCCTGCTCCAGGTCTACCTGCTGCTGCTGGTGAGTAGTTTCTTCACTATGCGGGTGAATAAAGCTGCTCATCAGCGACTGTAAACTCAGGCTGCTGCTGATGGATGGAGCTGGTACTGCTCCTGCAACTCGACCCCTCCCCAGCAGCCATGGCAGTGGAACGTGAGCGCAGTGGGCCCTCCCGGTCAGACCTGCGAGAGGATGTACGATGGGGCAGATAGGCAGCGGCCAACTGACTACATAAGATGTCTTTGTAGTAATTAATAGAGTTGAGCAAATCGAAGCTTACGAAGTGGAATTCGTTACGAATTTCAGGAAAAATTCAATTTGCAACAAATACGAATTTCCTCGCGGTTAGTTGTAACGAATCACAATTTTTCTTAAAATGGCGGGTAAAATGTAGGCTACATGTGTGAGGACATGGGGCAAGGAATCTGGAAAGGCGGGAAGACCCATAATGCCATGCATGCAGCTAATCAGCAGCCAACTCTGTGATGTCACAGCCCTATACATACGGCGGCTGTCTTGGATTTAGACATTTTTCAGTGTTCTGAGTGCAGGTTCTAGTGCAAGGTGCTAGGGACAGCAATAGGAAAACCTCATTGTGAAAAAAACCTGAAAAAATTATTTATAAGTGCAGGGAGAGGATAGAAGGGAATCATTTCAATGCATCTTAGTGGAGGGAGAGACATCAGAAGGCACTAGGGACAGTGCTAGAAAAGTGATTTACAAGTGCAGTGAAAGATTATTTGGGGATCCAAAAACCATTAGCCAGCTCTGTCATTCCAGCAATTTGTTTCATGTTTTGGGGTGCAAGTGCTATGTAGAAAAGCATTTAGTGGCCTATTTCAGTACAAAAAGAAAAATATACATGTACTTCACTTTTGCAGTTGTGTGGTCAAAGCGTTTAGTGGCCTATTTCAGTACAAAAATAAATATATGTATACATTTCAATTCTGCAGTTATATGTGGTGAAAGCGTTTAGTGACCAATTTCAGTACAGAAATAAAAATAGATACCCACTTCACTGTTGCAGTTATTTGTGGTAAAGGCGTTTAGTGGCCCATTTTAGTACAGAAAGAAAAATAGATACGCACCTCACTGTTGCAGTTATTTGTGGTGAAAGCATTTAGTGGCCTATTTAAGTACAGAAAGAAAATTGTATGCGCACTTCACTGTTGCAGATATTTGTGGTGAAATCATTTAGTGGCCTATTCCAGTACAGAAAGAAAAATATATACGCACTTAGCTGTTGCAGTTATTTGTGGTGAAAGCGTTTAGCGGCCTATTTCAGTACGAAAAGAAAAATGTATTCTCAGTTCACTTCTGCAGTTATATGTGTTGAAAGCATTTAGTGGCCTATTTCAGTACAGAAAGAAAGATATATACGCATTTCACAGTTGCACCTGTCCTCAAAATGCCTCTGTCCTTTGCTGTTCCCTAAGCTACAGAAGTATTGTATGCTGTGGGCTTAGCTCCACTATACAACGAGGGCGAGCTACTAGAGGACAGTCAGCAGCTACTGCCCAGCCAAGATTTGGAGGAGACATCTGCCGCTTCCTCCGCTAGACGGGCAAGTAGTGATGAGGAGAGTGGCATGGCAGGTGGTGTTGCGAGCGGTGAGGCTCCTGACCGAGAGACCGTTGAGAAGGACATCAGTCACGTGGAGACACTACTCGATGGTGATGAAGCCGATCGCACTTGGGAGCCGGGTGTAGAAGAGGCTTCATCATCATCAGGAGAAGAAGGTGGCAGCTTGCCTTTGAGGCAGCGGCTGAGCCAGCAAGGTGGTAGCATGGTTGAGAGTAAGCAGGTTGACAGCAGTGGGAGGTCGGGAGCCAAAGGTGCTGTGGTAGACCACTAGTGTTGATCGCAAATATTCTAATCACAAATTTTTATCGCGGATATCGGCACTTCGAGAATTCGCAAAAATCTAAAAACTAGTGCTATATATTTGTAATCGCCAATATTCTATTTTTTTTTTTATCAGTACTACTGCTACTTGCTTGTGGGCCAATAAGAAGGCTGCAATATCTTTGTCAGAGCTTAGCAACATCCCTAGCAACCAATAGGAAAGTTGCCTACCCCTTTACTATATAAAAAAACTCCCCAGCAGCCATTTTCTGCTGTTTCTTGCAGTTCTAAAAGAGACAGCAGTGTCATTTCTGTGCTTTGCAGACTCATCTGGATCCTTATTTAATTACATTAGATAGTTAGCTCATATATATAATACAGATAGTTAGTGGAAGATAGTCAGTGTAGTGTAGATAGTGATATAGTGTAGCTGAAAGGTTCTAGTTCAGGGTGTTAGGTAGAGTTATAGGAATTAATGTGCTGTGATGGGGATAAGTGTCTCTGTTAGACACAGTGCTGTGATGTCACAACAATACTTAGTGCACCAATCAGTAATATCTACTCAGACCTGATAAAATGTGAAATTTAATGCATTGCGCAAAAAAAAAAAAAAAAAAAAGGAAAATAATGACTGGAGAACTAATTGCAAATATTATGCGTAAAATTTGAGAAAATATCGCAAAAATAAATATTGCCTATGGCGCTCATTCCTATAGACCACCTTTTTCGCAGCAGCCTAGCTGCCCGAGAAGTAATGATGCAGGGATTCATGAAGGCAGTGGCGGTAACAGCCAGTGCGGACTGTTGGGGGGAAACGTGGCCATATGTAGAATTTGTGGGTAGAAGGTGAAGCATGACCAGGGTGCCAATTTTGGCACTACGGCCCTGCGTCAACATATGCAGTGTCGCCATACAGTAGCCTTGGAGAACCGTGGCTCCAATGTGGTGGTCCAGCCTGCCGCAGAAACCGAGGCATCATTCAGTGGCCCACACCCGGTTTCAGGCAGTCAAGGCTCCACCACCTCAGTTGAATGGAGCTGTCTGTCATTCCCATCATCTGCTGGTCCCGATGCTCCTGCCCCTTCTCCTCCTACTTCTCATTAGTCAGAATGACCGTCAGAATGACAAGCAGTTGCATATTAAGGAATTCAATGTATGGCTTGGTGAATGGTGTTTGAACCAGGGATTTGGCTTTGTGTCTCATGTTGGCTCTAGCTGGAATGAAAAAGAACTGTACAAGAAAGATGGTTTGCATCTTTCTCTCAAGGGAACGAATGTCCTCAGTGAACAGTTTTTGCAAAGGAGCATTTAAACTAGGAAAGGGGTGCCAAAAGAGATAATCCATCAATTTGGCTGCCCCCGAAGAAACAATGCCAGAAGATGCCAGGAGCTGATAGGAGAAGAAATGGCAAGCTGAGAGTTTTGTCTACAAATGCTAGCAGTTTAGGGAATTAGATCAACGAACTTGAGTCTATCATGGCATCTGAGAATATAGATTTAGTGGCTGTTACTGAGACATGGTTCAATGAGAGTAATGACTGGGATATAACAATACCTGGGTTCTCTCTATATAGTAAAGACAGAGAAGGCAAGAAAGGGGGTGGAGTGGCCCTATATGTGAAAGATAGCATAAAATCTAATCTAATACAAGTCAGCGAAACCAATTTAGAGTCAGTTTGGGTTATGTTGCAGCTTGGTAATCATAAGGTAACTCGTGTAGGTGTCATATATAGACCATCTAGCCAAGTCAAAGAATTAGATGATCTACTAGTTGAGGAAATGGCTAAAATGACATTGAAAGGGGAAGTTGTCATTATGGGAGACTTTAATCTTCCTGATATAAACTGGAAAACCAAAATAGCTAGTTCTGCCAGGAGTACAGACATTCTAAATTCCATACTGGGATTATCTCTACAGCAAGTAGTTGAGGAACCAAACCCGGAAGGAGGCCATTTTAGATTTAGTATTCACAAATGGCAATTTAGTATCTGATATTCCTGTAGGGGAAAGCTTAGGATCTAGTGATCACCAGTCAGTGTGGTTTACTATAAGTAAACTGAGTCACTTCACACAAAAACAAAAGTTTTAGATTTTCAAAAAACAGACTTTTCTAAAATTAAATCAGTGGTATACGAGTCCCTATCAGACTGAAACAATTTCAATGGAGTCCAAGAGAAATGGGACTATTTAAAAGTGGCACTATTGAAGGCAACAGAAAAGTGCATTAGGCTTGTCAGTAAAAGCAAAAAAAGAAAGAGACCACTATGGTACTCAGCAGAAGTGGCCAAAATCATTAAAAACAAAAAGATGGCATTTCGTAAGTATGAAAACTCCCAAAATGAGGATGATAGGGGAATCTATAAGATTAGGCAGAGAGAGGCCAAGCAAGTTATAAGAGCTTCTAAAGCTCAGGCAGAAGAGAAATTAGCTCAGTCAGTGAAAAAAGGTGATATAACACATTCTTCAGATGCCTAAATGAAAAAAGGAAATTAAAACAAGGAATTACCAAATTAAAAACAAAAGAAGGAAGACATATGGAAGAGGATAAAGAACTAGCTGCCTCAATGAATACTTCTGTTCAGTTTTTACAAAGGAAAATGAAGGAGAAGGACCTCAGTTAGGGAGGAAGACTAATGAATCCTTTGATGCATGTGTCTTTACAGAGGAAGAGGTTCTAAGTCAGCTGTCTAAAATAATACAAATAAATTACAGGGGCCTGATGGGATACACCCAAAGCTATTAAAAGAGCTTTGCAAAACCATTAACAGACTTATTTAACCAATCACTGGTAACAGGGGTCGTCCCAGAAGATTGGAAATTAGCAAACGTTGTGCCAATTCACAAGAAAGGTAGTAGAGAGGTATCGGGCAACTATAGGCCAGTAAGCCTGACATCAATAGTGGGGAAATTAATGGAAACCATACTCAAGGTGAGGATTGTGGAACATCTAAAAACCCATGGGTTGATTGATAAAAAACAGCATGGGTTTACTTCAGGGAGATCATGTCAAACTAATCTTATTGACTTTTTTGATTGGGTGACTAAAATAATAGATGGCGGACGTGCAGTAGACATCGCTTATCTTGACTTTAGTAAGGCTTTTGATACTGTCCTACATAGAAGGCTTATCAATAAACTACAGTCTTTGAGCTTGGGCTCACATATTGTTGAATGGATTAGGCAGTGGCTGAAGGACAGAAAACAGAGGGTTGTAGTCAATAGAGTATATTCAGACCATGGTATTGTTACCAGTGGGCTACCTCAGGGATCTGTTCTAGGACCCATATTGTTTAATATCTTTAACAGCGAAATTGCAGAAGGCCTCAATGGTAAGTGTGTGTCTTTTTGCTGATGACACAAAGATTTATATAGGGTTGATGTTCCTGGAGGGATACACCAAATGGAAAAGGATTTAGGAAAACTAGAGGAATGGTCAAAAATCTGGCAACTAAAATTTAATGTCGATAAGTGTATGATAATGCACCTGGGGCGTAAAAACCCAAGAGCAGAATATAAAATCAGTGATACAGTACTAACCTCAGTATCTGAGTAAAGGGATTTAGGGGTCATTATATCAGATGACCTAAAGGTGGGCAGACAAAGTCATAGAGCAGCAGGTAATGCCAGCAGAATGCTTGGGTGTATAGGGAGAGGCATTAACAGTAGAAAGAGGGAGGTAATCGTGCCGCTCTACAGAGCACTAGTGAGACTTCATTTGAAGTATTGTGTGCAGTACTGGAGACCATATTGTCACTACCAGAGCTTTGAGACGTTCTCACAGCTCTGTTTCTCCACCCCTGTGATGATGTCACTACTAGAGCTTGAAGGAGTTCTCTCTGCTCTGTTTCTCCGCCCCTGTGACGAGGTCTTTACTTTCAGTTTCCCTCCTCCCAGCTGTCCCTCCTGTGATTGATTCCTCTTCCTATAAAATACGCCTCTTCCTGTTTAATCGTGCAGATTATACTTTTCATTTGAGTTGCATCTCTCGCTTGAGTATCTTCACTTGTGTGATATCTTTTCACTGGACCTGTGTTCTGCTGAAGCAAGTACTTCGGATATTGTCTGCTGACTTTGGATCTGTTTTCACTGCTGCTGCAG